>CM029014.1:127216274-128416274 GCA_016801055.1 Panax notoginseng | reverse complement strand
TTTAGCTTAATGTTTTAGTAAAAATGGTGAGGACTACTAATCAACTTCTAGAACCATCATTCCACACCCCGACTAGTACTCGCTACATTCTCGCCTCCTGAGAAGAAAAATGGAACAAAAAGGAAAAGGGTGAGCTCAACTAGCCCAGTAAAGAATATTATGACTAAGATAATATATAAAAAAATTATCGTTAGTCCTCAACATGGAAAAATTAATAGAATATAATAGACAATAAATTTTAAATCAATATTCGCAGCGGAAATAATAATTCATTAGAAGAGTTAAGTAGAGAATGAAATCTACTATCTTCAATGATTTTAAAAGTCCATCATTAATATTTTATCCCTGTAACATCAATCAATATACATCTTGATTCAAATATTCGTCTTTGCACTACAGGCCAAAGATATTCATCAGTTGGTCATGTTCATCTAAACACCTGTTCATCTTTGCACTACGGCCAAAGATATTCATCATAAAATCATTAATCTTTGCACTACAGGCCAAAGATATTCAGTTATATCATCATTTAGGACTAAGGATGATGAAAAATATTTTAAAAAAACGAATCCAGTGAAACAAAAGAATAAATATTAAGGATTCATATTTAAACTATTCCATGTCCAAAAATACCTCATAAATAATCATAGTGGAGTAAAATTCAAGAATGATCAAAGCATGGATACAATCAAAGGTAGTATTCATAATAGATATTTTCGACAAAAAGAAGAAAATTTCATTTTTTGGGTGAATAGTGCCGTATTCGTGAATAGTGCCTTATACGTGAATAGTAATCTCGACACAAAAAGTTCCAAATTTGATAAAAAATTCAAACCAGTATTTCGGCATAATGATATTGAAGAAAATAATATCAGTTAAGAAGAAAATAACATCCCTTAACTTGTAAAGACAGTACTTCTAGTTGAAACACTAAATATAGGCTATGACTTGAACTTGCACCGTATAGCAACGCTCAAATTATTAAAATACTCACAAGAATACGCTCAATATATCGAGAGAGAAAGAGAGAGAAAACTTCAGTTTCTGGTGTGATTTTCAATTCTAACCTAAGCATCTTATAATAAGAAAATACTTAGAACACCAAAATAGAAAATTTAATATAATATAATTATATTTACAAAATTGTCAAGCCCATCTCTTGAATTTGAATTCAGCCACCTTACACATGTTTAATGCATCCCACCAAGCAAAAAATACGATTTTGTAATTAAAAATTTCAAAAATCAATTATTTCGAAACTTCGGAACTTCAATAATTCACAATAAATAGCCCTTTATCAGAAAAATTCGAACCACATGTCCTTTCTATAGGAAATTTCATTCTCTGTAACTTTACAGAAGAAAGTTTTTCCAAATTCTAAATAAAAATTGACCGAAATCCACAAACGGGTGATTTTACAGGCTATAATCAAATTTCGGTCAAGAATTGAGGTCTACCGACACACAAAACATGTGTTAATTATTTAATGCCACAAAAATACTCTTACTCCTTATATACTTATATATCCCATATTCATTGTAAAAATATCACCATCAATATATTATTAAAATAATATATTTAAATGAATTATTTTATTAGAAAAAGATAAAAAATTAATTTTCAACAATTGTCACATTAAAATTTTTTTCCATCTATATCCACATAAAATTAATATTTTTCTCATCACATAAATCAATAATTAATTATTCACAAATAATATTACAGAATCACATTACTGACAACCAGGCAGTTCCCAGGAAAGAGGGGGCTTTCCAATAAGGATCTCTCCTTACTGGCGCGCAATTAGATGACCGAACCTCTCCTTAGACAGAACTTTCTAGACATTTTCAATAATGTTATCTAATAATATTATTCAGATAATATGAATTATTGCTCCGATAATAGAAAATACTGTGCAGTGACAATTATTAAAACAACAGTAATATAAAATATCAATGCAGTAATTATTGAATCAATAAAATACTGAACAGTAATTACTGTAATAATTATTGAGTAGTGCCTTCTTACGTAAGAATCAATAATTGGTGCAATACCGTGTGCTACTGTGCAACCACGCGTATTACTGTGTTTTAGCCACCGGGTATTCCAACAGTATTATCAGTAACAACTACGCCGTTATTTATAAACAACTTATACTTATCGTTTTCTTCATCCAATCGCTTTCCGTTATGGGGCCCACAAAGACTGCGCCGTCGTACGAATATTCCCCGACAGGAAGAATATTCCACGACCAAACGAATATTCCCCGACAACAATGAATATTTTATAACCACTTGCCTATTTAAAATATTTGCGCATTTTACCCATAACTAACCTCATTAATCAATTCAACCCTTACTATTTCAAAATAATAAATTGAGGAATTTAAATTTTATTTATTAATAATTTGGGGTTTTATAGGAGATCCACTAGGGAATGATGAATATAAATGTACGCAATGATTGAACAACTTTCCATGCTTCGATGGGTTTACTTGCCATCGGCTGAAACAATGTCAAGGCTGCTTGACCTTCGTTGATTTGTGTGTCAACGGATGAGCATGCGTTGTAACCCCCGCCAGGGACCTCACGTTGTAACCCCCGTCGGGGATTTCACGTAGGGTAATGACCCGGAGTTGGTGGCATCAGACCTGTATAAGGTATTATCGTCTATGATTTGTGACAACTAGGATCATTGGCAGGGTATACCTTGTAAGCAGGTGACTACCAATGAGTGATGTACAAATTCAAAGTCTAATCTGAGAGGACCAGGATTGTATGCAGTTTTGCTCAATCGCATGGCATTTTTATTTTCGATTTGACTTTGCTAATCTACAAGAAATTTGCAACTCGAACTGGACCGAGCTGGAGGGGTGGGTCCCACATAGGGGTGCCACAGGTGCATCTGCTACAACCGTAGATGGGCCTGCGGCCAACCGTGGATCATAAATCCTGCAGGTTGGTCTTCACAAGTCACTTTCAACTTGCTTCGCATAGAGAAAACTGTGAGCCATCTTCAGATCTGCTGAGTTCGGGCTGCTTTCTGTAAATTCTGTCACCGTACAAGTGTTCTACACTATCCTGGTAACATATGCCTGTATTTTCTCTCATTTCTGTCCGTTGGATTTTGAGTTATCGCATGAAATGCATCTAAACACATAGTAGTGATTATGTATGCCCAAATGACTTGATAAAAAATATTCAACATAGTAAATGTTAGTATTAAACCATGCTGAATATAATGATGTGAAAAAATTTGGCTTTTGAGACAGTCAAATTGGCACCTTTTTCTGCTATTTTTTTGTCTTATTTGAGGTCAAAATGAGCATAAGGTAGCAAGGAAAAGTACTCCTAGTATTGAGGTTGGCCTTAAGCATGATGATTTTAATTTTTATTGCATATATTATGTATATGACTTTGGGGCAGGTGTGCTACTGAATGGCCACCTAGACATGCTTGTATGCATGTGGATAGTCCTATTTTCAAAGGGGACTATGGCAAAATTTTTCCAAAGGTAGGCATTGGGTAGTCATGCATTCTTAACTCTATTATATGTTAAAGTAAATGCATGCATACATATAGTCATAGAATGGATTTTAGAAAGTTCCAGGTAAGGAAATATCACACCCTTTCTGAGGTGATTTGGAGACTTGTTGTCTAGTTATTATGGATCCGGATCAGTCGAGCAGTTCCTATAGGACTACTTCTGGTATACGGCGGGGGCTTTTGAAGTGCCTCGTCCTCATTCTGTCAGATAGCCTCATTGGTTGGTGGAGGCTGTGATACGTCCTGTTCAAGTAGATGTTCCAGACGTTGAGGACGAAGAGGCGGATATTCCGATAGAGGACCCCGCTCCTGCTGTACATGTCCCTTGTAGGGAGCTTCCGAGCATTCAGGTGGTGAACCCAAAGTTACTGGGTGATTTGGGCAGACATCCATCGATGTATTTGTATGCTAACGAGGTATGCCGTTAGATTTTTATCTTCCTTCTTTCCTATTGATGAGGATTAAAGGGTTTTGATGTTGATTTGCATTTTATGCAGGTCCCTAGTTTTACACAGCCTCGAGGGAACTGGTTCAGCATTCACTCCATGTACCAGGCGCTTCATCCTGACTATAGAGCGGTAGTGCATGAGTGGGGATTTGGGACATTTTTCTCCATCCTTCCCCGTCGTTGTCCCCAGGGTTATCTCAGGGCATTGCCTGAGCGATGGTTTCATTAGACTCAGTCACTCTATCTGCTGGATTACGAGGTGATGATGACGCATATAGATTGGCGATTTATCACAGGTATGGAGTTTGGAGGGGAGCCAGTGCCTTGCATGGCAAATATTACCCCTACTGCCGTTTGATCCTTATTAGGAGTTTCGGCGGAGGCGCTCAAAGGCAGGACTGTCCGTTCAGGTCCTTTGAGCGTAGATGCTATGAGCGGGCTATTGAGTGAGCCCATGTCTGATGATGTCAGGATCAGGGATCGCGTTCTGCGGTGATTGTTCCTGATGATCATTCGAGGCTGCTTCATAGCAGATAACTCTTCCACGGTATCTTTCGCTTTGATCAGCGCTACACGTGATGTGGACCGTATTGGAGAGTATGATTGGGGCTCCAATACCTTTACCTATTTCCTCCAGGGCATGTATATGCACTTACAGAGTTTGACCGAGGCTTGGCTAGGATTTTACCCGTTTCTGCTGGTGAGTATTTCTCTTATCGTTTTCTCTTTATAGGTTAAGAGTGTTTACTGATAGTAGATATACTTTTTTATTGTATTGGCAGTTCTGGGCCTATGAGAGGCTTCCATGCTTGCGTCCCGTGAGTGTGTTAGGTTTAGACACCTATCCACAAGGACGACGATGACACCATTCGATTTTTCCAGAGGTCCTTGTAGCTGAGGGATTCACTCATTGCCGTATGCAGCTGGAGTTGCTGACGACCGACACCATCACATGGCTTCCCTATTCTGGGGAACACCTGACTGTGGGTTTTGAGGATGGATACCCGACAGGAGCTGATTATGCGATTTCCACCAGGAGAGTTCCTCTCTTCACGGATGGAGGCTAGGAGCTCTATTTAGGAGATCGTGTTATCAAGAGCACCACAGGGGAGATCCGTATACCGATCTTACCTCCTACTAGGCGTTCTTGGCCCGTATCACAGTCACCCGCCATTGATATCTTGTTGTTGGGGGTTGACGGATTTGCATTGTCAGAGGGTCCATGTACTCAGGAGATATTCCAGCGTTGATGGTTCCCTCACACTATTGGAGCCCAGTCCCGCGCCACACAGTTTATGGGAGATATGGTTCTAGGATCCTTGATGATGACGGATTGGGTAGCTTATGTCTGAGCTCTGACTTATATGACCCAGATTGATGGGTTCACCCGACAGTTAGATCGGGCACATATATTTATCTGGTATTTGGGCAGAGATCCAGCAGAGGCGGAGTCATTTGTTCCTTCCAACTCAGCCGCTGGCCCCTCGAACGACCCATTCGATTTTGCCGACGTAGATCCTCCTCTTTATAGGCCTGACATCCCTGTTGATAGATATCCAGTGACTCAGGAGGAGTTACATCAGGTGGACAGGATTGATGATATGGATATCGAGACCCTGGTCTTCTTCTGATGTATATTCTCGTTATATCTTTTGATAGGCCTCTGTTAGATATTGGGTGGCTGTTCCCCATTCTCGCTATATCTTTTGATAGGCCTCTGTTAGTAGTAGGGCGTCTGTGCCCCATTTCCCTGTATTTGTAGCTGTACAGAGATGATGTTTTAGATGATGATATACTTAGGAATGTATGCACAGTATTTCCATTCCCTATATCATATTGTCATCTATTATCCGTTATGCATGTATCATGTTATGCATATGTATGTATGTCCAGAGATATTCGGTATTGACCCCTGGATGGTCTTATGACACGACCCGCACAGATGTCTTCTTTGACAGTTAGCCATATAGATCATACCCCACCGTCAGTGGTGGCATCGGGTATGCGATCGTGGTATAATAGCATGTCACCACCAGACAAGGTGACTGTAGATCATTTATTGCAGCATACCATGACCTTTTTAACTTTTCAGGTTCCCGCGGGATTTGTGGACGGGATGATAGAGCATTAGCTACCGGATAGGTAGGTATTTCGATTCGGCACCCATGAGTTAACTCCTATTCTGGAGGAGTATGCACGTTTGACGATGCTACCTTTAGACATACCTTGGGTGCATCTGGCTTTGGGAGACATGAGCAGACGATTCATGAATCTCACAGGATTGAGGTGTAGAGTAGTATAGGATGAGATGACATCAGGCCACGTGATATCCCAGCATTTTCTGTACGACAGATTTGGCTCGGAGGATAGTTATTCACGATATTCTGGGGATTTCACTGCACCGGAGGATCATTGGCGTTTGGCCAGAGTTGACATACTGATGCTATGTGTATTGTCATATGTGCATATGCCGCGATATATGGATGAGATAGATATAGGCATTATCATGGCCGTGAGAGCTCTCAGAGAGGGTCGTACCATTGTACCTATGATTGTAGCAGAGACGCTGCGGTCGGCATTGTATTGTTGCACGTATCCTACAAGAGTGTTCATAGATAGCTCAGTCATGGTATATGTGTGGTTCATGTCACACTTGAGACCGGTTGGCACTCTTAGATAGCATGGGTACTTCTTTACCCATGATGTAGCTATGTCATACTCTTTTCATCCATCAGAGTGTATAGATGCTCTGTCCTGGTCCACATTCTTGGCAGATATCAGAGATCCATTCAGCATATTGCCGTGTTCGGGGCTTAGCTCACCATACATCTTCATTGCTCATGCTCTGGGCATGGACTATCTCCCTTTGGCTAGTTTGAGGGGAGTGACCACTTATCACCCATTGGCCGTGATATCGCAGTTCGTCCAGTTCCAGGATTTTCATCCTTTTGAGGGGGCGACATGTCAGCGTTCAGCTTCTCGGTACCTCTCAGCAGAGGACCGATCTCGGGTATATGCCTGCTGGGATCAGCGCGAGATAGCGGTTTTTTCTGTCAGTCATCCTAGTTATTCTGCAGAGTATTCCGCGTGGATGGAGACAGAGATTTTATTGGCTGCAACAGTATTTATAGTACCGAAGCGTGAGTTAGATGATGTAGAGCCCATGGAGGACATTGATACCTACATCGAGGAGGAGCCCACTGCTGGGTTGCCAGCATTTCTTTCGAATTCTCCTAGTATCAGTACTGTTGTGATTCAGCACTCGGCACAGTACTTAGAGCAGAGTCTTCATGTGATGACCTTTGAGAGAGATCAGATTCGATCTATGATGTCGACTGCTCTTGATGGGAGGGAGGCCGCTCTGTTGGAGAGAGACGAGGCATTGGCTCGTAGAGATGTCGCTGTCATTGAGCGGGATATCGCTATATCTGCCCGGGATGTAGCCGTCACAGATAGCACTGCAGTGAGGTCCCTTAACACTGGCATGATCGTAGAGATGAGCGCATATATTGATGATCATATGGTCACCATGCAGATGGCTGCAAATCTATTGGGTCGTGTGGATATTCTCATACAGGAGACCACAGCTTCACCTCCATCTTCTAAGAGGGACGCCATGTTGGGCTTGTTAGCTCGCATATACCTTGACTTGTAGATGATATTGTATTTTCCTACACAGACTAGCTTAGCAGTTTACATTGTGTATATCAAACATCATTATATATATGATAGGGAAATATATTTTTGATCACTTCCCTTTTAGATATGCTTTGCTACTTGCTTGATATTTTTCCTGCTGCTTCTGGGCTTGTGATCTTGATGTATTCTGAATTCTTCCTGGGTGGATGGACATTGAGTTGTCTCTGGATAGTTCAGAATGGATCATCGATCTGTATATATCCCTAACATCTTTGGTGTCTTGGGACTGGTTTCTGTATGGAAATGAGGAGAGGAGTGTGGCTTTCCTCTCTGAGATTGGCCGCACCACAGATGGTCGCCAGTACTTCTATTTAGGAGAAGCCTAGTTAATTCCATCTCTTATGGATTGGTGTTAATCTTTAAGGTATGACCGCAGCTTAGATGGTCGCCGAATCTCCTAGTTAGGAGGAGTTCAGGTAATTCCATCCCTTTGGTCTGAAGCCGAATGAAATGTAGTGGTTTGAAGGATGATCCCAATACCGACTGACAAGGGTTTATGTTTTGGTAAGGGGTGAGACTGCACCATGAATGGCTGCCTATGTACTCCTATTGAAGAGGAGATCAGGTCTGCGTAGTTCGAACCTGGTGTAAGAGGTTCAACATTGTATGTGGCAGGAATGGTGTGGGAATGTTTGTTTTATTTTTGTTTTTGTAAGGAAAAGGGTGGAAATGTTTTTGTTGTTTTTGTTTTATTTCGACTGGGCCATATGAAATGGTTGCCTACGTACTCCTATTGAAGAGGAGATCAGGTCGACGTAGTTCGCCCCTCAGGGCGAGATGAAAAGCGTAATCCCGTGTGCAGGTCAGAGTGCAGGGAAGAGAAAGTTTAATCCTAGGTTGAGGATAAACTGCAGGTGAAAAGTTTGATCCCAGGTATGGGTAGCCAAACTGTATACGCAAGAAGTTCAATCCGTGGTGGGATGACCTAAGTTGCATGAGCGCAAAGGAGAGCTAGGCTGCTGGCTTGAAAGGTATGTTTCCCTAAGGGGTGAAGTGTAGAAAAGTTGTTTGTGGTAAAGGTTTAAAGAACCGGAATGACTGGTGACCTGATGGTCTACCACCAGGATGTTTACTTGATGACAACTTCAGATATAGTATCGTTTCACGGTGTCTGAGTTGATGAGTTGTGGAAATTCATCGCCATCCATTTCTTGCAATCTGAGAGCGCCTCCTGTCAATACTTCCTTGACAATAAATTGGCCTTCCGAATTAGGACCGAATTTTCCCTTAGACTGACCTTGGTTGTCAAAGATTTTCTTCAAAACCAAGTCATGTTTTTTGAATTGCCGTAGCCAGACTTTTTTGTTGTAGGATCTGGCGATCCTTTGTTAATATAACTGACCATGGAAGATAGTCGCGGTACGCCTTTCGTCTATTAGAGCCAATTGGTGATACCTATCTTGTACCCATTGGTCTTCATCCAACTGAGCGTCTATCAATACTCTGAGGGATTCCATCTCAACTTTTATGGGGAGTACCGCTTCCATCCCATAGGTTAATGCGTAGGGGGTTGCCCCAGTGGAAGTGCGCATTGAGGTTCTGTAGGCTAACAGAGTCAGATGCAATAGGTCAGGCCAATTTTTGTGATTGGTGGACATGTTTTGCATAATCTTCTTGATGTTCTTGTTAGCCGCTTCAACAGAACCATTCATCTTCGGACGATAGATGACTGAGTTGAGATGTTTGATGTGGAATTTACTGCATAATTCCTCCATCATTTTGTTATTGAGGTTCTTGGAATTGTCGGACACAATCACTTCTAGTTGTCCATATCGATAAATGACATTATTTCTGATGAAAGCAATGATGACTTCTTTAGTAACCCTGGGGAAGGAGGCTGCTTCTACCCACTTGGTGAAGTAGTCGATCATGGTGAAGATAAATCGATGACCATTACTGGCTTTAGGCTCAATGGGCCTGATAATGTCCATTCCCCACATTGAGAAGGGCCAAGGTGAACTCATATTGTGAAGTTCTCGTGGAGGGGCGTATATTGCATTCCCATGAATCTGGCACTAATAGCATCTCCTGACGTGGTCATTGCAATCAGCTTTGAGAGATAGCCAATAATGTCCTGTCCTTAGGACTTTCTTGACAAGGAGGGGGCCACTCATGTGGGGGCCACAGACTCCGCCATGGATTTCATCCATAAGCCTTTGGGCTTGATCTTTGTCTAAACATCTGAGGAGACCTAATCCTGTATCTCTTTTATAGAGTGCATATCCACTCAGGTAGAATTTCATAGCAAATTGATGGATCTGCCTTTTCTCAGTCGGGCTCGCCTCAGCTGGTGTAGATCCATCTCGCAGATATTCCTTGATATGCTGATACAAAGGATGTTGGATGGGAGGTAGCTCATCCGATACTTCTCCAATGTAATTCCCATAGGCTGGGGCCTTGTGAAGGGAAATTGTGATGCTTGGCAAGTGTTCCTTGTCTAATATGCGGATCAAGGAGGCCAAAGTTGCTAACGCGTCCGCGAAATCATTCCTATTACGAGGAATGTGTAGAAAGGATATTTCTTCGAACCCCAAAGCCATCTTTAAAACCTGTCGATGGTAAGGCAGCAAATGTAGTTCCTTGGTTTGATAGATTCCGGTGGATTGTCTGATTACCAACTCCGAATCTCCAAGGACAGTTAACTGCCTGATGCCCATTGAATGGGCAAGTTTTAGCCCCATAAAATAGTCTTCATACTCAACCGTATTGTTGGTGCTGACAAACTGTAATTTGACGGTGACGGGATACTGCTCCCCCGTATCAGATACTAGAACTGCTCCAGCTCCAGAACCTTCCATATTAATAGCTCCATCGAAATACATCTTCCACGTTTGGCGTGTATCGTACTGATGGTGTTGCTGAACTGTCATTACTCCTTCATCGGGGAAATATGTCTCCAAGGGTTTGAAATCCTCTAATGGTGTGGCGGCTAGTTGATCCGCAATTCCTTGACCTTTGATGGACTTTTGAGTCACATATACGATGTCAAATTGTTGTAGGATCAACTGCCATCTGGACAGCCGGTAATTTAACATGGGTTTGTTGAACACGTACTTGAGAGGATCCATGCGGGATATGAGATGGGTTGTGTGACCATGGAGATAATGCTGTAACCTCATGGAAGCCTATGCTAAAGCACAACACGTCTTTTCGATCAGAGTGTACTTGTGTTCACTGCTGCTAAATCTTTTGCTGAGGTAATAGATAGCTCGTTCTAGGCCTCTATCGTCCTTCTATCCCAGCATGAAGCCCATGGCATTGTCACTTACGGACAGATACATAAACAGGGGAACATCATCCCTGGGTGGTACCAAGATGGGAGCTTTGATTAGCTGTTTCTTGATTATAAGGAAGGCATTCTGGCACTCCTCATTCCATTTCATGGAGGAGTTCTTCCTTAATAGCTTGAAGATAGGCTCAGAGGTTGCTGTGAGTTGAGAGATAAATCTGCTAATGAAGTTGATTCTTCCCAAAAATCCCCGTATTTCCTTTTCTGTTTGAGGAATGGGCATTTTCATGATGGCTTGGATTTTGGCAGGATCCAGCTCTATCCCTTTGTGGCTGACTAGAAATCCTAGCAACTTGCCTGATTTAACGTCAAAGGCCCACTTTGCTGGATTCAACTTCAAGTTGTACTGACGCAACCTGTTGAACAACTTCCTGAGATGGTCTATATGGTCATCCTCCTTCCGGGATTTGACAATAATGTCATCCACGTAGATCTCGATCTCCTTATGCATTAAGTCATGGAAAAGAGCCATCATAGCTCGTTAATAGGTAGCTCCAGCATTGATGAGGCCGAATGACAACCGTCTATAGAAAAAAGTTCCCTAAGGAGTGATGACAGCAGTCTTCTCACGATCTTCCTCGGCAACTATGATCTGATGATACCCCGCAAAGCAATCTGTAAAGGAATACATGTCGTATTATGCAGTATTGTCAATGAGAATGTGGATAAATGGCACGGGAAAGCTATCTTTTAAGCAAGCCTTGTTCAAGTCCCGGTAATCCACAAAAACTCGTACTTTCCCTCCAGGTTTAGGTACGGGCACGATGTTGGATATCCACTCAGGATATGTAGACACCATTATGATGCCAGCTAGAAACTATTTCATAATTTCTTCTTTCACCTTTAAACTCCATTCAGGTTTCAATCGCTGGAGCTTTTGCTTGACTGGCTTAAATACCTCTTTAATGGGAAGGCGATGAAGGACAATGTCAGTGGACAAACCCACCATATCCTCATGAGACCATGCAAACACATCCTAGAACTGGGTTAATAGCGTAACCATGTCATTTCGTCGGTTTGGGGTATGGTCTGAACCAATCTGGATTAACTTAGGGTTTTTTAAGGTTTCGAGAATGAAAGGAGTGGTTTGATCAAGGTTAGGTTTGGGTTTGTCTTTGACCCATTCTTGAATTTCTGGAGGCACCTCAATGTCATCCTGTATATCCACCAAGGCTGAATTCATCTCTACATCAAAGGTCCAATCCTTGTGGAGAAGAGGCACCGTATCAGCAAGTACAGGCACATCTAAATTCAGAGTCCTGAAACAAAATATGCTTTCACTTAGTATATATGAAATATGTTGATCATACACAGTGTTAGCATATACTGGCAAAATAAACTGCTAATACTGTACAGAAAAGTAAGCAGTTATTATATCTACAAGGCAGAAAGAGTTTCCGCCCGCTTTACCCTTGACAACCAATGCAAGGAATGTTGTTCCAATTGGCAAGAGCAAATTCCGGGTGAACCGCAGTGATAGAGGGATTATCATCATCTTCCCTATCCCGAATGATAGCCATTACGTCTGGGCAATCATCGTCTGGGGTGTATCTGTTGGTATGCTCATCATGAACGATGATGCGTATGTCGGACATCATTCGCATGACGTCTTGCTTGATTCTTCGTTCCTCTTCCTTCACTGTGGGATTTGGAACAAAAATTTCTTTCTCCTTCACCGGTACCGGCTTGGGAAATAACATCGCCATTATATTGGTTGGCACTTTTACGGGAGGTTGTGCGGACTTGGATTTTGTAGGAAAAGCTAAACGCCGCATGGTTGAAGCTGAAGGAACCTGCTGATGCTTATGAGGATTCCTGTGACTAGAGCTGGCAGAATAGCTTAGTCCAGCTGTCTCAATTTGCTTGGTTAAGCGAATAGGGTACTTGATACCCTAGCAATCTTTACCCAATCCTTGTCCCGGTTTATGACCCAACGACATCATTTCTTGAGTGGCCGACATTACCTCGGCAGAAATTTGGAGTTCGGGCAATGGCGTTCCAATAGCATGGTATTGGGTATTGCTTATTTTCAAAGCATGAAAACTAATTAGCTCAACATCCTTATTGGCATTGATGAACGGCATGTCCCCGTGCTGAGGAATCTCCAGTTCAGCATTGACTGTGACCAGGCTATTGTTGATGATGTATTTTAACTGTTGGTGAAGAGTGGAGGGGACTGCCCCTGTCATGTGAATCCATGGTGGTCCCAAGAGCAGGTTGTATCCTGAATCTATCTTGATCACATGGAAGGATACGCAGAATGTATGAGGACCAATCTCAATTGGCAGCTCAACTACTCCGACCAAGTTACGGCGGGCTCCATCAAAAGCTTTGATAATGGTATGGCTACTTCGAATTCGATTGTGATTGATATTCATCTTCACCAAGGTAGTGTATGGGCAGATATTCAGAGAGGAACCTCCATCTATTAAAACTCCAACCACTATATATCCGGAGGATAAGATCGCAATGTGCAACAGTTTGTAATGACCGGTTCCCTCGGACAGTATGTCATCATCAGTGAAGGATATCACATTGTTGTTGAAAATGTGATCAACCAGATGTTGAAACTTTTCCGTATCAACTGATGTCGGTAAATAGGCTTCTTCTAAAACCTTTAATAAGACCTTCCGGTGATTCTCGGAAGTCAGGACCAAGTCCAAGATTTATATCTGTTGTGGAGCTTCTTTCAAGCTTAAAACCACCTTGGCTTCGTTATGACCCATAGTGCGGAGGAAATTTTCAATCTTCTCAATGGGTACTTTCCCCTTAGACTTGATGACAGACTTCATTACCCGTTGGGGAAGATACAGTGGATTCTCCTTCGACACTGCAGCAGTTGTATGCGAGGTGGATCCTTCACCTTCTCCATAATTCCACAGAACTGTGCGCAAGCTAACAATAGGATATTGTGCTCTGCACGGCAAGTCGATTGGCTCGGGAGTGGCCACTTTCAAAGGATTGTTAATTCCCTTGAGTTGAATTACTGGCATGGCAAGTGATTTGTTAACCCCATCATTTTCAACGGATATGACTGCTACTACACTCTTCCACTTAGTAGGACCCGAATTCTCACTTTCCCGTAACACAGTGTCGTTATCTGCCAGGCGCAGTACGCCACTGTAGATTAAATTTTGAATAAGGTGGCGGAGTGCCCAACATTCTTCTGTGCTGTGACCGCGAGATTAAGATTGAGAATGATATTGACATACTTCTTCAGATTTGTATCGTCCTGAACGGGGGTTGATTGGAGGTAGAAGGGAACTAATCCTTCCTTCATTGATTAACATATGAAGGATCTCCTCCATAGGTTGGCCCAAATGTGTGAATTCCCTTTTGTTGGCAAAATCCCGACGGGCCTTAGCATTCACTCTCTTCCTCACTTTGTGTTCCAGCATTTCATTTTCTGAAAGTGAAGAGGGAATATTCATGACAATAGGTAGGAGACTGGCATGCTCCTGGCTGAGTAGCTGACGAGTCACTTGATGCTGATAAGTCACCAGTTCCGCCAATTGCTCAATTTGTTTACAGAGAGCTTTTATCTTTCTTTTCATTGTGAATTGGAACTTGGCATAATCCCATCTGTCATCACCATCTTTGGGGGTCTAGGAGGATTCACATCTAAAATTGGAACTCTGTCCGCTGCTTTAATTGATCATGTTGACCTCTTCTTCCTTGTGTTGAGGAAGAGGGTTGTCTTGAACGTGAGGCTGATCGGGTTTGGCAACCACGATTTCACCGTTGTCTATCAGGTCTTGGATTTTGTGTTTCAAGGCCCAACAATCCTGATTATCATGTCTAGGTGCCCCCGGCATGATAAGCACATTTTTGAGCAGCATTAAAACCCCATCCATTAGGGCTGGCTGGTGGAAGCAGATGCGTGAATTTCTTCTGTGTTGTTAGAAGATTGAGAATGTTCTCGAGGGTGTTCCCTAAGGGTGTGAATACTCGAGGGCGTTTGGCTTCTCCACCTTTTGGTACTGGAGGATTTGAAGACTGAGCTTAAAAGGGAGTGTAATTTCTCCTCTGGTCAGGCATGTTCTGATTGCCTTTTTGACCCTATAGTATTAGGGAAACATCCTCCTCTTTCTTTTTATGAACCCTCCGGGGGTTGTTCCCATAATTTCTAGATTGGATATGATCAGCAATAAATTTGAGTGTAGCTAGGTCTTGAATCTTTCCAGATTTCAATCCCATTTCAGCATCTTCCCATGTTTGACCATTTCAGAAAATGGCTTGCCGATGCCGGCTAAAACTCTTTCATAGAAAGGTGCTTCTTGTATGTCTATGAAAGTCATAACCATCTCTGATTCTGTTATGGAAGGACTAACTTGGGCAGCCAGGCGTCTCCACCTCTGAGCATACTCTCTGAAAGACTCATTAGACTGTTTCTTGATCTTGGTAATTTGATACCGATCAGGAGCCATTTGAGATTGAATGTTGTATTGGGTGAGGAAAGTGTGTGCTAGCTCTTCCTAACTATGGATCTTTGAATTGTCTAATCTTGTGTACCACTAACGGGCTTCTCCAGTTAAACTTTTTTGGAACAGTTGCATTCTGAGTTTTTCATCCTCTACATAAGATCCCAGTTCTCCAATAAACACCTTTAGATGTGTGTAAGGATCTCCTAACCCGTCATATTTTTCAAAGTCAGGAGTCTTAAACTTTTCTGGATAATGAATACCAGGGAAAATACACAAATCAGCGTATGAAACACTCCCGTGTGTTCCAATTCCTTTGATAGTACGAAGAGTCTCTTCCATTTGGAGGACTTTCTTTTTGATGTCACCAGTGTCTGGGTCTCAAGTGGGATGGGCAGCATCATGAGTTTTGTTGGTCGGATCCAACTGCAGTTCAGGTATTGTAATGACCTGGGTTCCTCCTTATGTGGAGGATTCATCATGTTCTGACCCTATGTAGACTGGTGTAATTCTTTTAGTAGAACAACCAAATCTGTAATCTGTTTGCTTAATTCGTCGAATTCTTTACGAGAAACTGGATTAAGTTCGGTCTGGTCGAATGACGACATGATTGACTGTAGGCCTGTTGCCTTTTTGGACTTTGAACGGGTGGTAGGTCCGATTGAATCCCTGCAAAAGACTTGCATAGATTAGTCTTTAGGGAAGGTGGATAATAACATGCTATGTGATGTGTCCAGTTTAGGAATTTTATCCTGTAAAACGGATGTTAGCTGTTTGTAGCATGTATGTGTACACATTTCTTCATATTTCTCATTACATGGAGATAGATATGGAAGATAATTACAAGTAATTGTGCTTTACAAGTAATTTGAAATGAAAGCATGAAGAGACTTTCCTCCGTTTTGGGTTTATCAGAGGCTGACCTATCTTAGGTTACTCTCACGGCTTTTTGGCATGGAGGTTCCCAAATCATCGCAATCTACCTGACGGGAAGTTAATTCGGTCTTTCAACTGGAGCGAATTTAGGTGGTGCCTTTCCTGAGCCTTGGAGAATTAGTCTTCTCACGAGTCTAGTAATCAAACACTGACGGGATAGCCTCCTGGCGGAGGGACCACACAACATACATTCACATACATCGCGTCTTACCGTATGAAAATGATGACATGTGCGAAGCACTAATATCACAAGCAGATATGGTGCGAAGCACTAATATCACAAGCAGTTTATAGTGCGAAGCACTAAGTAAGGAAATGCATTCGTACACATTTATCATAAAATGTAAATGCAACATCCACACACAAGCTGATAACAATTTTGAAAAAATTCTAATAGTGGCTTAAGTCCTCTTACTGGAGTCCCCAACTGAGTCGCCATCTGTCGACGTCGGGATTTTTAATTGTCCCTTTGCGTTACTTGTTCTTTGGTGTTCTCATTTTAGGTGAGATTTGTTTGAAAAAACAAGTGAAAAAGGTCCGACATGTATAATGTCGACGATGGACTGTTAAGAGTCACTAGTTGGTTTTTTAAATGGTTGTACCAACACAGCCAAGAAAATGTTTGCACATTGACCCAGTGATGTGACACTGCTAAGCGGGTCGGTGAAACCGAGATTTATTAGGGTCCGGGGACTTGGTTATGCGGAGGAAAGGTGTTAGGCACCCCCCGACATCCGTGTTACCACGGTGACCGCCTCTTCTCAAGAAACTGTTATCTGAATGTGTGTGTGTGGGTCAATGTGCTGTCATTTGGAAGTAGTGCGAGACCTCGTTCGCACCTATATACACAGGGTTTGAATTTTATGTAAAAATTCAATTTTAAGCAAGATATGGCAGTGATGTTTTATAAAAGAGGTTTTTTCAAACCCTGATACTCAATAGTAATTGAGACCTTTTACACTCCCATTTTATCAAGTGCTCGGCTTAATTGATTTTATTTGATAGATGCAAGGCATCCATACAAAAATAAATGTACAAAAAGGTGCTGAATTCCTCATGGGTATGAAAACCATCTGAGGAAATTCAAACATCACAGATAAATTTACAAGCTGCTTACAGCTGAATCACGGGAACCGAATATAGATTCAGGGGACTGAATCTGTGATCACATGATTCCTAGGCTCACATGATGCCGCAATTGATATAAACGCATTAAGCAGGTATATATATAAAAGCTGTAAATATATATATACATACATGATCACCAACCACGAAGCACATCTATGGGGGATCAGAAATATAAATAAAGCCGTAAAAGCTATCAACCGCCATGGAGGAAACTCTAGGCGGGACGAAATGTACAGAAAGCTGTAAAAGCGGTCAACCACCACGAAGTAAACTCCAGGTGGGACAATATATATATATATATATATATATATATATATATATATATATATATATATATAAGCATATAAACGCACCGGATATAAAATTCAGGCTCATCAGACGGAGTCCAACAACAGTTAATATATATAAGTATATATATATTAAAGCAGTAAACGCACCGGATGTGAAATCCAGGCTCATTGGACGGAGTCCAACAACATTTAATAAATAAATATATATATATATATATATATATATATATATATATATATATATATATATATATATATATATATATATATATATTAAAGCAGTAAACGCACCGGATGTGAAATCTAGGCTCGCCGAACAAAGTTCGATAGCAGTTCATATATATAATTATATATATAAGAAAGCCATTAAATGCACCAGATATAAGTCTAGGCTCATCAAACAGAGTTCGACACGCAGTTCATATATATATATATATATATATATATATATATATATATATATATATGACTAACATTATCGAGTTATGCCTCGATTGAGACTAGACTTCGGTCTGGAGTTTTTAATTACTTTTGTATATATATATATATATATATATATATATACAGACTGGAATGAAACCACAGACCGAAGCCCTGACAAAAGCAAGCAACACGACTCTCAATGTGTAGAAGGGTGTGTGCAAAGATGAAGAGAAAGACTCTAAAGTGTGTGAGAAGGCTTACAACTGACTGCTAAAAAAGGTTTCTATATCGTTAGAGTGGGTAAATACTGGCTTTTGTGGGTACAAAAGAGGCTATATATGAGCTCACAGGTGTTTAAAAGGGGACAGTACACTGCATGGGATGAGTACAGAGCAAATTGGGCAGGGCTTCCTCGCCTTTTTCTCTTGAAAAATCAACACCCCAAGCTCTCTATTTATAGGCATATTAGCTGCAGGTGTACCTGCGGCTGAGCTGCAGGTGTACCAGAGGCAACCCGGGTTGGCCCGAGTTTTTCGAAGTCAGGTCGTCTCGAAGTATGTGCACTCGGGCACTATAATGTCCACTTAGATTTTCAGAAGTGCAATTCGGGCATCCGTTTGAGGTATATAGGACCTATTTATAAGTGTAAATATGTATATCCTCTTATGGGATCCTTGAAAATCTTGTAATAAGGGTATTAATTACTTTTTTTTAATAAAGTCAAACTTTATAAAAAACAAAGCAAAATTTTTCAACACAAGCAGCTTAATAATAAATTGTTATGATTATCCCACACCCAAATATAAAAAATCTATCAACAATCGGCCTAAGTTATTGCAATCAAGAAAAAAAATGTTTAGAATAGAAAAAATAAGATCTAATAAATGAAACTTTATCACAAAAAGAATTAATCAATCATCTTATAAAAAAAGTAAAATTTAATATAAAGGTGAATACAGTAGTATCAATAAAAAAATAAACATAAAAATTGAAATTTTAATTTAGCTTAGGTAACTTTAATATTTTCTCAAAAATTTTCCGTCGTCTCTTTATTTCACTTCCTGCTATTTACATTGAAATTAAGGAACTGTTTATTTAGAACTGAATGAGTTTGAGAAAGTTAAAATCTGAGCTAATAACTCGTTAAAACTCTTTTGTTTACAATTTACAAATTTTGAAATCTGAATGGGCTTAGCAGAACTAAGCAACAATTCTTTTTTTAAAAAATTGCTTAATCGACTGAATATACTTTTTTTACCCAAATAACTCATCCCTTCTATGTAGTTTTGATCATTTGCTTCTCCTCTAGATTATCCATCGTCGCTCTATCTTTTTTGCTTACCTCCACCGCAGCTTTGATTTGTCTCCATCTCCACCGCAACTTCGATCTGAACGGAGGAGCACCACCTCTACCATTACACTACGATCTATCCCCATATATTGACAACCTACTCGACAACGAAGGAGAACCACTGCCACCATCTCCATCTCCATCTCTGTTGCTGGTCACCACCATCTTTTCCTACCTCCTTTCTTGGGTGAGTTCCATTTTTTTTAATTTTATGGAATTTCGAATTGATTTGGGTATTTTTGAAAGTCTTATATATTTTAGGGATCTAATGAGTGAAAAATTGGGGATTAAAATTGTATTTTGGAAACTTAACTCATAGAGATGTAAATTATATAATATTTTGGAACATCTAATTGATTTACAGGGTGAGTTTTGTTTTAAATTGAATTGGGTATATATTTTGATCAATGGCTCCGTCAATTCTTCTGACCTTGTGTTACAAACCATGGGAGAGTCACACCTTAAAAGCTAACTATTAAGGTTGGAGAGCCTAAAGTTTATAAATACCCCACATCAAAGTCCCATACCATCGATGTGGGACACAAGTCCCATACCTTGCAATTAGGATCATAATATTCCTCCACGCTCCGCAATCTCGGCGCCCACGCGGGCTGGCTTTGCGCTAGACGATTCTAGCCCTGGGCGAACACTGCAATACAGACGTCACCACCCTCGCCGCACGATTGCAACTGGGAGGTAGTGGACGACTTTGATACCAATTGTTACAAACCATGTGAGAGCCACACCTTAAAAGCTAGCTATTAAGGTTGGAGAGCCCAAAGTTTATAAATACTCCACATCAAAGTCCCATACCATCGATGTGGGACACAAGTCCCATACCTTCCAATTAGGATCATAACATTTTGTAAGGTCTAGCTGGTGTAGTTTAAGCTTGAGTAGTAATAAATGCCTTAAGAGAGTTAATTTCCAACTGATTACAGCTGATGGTAGTGGATGGATTTAATTGTCTTTTGGTTTGTTTAGGCAAGGGTAAATTGGGCTTAGTATTGTTAAGGGTAACTTAGTCTTTTCTTCTTATTTATGTTTTGGTCTGTTGAATGTTGTTGTAGAGCTGGTGATGGTAGTGAGGTAGGTTTTTATAGTGTGACTTCATCGTGTAAATGGGGCATGCTTTTGATGAATGATAATTCTGTTTTCCTTCTCCTTTATTCTGTTATCTTCTCTCCTTTCTCCTGATATCCTCCTTCTCTATTAATTCTCTGCGTTCTCTAAATATTACTTACATGCACACTACTCTGCTCCAGTAGCTGATTACCGATCACTTCCAGTTCCACTGAATTCCTTACAACTTGGTATCAAAGCCAGTCGACTCCTCCATGGAAACCAACAATCAACGCCTCAGTAATTTGGAAGAACAGATAGAGGAGTACACTGGATCTCTACTGCAATTAAGAACTCAGCTACAGGATTCAGTGGTGAGTCTTAAGCAGGACTTTGGAGCACAAATGGATGGTCTCAAGCAGAATATCGATGTGAAAATGGATCAAAAGATGCAGCAGATGATGAAGGGGTTTGAGGCTTTGCTAGCATTAAGGTTACTAGTGGATCAAAATAATTCAGGTAATCCTAGGCATCAATTTGGTTCAATATTGGGTCCCTTGGATGGTGGAGGTAGTAATGATAAGGCTGGAAACAGTATTTTCAAAACCATTAAATTTGAGTTCCCTAAATTTGATGGAACCAACCCTAGGTCATGGGTTAGAAAGTGTAATAAGTTGTTTGCACATCATGTGGTAGCTGAGGATCAAAAGTTGTACCTAGCAACACTAAATTTGGAGGGTGATGCTGAGGAATGGTATGCTGGATTTGTACATGAAGGAGTAGATATGACATAGAGTGGCTTCATAGAAGAGATCATGGCCAGGTTTGGGCCTGAGTCTCAAACTAATCTTATTGGTGAGCTTAAAAATCTGCAGCAGAATGGTACATTGGATGAATACAGGAGGAAATTTGAAGAGTTGAAAGGATGGACATTTTTGAGGAATCCCACACTAAATGAATCCTTCTTTATGGATTATTTCCTTGGGGGATTAAAAGAAGAAATAAGGTTGGGAATTCAGGAGTTTAAGGTGACCAATCTCAAGGAGTTGATTCGAGTATCTAGAGTTGAGGAGGCAAAATTGGAGGCATGGTTGAAAAGGAGTAGGCAAGGAAATAAATTCAGTATGGGTGGGGGTTATCAAAAACCTGTGACTGTTCCTTCTTCAAAACTTGCCCCTCCAAGTGGTACAAATCATGCTACAATACCTTCAAATCAACTAGAACTTAGCAGGTCCTTGCCCATCAGAGGTTTGACCAGAAAGAAAATGGCTGAGAAAAGGAAAAAGGGATTGTGTTTTGCACGTGATGAGCCTTACACTTTTGGACATCAATGTAAGAAGCCCCAATTATTCATGTTGTTACCTTCTGAGGAGCGTGAGGAAGTAAAGGAAGTGGACTGTTGTGAAGTGGAAGTTTCAGAGGTTACTAATGATAATGAAAAATAAGAGGCACATATAACACTTCATGCCTTGTCAGGGCATAGTGTTAATAATACTATAAGGATTGTGGGGATGGCTAATGGTGGAATCATGAGAATTCTGATTGATAGTGGTAGTACTAATAACGTTTTGGATCCCCAAGCTGCTAGAAGGGTTAAAGCTAAACTGCAGAACACTAATCCAGTCACTGTGTGTGTGGCTGATGGCTTCAAGGTGAGTAGTCACCTGGAATGCGAGGGTTTCCAGTGGACAGTTCAAGGTGAAGAATTCACTATTGATTTCAGAATCCTGCCATTGGGAGGTATAAATGCTATTTTGGGAGTTCAGTGGCTCAAGAGCTTCAATCCAGTGACATTCGACTTCAGCCAGCTACAATTAACAATCTCCAGAAATGGGAGGGAAGTGGTGTTACAAGGGGAATCATATGCAGTGACACCTTCACTTCAGATTATGAATTCTGGGGAATTTAGAAGGACTATACAAGCCACAACTCATGGATATTTCGGTTATCTATTTGGTATGGTGCAGAATTTGGATTGTAACAAGCCTGCATCAGAGGGATTGAAGGAGGAAATTGAGGATAAGAAGGGTAGATAGCAGAATGAAAAAAATGGAGGTATTACTGAACTAATTCTCTAAAGTTTTTCAGGAGCCTAAAAACCTTCCACCTAACAGGTCACACAACCATCATATAAACATTAAGGAGTGTAGTCAACCAGTAAGTTTAAGGCCTTACAGATACCTCCATGTGCAAAAGGAGGAAATAGAAAAATTGGTGAATGAAATGCTGAATACTGGGGTCATTCAACCAAGTAACAGTCCTTATGCATTCCCTATCTTACTGGTTAAAAAGAAAGATGGTTCTTGGAGGATGTTTGTAGATTACAGGTCTCTCAATGAACAAACTGTTAAGGACAGGTTTCCAATCCCAACAATTGATGAACTGTTGGATGAATTTCTTGGGATAAGGTGGTTTTCTAAGCTAGACCTAAGATCTAGTTATCATCAGATTAGGGTGCACCAACCTGGCATCCCTAAAACAGCTTTCAGAACACATACAGGTCATTTTGAATTCTTGGTTATGCCATTTGGCCTCACTAATGCTCCTACAACTTTCCAATCTCTCATGAATGAGGTATTCAAGCCCTATCTTAGAAAATTTATTCTTGTCTTTTTTGACGACATATTGGTGTATAGTAAGACTTATGAAGATCACTTGAAGCACCTCAAGATGACTTTGCAACTGTTACTAGATAATAAACTTTTTTGCTAAAAGGAATAAATGCAAGTTTGGGACTGAACATGTTAAGTATTTGGGGAATATTATTTCACAAGATGGGGTGGCAACTGATCCTGAAAAGATTGAGTGTATGGTTAAATGGCCCTTGCCAACAAATATCAAGAGCCTAAGGGGATTTCTGGGTCTCATAGGCTATTATAGGAGGTTTATCAGAAACTATGGCACTATTAGCAGACCACTAACAGAATTGCTAAGAAAAGATGGGTTTCATTGGAATGAAAAAGCTACTAAGGCTTTCTTGGTTCTTAAAGAGACTATGACTAAGGCTCCAGTTTTAGCTATGCCTAACTTTAGTATACCTTTTGTGTTGGAAGTTGATGCCTCATACTATGGGTTAGGTGCAGTACTTATGCAACAGGGCAGGCCTATAGCTTATCTCAGTAAGGTAATAGCTCCCAAACACCTTGGTTGGTCTACTTATGAGAAAGAATTAATGTCAATGGTGTATGTTGTTGGGAAATGGAGACACTATTTGTTGGGGAATAAAGTCTTAATTAAAACTGAGCACCAAAGTTTGAGATACCTGCTTGATCAAAGGGTGACCACAACTAATCAACAAAAATGGATCATATTGGGGTTAGATTATGAAATCATCTACAGGAAGGGTAAAGAGAATGTAGCTGCAGACTATCTGTCTAGGCCATTGGGAGTAGAAGAGACTAATTATAATTGTTCAGCTATCTCTGCTGTGGTACCACATTGGATTTCTGAACTAGCATTGACTTGGGAGGCTGATGAAGGATTAAAGAACATGATTGCTCAACTGATAATCGATCCGCAGTCCCTACTTGGGTACTCTTTTAGTAATTGAAGACTTAAATTTCAAGACAGGTTGGTAGTTGGACCAGATCTGGTTTTCAAAAACATGTTGCTTAAGGTGTTCCATGACTCACCCTTAGGGGGACATTCTGGAATTAGAGGTTCTTATGAGAGAATCAACAAGTTTTTTTCTAGCCTACCATGAAGAATGACATTATTAAAATGGTAAGAGAATGTGATGTCTGCCAAAAACAAAAACATGAGACAATACCCACACCTGGTTTATTACAGCCCCTTGCTATTCCTGAAGCTCCTTGGAAAGATATATCAATGGACTTCATTGAAGGTCTACCTAACTCACATAGATTCACTACTATCTGGGTAATAGTAGATAGGCTAACTAAATACGGCCATTTCATACCTCTAAAACACCCTTTCACAGCCACTGATATAGCCCAAGTGTACATTGCCCATGTCTATAAGTTACATGGATTTCCATCTACCATTGTTTCAGATAGAGATAAACTTTTTGTAAGCCTATTTTGGCAGTCCCTTTTCAAGCTGATAGGCACTAAGTTACACCTAAGTTCATCTTACCACCCTCAAAGTGATGGCCAAACTGAGAGATTGAACTAGACCTTGGAATGTTATTTGAGGTGTATGGTTGCACAAAAGCCAGCTGGATGGACTAGGTGGATTCCTTTGGCAGAATGGTGATATAACACACACTACCATTGTGGACTAAAGACAACCCCATTTGAAGCCCTATATGGCTACAAACCACCCTACTTGAATTTCCATCAATTTGGTAGGGTACATGATCATACTACCAAAAGTTTATGTCAGGAGAGAGCCAATCATCTGTAATTACTTAAGAAGAATCTTATAGCTGCTCAGTCTTGCATTAAACAGTATGCTGATAAATCTAGAAGTGAGAGGTCTTTCATGAAAGGTGATTTAGTGTATTTGAAAATTAAACCCTATCAACAGACTACCTTATCTCATACTAGATATGGAAAATTGTCTCCTAAATACTATGGGCCTTATCCTGTGATAGAGAAAATTGGGCAGATATCTTATAAGCTTCAGCTGCCTACTGATGCGAGAATCCATCCTGTATTCCATGTATCCTTGTTAAAAAAGAAGATTGGACTTCATTGTTCCAGTTCTCCCACTCTTCCTGAAGTCAGTATTCAGGAACAGCTATTAGGAGTACCTGTGGCTGTGTTAGATAGGAAAATGGTGAAGAAAAATAATGCTACAACAGCAGAGGTCCTAGTGCAGTGGTCCAACACCCTACCTACTGAGGCAACATGGGAAGACTGGGAGCAGTTTCATTAGAGGTTTCCACATTTTCAACCTTAAGGACAAGGTGGCTTTTATGGGGGAGAGAATTGTAAGGTCTAGCTGGTGTAGTTTAAGCTTGAGTAGTAATAAATGCCTTAAGAGAGTTAATTTCCAACTGATTCCAGCTGATTGTAGTGGATGGATTTAATTGTCTTTTGGTTTGTTTAGGCAAGGGTAGATTGGGCTTAGTATTGTTAAGGGTAACTTAGTCTTTTCTTCTTATTTGTGTTTTGGTCTGTTGAATGTTGTTGCTGAGCTGGTGAGGGTAGCGAGGTAGGTCTTTATAGTATGACTTCATCGTGTAAATAGGACATGCTTTTGATGAATGATAATTCTATTTTCCTTCTCCTTTCTTCTGTTATCTTCTCTCCTTTCTCTTGATCCTCCTTCTCTATTAATTCTCTGCGTTCTCTAAATATTACTTACATGCACACTACTCTGCTCCAGTAGCTGATTACCGATCACTTCTAGTTGCACTGAATTCCTTACACCTTGTTGTCAATAAAACCCTCCGGCTCTACTTCCATTTTGGTGCTACTGATTATGCTAACAAGGTATTCGCTAAAATTCCTAAACCAAAATCCTTTTTATAGACATCAATGATCCATGGGTATGTTGAAAATAAGAACTTTAGAGAATCTCTTTCTCTATTTCAATGTATGCTGAATAAGTCTATCACACCTCTGAATTTCACTCTAATATATGTGCTTAAGGTCTTAGCTCGAAATACTAGATTAAAATATGGCAAAGCGGTTTATGGGTTTGTTTTAAAATATAGTTTTGGTTTTGATGTGATGGTGCATAATGCAATGATAGACTTGTTCATGAGATGTGAGAAAGTTGATTCTGCTAGATTAGTATTTGATGAGATGCATGACAAGGATATTGTTTCATTGAATTTGATGATATATGGATTTGAAAATAATGGTAAAATTGATGCTGCTCGTGAGTTGTTTAACAATATGCCTGATAGAAATGTGATTTCTTGGACCATCATAATTTACATATATTGATATGCATATCACAGTGTGAGATTATTGTAAGGTAATGGACACCTATAGACTTGTATATATCATTGGTTATTCAATGTTGTAGTAGCTAGGAACAAAGACTAATTCTAGCTTAGTTGTAAAGCTTATGTATAATTTGATTTTGTTAGTTTTCAGAAATAAGATGTGAATGTTAAAACTTCTCGTCATATTCTGGAAATTTTACTTATGCTTCCTTTTGGTTTTGTTGTGCCAATACGACACCATTTAACTTTAATAACTAGAATTTCTGATTTCATGATTGTATAAAGTGCAGAACTGCCAAACTCCCTACTATAGAATTTCTGATTTCATGATTGTATATGACTTTTATGTGTCATCTGATACTTGGGGCCATCTTCCCTCCCTTTGGATTTAGTCTATACTATGATTTGGGTAATTAAGTTGTTCTTTAGATCACTATGAATCTCTCTCTCTCTCTCTCTATATATATATAATATGAATTTTCTTCAAACTCAATTTTTTTATTTGGTTCTAAGGTAATTATTTTATTGGTTTATGCACTTTTCCATAATGATGTCAAAAGCTACAATTGCAAGCTATGCGAGTCCTTTTCACTCTTGTTGGTTTAACTTTTGGCTTGACTTTGGAGTTAACTTATTTTTTCTTGGAGCATCTATTGACGGGGATGACTATCTCTTTGATTTACTTACTATATACTCTTGGTTTTCTACTTGGTTTTTATTTTTCTCTTAATTGCCAGGAAATTTTTGTTCTGATAAGAAACCAACTGCAGTCAATTGGAATGAAGGGTGAGGAAAGTCTATTGTTTGTGAGGCAATCATTATTGAGGATGTGGTGAAGAAGGTATTGAAAACCACTGTACCTGCTCTTGTAGAGCTTAACATGCTTAAGAATCTTGCTGGTTCTGTTTTTGCTGGTGCTCTTGGTGGCTTTAATGCCCATGCTGCCAACATCGTCTCTGCAGTTTTCATAGCCACTGGGCAGGACCCAAGTGCAAAATATTGAAAGTTCTCACTGCATAACTATGATGGAGGCCTTAACGATGGAAAGGACCAGAGCAAGAGGATGATTATCGCTACATCCCTCAGCTAGGTGATGAAGTTATGTACTTAAGATAGGTATCTAGTGTTATTTTTTTAATAATAAAATTATTTCTAATTCATAAATGTTGAACCTTCTAACTTACTGGGCTTCCTGAGATTTTCATCAATCTGATCCTTAAATACTCATGTGCATGGGTCTGTCCCTGTTTTGATAGTTTCTTTTATAAACTATTTTCGTTTATCAAAAAATGAATCTGATTTTACAAGGACTTTTTTGATATTGTTATTATGAACTTTTGGTTTTAAGATATACTTTGTTTGGCTAATAAATATTTAAAGAAACATTTGTACCAAGAATAACGTGTTTGAAAGAAAGGTGTACGAGTGATATAGGATGTGTTTATTACAGCTTCAAATTCAATTCTATACGACAATATGAAAAAAAATAGAAAATGAGTGTTTTGTCAGTGGTGGTCAATTGCTAGTCTTTACTCCCATGCCTTTTTGCAATTCCTTCTTAAGGTCATTTTGAATTGATTTTACACAAGGATCAATGCTTTGTGCTCTGTATCAAAATTCAAAGACCACTATGAATGACTTTGACAATGTGAAACTTTCACAATACACGATTTTTACGATGCAACAGTCAGCCATGAATTTACACTAAATGTGCCGAATTGGGGCCTCAGTGTGTGATTAGATCAGTTGGTTACTACATGTGTCCTCAAAAGGATGTCTAAGAGTACAATGGGCTGACAAATTTAAGGTTAGAAAGTTAGAGGAGAGAGAATAAAAACTGTTCCAATAATATTTCGACCCACACAAATAGCGTAATTAACTTGAGAGTGGAATGTTCTTACGGGGATATGTGCACTTTGGGTTAAATTACTATGCATGTCATATTTCACATTTAGTTTGTGTACTTTAGACTTCTTTTTCAGGACAAAATCTTGGTGTGTTTTTGGACATGCTTTTGAGGACGAAGTATCAAGTCAAATGACCTTGTAATAAAGATGGTCCATGTAATCTGTAGAAAATAAGAACCTGATTTTGGGATAATGATTTCTTGATTCATTCTTCTCAATTACATTGGCTTATATACACAAGTATCCTAATTTATAGTGTACATTAGTACCACGTAGCAACTCTATTGTCTTTTTCTGCTTATGAGCAATACGGTGTACATTAGTACCACGTAGCAACTCTATTGTCTTTGTGTATTGATTTTGGCACTAAGTGCCTCTGGTGACCTTTTTGCTTCATTTTCCTGACTTTGCTATTATTTTTAAATATGTGCAGGAAGACTGCTTCTACGACCTGCCTTACAATATTGGGTATCAAATTTTCGTGCTACGTTTACGGAAGACAAGGGACGAAATTATGAAGTGTACTCTCTCTATATATGTAGATATATACTTTGATTGAAGAACTGTGGTAGCTTGAGATGGTTAATTGTAAAGATAATGAATGATTATGTAGTGGATGATTTTACTAAGTTAATAATATTTTAGTTTTTTGTATTTTTGCCTTTATTTGCTATGGGGACATTGAGTCAGCCAGGTACACAAAAAAATGTCAAATTTTGATTTGGCAACAATATAATTCGTTACCAAAGCATTGAACAAGTTTTAATATAGCAACAATTTTTTATACATTTAGCAACAAATTTTCGTTGCTAATGGCATTAAAAATATAATATTTTGCAACGAAAAATTAACCTAATAACAATGGAGAGGATATTGTTGCTAATGCTAACATAAAAGGCAACATTTTTTATCGTTGCAAATCATATCAACTTTCGTTGTACATATAAAGAAACTACAACATATAATGTCATTGCTAATCGACATCTTTCGTTGCTATTAAAAAATAACTAGCAACAAATATTTTCGTTGCTAATTCAGCATAATGTCGTTGCCAAATAATATAATCAGCAACGAAAATCGTTGCTAAAAAGTTTACGTTCCGCAACGAAAGCAAGCTTAGGCAACAATTTTCATAATTTATTGCAACGAAAAATGTCGTTGCAAAATGGTGTCAATTGCAACGAAATTGCATGGTCGTTGCAAAAAAAAAAGAGTTCATTTCGTTGCCAATTAGCAGGCTTTTGCAACGAAATGAGGTTTTTAGCAACGAAATTTTAATTATTCTGCAACAATACATTTTGTTGCTGAAGGATCAATGTCTCTGTAATGCCAAATTTCGTTGCAAAATGTATTACTTTTGGCAATGGAAAAAAAACGTCTGTTACGGAACAATTATCAATGCTCATTGCGCAACGAAAGACGCAACGATAGTAAAGTCATTGCCAAAACCCTTTCGCAACAAAATTTGGCACCTTTATAAACGAAAATTGGTTGTTGTTGAAGCTCTATTTTTTTGTAGTGTTAAATCCTTTCATATATTATCATATTACGTAATATATGAAAATACCAAAATTAATTAACATAATCATTTCATCTTCTTCATGTAAAGCACATATATTAACTCACCATCTTATGTAAGTGAATTAATTCTTTCTATTCAATTTAATATCATGCCACTACCACACAAGGCTTTAATACTCAAATTATATTATTCCATAATATAATTTTCAACTTAATTTAAGTTAACCAATTTTTATCCTTGTTTAGTTAATTTCCATAACTAACTCTCATTCAATTCATGCTTTGTTATCTCAATCCATTCATGGACACTATAAATATCAAATATGACCCATATGATAACATATTAGCCACTAACATATAATTCCTATAGTTTAGATTTCTCAACTCATCAGATTACACAAACTCATCATGAACTATCTACAGACCGGCGCGACCGCGCTGGTCTTAGGCTTGTGAGTGGCGCGGTCACGCCACCTTAAGTTAGGTCGCAAACATATTATGCTTTAACAGAAATAGAACTTAACTCACAAATCCTTTAACATGCTCCATACATGCTATCTCATTATAATAACCAAAATAAATCTCCAATGACTACATTCTTCAATAATTTAGAGATTAAACTTCAAGTTCAACTTTTCTTCCTTTAATCTATACCTTTAACCATATCCCAATATTAGTCAATAAATCTCTAACCAATATTTATCTAAAGATATATCGATTTTCTTCTCTTGTCAACAACGTACATATATACAAGTCCAAACTTAGCACACATCGAATCTTTAATGATATTCAATATAGTACGCTGAGTGGTTTCCCACAAACAACCAACAAATTAGTTTTCGTCTCATCTACACTGTTTTCACAGTGAGTTAGATCGGTTACTAATTCGTATATACCTCCGCTCTCTGAAGGAATCGTTTAACCCAGCTCCTATACATCCACCATTAAAGGGTAAAGTCGCACTGCCTTAGACTTGATACTTACTCGTATATACACTCAAGAAATTCGTGATTATCAAAGATATTTAATGTCACCAACTATGATAAAATAATTCTATAAATTATTTAATGCCAATAGATAAGTCTTATCCATCTTCTTACTAATTCATCTCTATAAGGTATAATAAATATATAATAACGATATATATTTATTAAACACAACATCACTTATTACATAGCTCATATTACCCTATGTAACACAATACATATATATATTCTTATTCTAACCCATCTAATGCTTTAAGAATTTTTATTTGCTAAATTTTTATTTTAATAATTTCTGAAAATTCGGGTTCTTACAACAAGTATCAACTAACATTTGGGTCAGATCATAAGAAACGAGCAAGTTATAAGGCCTAGAATAAGCTGTCAATGCTGTTCTTCATTTTTTGGGTTACCCATAAATGAAGAACAGACCGAGCAACCTACTTTGGGCTTCCACTACTTATTGTTCTTGTATCATTTTTGTTATCTAATGGTTCTAGTGTATAGCCAATATGTGAAGGAAGAGATCTATTACATAAACACAGTATAACAACAACAGAATCAACATATATGGTCTGGTCAAACCATGTCACAAATCACGTTCATACATTTTCTAGGTTACCTGAAAATCAGAGACCGTGATCATCTTGCTTGGTTTGACCATCCACCAAATCCACCTAATTTGATGTTTATGTGTTCTAAATGAATTAGAATGTAGTCTAAACAACATATTACAACTTAGATGCAAAATCCATAACAAAGTAACAAACAACTGAAAGATCAGAGCCCAAGAACATCTTGTTAGACGTTTCTGGGCACGATTTGGGTTTTCCAGATTTACTTGGTCATGGTTGGTCGACCGACTTTGACCATTAGTAACATGAAATCTGTACATGATCTGGACTTGATTCAAGTTCTAGATCAAAGCATATATGACATACTACACATACAATCCTTTAAACAAGAAAAACGATACACGGACAAATATCTATGTGGTCTAACATTCGGTTGTCAGACCATGTTTTCCTGTTTTTCCAAATTTTTGAAAACATCAAATTCGTGCACCTAGATGTTATGGATCTAACAAATACCAACCCAGATCAATGATTAATACTACATACAACATGTTTAAACATAAAAACATAACTTTTATCATAGCATTAAAGATCAAATTTATAGGGTTAGGTTTATACCTCTTTTGAACAATTTCTTGATCCTATGCTCCTGACCTGATCTTGATGTTCTAGGGACTTACTAAGAGACTGAAATGCTAAAGATTTTCGTGGGTTTAGAGATAGGAGGTCTAAGTTAAGTGTTTGGTGATCAAATGGCTTAATTTATGAACTTTTCTCTCTTGTCCCTTATATATTTGGTGGATGCAATGAATTTGGCTGGTGAAAGTGGCTGATATTTTTGGTTTATAGGCACATGGCTAGGTTAGAGTTGTTCAACAACTAAAGTTATGGCAACCTATACAAGCTATCTATTAAATAATGCAAGAAGGGTAATTATGTCATTTGACTTTTACTTTTAGTGGCAAACTTGGCATCTCACTCCAACCCTTAGGGTTTAACCCAAAGGTTTCATAAGTTTATTTTCTAGGATTTTGTAATTAAGGCTAAAATGGAAATTTTAGTTTCTAAAAATGTGAATTAGGGTTCCCTAATTAAATTAGGTTTTCTAATCATTTAGGACTTGTAAATTAGACTTTATAGTTTACTAATTACCATTAAGCTTGCTAAATTAATAATTAGGATTTATAACTTAGCAATTAGGGTTCTAATTTAGTAATTAGGGTTTCTAAATATTAATTAGGGTTTACCTAATTAACATTAAATCTATAATAATTGTCATTAATTACATAACATAACAACTTAACAAATATTACAGTCATAATTGACTTCTGTACTAGAGTTTATCAGTAATGCTAGGATTTTGTACTGTTTCACAATAATTGTTCCATATATTAACATTACACACATACCATACATGTTTATATCACTGAAATATAAATAATACTATATTAATATTCTCATTTTTTTTAAAATCCAGAATTAGGATTTTGAATCCATATCCGACATAACTTTCATATATACCATTATTAATTAAGTTAAAATAATTAACTTAACTACTTTGAATAAATATAATAAATAATTATTATAATAATTCTAATAATCATATCATATATACAATAATCATAATTTTATGGAAAATAAATAATAAATATTTTTATTACAAATTAAGTTTATTATAAGAATATAATCTATAATGATCAATAATTCTTAAAAAAAAATTATTTACAATTATTCATGTAATAAATAAATTTTATTTATCACACACATATATATATACTTTACTTTGCACATATTCCCACCTTTATATATATAAAAAAATTTATATGCAAAATTTCTTATTTAATTATATTGAAAATATTGGGTTATTACATTCACCCTCCCTTATAAGGATTCTGTCCCCGGAATCACCATTTCAAAACTTATAAATACTAAGAAAAATAGCATACACAGTCATTTCAAGTAGATCTTGATCAGATTCGATCGAACTGATCTTTAACTATTCAACATAAAGATTGTCTATCTGATTATACGAAAATTTAATTTATAATAGAACTCAAATTTCTCCTTCAAAATTTCTTTATAACATGATTTACTGTATTTAAGAAAAATCATATATACGAAAATAAAATTTAGACGAATAATACCTGGAGTTCCATCCCTGGCTGCTACGGTATCCTGAACTGTTATGTTGAAGACTCTTGCGGTTGATTTTGTTGAAGTTGGTCCCGTTATCGCCAGTGTTCCGCTGTCTTTTCCCGTATTCACGTTTCCTGTATCCATTCTCCTTTTCGGATAGTCCTTTACCTTATGTTCCGTTGATCCACATAGAAAACACCCATTGTTCATCCTAGGATTGGGGCAGTTGGGAGAGATATGTCCCTCCTGCCCACACTTATAGCACACAAACTTTGTAAGACCTCGAATTTTATGAAATAAAAGTATTCAATTTTTCTTATAATTACAATTCAGTAAATGGTTAAATTGATAAAAAGTTAAAGTTATGGGTGAAATGTGAAAATTTTTCAAAATACACAAGTGGTTATAAAATAATCATTATTGTCGGGGAATATTCGTTTGGTCGTGGAATATTCTTTCTGTCGGAGAATATTCGTACGACGGCGCAGCTATTTGTGGGCCCCATAACGAATAACTGTCGGGCGAAGAAAAACGACAAATTTGAGTTTTTACAAATAACGGCGTAGTTGTTACCGTTAACACTGTTAGAATACCCGGTGGTTAAAATACAGTAATACGCGTTATTGCACAGTAGCACACGGTATTGCATAGTATTTTTGAAATTATTGATTCTTACGTAAGAAGGCACTACTCAATAATTGTTACAGTAATTACTGTTCAATATTTTATTTTATTGATTCAATAATTGCTACGTTGAAATTTTATATTATTGTTGTTCAATAATTGTTGCTGCACAGTATTTTCCATTATCAGATCAATAATTCATATTATTTGAATAGTATTATTAGATAGCATTATTGGCAATGTCTAGAAAGTTCTGTCTAAGGAGAGGTTTGGTCATCTAATTGCGCGCTAGTAAGGAGAAATCCTTATTGGAAAGCCCCCTCTTTCCTGGGAACGGCCTGGTTGTCATAAATGTGATTCTGTAATATTATTTGTTAATAATTAATTATTGATTCATATGATAAGAAAATATTTATTTTATGTGGATATAAATGAGGGATATATTTTTGTGGTTAAAAAATGAAGGAGTTAATGTTGAGATTTTTATCCGTATTTTTGTCGGAATGGAGGTATTAAAAATCAGGGTTTTTGAGATATTTTGCGGGGGTTATAATTTTTAATCCGACCGTTGGATCGTGGTAATTTTTGGATATGTTATACATATATAAGTTGAGTATATGTCCATAAATTTTGAACCGTTAAAAATGAACGTATGATTTGTTATGAATTTTAAGAGGTGGCTGATTCGAAAATCATGTTATAAATCATTTTTGGTGGAAAATTCTAGAATTGGTGGGCCCCACTTGTGGTTGGTGAAGAAATGTGCTGAATTATATTTCAAATGTGGTGGGTGGGAATAGTAGCAGGTAAAGCCATCAGGTTGCAGGTCAAACCTACCAAAATTTTCCTATAAATAGAGGGCTAAGTTAGAATTGAAAATCACACCAGAAATATAAGCTTTCTCTCTTTCTCTCTCTATATTATGAAGCATATTTTGTGAGTTTTTAGATACTTGGTGAGTTTCTATTCATCAGTACAAGTTTCCTTCAGCATCATATCCGATATCCAGTCAGAAGTACTGCTCTTTTGAGGTAAGGGATATTAAGGGATTTTAAGGGTTTTTATGATTTTCAGTTTCGTAATTTTTCTGATCTTCAAAAATTCTGGAAAAATTTGAAATGATATTTTGATGAGTTTTCTTGATTGTGTCCAAAAATGGTGATTTTTGGATGTATAGATTGAGAGTTATGAATTTTATGAGAAAAGACTATTTTAGAAGTAACAGCTTATAATTCCTTGTGGTTAACTCCAAAATTGATGAAATTTTTATTGGGAGTACATGTATATGATAGAAGTATACTCTGTAAATTTCAAAATTTTTGGACAAAAGTATAATTTTTGATAAATGTCTAAATATTCGGCTGTTTTGGCCATATGAAAAATAGTAAATGACTTTTAAAAATTTTGAGAAAAATATATGTTCACTATGGGACTATATTATGCTAAATCTCAGAAAAGAAATATTTTTGAAACTGATTTGGTGTTTTTCATGAAAATGGTCTAGTTGTGAGTAAATGAATTAAATATATTATGTGAAGTAAGAAAATTGGAAAATAGGATTTTATGGCTTGAGAATTCTATATGAGGTATATACAGATTTTTGATGAGGGTTTTGATTATTGGTGATAAAATCTTATGAGTTTGGTATTTTAGAATGATTAAATGCATTATTTAGTAAAGTGTAAACAATTTAAATAAATTGTTTATAAGCTTAAGAAATATTATTCTTTCAATATCATTATACCGAAATACTGGTATGGATTTTATTGTGGAATTTCTACCTTTTTGTGTCGAGTTTACTATTTATGAGTTACTATTCACGAGTTACTATTCATGAGTTACTATTCACGAGTTACTATTCACGATAAAAATTGGTTTCTTTTTCTAACCAAATTATAGTTGAGTTATGAATATTACTCTTGAGATTAAAACTATGTATTGATTATATTGATTTTATTATCATATATAACATTTTTATAACCCTGATGTTGAAATTCTCTTTCTCTAGAGTGTAAAGATGGGTAGATTATTGGTATGATCATGACTAGGGTTCTCTTTGGCCTGTAGTGCAAAGTTGAATTGTGACTGGTATGATCATGACCATTGAATTTATAAGTGAATATCTTTAGCTTAAGTGCAAAGGTGAATTGATCAACACGGTTATAATTATTGTTTATATAAATTCTGAAATGATTATATATTTCTTTGAGATATTAATATCTTTGGCCTGTAGTGCAAAGATGAAATATTGATGAATATCTTTGGCCTGTAGTGCAAAGATGAACTGTTGTTGAATATCTTTGGCCAGTAGTGCAAAGATGAACAGATGTTGAGATAAACATGACCAACTGGTGATACAAATGAATATCTTTGGACGTAGTGCAAAGATGAAGTTATTAGTATGATTATGAACAGGAAATGTGATTTGGTGTATCCATGATCTTTGATGTTTCAGGTAAAGATAGGTGATGAAAATTATCATCGTCCTGGATGAGAAGAGGAATTTAGAACTACAGTTATGATTATGAGTTATTCATATGATTGTGGACCAGAATTGTTGATTGATGTTACAGGGATAAAACATTGTTGGTGGATTTTTAACATGGAGAAGATAATAGACTTTATAGTCTATTTGACTCTTCTAATGGATTGCTCGTTCCGCTGCAACTATGGTTGAAATTTTTATCATTTACCTTATGTTCTAAATCTCTGATTTATTATTGATGAAGGCTATTGATAATTTAATTATCTTTAGTCATGATATTCTTTACTGAGCTAGTTGTGCTCACCCTTTTGCTTCACAATTCCTTTCAGGTAATAAGAGTGTAGCTGGGTCGAGCGAGGGTAACGGGGAAATAGAACGGTGGTCTCTAGCTGTGGATGTTCTCCCGAAGCAGTATAGAAAAGTTCATTTAGTAGTTATATTTGGTGAATCCAATAGGGTAAGGTGTACCCAACGTTGGAAGGGTGGTTTGCCACTATCATACAAGATGTCTAACGACATACAACCTCGTGTCATCATAAGACAGGGATGTGCTCATCCACTTGCTGAGTATATATACGAGCACTACCTATATAATCTTGGTGTTTGTTTAAAGTATAATTCTCAATTAGAGACAGTAGAGATAATGATATGTCAAGAGAAGACTCACCATTGGGAAGAATATGATAGTAATCTTCTCGTTTTTCTTTGGGGTCTATTGGGTAAGCCAAGGATAATTCTGTGGCCATATGATATCTATCATAACCTAGATGCATGGCCTCCCATGTACGAAGGTTTCCTTGAGCACTTCCCAAAGATTCTAATTTCTAAAACAATTTTTGACTATACCTTTATGTAAGGTGTCACTGTGAGGTGCTGTCCACGGTTGGGACGTGAGTCACATTTGGTATATATTTGTATTCAAACTCACAGCATATGTGTTGTTGTATTTTGTACGACAATTGTTGTAATAGAGTTGTAGTTATTTTCTGTACCATGTATTTGACGACTCAGAATGGGTTGGATGGAATGGACCTATTTTGGGGACGTCACAAACTTACCACTAAGACATTCACCTGAATGATTCTTCCCACAATTCTTACACTGCACAACCTGCTTCTTCACACCTTCCTGCTTGACTTGGACATTCCCAAAATTGTTCTACTTTCTTTTTTCATTCCCACTACCACTACCTGCTTCTACCTTCCCAGCTCCCTCAAGCTTACCCTTGTTCTTTCTCTCCTTATTATAGAGGCTCATGGCCTCATTTCCCCCTTCGGCTATGATAGCCTTTTCCAAAAGTGCTACAAAAGCATTGATCTGCAACACTGCCACCTTATTATAGAGGCAGGGTTTTAATCCCAGCTCAAACCTCCTTACCTTTCTAGCCTTCGTATCCACTTGGTGCAGAGCAAACCTAGCTAATTCATTGAACTTTGCGACATAGTCCGCAACTATCATGTTCTCCTGCTTTAACTCCAAAAACTTCACCTCCATCCTAGTCTGCATACTAGATGAGAAATAGTTCTCAAAGAACAGCGTCTTAAACCTAGTTCATGTTATCAATCCTTCTCCTGCCCTAGCTTGATTTGCCTCCCACCAGAAATTCGCCTCTCCTTTCATCATATAGGTGGCAAAAATTATCTTTTGCCCCTCAACTACCCTTGCTACTACAAACGCTTTTTCTATTTTCTTAACCCAAGTTTGGGCTTCTATCGGGTCTGTGGTTCCTCTAAATTCTGGCGGTCCTATAACCTTAAAATCTTTGAAGTTCACAAATCCATTGTCTAGCTGATTTCTCGCGGTTGGAATTCCATTCTGCATGGCTTGAGCTACCATGTTCGCAAAATTCTGTATTAGGTTTGGTTGTTGTCCTCCAGCATTGTTGACAGATTCTTCTGCCCTTTGGTTTCGAATTTGGCGTCTTGGCGGCATTATCTGATTAAATTATACTTTATTAACTTACATTCTAAACCTTACCGTATAAGTTTAACATATCAAACTTATTCCATTAATCAAACATAGATTCATATTCGTTTAACTATTTTATAGTACTTTACATAGCATATCACATATTGCCTTAAGCATCTGATATCCCTTTGTGACCACCAAAGTCGAGATTCGTTGCTACAACTTATACAAAAGTGAAAATATTACATTACATAGACATACTTGTCAAAGAATACACATATTCAAATAGTACTTATACTACTTATTCACTACGCCTTTTCTTGATCTTGGACAACCTTTGGTTCGATAACCTTCCAATCCACAAATAAAGCATGCACCTTGCTTATAGTTGGGACAATGAGGAGAGATATGTCCCTCATGTCCACAAATGTAACATATCTTTTTCCCTTTCCTTCATACGCTTTCATATATCTCGCTACAGTTTGTACACTTTTCTATTTTGTTAGGGTTCTCTTGGTTATTATAGGAATTTCCTAAGTTTCTATCTTTTATCTTCCTTTTCCCTTTCTTACTCGAAGCTGCACATGATATCTTGCTTTTGGCTCCCATCTGATCAATTTGGATTTTAAGCTTATCTTGTTCTTCCATCGTTTCGATTAATGCCTTTCACAATTGACTATTTAGTAGCTTTTCTATTTCTCACAACTTTTCCAGAGAAGAAACCTTGTTCCTCAGATTCTGCACTTCAGTTGATGCTTGATCAGCTCTAACTTCGGTGTCCGAATCACTATCTGTTAGTTCCACCATTTCTGGGTTTGATACTATATTTTCCAAAATGATCACCTCATTGAGGTTACCTTCAACGTGAGCCTCAATTTCAGCTATTGACATTGATATTGGTTCGGTTATGGAGATTGACTCCTCCTTTACGATCTGTGGGTATCCTAATCCTTTTCCACCTGAAATCTACACATAAATTATCTTGATTAGTATATAATATATACACACATCAAATAATAGTTTTATATAGGTTATTTTTATTTTGTTTTACGATGAATTTAGTTAATTCTTCCCCTTTTAAACTCTATATGAGTTATTTATATTTTCAATGTTTCCCTCTGCCTTAAGGTTATAGCCTAAGGTCTACCCTCACCTAAAGTTTCTAACCCTAAAGCTTTGATACCAATCTATGACTTCCCCAAATTCAGGTGCTTGAAACCCTAATTCAGTGCTTCACGATACCATTTCTTTGAGCGGAATAATAATAATGTCATAAATATCAAACTTAATTTACATATTAGAGTTATCTAAATCCCAAGTTCACAACCTTTAATAAATTACATTACATCATAATTAATAATTATTATCGTCTTAATATAATTTAACTATTACATAAGATACCAAACACTTATTCTGCCAGCTTTCCCTTTCCTTTATTCTTGCCTGAATCTTCATGTCGATCACACTTAGCTGAAAATATTTAAATTAAGCAAGGATAAGCATTTGAGTGCCTAGCAAGTAATAACATACAATAAACGTTAGTTGGAAGAATTAAGTGTTTTCTTTGAACAACACTTCTTTAACGAAGCAATAGTTGTGAAGTAAACTGGAGCAACACTAAACAATATAACAATTCTATTTCAAATTTTGAAACTACGTACTGACTATAATTGGTGAGCAGTCGACAGACTATGAACTTTGTTTTTAATTTTTCGATAAGGTTTAACAGAAATTCATATGCAAATCGTCAAAACTTACAACCACGGGGGGTGATCAGCCCGTTTTGCCCTGTATTGATCAATACTACATACAAGAATGATATTTTCGTTCATCATATCTACCATTGGCGCATAAAAGCTTCCCATATTCGGGATGTTCATGCTTAGTCTGGAATCTGAACCAAAATAATTCGGTTGGATAACAATAAGGTTCTATCATATTCAAAGATATTTTTAAATCTGTGTCTAGCTGAGATAAATAGCTTAGACGACTTTTAATTAAGATATACATATTGGAAATCAACAGGTATGTATCAACATGTTCAACAATTATCCAAGTGAGGACACTTGTATAACCAATCTTAGAAATTTACAAACATAATATATATCTGGATTATACAATAATACTGTAATGATAAACAATGATCGGATATAATTCAAGAACTGGCATATCTACAAAGGTATAGATACATGAACAATAACAATAACAATATAGTTTTGAAACTGGCTTACACATGTCCATTGCATAAAGTAAATGCAAAGGGTAGGATACTTGCCTGATCTGCTGCTTACACAACTTAGTTTTATCTTTTATACTGAGACCTATCATTCATAAGATTGTTCTTTCGATTAGAATAATATATTGTAATACGTAGTACAGCTATTTACAGTGAACACATAACATAATCACATTGTCACATAGTTATATTAGTCATTGGATCACAAGCAGACATTTATATAGTCAAACTATATAGGTTCGGATTAATTTCGATAACATTTCGGTGTACCAACGGCTTTATCGGGTAATTATCAAGTTTATTGTTAATAGAACTCTAATATGTATTTAAATATTATTCTGGACAATTTAAATATCAGTCATATTATTTTTCAATGACTTATAATAAATTTAAATAATTATTATAATTTATCATGACTTTTCAAACACTGGAATCATTATTAAATGATTTAAATACTAAATAATTCTATTATCATTAATATTTATTTAATATTAAAATATTAATGAAACTGTGGCAACCTGAATTTTTATAAGTTATTAAAATAAGAATTTATTTATTAAAATTCTTATTATGAGATGTTTTGAATTTGAGTATATATATGTATGTGCTGTATATTTTGAAATATATGATGGTGTGAAGAGAAATATATATTCATATATTGGGAATGTGAGGTTTAATAGTACCCTGAGTTATTTGTTTAATCTGTATTTTCGATTCTAGGGACAGAATCTTTGTAAGGAGGGAAGAATGTGACAATCCAAGATTTTAGTAATTATAATTTAAAATATTTATTAAATGAAATAAATATTTATCGATGTGGTTATTATTAGTAAATATTTATGACTAAATAATATTATAAATTAAATTAATTTATAATATAGAGAGTTGTAAAATAACATGAGACGTTATATTGTTGTTTTAATTTAATAATTCAAGATGGTATGATAAGTTATTAAATAAAAATTATAATGAAATTATAATTTTGTGATAATTGTTTAAGTGGAAAATTTATTTAAAATATAGTATGTGATTAATTTATTTGATTAATGTGGATATGAAAATCTAAATAAATAATATGTGATTATAAATTGTAAACTAAATTGTTTATTAAAATAAATTAATGGAGTTTAATTTAATTTTTGCCAAACAAGGCTTAAATATATTAATTCTTTAAAATTTAAGGGATTTTGCCAAACAAGCCTTATGGCTTTTGGGATTTTTAATTTTTGAATTTAATTAAAATAAATAAATTAAATTAAAATAATAAATATAATATATTTATGTTAGATACGTTTATGTTGTAACTGTTATCATAATTAGTATGCGTATTAAGATATCAATTTTTTTCTTTTACGCATTATTTTTCTATATTGGCTAAGTCTGAGAGAGAAGAGAAGAGTTAAGAGTTAAGAGAATTGAGAATTGGGAGAGCTTGAGAGGATTTGAGAGAAACTGGTCTGAAATTTCAAGGATTGCCAAGCTATTTGAAGGTATTTTATCTAACCTTTGTATTATATATATATATATATATATATATATATATATATATATATATATATATATATATATATATATATATATATGGGTTTTACGGTAAAATTGCATGTTTTGTAAATTTCATCTCTTCGAATTATTGCTATATAGTTGGTAATTGTGATTATACATGTTTATAATGCTAGAGGTTATGTTCAAACTAGGAAATTGCATGCTAAATTCGTTTGATAATAGGAAGAAAAATGTCAGTATATGTATTTTCATAGGTTCATGAAAAGTATCAATGTTAGTGGCTAATTAGTATGTGAAATTGTGAATAGAAGCTTGTATATGTTAGTCCATTAAGAAACGAGCATAACATAATTTGAATGAAGTGATTTGATCAAGTATTGAATTCATAATGATGATTTTTGGTATGGATATCAAAATTTGAGTTTTTTTTTTTTTATGAAAATCATGGAATTTGAGAAATTAACCTAACTTAAATTGTTGTTAAATTATTTTAATTGGTGGAATATGTTCACAAACATGTTTATGGTAGTGCTATACCATTTTTACATGTTATTATCACTGTTTGGTGGGTGAAATTTATGTTTGTTGGGCTAAAGTCGACTACTTTTCATCAGCCGTCTCTGCGTCTGTCTGTGCACCGGCGCAGCTGCGCCGGTGCCAAGGCAAAAAACGGCGCAGCTGCGTCGGCACAGCTGCGACGGTCCCAGGCTTGTGTATGGCGCAACTGTTCCATACCCTGTCCACAGACACTGAAGTCTGCTTCTACTGCAGATTTTGTTCTACCCCTATACGTTGGACTAATGATATGTTAGCATGCCAAACACGTAACAACAAGGTTAAAACATAGTTGTATTATGAAGGTTAAAACAGAACCGTGATATGTAATTGATAAATTCAAAGTTATGAGAATGATTAATAAGTTACAAGCGCGTTATGTGATAACTTAGTATACACAATGAATGTTAGACAAGTGTTCTGAAGTCAACACTTGGAATTTCTGAAATGAAAATGGTAATGTAAGACTTGTACCGAAATAACAAGTTTAACTAGATATGAGTGTTATATTGGAAAAAGGATGTTAGTACATTGTGTATTGATTAATAAGAAAGGTTATGAGATGTAGAGTAAAGTTTACATTATAGCTACTATGCGTTACTATGGAACTAATAGTTAATGTGAATAATGATATAACTGTGTAGGAATACACGAAGTGCAGATAATCGATAAGCAGTTAAGTCGTAGTTCATAAACTACGAATCAGGCAAGTCTTTCTGTTCCTATTTGCTACGTGAACGTGATGATTAACTGTTTTAAGTCTTTATTGTAAATAACATGATGTATTATATTTATGTTAGAAGCATGAAATTTTAAAGTCAACTTATGACTACGTTGATTGAGTAAAGCATGCTGATTGAGTAAGGAACTCAATCTTTATACTTGTTATATGAACTGCAGCATGTATGTTATGTTAGAGTCCACTGTTTATGAAATATATGTTGAGTATGTTATTATATGCTACGTGATGCACGAAAACTGTTAGATTTTGATGGGCTGTCGAGCTCAACCTTGCAAATAACTATTTTTACAGGTCAAGATTTCGAGGTAAAGTTATGTGTTACTTGAAAGACACGAATCAGATGTGATACTTGAAGATTTATACACTTTGGTTATGTTCGTTTTATTTGAGCCATGTTTAAGGTTTCGAATGATGTATTAAAGTTGAATTGTAATATCGTTTCACGATGTAAACTATTGTAGTATTAAATTAATTCTGATATATTTAGATGTAAAGGTTGAAGGTTTTGGGAACGATGATAGTTTATAATAGAAAATTTTAATTATTCCGCAAATTTCAATGGTTGTATTATCATTTAGTGATGTAAAATTAGAGGTGGAATGTATTGTTAATGATCGAAGTCGAGAATTAAATTGCTTGAATTTGGGGTCGTTACAGTTGGTATCAAAGCTGTAGGTTATAAATCTTAGGTAGGAGTACCGTAGGCTATAACCTTAGAGAAGGAATGTGAAGATAATGAAAGAATTAGCTCAAATAGAGTTTGAATAATAAAAAGTAATTTAAGAAACGTATAGAGAAGGTATTAAAACATGCGTGAAATGATTCAAAGAAGAATCTCGTAGAGTTATAAGGAGTATGAATGTGGGGTTACCCAACTCCAATAATAAGGATGAAAGGTTATAATAAATAGACAATGTCTATAAGAAGAGATTAGTAAGGAAGTTAAGAATAAAAAAAAGTTATAGTTAAGTATGGTACAGTTGTACTCTTTAGTAGTTGATGTATGGTATCTGGGCTAAACGATTCCTTCAGAGAGCGGAGGTATATACGAACTAGCAACTCGGAACCTAGTTTATTGGTTGTTTGTGGGAAACCACTCAGCGTACCATATTGAAACTGTTAGAGACTCGATGTGTACCAAGTATAGAAAATGGACACATATGATGAAAATGTAGAACTTGAATGAAATGTTGAACAATATAAATGAAGTTGGAAATTCTTAAAGCAGGAATTGTTATATAAACAAGAAGATTCAAAGATGAATTTTGAAGAGATATAAAGATAAGAAATGGGAGTTGCCTAACTCCAATAGCCAAGATAACGAATAATGTCGTAAATAAAAGGAAAGAAAGGGATCGTAAAACAAAACGATCACGAGTTAAGAAAAGAATTTTAAGGGAGATGATTATAGAATAAGATCACGACGTAATCTATTTAAGTTATAAAAGGAAGATGGTCTATAATGTTTGAATAATGATAGCTTGATGCTATGAAGATGTTGTACTATAAAATAGTACGAGATAAACTTGCGAGGAGTTATAAATGATGTGATATGAGGAACTCGTATCGAGCAAAGAGCAAGTTAAGAGTAAGATAAAGTTAGGTGGGTTTTCATTTGAGGACTCATGTGGTGGATGAGTTGTACAAACCTTTATATGGGTGAGGGTTTTGTGCTTGCACTCAGTTTATCACATTGATAATCATTGGAATGTTGGTGTCGCGCTATCAATGTATATGTGTTGAAAAGGTGATTCTTTTCTCATGTGTATGTTTAATAGTTAGAAACTAATAAGATTAGTCAGATAATATTAGGATTAGGTGTGGTTCTTAAAACTGATGCATATAGTATGTTCGTGACTCATAATAATATGGTATGTTTTGAACCTGTGATGCCCCAAAATCCAGGTTCCTTCGAACCACGAATCCGGCCCGCCACGATACTACTATCGTCAACTATTTATATTTTTCATTCATAACTTAATGAATATAACTCTACTTATTATAATTTAGAATATAAATTCTTTCCATTTCCAGGATCTACACAATGACCCCAAACTTTTATAAGTTTCACAACTTGGTCATTTACTATTCCTATTTTACATCACATTCGATGTTATATAAATATGAGGAATAATTTAAACTTTTTCAGCCTCCTTTGAAAAATAATCTTTTATTGATCTTAACTTGAATCAATTACAAATTCCTGAATCAATTTATTTTATGATTCATTCTATTCGAATTACTGTATAAATATTTACATCTCAATTCGAATTTCTCTATGTAACACATAGTATAACTTAACATATATTACACAGTACAACTTTAAAAGCTAACATGTATTACACATCGTAAACTACTATCAAGTATATCTACTAGAACCTAAACATGGTTCAAGAGCATCTATTTAAACAAATGAATCAATCTCCTTTGATTCTATTGATCTTTATCAATCAAGTATCACGTAACCTTTACCGTGTATCCTTAACATGCAAAAGTGGTTATTTGTAAGGGTGAGCTCGATAGCCCAGCAATTCTAACAGTTTTCATGCAACACATAGCATATATTAGCATACTCAGGACATGCATTCATAATCTATTAATATTTACTACGCATGTTACTTCTCACATAACAGACATAGAGATTTATATCACAACATATCATCAAAGATCAACTTTCACATTTCATACATATCTCATATGCATTTCATATATATCAACATTTGCATATCATAATATAACTCACTAACAGTTATAGAATTCATATATCAAATAGGAACTGAAAGACTTGCCTGATTCGTAGTTTATGAACTACGACTTAACTGCTTAACGCTTAACTGCACTTCGTGTATTCCTACACAGTTATATAATCATGGATTCATATCCATCAGTAACATATTTCATGCATTCTCAATGTAATAACAATGTTACATTGTTTTCTAACTAGTTTCGTAAAACCTACACTTCAATTTCTCATCACATTCTCGGAATAGCTAGGTCCTTATAGGTATGCCTTAACCATTCGGACAAGACATCAACATCCGTATATATCTATCACACACTTGACTCGCTACGTGATTGACATATTTAAAACTCGTATAGGTAAGTTCAAACGTACACATTAGCATCTAATTTAGTCGTAACTTCATACAACATCACCTATACTATATATTCCTAACACAATTCAGTTTGTAAGACATTACAAATCCAAACAACGTATCGTTGCTTAATAACTTGAAAGTATTCCTGTGGACTTAACTTTTGAAAATCATTATTAACATTCATTTCTAACACATAGCATGCTTCTTAACACCTTAAATAACATATTTGTCATATATTACAAGTTAAAGTAATCATATAAGCATGCTTCAAACATCAGATCCAAAACAGAACCTATTCCAAACTGTAGACTGGCTCAGCTGCGCCCTGTCCAGGCTTAGGGACGGCGCAGCTACGCTGTCCCCTGGCCAGTCCAAGACTGAGCTTTGCACTTCCTATTTTCAGTTCATACTTTAATACACTTAGACACTTATACTTAACATGCATACACGCTAGAGGTCTTTACATACTTGTATGACCACCTCAAGTTCAACCTTATATGTTAGAGACTTTAGTTTAGGATTTTCATGAAATCAAAACCAATTAGGGTTATGAAATCACTAGGTGTACTAATTAGCCTTATGTTCTCATAAAGAGGTCACATAATCTGTACTACACATGCTCATTCATATTTATATCTTTTACTCATAGCTAGCATTGTTTAATACTTTAAAACATGCTTTAACCTCATGCTTGGTTTGCTTCCATTATGTTTAACATACACAACTTATGTTTAAAGACATAATGAAACATAACATGGCATCTCGAGCCTTTAAAAATCTAAATACTCGTACAATGCAACTTAAGTTCAAAAACATGCTCGAGGTTGCCTTTGAAATCATTTTTCATAAATGATGCAATATAGCACATATAAATCATATCTAGGGATATTATAGACATAACATGACTTATAAATCCTTTAGAATCTAGATGTCCATGTAATGTAACTAGATTTTAAAAATATGTTCAAGTTTGCTTTTGAAGCCATTTTAGGCTTGAACTATGCAATCCCACACACAGAAGACAACTTCAAAACTCTAAACATATGTAGTCAAGTTATGTTAACATGCTTGCAAGGTCATAATATAACCTATGTAGTAATCATGCGTGTTAGCTCACTAGGCTAAGCTTTTTCCATGAAAACATCTCTAACATAAAGCTTAACAAGTTTGATCATGAACAAAGGAACTATGTACATTAAACATTCTCATTTATGTATTACATCAGTTATGTTAACATCTTCTCAAGTTCCAAATCTACCTCATGTAGTATTCATGTCCATTAGCCTATTATATTTAAAAATTTCTCTAGCACAAGACTTAACAAGTTTAGTCATGGATACAGACACCATAACATTATATCATGCTCATTTACATCTGAAATCAACCATATATATCAACCACTAAGTTCAGAACTTGTAAAACATAAGTTTCACAAAGTTTGTTTTCAAGACTTAAAGTCTTTGTTAAAGGTCTTCTACCAAATCATGTTTGACACTTCACATCACATAAGGAAACTTTATAGCACAAGCCATACCTCTTTTGCAGGTGTATAAAAGTCCTAAAACCAAACTAGCGACCACTCAGCATAACAGAACTCAGCAACTGGTTCTGAGGTACGGTGCAGCTGCGCTGTACCCCAATATAAACAGGGCGCAGCTGCGCCTGGTCGAGTTCAGAGGCAGTAAGGTTTCTCAGTTTTACGGAGTAACTACCAACTTAATTCCCAATGATTCATGCATGTTCCAAACCATTATTAAAGTACTCATACATGCAAGTAAACTTCCTAAACACCTTATAACATGTTAATTCATATTCATTGACGTAGAAATTCAAGAAATTCCAAGAATCAAACATACCCATCTCAAGAACATGGATAAAAATTTATACCTTCTTAAGCTTAAATTGGACTTCCTATACATTGAATAAGCTTCTACAATTGTGATAACCCGAGATTTCGAATAATCAAAAATTTGCGAATAAATTTTTTTTTATTAATATTAATATTAATTATCAATTTTGTGACAAGTATCTGTGATACGAGTCTCGAGAAAGTCAATTTGGGTATTGACTAATAAATTTAGAGTAGAGTTGTGCTTAACAAGCTTTAGAAACCCCAACCCTAATTTCTGGATAGGAATTCGGTAGAAAATATAATTAAAATAATTATATTAATGAGTATGTGTTTGTACTGTATAGAGATTTTGACCAATGATTGATTGGATAAGGTTTGAAATTAATAAACCCTAATAAGGGATTAGAAACCCTAATATCAGATTTAGAAAACCAATAGTATGGTTAAAACCCCTAATTGCACCCGGGAAACCCTAATTTTATATTCGAGAATCTTAAACCCTAAATTAAGAAATCTTAATCCTAATTGGCAAGCCTATTGTGTGTATTAAACTTAAATATGATTAGAAAACCTTAATTATATTTTTGTTATCTTAATTTCTATTTTACAAACCCTAATTGTAATTTAGAAAAATTATTTTTTAATTAAAACCCTAATTCGTGGGTTGTAAACCCTAATGATCATTTTGACCCTAATTGCTAATTTAAGCAATTTTAATTAGGAATATTAATCCTAATTAGCAAGATTGAATTTTATGATTAGGAAATATTAATTATTGAATCCTAATTATAATTTTGGAAAATTAATTTTTTATTTTGAGAACCGAAATTCGAAAATTTTGAAAATTAATTGCAAATCAAAAGGGTTTAAACCCTAAATCCTATAGGGTCCAAACCCTAAATCCTAACCCAAAACCTAAACCCTAAAGGTTTGTACAAATTCCATGTTTGTCATTAAATTTATTTTTCAAATGACCAAACTGCCCTTTTTTATATTTTAGTAAGCTAACTTGTAAACATTGTAATACCTTTAGTTGGTGAACCACCAATTTGACTTTGGTGACACAAAATCTCAGCCACCAGCTAAAAATCACAGATCCAAAGCAACAACAAGCAATATATAAAAGATGTTGGAGAGAGAAAGTCCATAAATATTAGCCATTTTGCTATTTTGCTCTCACCAACTCTCTCTCTCTCTCTCTCTCTCTCTTAGCATACTAAATTTCTTAGGCAAATCAGTTCCATAAACACCCACTTGATCACCTAGATCAGATTTGGAGAGCAAGAATCAAAGATTGTTCAAGAAAGGTATAAAACCTACTTTTATTTTTGATCTTTATTGCTAAGAAAAATTTTCTGTTTAAGTGTTTAAATCAGTGCTAGAGGATGTTATATGATGATCTATGTTGATATAACATAGATCCATAGCATCAAAATGCTTTAACAAGAAGTTTTACAAAATCTGTCCAAGAACACAAATGTCGCCTGACAAGTAAATGTCAGTAGCCGTATATCCTTTTCTGTTTTTGATTTTTCGTGCTTTATGTTTTGGATCTATAGTCTGACATGAGGTCTTGGATTTGGAAGTGGTATAACAACCATTCAATGTCCAGATTGTAAGATATTGACGGTCAAAATCCGTTGACCGGGCATGACCAGTCAAAATCTGGGTAACCCAGAAACTTGAAATCAGCGCCTGACAAGATTTTTCAAGCAACAGATCTGTCAGTTATGATATATTTTGTTGATGTTGTTGTGACCATGTTATAGCCTGTATAATATACTATAGATCTGGGTCTTTATAACGCCTAAAAAAAATCAACAGATAGATCATGACAGGTGGTCAAAGTAGACCATTCGCACTGTTTTTGCAATTCTGGAATTTCCAGAAAACGTATGAACAAAGTTTTTGTCAGAGTTTGACCGAGTCGTATCTTGTGGGTCTGTTGTTGATAAACTGACTTGTTGTTATACTCATGTACCTTGACACTAGTACTATAACTTTGGACCATAACATAACTGATTCGTCCATCGGAGCTCGAAGAGAATTTAACCACAAAGTAGACAGTCGAAGCTGTCTGGGTTTCTAGGAAACCCAGAAAGCCTAGAAGCTTCTGACAGCTACTTTGGGGCTTCAGATCTTGCAAATTTGTTGTTGTATGATCAAGTTGTTGGTTGTATGCTGTAGTATTACATTTTGGCTACACAATCACAGTTTAAGCTAGCCCAGAAACGTATTACACCGAGAATCATGGCCGGTCAAACAAGGCAGGTTGATAGCGAAGCTATCAGTGTTCTTGAGTTCAAGAACACCAACAGCGACGCTTTATGTCGCTAAAGGCCTACAGCGACGGTTTTAATTATTTTAATTTTCTGAATATTTCGAAAATTATTTAAAAATAGAAATAAATTCTAAAAATTACCAAAAATGGTTTTAAAAATTATTTTAAATTATGAAAAATAATTTTTGACCAATTGGAATCTTTTTCTTTAATATTTATAATTATTTAAATATTAAAAGTATTTAATTTATTTAATTAGTGTATTAAATAAATTAGAGAAAAATGATTTAATATTATGAAAAAATATTTTAAATATGAATAATGTATTTAAAAATATTTTGAGTTATAAAATGTGACTTTTAATATTTTTGGAGTATTTTTATTAATAATTTAATATTAATGATATTAGATTTATTTAATTACTAAATTAAATGAAGAAGTTAAAAATAATTTTAATGATTTAAAAATCATTTTAAATAAGAATAAAGTGTTAGAAAATATTTTAAATTATAAAATATAATTTTCAATATTTTTGGAGAATTCTCATTAATAAATTAATATTAATGATATTAAATTATTTATTTATGATATTAAATAAATGAATTAAAAATAATTTTATTGATTTAAAAATCATTTAGAAGTGAGAAAAATATTTTTAAAATATTTTAAGTTATAATTAATGACTTTTAATATTTGGATAATAATTTCATTAATATTTAAATATTAATGGTGATGATTTAAAAATGATTTTAATTACTTTAAAAATCATTTAAGTAGAATATTGATGATTTAAAAATATTTTAAGTTATTCATAATAACTTTAATATTTTGACAAGTATGTTATTAATATTTTGATATTATTAAATATTAATAATGATAAGATTATTTGATAATTAAATCATTTAAAAATGATTTAAGTGTTTGAAAAATTATTATAAATTATAATAATTGTTTATAAATTACTAAAAGCTTCCGAGAAATATTATAAACGATATTTGACTTATCTAAAATAATATTGAAGCTTAGAGACCAAGTGTAATTGACAATCAATGTGTTAATTGTCGGATAGGGTAACCAAAACACCGAGAATGGACCGAAATCTAACCAGACCGAAATAGTTAGACTGGATAAGTGTTTATATAGGTTATAAACACTAATATGGCTATGTGGTAATGTGCCTAGGAGAAGTTTGACTGTAGAATACAGTGTTACGTGTTATAAATGATTATACTAATTGTGAGACCAACATTGTTGATTATAGGTCTTACGAACGCAGTTAATTATATTATGTAGCTGTAATCAACGCGAAAGGCAAGTTTTCTAACTCAACCTTGAGTTATATTCATTCAAATATTTTAATGGTTAATTATTGATAATTATACCATGTCCAGGGAATTATTGTTGATTATTCGCAGTTAGTGCATGATTAAAATTTAAATTAAATTACTGATTCAGAAAAATATATATTCGTAGAATTACTGTTGTTGGATATTTATATCTGCAGAAATTAATATTGACAGTACAGATAATTCCTGTTTATTGTCAAATGATATTGAGAAATGTCTTAGCTAATTATTCTGGCTAGACAAACATTTGTTAGAACTTGATGAATACGAGAAGAGAAATCAATTGTTATTGGTAGATCGATGCCAATTATTTCGGCTAGATCGATAAGTAGATAGAATTTGAAATCACAGTATTTCGTTGTTAAATCAAAATCTTGATTCTGAGACTGAGAAGAACAACCCTTTTAAATAAAAAGGGAACATTGTAGGTCGTATATTCGACCATTACGCGCTGTTAAGTATTATGCATAATATAGGGTACAAGGAGTTGGCCGGCTCTAAGTACTTGCAGAGGGGTATGATTTAATCTTTATGGTTATCTGATACGCCTGCGTATATATCAAAGTAAATCTTTGATAGATACCCGAGAAAATAAATTCTAAGATCTGGTGGGATCACTCAACATAAATCTAGAAATTATTCCACTTTGTTATTGCGTAGAATAGATTCTTGAGTATTCGATAGAATATCGTAGAAACTTTGAAAGCGTTGTACTCTTTCATTATCAAATTATTGTGTTTCCTAGAATACAAGAAGAATTGTTATTGATTAACGATTTGTTCAGCTATTTCAAAGTTCCCCGAACTTTAGTTTCATTCTATCAAAATAGATAGTCTGTTCTTGTTGATTCATATACCTTTATTGTATGTCTTAACTTGTGGGGCAAACTTGTTGCTCACCCTTGCTATAAATAAAACATTTAAGCTAGAAACGAAGAGGCCAGCGGGTCAAAGAAGATCAAAGGCAAAGGCAAGATGTTGGAGTAGTTATAATGAATAATATTATTATATTGTATTGTATTGTAAACCCTTTTTGTATATCTAAGGGGTATTTCTGTAATGTTAAGGTTAGTGGACCTGGGACTTATGTATTAACAATATATGTTAATGACTTATGTAATCCTATTTATATATGAATGGGTAGTTAAATGGTATTATATTGTGGATCGTGAACACCAAACTCGGGGGTCAGGTAACCCGAATTTGGGGGTGTCACAACAATTGCTCAGCCACTTGAATGCTTTACTTAGACAACTCTTAGCAACACAAAATCTGACTTTCAGCTTTCATTTATAGAAGAAGCTTGGACCAGGCAATGACATTACACAAGATTGGAATCCATGGTGTATGGGGAAGAAACAATGGTTGCTCAAGGGTTGGCCAACCACCCTCAAGCCCAGCCATCATCACCTAGAAATCTCAGCAACACTTAGCTCCCTCCCATTCAGTTACTTTGTTATCCAAAAATAGTTTTAATGCCCAAGTGTCACCATATTAGGAGAAATTGGGGTTATTTATATACTCACCTCGTATAGTCTATGTTCACTTAAAACACTGAATAAAATAATGCAGTCCGGCATTATTGTCCTCGTATAGTCTATGTACACTTAAAATACTGAATAAAATAATGCAGTCCGGTATTATTGTCCGAGTAGTTCCATAATTATTTTTACTACTCACATAATCACATTATAACTTTATTTAATATTAATGTTTATTCAAACATTTAATTCCTTCCCATTTTCTAGATTACACAGATAATCTATTATTTCTGTATTAAAATGCAACACATTGCTTCACTGTACTACTTGGCACCTTATATCATTAGTCCCAATTAAACGCCACACTTCACGTATTCTTAAGCCGCAATTATTATATATTACTACTGTTCATATTTTCCATATTACCCATAGTAATATTATTTAATGATTATACCCACATTAATATTTTAATTGGGCTAAATATCATTTAGTTGGATACTTTCAACCCACATAATAATTAATTAATATTTATCATTTCTTTTCAATAATTATCATGCATTCCTCTAATTAATAGAATATAATATTCTATAATATCGCTTAATTAACCAATATTTAATATGGGTTAATTATTTAACTTCTATTCAAATCCATTAATGGACAACTTAACCATCACTTAAGATTTTTATTATCCTTATGAGTCCTTAATACGCATTTCTTAAACTTTAAATTTCAAAAAACTGATTTTACAGACCGGCGCAGCTGCGCTGGTCATAGGCATGGTTGTAAGACCCCGAATTTTATGAAATAAAAGTATTCAATTTTTCTTATAATTACTATTCAGTAAATGGTTAAATTGATAAATGTTAAAGTTAAGGGTGATATATGATTTTTTAAAATACACAAGTGGTTATAAAATATTCATTGTTGTCGGAGAATATTCGTTTGATCGTGGAATATTATTTCTGTCGGGAAATATTCGTACGACGGCGCAGCCATTTGTGGGCCCCATAACAGAATAAATGTCGGATGAAGAAAACGATAAATTTGAGTTTTTATAATTAACGGCGTAGTTGTTACTGTTAACACTGTTGGAATACCTGGTGGTTAAAATACAGTAATACGCGTTATTGCACAGTAGCACACAGTATTGCACAGTATTTTTAAAATTATTGATTCTTATGTAAGAAGGCACTACTGAATAATTGTCACAGTAATTACTGTTCAATATTTTATTTTATTGATTCAATAATTGCTGCATTGATATTTTATATTATTGTTGTTTCAATAATTATCACTGCACAGTATTTTCCATTATCAGATCAATAATTCATATTATTTGAATAATATTATTAGATAGCATTATTGGCAATGTCTAGAAAGTTCTGTCTAAGGAGTGGTTTGGTCATCTAATTGCGCGCTAGTAAGGAAAAATTCCTATTGGAAAGCCCCATCTTTCCTGGGAACGGCCTGGTTGTCATAAATGTGATTCTGTAATATTATTTGTGAATAATTAATTATTGATTCATATGATAAGGAAATATTTATTTTATGTGGATATAAATGATGGATATATTTTTGTGGTTAAAAATGAAGGAGTTAATGTTGAGGTGTTTTATCAGTATTTTTGTCGGAACGGAGGTATTAAAAATCAAATTAGGATTTTTGAGATATTTTGCGAGGGTTATAATTTTTAATCCGACCGTTGGATCGTGGTAATATTTGGATATGTTATACATATATAAGTTGAGTATATGTCCACAAATTTTGAACCGTTAAAAATGAACGTATGATTTGTTATGAATTTTACTAGATGACTGGTTCAGAAATTGTTGAATTTTCGGAGTTAATCATTTTGGTGGAAAATTCTAGAATTGGTGGGCCCCACTCTTGGTTGGTGAAGAAATATGCTGAGATTTTTATTTAAATGTGGTGGGTGGGAATAGTAGCAGGTAAAACCATCAGGTTGCAGGTTAAGTCTGCTTCGGCGTGCTAACATTTTCCTATAAATAGAGGGCTAAGTTAGAACTGAAAATCACACCAGAAACATAAGCTTTCTCTCTTTCTCTCTCTATATTATGAAGCATATTTTGTGAGTATTTAGATACTGTGAGAGTTACTATTCAGTACAAGTTTCCTTCGGCTTTGCATTCCAGTCAGAAATACTATATTTTTGAGGTAAGGGATAGTAAGGGATTTTATAGGTTGTTATGTTTTTCAGTTTCGTAATTTTTTTGAAATTCAAAAATTTTGGAAAAATTTGAAATGATATTTTGATGAGTTTTCTTGATTGTGTCCAAAAATGGTGATTTTTGGATGTATAGATTAAGAGTTATGAATTTTATGAGAAATGACTATTTTAAAAGTAACCGCTTATAACTCATTGTGGTTAACCCCAAAATTGATGAAATTTTTATTGGGAGTACATGAATATGATAGGAGTATACTCTGTGAATTTCAGAATTTTTAGATAAAAGTATAATTTTTGATAAATGTCTAAATATTCGGCTATTTTGGCCATATAAAAAATAGTAAATGACTTTTAAAAATTCTGAGAAAAATATATGTTTACTATGGGACTATATTATGCTAAATCCCAGAAAAGAAATATTTTTGGAACTGATTTGGTATTTTTCATGAAAATGGTCTAGTTATGAGTAAATGAATTAAATATGTTTTGTGAAGTAAGAAAATTAAAAAATAGGATTTTATGACTTGAGAATCCTATATGAGGTATATGCAGATTTTTGATGAGGGTTTTAGTTATTGGTGATGAAATCTTATGAGTTTGGCATTTTAGAATGATTAAATGCATTATTTAGTAAAGTGTAAACAATTAAAATAAATTGTTTATATGCTTAAGAAATATTATTATTTCAATATCATTATACCGAAATATTGGTATGTATTTTATTGTGGAATTTCTACCTTTTTGTGTCGGGGTTACTATTCATGAGTTACTATTCATGAATTACTATTCATGAGTTACTATTCACGAGTTACTATTCACAAAAAAATTGGTTTCTTTTTCTAACCAAATTATAGTTGATTTATGAATATTACTTTTGAGATTAAATCTATATGTCGATCATATTGTTTTTATTATCATATATAACATTTTTATAACCCTGATGTTTAAATTCTCTTTCACTTGAGTGTAAAGATGGGTAGATTATTGGTATGATCATGACTTTGGGTTCTCTTTGGCCAGTAGTGCAAAGTTGAATTATTGACTAGTATGATCATGACCATTGAATTTATAATTGAATATCTTCAGCTTAAGTGCAAAGGTGAAATGATTAACATGGTTATAATTATTGTTTATATAAATGATTATATATTTCTTTGAGATATGAATATATTTGGCCTATAGTGCAAATATGAACTGTTGATGAATATATTTGGTCGTAGTGCAAATATGAACTGTTGAGGAATATCTTTGGCCTGTAGTGCAAAGATGAATTGTTGATGAATATCTTTGGCCCGTGGTGCAAAGATGACCTGTTGTTGAATATCTTTGGCCTGTAGTGCAAAGATGGTCTGTTGATGAATATCTTTGGTCGTAGTGCAAAGATAAAATTGTTAGTACGATTATAAACAGGAACTGTGATTTGGTATAACCATGATCTTTGATGTTTCAGGTAAAGACATGTGATGAAAATTACCTTCGTCCTGAATGCGAAGAGGAATTTAGAATTACAATTATGATTATGAGTTATTCATATAATTGTGGAAAGGAACTGTTGATTAATGTTACAGGGATAAAACATTATTGGTGGATTTTTAACATGGAGGAGATAATAGACTTTATGGTCTATTTGACTCTTCTAATGGATTGCTCGTTCCGCTGCAACTATGGTTGAAATTTTTATCATTTACCATATGTTCTAAATCTCTGATTTATTATTGATGAAGACTATTGATAATTTAATTATCTTTAGTCATGATATTCTTTACTGGGCTAGTTGTGCTCACCCTTTTGTTTCACAATTCCTTTCAGGTAATAAGAGTGTAGCTGGGTCGAGCGGGGGTAACAAGGGAATAGAACGGTGGTCATCATTTAGTAGTTATATTTGGTGAAGAAAATAGGGTGAGGCGAACCCAACGTTGAAAGGGTGTTTTGTCACTATCATACAAGATGTCTAATGCAATACAACCTCGTGTCATCATAAGACAGGATTGTTGTAACGACCCCAAAATAGGTTCATTCCACCCAACCCATTCTGAGTCGTCAAATACATGGTACAGAAAACAACTACAACTTTATTACAACAATTGTCGTGCAAAATACAACAACACATATGCTGTGAGTTTGGATACAAATATATACCAAATGTGACTCATGTTCCAGCCGTGGACAGTACCTCATAGTGGCACCTTACATAAAGGTATAGTCAAAGACTGTTTTAGAAATTAGAATCTTTGGGAAATGCTTAAGGAAACCTTCGTACATGGGAGGCCACGCGTCTAGGTTATGATAGATATCATATGGCCACAGAATTATCCTTGGTTGACCCAATAGACCCCAAAGAAAAACGAGAAGATTACTATCATATTCTTTCCAATGGTGAGTCTTCTCTTGACTTATCATTATCTCCACTGTCTCTAATTGAGAATTATACTTCAAACAAACACCAAGATTATATAGGTAGTGTCCATAGATATACTCAGCAAGTGGATGAGCACAACCCTGTCTTATGATGACACGAGGTTGTATGTCATTAGACATCTTGTATGATAGTGACAAAACACCCTTCCAACGTTGGGTTCGCCTCACCCTATTTTCTTCACCAAATATAACTATTAAATGATGACCACCGTTCTATTCCCTTGTTACCCCCGCTCGACCCAGCTACACTCTTATTACCTGAAAGGAATTGTGAAGCAAAAGGGTGAGCACAACTAGCTCAGTAAAGAATATCATGACTAAATATAATTAAATTATCAATAGCCTTCATCAATAATAAATCAGAGATTTAGAACATATGGTAAATGATAAAAATTTCAACCATAGTTACAGCGGAACGAGCAATCCATTAGAAGAGTCAAATAGGCTATAAAGTCTATTATCTTCTCCATGTTAAAAATCCACCAACAATGTTTTATCCCTGTAATATCAATCAACAGTTCCTTTCCACAATCATATGAATAACTCATAATCATAATTGTGATTCTAAATTTTTCTTCGCACCCAGGACGAAGAATATTTTCATCACCTGTCTTTACCTGAAACATCAAAGATCATAGTTATACCAAATCACAGTTCCTGTTCATAATCATACTAATAAATCCATCTTTGCACTACGACCAAAGATATTCAACAACAGTTCATCTTTGCACTACAGGCCAAAGATATTCATCAACAGACCATCTTTGCACTACAGGCCAAAGATATTCAACAACAGTTCATCTTTGCACTACAGGCCAAAGATATTCATCAATAATTCATCTTTGCGCTACGGCCAAAGATATTCATCAACAATTCATCTTTACACTATAGGCCAAAGATATTCCTCAACAGTTCATATTTGCACTACAGGTCAAATATATTCATCATCAGTTCATATTTGCACTACAGGCCAAATATATTAATATCTCAAAGAAATATATAATCATTTCAGAATTTATATAAACAATAATTATAACCATGTTGATCAATTCACCTTTGCACTTAAGCTAAAGATATTCACTTATAAATTCAATGGTCATGATCATACCAGTCAATAATTCATCTTTGCACTACAGGCCAAAGATATTTCTCAGTCACGATCATACCAATAATTTACCCATCTTTACACTCAAGTGAAAGAGAAATTCAACATCAGGGTTATAAAAATGTTATATATGATAATAAAAACAATATGATCAACAACTGCATTTATTTTCAAGAGCAACAATCATAAATCAACGATAATTTGGTCAGAAAAAGAAACTAATTTTTCTGTGAATAGTAACTCGTGAATAGTAACTCATGAATAGTAACTCGTGAATAGTAACTCATGAATAGTAACTCCGACATGAAAAAGATAGAAATTCTACAATAAAATCCATATCAATATTTCGGTATAATGGTATTGAAAGAATAATATTTCTTAACCTTATAAACAATTTATTTAAATTGTTTACACTTTACTAATTCACGCATTTAATCATCATAAAATGCCAACTCTTAAGATTTCATCACCAATAACCAAAACCCTCATCAAAAATCTGCAAATAACTCATATATGATTTTCAAGCCATAAAATCTTATTTTCTAATTTTCTTACTTCACATAACTTATTTAATTCATTTACTCATAACTAAACTATTTTCATAAAAAATATCAAATCAGTCCCAAAAATATTTCTTTTCTGAGATTTCGTAGAATATAGTCCTATATTGAACATATATTTTTTTTAGAATTTTTAAAAGTCATTTACTATTTTTCATATGGCCAAAACAGCCGAATATTTAGACATTTATCAAAAATTATACTTTTATCTAAAAATTTTGAAATTCACAGAGTATACTTCTATCATATACATGTACTCCCAATAAAAATTTTACCAATTTTGGAGTTAACCACAAGGAATTATAAGCTGTTACTTTTAAAATAGTCTTTTCTCATAAAATTCATAACTCTCAATCTATACATCCAAAAATCACCATTTTTGGACACAATCAAGAAAACTCATCAAAATATCATTTCAAATTTTTCCAGAATTTTTGAAGATCAGAAAAATTACGAAACTGAAAATCATAACAACCCTTAAAATCCCTTACTATCCCTTACCACAAAAGAGCAGTACTTCTGATCGGTATGCAAAGCCGAAGGAAACTTGCACTGAATAGCAACTCTCAAAGTATCTAAATACTCATAAAATATGCTTCATAATATAGAGAGAGAAAGAGAGAAAGCTTATGTTTTTGGTGTGATTTTCAATTCTAACTTAGCCCTCTATTTATAGGAAAATTTTAGTAGGCTTGACCTGCAACTTGATGGCTTTACCTGCTACTATTCCTACCCACCACATTTGAAATATAATTCAGTACATTTCTTCACCAACCACAAGTGGGGCCCACAAATTCTAGAATTTTCCACCAAAATGATTAACTCCGAAAATTCAACAATTTCTGAACCAGTCATCTCGTAAAATTCATAACAAATCATACGTTCATTTTTAACGGTTCAAAATTTGTGGACATATACTCAACTTATATATGTATAACATATCCAAAAATTACCACGATCCAACGGTCGGATTAAAAATTATAACCCTCGCAAAATATCTCAAAAACCCTGATTTTTAATACCTCAATTCCGACAAAAATACGGATAAAAATCTCAACATTAACTCCTTCATTTTTTAACCACAAAAATATATCCCTCATTTATATCCCCATAAAATAAATATTTTCTTATCATATGAATCAATAATTAATTATTCACAAATAATATTACAGAATCACATTTATGACAACCAGGCCATTCCCAGGAAAGAGGGGGCTTTCCAATAAGGATTTCTCCTTACTAGCGCGCAATTAGATGACCAAACCTCTCCTTAGACAGAACTTTCTAGACATTGCCAATAATGCTATCTAATAATATTATTCAAATAATATGAATTATTGATCTGATAATAGAAAATACTGTGCAGCAATAATTATTGAAACAACAATAATATAAAATATCAACGCAACAATTATTGAATCAATAAAATAAAATATTGAATAGTAATTACTGTAACAATTATTGAGTAGTGCCTTCTTACGTAAGAATCAATAATTTCAAAAATACTATGCAATACCGTGTGCTACTGTGCAATAACACGTATTACTGTATTTTAACCACCGGGTATTCTAACAGTGTTAACGGTAACAACTACGCCGTTATTTGTAAAAACTCAAATTTGTCGTTTTCTTCATCGGACATTTATTCGTTATGGGACCCACAAATAGCTGCGCCGTCGTACGAATATTTCCCGACAGAAAGAATATTTCACGACCAAACGAATATTCCCCGACAACAATGATTATTTTATAACCACTTGCTTATTTTGAAAAAAAATCATATTTCACCCTTAACTTTAAACTTTTATCAATTTAACCAATTACTGAATAGTAATTATAAGAAAAATTGAATACTTTTATTTCATAAAATTCGGGGTCTTACAATTGTGCTCATCCACTTGCTGAGTATATTTACAAGCACTACCTATATAATCTTGGTGTTTGTTTGAAGTATAATTCTCAATTAGAGACAGTGGAGATAATGATAAGTCAAGAGAAGACTCACCATTGGGAAGAATATGATAGTAAACTTCTCATTTTTCTTTGGGGTATATTGGGGCAACCAAGGATAATTCTGTGGCCATATGATATCTATCACAATCTAGAAGCATGGCCTCCCATGCACAAAGGTTTCCTTGAGCACTTCCTAAAGATTCTAATTTCTAAAACAATTTTTGACTATACCTTTATGTAAGGTGTCATTGTGACGTGCTATCCAAAGTTGGGATAAGAGTCACAGTTGGTATATATTTGTATCCAAACTCACAGCATATGTGTTGTTGTATTTTGCACGACAATTGCTGTAATAAAGTTGTAGTTGTTTTCTGTACCATGTATTTGGCGACTCAGAATAGGTTGGATGGAATGGACCTATTTTGGGGTTGTCACAGTTTGGTATCAGAGCTATAAGTAAAGAGCCCCGAGCCTCTCGCTGGTGAATTCCTGTTGATGGGGGATGCACCGAAGCCAGACTCTCCGTAGGGGACGCCGTTCTGCGGTGGCAAACTGATAGGTACCACTGTGAGGTGCTGTCCACTAATGGGACAATTGTCACAATTGGTATCAGAGCTTAGGGATATGGTCTTTGGCAGAGATCGGGGAATATAACTAGGAGGGGAGAGATGAGTAAATCCTTCGTTAGTGTGTCCTACCTAAGCTTATTTATTGGTCAGTCATAATATCGAGATATTATGTGATATGTTAATTTGTTAAATTAACCCTTATTTTGAAGCTGTATTCTAGAATGATATTTGAAATACAGGAGATGAGAAATGGAGAAATTATGATGACATGGAAGATGGAATCTGAAATGAAAGGAAGGTATTCTCAACTCTTTGAAATACCAGGTACGTAAATTTCGGGGACGAAATTTTATAAAGAGGGGAGATTGTAAGACCCCGAATTTTATGAAATAAAAGTATTCAATTTTTCTTATAATTACTATTCAATAAATGGTTAAATTGATAAATATTAAAGTTAAGGGTGATATATGAATTTTTTTTCAAAATACACAAGTGGTTATAAAATATTCATTATTGTCGGGGAATATTCGTTTGATCGTGGAATATTATTTCTGTCGGAGAATATTCGTACGACGGCGCAGCCATTTGTGGGCCCCATAACAGAATAAATGTCGGATGAAGAAAATAATAAATTTGAGTTTTTATAATTAACGGCGTAGTTGTTACCGTTAACACTGTTGGAATGCCTGGTGGTTAAAATTCAGTAATACGCGTTATTGCACAGTAGCACACGGTATTGCACAGTATTTTTAAAATTATTGATTCTTATGTAAGAAGGCACTACTGAATAATTGTCACAGTAATTACTGTTTAATATTTTATTTTATTGATTCAATAATTGCTGCATTGATATTTTATATTATTGTTGTTTCAATAATTGTCACTGCACAGTATTTTCCATTATCAGATCAATAATTCATATTATTTGAATAATATTATTAGATAGCATTATTGGCAATGTCTAGAAAGTTCTGTCTAAGGATTGGTTTGGTCATCTAATTGCGCGCCAGTAAGGAAAAATTTCTATTGGAAAGCCCCCTCTTTCCTGGGAACGGCCTGGTTGTCATAAATGTGATTCTGTAATATTATTTGTGAATAATTAATTATTGATTCATATGATAAGTAAATATTTATTTTATGTGGATATAAATGAGGGATATATTTTTGTGGTTAAAAATGAAGGAGTTAATGTTGAGGTGTTTTATCTGTATTTTTGTCGGAACAGAGGTATTAAAAATCAAATTAGGATTTTTGAGATATTTTGCGAGGGTTATAATTTTTAATCCGACCGTTGGATCGTGGTAATATTTGGATATGTTATACATATATAAATTGAGTATATGTCCACAAATTTTGAACCGTTAAAAATGAACGTATGATTTGTTATGAATTTTACTAGATGACTGGTTCAGAAATTGTTGAATTTTCGGAGTTAATCATTTTGGTGGAAAATTCTAGAATTGGTGGGCCCCACTCTTGGTTGGTGAAGAAATGTGCTGAGATTTTTATTCAAATGTGGTGGGTGAAAATAGTAGCCGGTAAAGCCATCAGGTTGCAGGTTAACTCTGCTTCGGCGTGCTAACATTTTCCTATAAATAGAGGGCTAAGTTAGAATTGAAAATCACACCAGAAACATAAGCTTTCTCTCTTTCTCTCTCTATATTATGAAGCATATTTTGTGAGTATTTAGATACTGTGAGAGTTGCTATTCAGTGCAAGTTTCCTTCGGCTTTGCATTCCAGTCAGAAATACTGTATTTTTGAGGTAAGGGATAATAAGGGATTTTAAGGGTTGCTATGTTTTTCAGTTTCGTAATTTTTCTGAACTTCAAAAATTTTGGAAAAATTTGAAATGATATTTTGATGAGTTTTCTTGATTGTGTCCAAAAATGGTGATTTTTGGATGTATAGATTAAGAGTTATGAATTTTATGAGAAAAGACTATTTTAAAAGTAACCGCTTATAACTCATTGTGGTTAACCCCAAAATTGATGAAATTTTTATTGGGAGTACATGAATATGATAGGAGTATACTCTGTGAATTTCAGAATTTTTAGATAAAAGTATAATTTTTGATAAATGTCTAAATATTCGGCTATTTTGGCCATATGAAAAATAGTAAATGACTTTTAAAAATTCTGAGAAAAATATATGTTTACTATGGGACTATATTATGCTAAATCCCAGAAAAGAAATATTTTTGGAACTGATTTGGTATTTTTCATGAAAATAGTCTAGTTATGAGTAAATGAATTAAATATGTTTTGTGAAGTAAGAAAATTAAAAAATAGGATTTTATGACTTGAGAATCCTATATGAGGTATATGCAGATTTTTGATGAGGGTTTTAGTTATTGGTGATGAAATCTTATGAGTTTGACATTTTAGAATGATTAAATACATTATTTAGTAAAGTGTAAACAATTAAAATAAATTGTTTATAAGCTTAAGAAATATTATTATTTCAATATCATTATACCGAAATATTGGTATGTATTTTATTGTGGAATTTCTACCTTTTTGTGTCGGGATTACTATTCATGAGTTACTTTCACGAGTTACTTTTCATGAGTTACTATTCACGAGTTACTATTCACGAAAAAATTGGTTTCTTTTTCTAACTAAATTATAGTTGATTTATGAATATTACTTTTGAGAATAAATCTATATATCGATCATATTGTTTTTATTATCATATATAACATTTTTATAACCTTGATGTTGAAATTCTATTTCAGTTGAGTGTAAAGATGGGTAGATTATTGGTATGATCATGACTTTGGGTTCTCTTTGGCCAGTAGTGCAAAGTTGAATTATTGACTAGTATGATCATGACCATTGAATTTATAATTGAATATCTTCAGCTTAAGTGCAAAGGTGAAATGATTAACATGGTTATAATTATTGTTTATATAAATGATTATATATTTCTTTGAGATATGAATATATTTGGCCTGTAGTGCAAATATGAACTGTTGATGAATATATTTGGTCGTAGTGTAAATATGAACTGTTGAGGAATATCTTTGGCCTGTAGTGCAAAGATGAATTGTTGATGAATATCTTTGGCCCGTAGTGCAAAGATGACCTGTTGTTGAATATCTTTGGCCTGTAGTGCAAAGATGGTCTGTTGATGAATATCTTTGGTCGTAGTGCAAAGATAAAATTGTTAGTATTATTATAAACAGGAACTGTGATTTGGTATAACCATGATCTTTGATGTTTCAGGTAAAGACATGTGATGAAAATTACCTTCGTCCTGAATGCGAAGAGGAATTTAGAATTACAATTATGATTATGAGTTATTCATATAATTGTGGAAAGGAACTGTTGATTAATGTTACAGGGATAAAACATTATTGGTGGATTTTTAACATGGAGGAGATAATAGACTTTATGGTCTATTTGACTCTTCTAATGGATTGCTCGTTCCGCTGCAACTATGGTTGAAATTTTTATCATTTACCATATGTTCTAAATCTCTGATTTATTATTGATGAAGACTATTGATAATTTAATTATCTTTAGTCATGATATTCTTTACTGGGCTAGTTGTGCTCACCCTTTTATTTCACAATTCCTTTCAGGTAATAAGAGTGTAGCTGGGTCGAGCGGGGGTAACAAGGGAATAGAACGGTGGTCATCATTTAGTAGTTATATTTGGTGAAGAAAATAGGGTGAGGCGAACCCAACGTTGAAAGGGTGTTTTGTCACTATCATACAAGATGTCTAATGCAATACAACCTCGTGTCATCATAAGACAGGATTGTGCTCATCCACTTGCTGAGTATATTTACAAGCACTACCTATATAATCTTGGTGTTTGTTTGAAGTATAATTCTCAATTAGAGACAGTGGAGATAATGATAAGTCAAGAGAAGACTCACCATTGGGAAGAATATGATAGTAAACTTCTCATTTTTCTTTGGGGTATATTGGGGCAACCAAGGATAATTCTGTGGCCATATGATATCTATCACAATCTAGAAGCATGGCCTCCCATGCACAAAGGTTTCCTTGAGCACTTCCTAAAGATTCTAATTTCTAAAACAATTTTTGACTATACCTTTATGTAAGGTGTCATTGTGACGTGCTATCCAAAGTTGGGATAAGAGTCACAGTTGGTATATATTTGTATCCAAACTCACAGCATATGTGTTGTTGTATTTTGCACGACAATTGCTGTAATAAAGTTGTAGTTGTTTTCTGTACCATGTATTTGGCGACTCAGAATAGGTTGGATGGAATGGACCTATTTTGGGGTTGTCACAGTTTGGTATCAGAGCTATAAGTAAAGAGCCCCGAGCCTCTCGCTGGTGAATTCCTGTTGATGGGGGATGCACCGAAGCCAGACTCTCCGTAGGGGACGCCGTTCTGCGGTGGCAAACTGATAGGTACCACTGTGAGGTGCTGTCCACTAATGGGACAATTGTCACAGTTGGTATCAGAGCTTAGGGATATGGTCTTTGGCGGAGATCGGGGAATATAACTAGGAGGGGAGAGATGAGTAAATCCTTCGCTAGTGTGTCCTACCTAAGCTTATTTATTGGTCAGTCATAATATCGAGATATTATGTGATATGTTAATTTGTTAAATTAACCCTTATTTTGAAGCTGTATTCTAGAATGATATTTGAAATACAGGAGATTAGCAATGGAGAAATTATGATGACATGGAAGATGGAATCTGAAATGAAAGGAAGGTATTCTCAACTCTTTGAAATACCAGGTACGTAAATTTCGGGGACGAAATTTCATAAGGAGGGGAGATTGTAAGACCCCGAATTTTATGAAATAAAAGTATTCAATTTTTCTTATAATTACTATTCAGTAAATGGTTAAATTGATAAATATTAAAGTTAAGGGTGATATATGAATTTTTTTTTAAAATACACAAGTGGTTATAAAATATTCATTATTGTCGGGGAATATTCGTTTGATCGTGGAATATTATTTCTGTCGGAGAATATTCGTACGACGGCGCAGGCATTAGTGGGCCCCATAACAGAATAAATGTCGGATGAAGAAAACGATAAATTTGAGTTTTTATAATTAACGGCGTAGTTGTTACCGTTAACACTGTTGGAATGCCTGGTGGTTAAAATTCAGTAATACGCGTTATTGCACAGTAGCACACGGTATTGCACAGTATTTTTAAAATTATTGATTCTTATGTAAGAAGGCACTACTGAATAATTGTTACAGTAATTACTGTTCAATATTTTATTTTATTGATTCAATAATTGCTGCATTGATATTTTATATTATTGTTGTTTCAATAATTATCACTGCACAGTATTTTCCATTATCAGATCAATAATTCATATTATTTGAATAATATTATTAGATAGCATTATTGGCAATGTCTAGAAAGTTCTGTCTAAGGAGTGGTTTGGTCATCTAATTGCGCGCCAGTAAGGAAAAATTCCTATTGGAAAGCCCCCTCTTTCCTGGGAACGGTCTGGTTGTCATAAATGTGATTCTGTAATATTATTTGTGAATAATTAATTATTGATTCATATGATAAGTAAATATTTATTTTATGTGGATATAAACGAGGGATATATTTTTGTGGTTAAAAATGAAGGAGTTAATGTTGAGGTGTTTTATCTGTATTTTTGTCGGAACGGAGGTATTAAAAATCAAATTAGGATTTTTGAGATATTTTGCGAGGGTTATAATTTTTAATCTGACCGTTGGATCGTGGTAATATTTGAAAATGTTATACATATATAAGTTGAGTATATGTCCACAAATTTTGAACCGTTAAAAATGAACGTATGATTTGTTATGAATTTTACTAGATGACTGGTTCAGAAATTGTTGAATTTTCGGAGTTAATCATTTTGGTGGAAAATTCTAGAATTGGTGGGCCCCACTCTTGGTTGGTGAAGAAATATGCTGAGATTTTTATTCAAATGTGGTGGGTGTAAATAGTAGCAGGTAAAGCCATCAGGTTGCAGGTTAAGTCTGCTTTGGCGTGCTAACATTTTCCTATAAATAGAGGGCTAAGTTAGAATTGAAAATCACACCAGAAACATAAGCTTTCTCTCTTTCTCTCTCTATATTATGAAACATATTTTGTGAGTATTTAGATACTGTGAGAGTTGCTATTCAGTGCAAGTTTCCTTCGGCTTTGCATTCCAGTCAGAAATACTGTATTTTTGAGGTAAGGGATAGTAAGGGATTTTAAGGGTTGCTATGTTTTTCAGTTTCGTAATTTTTCTGAACTTCAAAAATTTTGGAAAAATTTGAAATGATATTTTGATGAGTTTTCTTGATTGTGTCCAAAAATGGTGATTTTTGGATGTATAGATTAAGAGTTATGAATTTTATGAGAAATGACTATTTTAAAAGTAACCGCTTATAACTCATTGTGGTTAACCCCAAAATTGATGAAATTTTTATTGGGAGTACATGAATATGATAGGAGTATACTCTGTGAATTTCAGAATTTTTAGATAAAAGTATAATTTTTGATAAATGTCTAAATATTCAGCTATTTTGGCCATATAAAAAATAGTAAATGACTTTTAAAAATTCTGAGAAAAATATATGTTTACTATGGGACTATATTATGCTAAATCCCAGAAAAGAAATATTTTTGGAACTGATTTGGTATTTTTCATGAAAATGGTCTAGTTATGAGTAAATGAATTAAATATGTTTTGTGAAGTAAGAAAATTAAAAAATAGGATTTTATGACTTGAGAATCCTATATGAGGTATATGCAGATTTTTGATGAGGGTTTTGGTTATTGGTGATGAAATATTATGAGTTTGGCATTTTAGAATGATTAAATGCATTATTTAGTAAAGTGTAAACAATTAAAATAAATTGTTTATAAGCTTAAGAAATATTATTATTTCAATATCATTATACCGAAATATTGGTATGTATTTTATTGTGGAATTTCTACCTTTTTGTGTCGGGGTTACTATTCATGAGTTACTATTCACGAGTTACTATTCATGAGTTACTATTCACGAGTTACTATTCACGATAAAATTGATTTCTTTTTCTAACCAAATTATCGTTGATTTATGAATATTACTTTTGAGATTAAATCTATATGTCGATCATATTGTTTTTATTATCATATATAACATTTTTATAACCCTGATGTTTAAATTCTCTTTCACTTGAGTGTAAAGATGGGTAGATTATTGGTATGATCATGACTTTGGGTTCTCTTTGGCCAGTAGTGCAAAGTTGAATTATTGACTAGTATGATCATGACCATTGAATTTATAATTGAATATCTTCAGCTTAAGTGCAAAGGTGAAATGATTAACATGGTTATAATTATTGTTTATATAAATGATTATATATTTCTTTGAGATATGAATATATTTGGCCTGTAGTGCAAATATGAATTGTTGATGAATATATTTGGTCGTAGTGCAAATATGAACTGTTGAGGAATATCTTTGGCCTGTAGTGCAAAGATGAATTGTTGATGAATATCTTTGGCCCGTAGTACAAAGATGACCTGTTGTTGAATATCTTTGGCCTGTAGTGCAAAGATGGTCTGTTGATGAATATCTTTGGTCGTAGTGCAAAGATAAAATTGTTAGTATGATTATAAACAGGAACTGTGATTTGGTATAACCATGATCTTTGATGTTTCAGGTAAAGACATGTGATGAAAATTACCTTCGTCCTGAATGCGAAGAGGAATTTAGAATTACAATTATGATTATGAGTTATTCATATAATTATGGAAAGGAACTGTTGATTAATGTTACAGGGATAAAACATTATTGGTGAATTTTTAACATGGAGGAGATAATAGACTTTATGGTCTATTTGACTCTTCTAATGGATTGCTCGTTCCGCTGCAACTATGGTTAAAATTTTTTTCATTTACCATATGTTCTAAATCTCTGATTTATTATTGATGAAGACTATTGATAATTTAATTATCTTTAGTCATGATATTCTTTACTGGGCTAGTTGTGCTCACCATTTTGTTTCACAATTCCTTTCTGGTAATAAGAGTGTAGCTGGGTCGAGCGGGGGTAACAAGGGAATAGAACGGTGGTCATCATTTAGTAGTTATATTTGGTGAAGAAAATAGGGTGAGGCGAACCCAACGTTGAAAGGGTGTTTTGTCACTATCATACAAGATGTCTAATGCAATACAACCTCGTGTCATCATAAGACAGGATTGTGCTCATCCACTTGCTGAGTATATTTACAAGCACTACCTATATAATCTTGGTGTTTGTTTGAAGTATAATTCTCAATTAGAGACAGTGGAGATAATGATAAGTCAAGAGAAGACTCACCATTGGGAAGAATATGATAGTAAACTTCTCGTTTTTCTTTGGGGTATATTGGGTCAACCAAGGATAATTCTGTGGCCATATGATATCTATCACAACCTAGAAGCATGGCCTCCCATGTACAAAGGTTTCCTTGAGCACTTCCCAAAGATTCTAATTTCTAAAACAATTTTTGACTATACCTTTATGTAAGGTGTCATTGTGACGTGCTATCCAAAGTTGGGATAAGAGTCACAGTTGGTATATATTTGTATCCAAACTCACAGCATATGTGTTGTGGTATTTTGCACGACAATTGTTGTAATAAAGTTGTAGTTGTTTTCTGTACCATGTATTTGGCGACTCAGAATAGGTTGGATGGAATGGACCTATTTTGGGGTTGTCACAATGGTAATGGCGCAGCTGCGCCATACCAAATTCCCAGGCAGACAAGTTCTACATTAGCAGAACTGAAATCTTATACCTCTAAACACTTTACACTTCCTCCTTAAGCGTTAACTCTACTAACATCAATCCTCTATTTGGTTTCACATCACCGGTTACTATTTACTTTAATAATTTAAAAAGCACACTTCGAGTTTTAAAACTCTATTTCCCTTATTAGTTTAACCAACTATGCATATCCTTTACGGTTTCATACCACCAATAACACAAAACTCGAATGTAACACCTACATACATTCCTTTCATTCCACTCCCTGCCGTGTATTGAATTACGTACTAATTCTCTAACCACCTTAAAGGTATAACGGTCATCTACTCTCGTCAACAACGTACATATATACCAGTCTAAACCTAGCACGCGTCGAGTCTTTAATAGTATTCAATATAGTACACTGAGTGGTTTCCCACAAACAACCAACAAATTAGTTTCCGTCTCGTCTACACTATTTTCACTGTGAGTTAGATCGGTTACTAATCCGTATATACCTCCGCTCTCTGAAGGAATCGTTTAACCCAGCTCCTATACATCCACCATTAAAGTATATGATTGCACTGCCTTAGACTTGATATGTACTCGTACAAATACGCAAGAAATTGGAGATTATCAAATATATTTAATGTCACCACCTTACTATTATAAAATAATTTCACATAAATTATTTAATATCAATAGATAAATTCTTATCCATCTTCTTACGAATTTATCTCTACAATTTATAATAAATATATAATAACAATATATATTTATTAAATACAACATCACTTATTATATAGCTCATATTACCCTATGTAACACTGTAGCATCCCCAAATTAGGGTACCTTTTTACCACGAATCTGGTATACTAATTCCATAATTATTGCGGAAGATATAAACATAAATTATTTATACATTAAACTTTTACAACATAAATCCCAAGGTCTACAACCTTAACTTAATACATACCTTCAACATCTTAAAGGTTTACAATATCATTTGTATCAAAAAATTTAATAGTTCTAACTGCATCAAAAATTAATCTTGCACTTTATCTTTGCTTCTATCTTTACTCGAGCTTTCATCTTAATCTGAAAATTTTTATCATGATATAGCAAGGGTGAGCATCAAATTTACCCAGCAAGTTAAATTTATTTGAGTATATATCATGATTGAAAGAATATGAATAAAAGGCTAGCTACGTCCAACAATATAATTGTGAACTAGCAGGAATCAAATTTCATAATTGAATGACCAGGACGACATGAATAAATGTCAATAATGAATATGAATAATTCAACTGGAGTAGATAGTAATGAACGTGATCAACCTTTCATACCTGATGATCATATGTAACATGCACTAAGTGCAAATCAATAATCAGTATAGATGTGAATAATCCACAATAATTATTCACTAATATGCTTTGAAATATAACTCGAGTTTGAGTTAAGGAAACTTGCCTGCATAGTCGATTACCGCTACTCAATTTAATTTATTCTCTTTATGAAAAAGACCTATCAGGTATAAGATTGATCTTTCAATCAACATATCATACCTTATTTCACAATACTATCTCACACTTAATCACATAGCCAAATATTAGATAATCTTAACACCCTATTCATTTACTTGCTTATAATCTCATCACCTTATATTAACTTGTCTAATCTTTACTCACAAAGTTAAGTATTAGACATCACACCTTAGTCTTAGTAGTATCATTATACTTTGATAATCTTACAACTTATACTTTATAAGTTTTCCCCTTTAGATGTTATCTTAGTAAGCGAGATAACCTTTCAGTAAACTGAAATATCATTTCAGTAAAATGAATTACATTTCAGCATCCTGAAATCACTATTTCAGCAAACCAAAATCATATTAGCAGACTAAATTCAATTTCAGCAACCTGAATTCAAAATCTTTAATTTCAGCAACCTGAATTCACTATTCTTTTGCACGAAAATAACAAATCAACTTATTATTTTTCTATCTTTTGGCCAATCATATACACATGTATTCCATACACAAAAAGTATTTTTTTCGTAATTTTTCAACTCCCTTAAGTATTTTTCAAAAATCAATTTCTAGTTAATTCCTTAAGAAATTAGCTACCTCGTGCTTAACTCCAGAAATTCCCATCTCTTGACATAATGTTATACATGTTAACGTGACCCTCCAGTTTAAATTTCGTGACCATCAGAGTTATAGAACTTCGGTTATAGCGATTTTCATCGAAAAATCACAGAAATTGAAATGGTCATAACTTGCTCAATTTAAGTCAAAATGAGCTCATTTTTGGACACAACCTACTTTATCCCATATATTTTCATCCCCCAAAAGGCCGGATTTTATCTCGATAAATAAGTTGCCGAAACAGCCCTTTTAAAGTTTTGGGCAGAAGCTAAATTGTCATTTTACAGTTTTTCGTCCTTTGCTAAAAATAGTCCAATCAGAAATCTACAACTCCTTTTTCAGTGATTCCACTTGGGGATATTAGATAACATATAGATCTAACTCTAGGACTTGACCACACTCAAAAATTCAAAATATAATAGGAGATATGGTCATTTGAATTTCATGTTCCATTTTCACAAAAATCTGATTTTTAACTCTTGGTGAGTTCTAAGAAAACTTTCATGTTTTCACATAATATCAACATAACTCATCATAATACATAATAATACCTCATACACCCATGGATCTATCATGATGAATGATCTATTCCATCAAACAATCATCAAACACAAAATAAAATACAATCAAGGCTAAGAAAATTAGGATTTTCTACACTTTGAAAACCTAGCTTCACTTTTCTTGCTTTTGATCTAACTTTTGACACTTAAAATGGATAGATCCACATATAAAATACTCTAAATCATGTAGATCTAAGATTTTTGAGTTTTGAAACCTTAGATCTTTATTCCATCAAAATAACTTAAAAAGGATAACTTAGGTTTGGTTTTATACCTTTGATTTCTTTACATTTCTTTTTCTTCCAAACTATGTGATGGATCTTGGATGGCATGGAAGATCAAAATCTCCTCTCTTTCTCCACTTGGAGCTGCCGAATCCTCCCTTCTCTCACACACTCTCTCTCTTTAACTCTTGTTAGAATAATAAAAGAGATGAAAGAGAAAAATAAGATAGATTTTTATTTTTTTGGTAAATGTATATAGATATATTATATGTATCTATAGAAATTTCCAACACATCTCCCTTTCACTCTCTCTTTCTCAATCATTTAGTTGTTGCTTGCAAGCATAGCCAAATGTGGTGGATCCAAAAATAAGAAGACACCTAGCATAGTTGGTGAACTACTTTATAAACTAAAAGAAGTTATCATCATTACCTCACATGCATTACCAAGTTTGCTAGCAAAATTAAAGTGTTTAGATTACCTAAAATATCCATCCATATCTTGCTTTTCTCTCTCTCATTATTCAAGATGTAACTTGCAAGCAACATCTAAAGTGTTGTCCAAATAAAAAGTTGACAACTCATGAAGTTGTTCACCTACTAAAGTTATCTCATCATTACATACCACTCCTTTTCCCACTCCACCAATTTTGGCCACGTGTCTTCTTCATTCACCCATTTTATTTTTATTAGCTAGCTTAATTAATGACCATAATGCCCCTCCTTAAGTGGACTTTAATTGGGCCAAGCTTGGGTTCCCTTTTTATTTCTTTTTGGGCTTACACTTTCTTATTCCTTTGTCTACTAATTAAAATGAGCTTGAGCTCCTCCACCAAATAAATTGGGTCATCACTAAACTTGCCCTTTATATTAAATATTGGGCTAGCTCAATAATTTAATTGTTCTTAAATTAATTAACTACAAATCTCGTGCTTAAATAAACACTTGGGCTACAAATTAATTCTTTGAGCCTAAAAATCAACTTAGTTCTATACTTATTAACTTTTTATCCATTCCCCATTATTTAATTAGGGTTCCCTTACATACATTAGTAAGTTAATTTCTTACTCATACACACTTATTTCCTTAACCCAATTAGACTTTAGGTTATAAAATTAATTAATTGAGATGTATAAAATAAATCTTTTAATATTAGTATATATATTTATATACTAATATTCTCCCATATTATAACCTCTTAGGTTATTTACTTATCACACCTAATATATATTAGGTTACATAAGTTAATTCTTAATTCACTTACTCACATATTCATACAAAATAAATTATTAAAATGAGACATGGTCCACAATTCCTAGATTAGGTCACTAGTATATAATTAAAATACTAGAACCACATACATATAATCTTATGACTCGTACACTGAACATATACCTCATTATCAGACTATCACTTATAGTCTACCAAATCATTCAAGTTCTTATCAAAAAATTTTGAAATCCTTAAAATTCCTTTACAGAAACGTCAAATCTATACACTCATTTTCTGTCTAGGTCTATTATTTAACCTTTATTCAATCTTTTAAGATTTTATAGAATTGTCCAAATTTTTGGGTTGTCACATTTACCCCTTCTTCTAAGAATTTCGTCCCCAAAATTTACCTTACACCTTATACCATGCACCATACACCATTCATACACAACATCACATGCTACCCAATATACCACTCACGAGAGTAAAAGTTTTCAAATTGTGCTGAGGGGTCATATAGACCATGAACGATTGAGGTTTATAGGTATTATTACCTGCTACCTATTTCAATTAAGAAAAAGGTACTCTACCCCTTACAAAGGTTAACAGTATGTTTACAATTACGAAGAAGGTAAACTACCATTGCTAGTACTTTAGGTGATTAGCCTATCGTACTTTTACGTCATGCATAATGTATCAATCATGTCTAGCGAATATTTACGCTATTAGATTGGATTATTTTATCCAAACAACATAGTTCACCTCAGTCTTATCATAGGATTCCGCACCAAAACAATTTGGTTCGGGAAAATTTTCAAAAAACGGTAAGAATTTTCATAAATGTTGGTCTAGCCGAATCAAATAGCTTAGACCCATATCAATAATCAATTTCAAACGATATATGAATGTGTATAGCCAAACGCCGTCGGCAAATTTAAAATTTTGAAAATTAGTTTAAAAAAATGATGTCATGATGCCGTACTGTATTAACAGCCCGTTTGAGGATGCCGTCATCGAGTGACTTTGTCATAACACATCATATAATAGTGGGACAACGATAATCAGATCGAATTCAACACTAAGTATTCCTGTATTTACAACTCCATCAATTTTTTTATCATATCTGCACCAGGTTACATGGTACATAAGTGATAAATAAAAATATATTTTGATATTTCAAATCATTATCATCTAGCCGAAACAAGTAGCGTAGACTATTCTTTAAACCATTCAAAAATTATTACAAATCTGTTTTATCATCTCAACAGGTAACGAGGTGTCGGTGGTCTAAAGTCCATGCATACACAAGGGTCACCAGAAGTTGAGAATAAAAATTCATTTTCAAAAAGGCACATAGTACGTTTTTAGCTTGATGTCAAAAACTTTGAAGTCTAGCATAGCTAGAAGATTTGGAATACCTATGCTTCCACCATCAACTTAATTTCCTCTAATGATCCATTTCTTAATAAATCTATCTATTTCTATCATCCTCAATGTTCCATTCACCACATAATTATACCCAGTTCGTCAAACTTACCACACATTATGAGTTCATGAACTTTCCACAATCATATGAGTTTAAGAACTTGTCCTAGTCAGACCTTTGGCGTCCATTCGCTGAGGGGTTCATAAACATTTCATATAATTATGAGTCACAAACGTACCATAAGTATGAGTTTTAAGAACTCGTACTTAACCTTATATTCTCTAACTATACCCTACCTATCTATTATACACCTGAGAAAAGAATCATATTCTCAACAGATATATAGCAAATAGCGCGACACAAACATTTCAATAATTATCAGTACCAGAAACTAAGTGGTTTTCAAACCAAACTCGGCCACTAATCAACATAGGAAGCTAAGCGAACAATTCCCCGCCCATACAAAGAATTGGTCAACCTAACCACTATATCGACCAGGAAGCTAAGTGATTCTAAAACCAAGTACAAATTCCCCGCCCATACAAGGAATCATACAACTCAGCTGCTGACCTGAGTCCTCAGTTGAAATTCCACACAATTCTAACTTTCACTTTTCTTAATACGAATTTTTTTAATCCGTATCTTAAAATTTACCACTCTTTTTCGAGTTTACATAGTACCATTTCATAGTACCTTCTCTTTATAGCATCAAGCTATATCATTCCAATATTTTAACATATCATATGTTATTAATTTGATCACGTCGTGATCTTATTTTGTAATCATTTCTCATTATACTCATGATCGTTTTATTTTACGATCTTCTTATTCTTCTCTTTAATCATATTACATTATGATTTTATTAACACTTTTCATTTTTATTACTGGAGTTAGGTTACTCCAGATTCTTACCCTTATAGCATTTCAAGATTCTTCTTTGAATCTTATTTATCTTCATCTTTACTTTAATGATGAATTTCCCAAATTCATCTCTTATCACTTAAACTTGATCTGAGTTTATTCCTTATCATCTCCGCGGTTATAGCCTAAGGTACACCAACCTAAGGTTTCTAACCTACGGCTCTGATACCAATTGTAGCATCCCTAAATTCTGGTACCTTTTTACCACGAATCTGGTATACTAAATCCATAATTATTGCGGAAGATATAAACATAAATTGTTTATACATTAAACTTTTACAACATAAATCCCAAGGTCTACAACCTTAACTTAATACATACCTTCAACATCTTAAAGGTTTACAATATCATTTGTATCAGAAAATTTAATAGTTCCAACTGCATCAAAATTAATCTTGTACTTTGTCTTTGCTTTTATCTTTACGCGAGCTTTCATCTTAATCTGAAAATTTTTATCATGATATAGCAAGGGTGAGCATCAAATTTGCCCAGCAAGTTAAATTTATTTGAGGATATATCATGATTGAAAGAATATGAATAAAAGGCTAGCTACGTCCAACAATATAATTGTGAACTAGTAGGAATCAAATTTCATAATTGAATGATCAGGACGACATGAATAAATATCAATAATGAATATGAATAATTCAACTGGAGCAGATGGTAATAAAGGTGATCAACCTTTCATACCTGATGAACATATGTAACATGCACTAAGTGCGAATCAATAATCAGTATAGATGTGAATAATCCACAATAATTATTCACTAATATGCTTTGAAATATAACTCGAGTTTGAGTTAAGAAAACTTGCCTGCATAGTCGATTACCGCTACTCAATTTAATTTATTCTCTTTATGAAAAAGACCTATCAGGTATAAGATTGATCTTTCAATCAGCATATCATACCTTATTTCATAATACTATCTAACACTTAATCACATAGCCAAATATTAGATAATCTTAACACCCTATTCATTTACTTACTTATAATCTCATCACCTTATATTAACTTGTCTAATCTTTACTCACAAAGTTAAGTATTAGACATCACAACTTAGTCTTAGTAGTATCATTATACTTTGATAATCTTACAACTTATACTTTATAAGTTTTCCCCTTTAGATGTTATCTTAGTAAGCGAGATAACCTTTCAGTAAACTGAAATATCATTTCAGTAAAATGAATTACATTTCAGCATCCTGAAATCACTATTTCAGCAAACCAAAATCATATTAGCAGACTAAATTCAATTTCAGCAACCTGAATTCAAAATCTTCAATTTCAGCAACCTGAATTCACTATTCTTTTGCATGAAAATAACAAATCAACTTATTATTTTTCTATCTTTTGGCCAATCATATACACATGTATTCCATACACAAAAAGTATTTTTCCGTAATTTTTCAACTCCCTTAAGTATTTTTCAAAAATCAATTTCTAGTTAATTCCTTAAGAAATTAGCTACCTCGTGCTTAACTCCAAAAATTCTCATCTTTTGATATAATGTCATACATGTTAACGTGACCCTCCAGTTTAAATTTCGTGACCATCGGAGTTATATCCGGTTATAGCGATTTTCGTCAGAAAATCATAGAAATTGAAATGGTCATAGCTTGCTCAATTTAAGTCAGAATGAGCTCATTTTTGGACACAACCTACTTTATCCCATATATTTTTATCCCCCAAAAGGCCGGATTTTATCTCTATAAATAAGTTGCCGAAACAGACCTTTTAAAGTTTTGGGCAGAAGCTAAATTGCCATTTTACAGTTTTTCGTCCTTTGCTAAAAATAGTCCATACGGAAATCTACAACTCATTTTTTAGTGATTCCACTTGGAGATGTTAGATAACATATAGATCTAACTCTACGACTTGACCACACTCAAAAATTCGAAATATAATAGGAGATATGGTCATTTGAATTTCATGTTCCGTTTTCACAAAAATCTGATTTTTAACTCTTGGTGAGTTCTAAGAAAACTTTCATATTTTCACATAATATCAACATAACTCACCATAATACTTAATAATACCTCATACACCCATGAATCTATCATGATAAATGATCTATTCCATCAAACAATTATCAAACACAAAATAAAATACAATCAAGGTTAAGAAAATTAGGATTTTCTACACTTTGAAAACCTAGCTTCACTTTTCTTGCTTTTGATCTAACTTTTGACACTTAAAATGGATAGATCCACACATAAAATACTCTAAATCATCTAGATCTAAGATTTTTGAGTTTTGAAACCTTAGATCTTTATTCCATCAAAATAACTTAAAAAGGATAACTTAGGTTTGGTTTTATACCTTTGATTTCTTTACATATCTTTTTCTTCCAAACTATGTGATGGATCTTGGATGCATGGAAGATCAAAATCGCCTCTCTTTCTCCTCTTGGAGCTGCCGAATCCTCCCTTCTCTCACACACTCTCTCTCTTTAACTCTTGTTAGAATAATAAAAGAGATGAAAGAGAAAAATAAGATAGATTTTTATTTTTTTGGTAAATGTATATAGATATATTATATGTATCTATAGAAATTCCCAACACATCTCCCCTTCACTCTCTCTTTCTCAATCATTTAGATGTTGCTTGCAAGCTTAGCCAAATGTGGTGGCTCCAAAAATAAGAAGACACCTAGCATAGTTGGTGAGCTACTTTATAAACTAAAAGAAGTTATCATCATTACCTCACACGCATTACCAAGTTTGCTAGCAAAATTAAAGTGATTAGATTACCTAATATATCCATCCATATCTTGCTTTTCTCTCTCTAATTATTCAAGATGTAACTTGCAAGCAACATCTAAAGTGTTGTCCAAATAAAAAGTTGACAACTCATGAAGTTGTTCACCTACTAAAGTTATCTCATCATTACATACCACTCCTTTTCCCACTCCACCAATTTTGGCCGCATGTCCTCTTCATTCACCCATTTTATTTTTATTAGCTAGCTTAATTAATGACCATAATGCCCCTCCTTAAGTGGACTTTAATCGGGCCAAGCTTGGGCTCCCTTTTTATTTCTTTTTGGGCTTACACTTTCTTATTCCTTTGTCTACTAATTAAAATGAGCTTGAGCTCCTCCACCAAATAAATTGGGTCATCACTAAACTTGCCCTTTATATTAAATATTGGGCTAGCTCAATAATTTAATTGTTCTTAAATTAATTAACTACAAATCTCATGCTTAAATAAACACTTGGGCTACAAATTAATTCTTTGAGCCTAAAAATCAACTTAGTTCTATACTTATTAACTTTTTATCCATTTCCCATTATTTAATTAGGGTTCCCTTACACACATTAGTAAGTTAATTTCTTACTCATACACACTTATTTCCTTAACCCAATTAGACTTTAGGTTATAAAATTAATTAATTGAGATGTATAAAATAAATCTTTTAATGTTAGTATATATATTTATATACTAATATTCTCCCATATTATAATCTCTTAGGTTATTTACTTATCACACTTAATATATATTAGGTTACATAACTTAATTCTTAATTCACTTACTCACATATTCATACAAAATAAATTATTAAATTGAGACATGATCCACAATTCCTAGATTAGGTCACTAGTATATAATTAAAATACTAGAACCACATACATATAATCTTATGACTCATACACTAAATATATACCTCATTATCAGACTATCACTTATAGTCTACCAAATCATTCAAGTTCTTATCCAAAAATTTTGAAATCCATAAAATTCCTTTACACAAACGTCAAATCCGTACACTCATTTTCTGTCTAGGTCTATTATTTAACCTTTATTCAATCTTTTAAGATTTTATTGAATTGTCCAAATTTTCGGGTTGTCACAAACACAATACCACACCTCACAATATAATATATATACTCATTCGAACTCATCTCATGCTTTAAGAATTTTATTCAATAAATTCTTATTTTAATATTTTCTAAAAATTTGGGTTCTTACATCCTCTCCCCCTTATAAGGATTCCGTCCTCAGAATCACCGAAACCTCCTCTATTCGGTGCTATTTCGAATATTACATATTCTTTTAGATAATATTATCCATTCACTTTTTGGAATTTTCATTATAACTTGCTCACTTGCATTCTACCACATTCTCCTTCCTAAGGAACACTCTACTTACTACTTTCATCACACCGAAGAATAAGAATCTTCCACGATCTTTCAATAATCGGGAAGTAGTATGAATAACTTAAATTCCAATTTATGCTGAGGGGTCACAAGACCATGAACCAGTGCTTCATCACAATCCTTCGCACTACAAACTAGTGTGTTTATCAATCACAAAGACTGAAAACATCCTCCACACGTACACTAGGTGGCCAGCCTATTGTACCACTATGTTGGGCTACAACGTAGTGTTTTGTAACGACTACTTGCGTTATGCTCGGAACTATTGTCTCTGAAAATATGTCCCCTTATAGGGTTGTTCACCTCAGCTTTTCAATGACTGAATTCGCACCAGGGCAATCTGGTTTGGCATAATTACACAAGAACGCTTGAATTCTATAATCACTTTTCAACAGTTGTCTAGCCGAGTCAAATAGCTTAGACTCTTATCAACAGTTCGGACATCAATCGAAATAATTTAGTCAACTTTTCATAATTCGAAAGAAAACTAAAATCATTTTATGATGTCATGATACCGTACCAAATTAGTAGTACGTTGAGGATTCTACCATTAAGTGACTTCGTCATATTACATCATACCATAGTGGGCTGACGATCTTTTGATCACAACCAACACTAGGTTCGACTGCATTGATGACTTCATCGTTTACAATTTTTACACCATATCAAATGATGTACATGGTTAGAAATACACTTTGAAAGATTTTCAAATTATTTTTGTCTTAGCCGAAACAAGTAGCTTAAACATACGAATAACGGTGTTGTTTTTAAAACTCATTGGTTCAGTTACTTGACCCAATGTTTTTTCTCAAGAAAACAGAGTGCAAACACTAGCACGAAGTCAATAAATTTTTGAAAATCTAGCAGAGCTAGAAGATTTAAAAAATCCACGCTTTTCCATCAACTTCAATCTTTACTATACCAAAATCTCTTAATTCATAACATATATATACTCGATATAGTTCATCAAAGTTACCCCACTTTGAAAATCCAAGAACTTGCCATAATCATATGGGTGTAGGAACTTATCATAGTCAGACTAAAGTCATCCATTCGCTGAGGGGTCCCATCATATGATTATGAGTCACGAACTTGCCATAAGTATGAGTTTTATGAACTCGCTACTTAACCTTATATTCTCTAACTATAACCTATCTATCTGTTATACACATGAGGAAAGAATCACCTTCTCAACAGGTATATAGCAAATAGCGCGACATGGACATTTCAATGATTATCAGTGCCAGAAACTAAGTGGTTTTTACACCAAGTACAATTCCCCGCCCATAACAAGGAATCATACAACTCAGCTACTGACATGGGTCCTCAATTGAAATCCCACTACTCTATCTAACACTTAACTTACTCTTTGCATAATACGAATTCTTCGTATCTGATAACATACGACTCCTCATGAGTTCACATCGTACCATTTCACAATACCTTCACTTATAGCATCAAGCTATACACACTTAGTCGTTACAGACTATTTATCACTTCACAGCTTAATCCGATCACGTCGTGATCATCAATTTACCTTAGGGTTCTTTCCCTATCATCAACAAAACTTCACTCGAGTTCATTCTCATTATCTTTGTCATATTATAGACACCATCTTAACATTTTTAATTACCGGAGTTAGGAAACTCCTGAATTCTCATTCTCTTAGATACTTGAAGATTCTTCTTTGAATATGCACTTACACATTTTAATTCTTATCTTTCTCTCTCTCAGGTTATAGCCTAAGGTACACTTACCTATGTTTATAACCTACAGCTTTGACACCAACCTGTGACGCCCCCAAATTCGGGTCCCTTCGAACCACGAATCCGGTCCGCCACGATACTACTATCGTCAACTATTTATATTTTTCATTCATAACTTAATGAATATACTCTACTTATTACAATTTAGAATACAAATTCATTCCATTTCCAGGATCTGCACAATGACCCCAAACTTTTATAAGTTTCACAACTTGGTCATTTACTATTCCTATTTTACATCATATTCGATGTTATATAAATATGCGGAATAATTTAAACTTTTTCAATCTCCTTTGAAAAATAATCTTTTATTGATCTTAACTTGAATCAATTACAAATTCCTGAATCAATTTATTTTATGATTCATTCTATTGGAATTACTGTATAAATATTTACATCTCAATTCGAATTTCTCTATGTAACACATAGTATAACTTAACATGTATTACATAGTACAACTTTAAAAGCTAACATGTATTACACATCGTAAACTACTATCAAGTATATCTACTAGAACCTAAACATGGTTCAAGAGCATCTATTTAAACAAATGAATCAATCTCCTTTGATTCTATTGATCTTTATCAATCAAGTAGCACGTAACCTTTACCGTGTATCCCTAACCTGCAAAAGTGGTTATTTTGCAAGGGTGAGCTCGACAGCCCAGCAATTCTAATAGTTTTCATGTATCACATAGCATATAATAGCATACTCAGCACATGCATTCATAATCCATTAATATTTACTATGCATGTTACTTCTCACATAACAGACATAGAGATTTATATCACAACATATCATCAAAGATAAACTTTCACATTTCATACATATCTCATATGCATTTCATATATATCAACATTTTCATAGCATAATATAACTCACTAACAGTTATAGAATTCATATATCATATAGGAACTGAAAGACTTGCCTGATTCGTAGTTTATGAACTGCGACTTAACTGCTTAACGCTTAACTGCACTTCGTGTATTCCTACACAGCTATATAATCATGGATTCATATCCATCAGTAACATATTTCATGCATTCTCAATGTAATAACAATGTTACATTGTTTTCTAACTAGGTTCGTAAAACCTACACTTCAATTTCTCATCACATTCTCGGAATAGCTAGGTCCTTATAGGTATGCCTTAACCATTCAGATAAGATATCAACATTCGTATATATCTATCACACACTTGACTCGCTACGTGATTGACATATTTAAAACTCGTATAGGTAAGTTCAAACGTACACATAAACGTCTAATTTAGTCTTAACTTCATACAACATCACCTATACTATATATTCCTAACACAATTTAGTTTGTAAGACATTACAAATCCAAACAACGTATCGTAGCTTAATAACTTGAAAGTATTCCTGTGGACTTAACTTTTGAAAATCATTATTAACATTCATCTCTAACACATAGCATGCTTCTGAACACCTTAAATAGCATATTGGTCATATATTACAAGTTAAAGTAATCATATAAGCATGCTTCAAACATCAGATCCAAAACAGAACATATTCCAAACTGCAGACTGGCTCAGTTGCGCCCTGTCCAGGCTTAGGGATGGAGCAGTTGCGCTGTCCCCTGGCCAGTCCAAGACTGAGCTTTGCACTTCCTATTTTCAGTCCATACTTTAATACACTTAGACACTTACACTTAACATGCATACACGCTAGAGGTCTTTACATACTTGTATGACCACCTCAAGTTCAACCTTATATGTTAGAGACTTTAGTTTAGGATTTTCACGAAATCAAAATCAATTAGGGTTATGAAATTAGTAGGTGTACTAATTAGCCTTATGTTCTCATAAAGTGGTCACATAATCTGTACTACACATGCTCATTCATATTCCTATCTTTTGCTCATAGCTAGCGTTGTTTAACACTTTAAAATATGCTTTAACCTCATGCTTGGTTTGCTTCCATTATGTTTAACATACACAACTTATGTTTAAAGACATAATGAAACATAACATGGCATCTCGAGCCTTTAAAAATCTAAATACTCGTACAATGCAACTTAAGTTCAAAAACATGCTCGAGGTTACCTTTGAAATCATTTTTCATAAATGATGCAATATAGCACATATAAATCATATCTAGGGATATTATAGACATAACATGACTTATAAATCCTTTAGAATCTAGATGTCCATGTAATGCAACTAGATTTTAAAAATATGTTCAAGTTTGCTTTTGAAGCCATTTTAGGCTTGAACTATGCAATCTCACACACATAAGACAACTTCAAAACTCTAAACATATGTAGTCAAGTTATGTTAACATGCTTGCAAGGTCATAATATAACCTATGTAGTAATCATGCGTGTTAGCTCACTAGGCTAAGCTTTTTCCTTGAAAACATCTCTAACACAAAGCTTAACAAGTTTGATCATGAACAAAGGAACAATGTACACTAAGCATTCTCATTTATGTATTACATCAGTCATGTTAACATCTTCTAAAGTTCTGAATCTACCTCATGTAGTATTCATGTCCATTAGCCTATTATATTTGAAATTTTTTCTAGCACAAGACTTAACAGGTCTAGTCATGGATACGGACACCATAACATTATATCATGCTCATTTACATCTGAAATCAACCATATATATCAACCACTAAGTTCAGAACTTGTAAAACATAAGTTTCACAAAGTTTGTTTTTAAGACTTAAAGTCTTTGTTAAAGGTCTTCTACCAAATCATGTTGGACACTTCACATCACATAAGGAAACTTTATAGCACAAGCCATACCTCTTTTGCAGGTGTATAAAAGTCCTAAAACCAAACTAGCAACCACTCATCATAACATAACTCAGTAACTGGTTGTGAGGTACGGCGTAACTGCGCTGTACCCCAGTATAAACAGGGCGCAGCTGCGCCAGGTCGAGTTCAGAGGCAGTAAGGTTACTCTGTTTTACAGAGTAACTACCAACTTAATTCCCAATGATTCAAGCATGTTCCAAACCATTATTAAAGTACTCATACATGCAAGTAAACTTCCTAAACACCTTATAACATGTTAATTCATATTCATTGATGTAGAATTCAAGAAATTCCAAGAATCAAACATACCCATCTCAGGAATATGAATAAAAATTTATACCTTCTTAAGCTTAAATTGGACTTCCTATACATTGAATAAGCTTCTACAATTGCTCAGCCACTTGAATGATTTACTTAGACAACTCTTAGCAACACAAAATCTAACTTTCAGCATTCATTTATAGAAGAAGCTTGGACTAGACAATGACATTACATAAGATTGGAATCCATGGTGTATTGGGAAGAAACAATGGTTGCTCAAGGGTTGGCCAACCACCCTCAAGCCCAACCATCATCACCTAGCTCTAGCCTTTTGAAAGAATACGTATTCTAGCCTTGAGTTACTATTCATGTACTTGTGCCACTTGTTTTGGGACAAAGAAATCTCAGCAACACTTAGCTCCCTCCCATTCAGTTACTTTGTTATCCAAAAATGGTTTTAATGCCCAAGTGTCACCATATTAGGAGAAATTAGGGTTATTTATATACTCATCTCATATAGTCTATGTACATTTAATACATGCAATAAAATAATGCAGTCCGGTATTATTGTCCGAGTAGTTCCATAATTATTTTTACTACTCACATAATCACATTATAACTTTATTTAATATTAATATTTATTCAAACATTTAATTTATTCCCAGTTTATAGATTACACAGATAATATATTATTTCTGTATTAAAATGCAACACATTGCTTCATTGTACTACTTGTCACCTTATATCATTAGTCCCAATTAAACGCCACACTTCACGTGTTCTTAAGCCGCAATTATTATATATTACTACTGTTCATATTTTTCATATTACCCATAGTAATATTATTTAATGATTATACCCACATTAATATTTTAATTGGGCTAAATATCATTTATTTGGATACTTTCAACCCACACAATAATAATTATCATGCATTCCTCTAATTAATAGAATATAATATTCTATAATATCGCTTAATTAACCAATATTTAATCTGGGTTAATTAATTAACTCCTATTCAAATCCATTCATGGAAAACTTAACCATCACTTAAGATTTTTATTATACTTATGAGTCCTTAATACGCATTTCTTAAACTTTAAATTTCAAAAAACTGATTTTACAGACTGGCGCAGCTACGCTGGTCATAGACATGGTAATGGCGCAGCTGCGCCATACCAAATTCCCAGGCAGACAAGTTCTGCATTAGCAGAACTGAAATCTTACACTTCTAAACACTTTACACATCCTCCTTAAGCGTTAACTCTACTAACATCAATCCTCTATTTGGTTTCACATCACCGGTTACTATTTACCTTAATAATTTAGAAATCACACTTCGAGTTTTAAAACTCTATTTCCCGTATTAGTTTAACCAACTATACATATCCTTTACGGTTTCATACCACCAATAACACAAAACTAGAATGTAACACCTACATACATTCCTTTCATTTCACTCCCTGCCGTGTATTGAATTACGTACTAATTCTCTAACCACCTTAAAGGTATAACGGTCATCTACTCTCGTCAACAACTTACAAACTGGTAATGAAGGTGATCAGCCTTTCATACCTGACTTATACATGCAATATGTACAAAGTACAATTCTACATGACAATCAATAATGATTAACCATAAGCATATCTGAATAAAACAACTCTTAGTAGAGTTAAGTAAAACTTGCCTGAACTGCTGATTACCGCTATGCAATTTAATAAGCTTTGTCTGAAGACCTATTATTAATAATATGTATTTCTAAGTTAGAATAATATCATCACGGTACTTAAAAAAAATAACCTAAACACATAACACATAACCCTATCAGTATATACCACACATAACACCTAGCCTCAAGTCAAACTATTGCAGTCCGAGTTGAGTTCGGTACAATTTTAACATCCCGACGGTCTAGTCGGACTTTTCTCGAGTCTAAGTTTAATTAAATTCTGCCTGAAAACTAAACAATTATCTTAAATAATTTATTATCAGTCAATATATATATATATATATATATATATATATATATATATATATATATATATATATATATATATATAGACTTACAATAATTTTCAGATAACAACTACCTTTAATTCACTTAATATTAATAATCTTGATAATATTTAATTCACATCTTAGTATTATTAGTTTACTAATAATACTTTTATTCGCTTACTAATCTTAATAATATTTCAATACTTTACTAATATTATTAATCCTCTTAATAATATTTTAATCATCCAATAATACTTATTTTAATATTATTAATCTTTTAATAATATTTTAATATAATATTATTAATACTTTAATCATTTATTAATACTTAAATCAAATACTATTAACCATTTAATAATATTTTAATGAAGCTTTAATCTTAATATTTTTATTTACTTAACAATATCATATTCAAATATTATTAATATCATAATAATATTTTAATAATTTATTAGATTAATAAATAATTTATTCTAATTGTTCACCCTTTATTAAACCTCTTATTTAATATCCATTAAAAGTCATAAATAATATTTCTTATTATAAATTATCAAAATGCCCTAAAATAGTTATAATATTATATATTAGGAGTATTCAAGCATTAAAATCATATTTTTCTTATTTAAGACATCATTTAACTAATTATTTTTTTTATTTATAACTTAATCATTTTTAGGAAAAATAGAAAACTGATTCCAAAAATTCTCATTTTCTGGATTTGGACAGTATATGATCCAACAATGATCCTCAAATTTTTCTAGAATTATAGAAAATGATTTACTAATTTTAAAGTGCCCAAAACACTCGGATCTTGCTTCATTTTTCATAAATCGAGTTTACTCAAAAAAATCTGAAATTTTCCGGGTATACTGTCATAACATATATAAACCTACTGCAAAAATTTCAGAATTTTCCAGTGTATACACATTGAGAAATTCGAGTGTTAATATTTAGTAGTCCTTTACGGAAATAGCCATTATGCACAACCTATAAATCAAAACGTGTCCGTTTTTTTCCTACACGTAGATAACTTCTTAAGGTACCTCTGTGATTTTTCCCAGATTTTTAAAAGACTTTCAACTGATCGAAACAGCCTCAAGAAAACTAGGAATAGTAGCTATTTTAGGGTTTCAAAGCCTCAATATACTATGTGGACTGTTTTGGGGAAAACAGTCCCCATGGCTTCAATACTTGCTAAATTTATGTTCTACCACTTGAGTTTACTAGATAACTCATGTATCTAGCACCCCCCTTCGACGGATCACAAATCCAAGTTGTAAAACTTGAGTTATACAAGATTTAGTGGAAGAAAAACAAGGGTTTCACCCCTTGGAGAACATATGCTCATTTTCTTGCTCTAAACCTTTGATCTAACACTCAAGATACTTAGTTCCATACATGATGATATGTAGAACTAGGGTATCTTGAGTATTAGTTCATAACCCCAACAAAACTCAAGCTATAATATAAAGTAGAAGAAGAAGATGAAGATTAGGTTATACCTTGATTTAGTGGCAACCTTCCTTGATTTACCAAAGTAAGTAATGAACTTAGGATGCATCAAATAAACTAGCACACCTCTCTCACTCTCACTCTCACTCTCACAAAAAACTGAACTCTCTCTCTCTTTCTTTTCTCTCTTGAATGCTACTAGCTTGGGAGAAAAGAAAATAGAAGAAGAAGAATGAGAGAAAATGAATATAGCAAATGAATGAGTGATATAACTATTATCCCCCATATTTTTATTGTCTCATGGATAAAAGACTACAACTTATCTCTTCAATTAGCCTAATCATGTGATTAAGGATGCTTAATAGATTTGCAACGAATGGGAGATTGACACACATGTACTTGTGTGTAAGATTTCTACTAATGAACATTGATTAGCATAATCTTCTTGCCATAAAAAGGCCTAATTGGCCGGTCCCCCCTTGCCCATTATATCTCCCAATTTGCTTTTATTTTAAAACACAAATTTGATTAATCAAAAGTCTAAAATACCCTTAATCAAGTGGGCTAAGTATTGCTTTGCATTTTATTTCTTTTGGGCTTCTTCCTTAATTGTTTTGGGCCATGTAATAAACATAGTCTAACAATTTTAATATATGTTACCCAAATTATTTATTTAGGGTTTCCATTCCCAATCTTATGAAATTTAATTACTTATACATGTGACTTTAACTCATAACCTAATTAGGTTTACAAGAAATAAGTTTAAAATTATTAGTCACTTGAAATAATAAGATTATCCACTTAAGTTAGTATACATATTAAATACTAACATTTCCTTATCACCATAACCTTTATGTTATTTAATTGTCTCACCTAATGCATAATTAGGTTACGAAACTTTCATTTTTTAATGAAATCTATAGATATATATATATATATATATATATATATATATATATATATATATATATATATATATACAGGAAGGATCAAGAGCAGAATTCTTAAATAGCAGAACGCCTTAAGTAGCAGAATTTTGTCAAAACGACGCCGTTTTATAGGGACGCGGTGACATTTTTGTAAATACGCGGTGGCATGGTATTTACAAAAATGCCACTGCGTCCCTATAAAACGGCGTCGTTTTGATAAAATTATGCTACTTAAGGCATTATGCTATTTAAGAATTATGCTCTTGATCCTTTCTGTATATATATATATATATATATATATATATATATATATATATATATATATATATATCAATAACTATAGTATATATGTTTATTGATCCATGCACCACTTCACATATGTTGTCACATATTAAATCACTGTATGACACAAAGTTTTAAATATCAATAATGTACATACATATATAGTGACTTAAAATTCACGGTTATTAACCCTTAGAGTTTTCAAAAATAGAAAATTAATATTTCTAAATTGTAATTAGGATTCTCGAATTAAATTAAACTTTTCCATTCATAAATCAATCTTGTTAATTAGGATTATTTTATCCCAATTTAAATTGCTAATTTAGCAATTAAGTCCAAAATTTTACATCAGGGTTTCTGAAGGAATAATTAGGGTTTAAAAATCTGAAATTAGTGTTTGCTAATTAATTAAGCTTTACCCTAATTAATATTATAATTAATATCACTTAAGCATTATAATTATCCTTTAAATTCCCAGATTAGGGTTTCTAATTTCTGAATTAGGGTTTCGGATTCCCGGAACTGAAATTAGGGTTTTAGAACCGATTTTAGAGTTTCTTATCAGTCATTAGGGTTTTCTAACTGAACGTTGTCGTTCTTAATATATACTTGGGATTTGACACTGATATAATTTATCTGGTCAACCCTTGACCCTTAACCATATTCTGAACACATACATAACCATATACACAGAACATATTCACTTATACATTTAATTCTGAATAATTCACCTAAATCCTTCACAGAATTTTGAAATCCTCAAAATTCCTTCTCAAAAATATCAAACGCATACACTCATTTTCTGTCTAGGTCTATCATTTGACCTTAAATCCATCATTTAAGATTTTTAAAAATTTTCTAAAATCTCGGGTTGTCATAGCTGCGCTGGTCATAGGCATGGTAATGGCGCAGCTGCGCCATACCAAATTCCCAAGCTGACAAGTTCTGCATTAGCAGAACTGAAATCTTACACTTCTAAACACTTTACACACCCTCTTTAAGCGTTAACTTTACTAACATCAATCCTCTATTTGGTTTCACATCACCGATTACTAGTTACCTTAATAATTTAGAAATCACACTTCGAGTTTTAAAACTCTATTTCCCTTATTAGTTTAACCAACTATACATATCCTTTACGATTTCATACCACCAATAACACAAAACTCGAATGTAACACCTACATACATTCCTTTCATTTCACTCCCTGCCGTGTATTGAATTACATACTAATTCTCTAACCACCTTAAAGGTATAACGGTCATCTACTCTTGCCAATAACGTACATATATACCAGTCTAAACCTAGCACGTGTCGAGCCTTTAATAGTATTGAATATAGTACACTGAGTGGAATCCCTCAAACAATCAACAAATTAATTTCCGTCTCGTCTACACTATTTTCATAGTGAGTTAGATCGGTTACTAATCCGTATATACCTCCGCTCTCTGACGGAATCGTTTAGCCCAGCTCCTATACATCCACCATTAAAGGATATGATTGCACTGCCTTAGACTGATATGTACTCGTACAAATACGCAAGAAATTGGTGATTATCAAATATATTTAATGTCACCACCTTACTATTATAAAATAATTTCACATAAATTATTTAATATCAATAGATAAATTCTTATCCGTCTTCTTACTAATATATCTCTACAATTTATAATAAATATATAATAACGAAATATATTTATTAAACACAACATCACTTATTACATAGCTCATATTACCCTATGTAACACAATACCACACCTCGCAATACAATACATATACTCATCCGAACCCATCTTATGCTTTAAGAATTTTATTCAATAAATTTTTATTTTAATATTTTCTAAAAATTCAGGTTCTTATAGAACCCCTCAGCGAATGGATGCCTATGGTCTGACTAGGATAAGTTCTTAAACTCATATTATTGTGGCAAGTTCCTGAACTTCAAATGTGCGGTAAGTTTGATGAACTGGGGTATAATTAAGTGTAAATGGAGTATTGAGGATGATAGGGATAGATAAACCTATTAAGCAATGGATCAGTATATAAAGTGGAGACATAGGTTTTTCCAAATCTTCTAGCTTTGCTAGATTTTCTAAATTTATTGACTTCGTGCCTATGGTTGTACTTGTGATTTTTGAAAAATGTTGGATCACACTAGTGAACCAAAGAATTTTTAAAACAGTGCTATTATTCGCGTATCTATGCTGTTTGTTTCGGCTAGAAAAAAATGATTTTTAAATTTTCAAAATATATTTTAATTATATATATCAGGTGATATGATAAACGATGGAGTCATCAATGCAATGGAACCTGGTGATCATGACACCATAAAAAGATTTTTGAGGCTTCTTTAAGATATGAGAATATATATATATATATATATATATATATATATATATATATATATATATATATATATATATATATATTTCGATTGATGTTCAAATTGTTGTTGAAGTCTATGCTATTTGATTCAGCTAGACGATTATTGAAAGATGTTCATGAAATTCAAGCGTTTATTGAAAAATTATGCCAAACCAAATTATTTTGATGCGGATTCAGATGTTGAAAAGCTGAGGTGAACAACCCTATAAGGGGATATATTTTCGGGGACAATGGTTCCGAGCGTAATGCATATAGTCATTACAAAACACTACGTTACGGCCCAACGTAGTGGTACAATAGGTTGGCCACCTAGTGTACGTATGGAGGGTGTTTTCAGTCTTTGTTATTGATAAACACTCTGGTTTGCAGTGTGAAGGATTGAGTTGAAGCACTAGTAAACCGAGAATAGAGTTCACGGTCTTGTGACCCCTCAGCATGATTTGGAATCTTTTAAATTCCGGAGTTATTCATACTGCTTCCCAATTACTGAACAATTATGGAAGATTCTTGTTATTCTAAAAGGCGAATGTGGTAAGGATGATATTCCGTAGAAAGAAGTAAGTCGTAGAATACGACACTGAATGATGAATATATTGAATAAGTGAGAAAAGAAATTTTGAAATGAGGAGGAGATGAGTTATCAAAGAATAATGTAAAACTTTTAATAGAAATATATAATAATTGTAGAAAAATCTTTGTAGGAAGAAGTGAGTATAGAAATCAATGAATGAATAAAGTATTAACGTAAAATCTATTTTGATAGATTGAATGAATAAGGATTAATAAATAAAATTTCGAGGACGAAATTCTTAGAAGAATGGGTGAATGTAATATCTCGAATGTTTATGATAATGATCCTTAAAAAAAAGAAATGAGTGGGTTAAAGAATATATACTACTCAAAATAAAATTGAGTATAAGTAAAATGTTATGAAATAAAAATCACTAGAATTTTTATCAAGAATGGTGGGGGTAGGAAATATAAAACCTATATTAAGGTAATGTATTGAAGATATTCAACGATAAATTTTTTGAAAAGAAAGATAGGATTTCGGTGATTCCGAGGACGGAATCCTTGTAAGGAGGGAAGGGTGTGACAACCTGAATTTTTATTATGAGATGTTTTGAATTTGAGTATGTATATATATGTGTTGTATATTTTGAAATATGTGATGGTGTGAAGAGAAATATATATATATTCATATATTAAAAAAGTGAGGTTTAATAGTACCCTGAGTTATTTGTTTAATCTATATTTTCGATTCTGGGGACAGAATCTTTGTAAGGAGGGAAGAATGTGACAATCCAAGATTTTAGTAATTGTAATTTAAAATATTTATTAAATGAAATAAATAAATTATTGGTGTGGTTATTATTAGTAAATATTTATGACTAGATAATATTATAAATTAAATTAATTTATAATATAGAGAGTTGTAAAATAACATGAGATGTTATATTGTTGTTTTAATTTAATAATTCAAGATGGTATGATAAGTTATTAAATAAAAATTATAATGAAATTATAATTTTGTGATAATTGTTTAAGTACAAAATTTATTTAAAATATAGTATGTGATTAATTTACTTGATTAATGTGGATATGAAACTCCAAATAAATAATATGTGATTATAAATTGTAAACTAAATTGTTTATTAAAATAAATTAATGGAGTTTAATTTAGTTTTTGCCAAACAAGGCTTAAATATATTAATTCTTTAAAATTTAAGTGCTTTTGGGATTTCTAATTTTTGAATTTAATTAAAAAAAATAAATTAAATTAAAATAATAAATATAATATATTTATGTTATATACGTTTATGTTGTAACTGTTATCATAATTAGTATGCGTATTAAGGTATCAATTTTTTTCTTTTACGCATTATTTTTCTATATTGGCTAAGTCTGAGAGAGAAGAGAAGAGTTGAGAGTTTAGAGAATTTAGAATTGGGAGAGCTTGAGAGGATTTGAGAGAAATTGGTCTGAAATTACAAGGATTGCCAAGCTATTTGAAGGTATTTTATCTAACCTTTGTATTTTATATATATATATATATATATATATATATATATATATATATATATATATATATATATATATATTTGGTAATTGTGATTATACATGTTTGTAATGCTAGAGGTTATGTTCAAACAAGGAAATTGCATTCTAAATTCATTTGACAATAGGAAGAAAAATATTAGTACATGTATTTTCATATGTTCATGAAAAGTATCAATGTTAGTGGCTAATTAGTATGTGAAATTGTGAATTGAAGCTTGTATATGTTAGTTCATTAAGAAGCGAGCATAACGTAATTTGAATGAAGTGATTTGGTCAAGTACTGAATTCACAGTGATGATTTTTGGTATGGATATCAAAATTTAACTTTTTTATGAAAATCATGGAATTTGGGAAATTAACCTAACTTAAATTGTTGTTAAATTATTTTAATTGGTGGAATATGTTCACAAACATGTTTTTGGTAGTGCTATACCATTTTTACATGTTATTATCACTATTTGGTGGGTGAAATTTGCGTTTGTTGGGCTAAAGTCGGCTACTGTTCATCAGCCGTCTCTGAGTCTGTCTTTGCACCGGCGCAGTTGCGCCGGTAGCAAGGCAAAAAACGGTGCAGCTACGCCGGTCCCAGGCTTGTGTATGGTGCCGCTGCGCCATACCCTATCCACAGACACTAAAGTCTGCTGCTGCTGCAGATTTTGTTCGACCCCTATACGTTGGACTAACGATATGTTAGCATGCCAAACGCGTAACAACAAGGTTAAAACATAGTTGTAGTATGAAGGTTAAAACAGAACCGTGATATATAATTGATAAATTCAAAGTTATGAGAATTATTAGTAAGTTACAAACGCGTTATGTGATAACTTAGTATACACAATGATTGTTAGACAGGTGTTGTGAAGTCAACACTTGGAATTTCTAAAATGTAAATGGTTATGTAAGACTTGTACCGAAATAACAAGTTTAACTAGGAATGAGTGTTATGTTGGAAAAAGGATGTTAGTACATTGTGTATTGATTAATAAGAAAGGTTATGAGATGTAGAGTAAAGTTTACATTATAGCTACTATGTGTTACTATGGAACTAATAGCTAATGTGAATAATGATATAATTGTGTAGGAATACACGAAGTGCAGATAAACGATAAGCAGTTAAGTCGTAGTTCATAAACAACGAATCATGCAAGTCTTTCAGTTCCTATTTACTATGTGAACTTGATGATTAACTGTTTTAAATCTTTATTTCAAATAACATGATGTGTTATATTTATGTTGAAAGCATAAAATGTCAAAGTCAACTTATGACTACGTTGATTGAGTAAAACATGCTGATTGAGTAAGGAACTCAATCTTTATACTTGTTATATGAACTATAGCATATATGTTATGTTACTCTAATGTTTATGACATATATGTTGAGCATGTTATTATGTGCTATGTGATGCATGCAAACTATTAGATTTTGCTAGGCTGTCGAGTTCAACCTTGCAAATAACCATTTTTGCAGGTCAAGATTTCGAGGTAAAGTTATGTGTTACTTGAAATACATGAATCAGATGTGATACTTGAAGATTTATACACTTTGGTTGTGTTAGTTTTATTTGAGCTATGTTTAAGGTCCCGAATGATGTATTAAAGTTTTATTGTAATGTCGTTTCACGATGTAAACTATTGTAGTATTAAATTAATTCTGAGATATTTAGATGTAAAGGTTAAAATTTTAATTATTCCGCAAATTTCAATGGTTGTATTATGATTTAGTGATGTAAAACTAAATGATTTTCTTTCATTAATATATATACCATTTTATATATTAATCCTCCAAGATGAGGCATCACCATACATTTAGTCGACATAAAAAATTCCATTCCTAGGATGAGATCAAAATCATCCAAAGGAACAGCTATCAAGCTGCACTTTCCTTCCCACGGGCCAAACTTCAAATCCGCCACTGTTGTACCACGAATTGGTCTGGCAGTAACATCCATGCACATGATTTGGTGGCGGGGTACTAGTACAAGATGGTCACCTAGTTGCCTATGAGAGTTGGAAGCTGAAGGACGCTGAGCAGCGGTACGGTACTCATGAGAAAGAAATGACTGCAGTGGTACACTGTTTTGAAACGTGGAAGTATTATCTATTAGGCACAAAGTTTGTGGTGGTGACTGACAATGTTGCCAACACCTACTTCAAAACTCAGAAAAAGCTGACTCCGAAGCAGGCACGTTGGCAGGAGTTCTTGGCAGAATTTGATTTTGCGTGGGTACATAAGCCGGGCTTGCAAAATTCGGTGGCTGATGCATTAAGTCGAAAAGTTTTCAAGGATTTCGTTGCTGCTCTCACTGTGGTTGAGGCCGAGTACCTGGACAAGATCAAAGAGCAGTCCCTAAATGATACTATTTACCAAAAACTTCGGACGCCAGTAGGTCTGGTTATTCACTAGAATAACCACTAGAATTTACATTTTATTATTTAATAATAAAACAATATGTGTTTACCTAAATGATATGTGTTGTATCAAAGCCGTAAGTTATAAACCTTAGGTAGGAGTACCGTAGGCTATAACCTTAGAGAAGGAATGTGAAGATACTGAAAGAATTAGCTCAAATAGAGTATGAATGTGGGGTTACCCAACTCCAATAATAAGGATGTAAGGTTATAACAAATAGACAATATCTATAAGAAGATATTGGTAAAGAAGTTAAGAATAAAAAGTTATATTTAAGTATGGTACAGTTGTACTCTTTAGTAGTTGAGGTATGGTATATGGGCTAAACGATTCCTTCATAGAGTTGAGGTATATACGAACTAGCAACTCGGAACCTAGTTTGTTGGTTGTTTGTGGGAAACCACTCAGCGTACCATATTGAAACTGTTAGAGACTCGATGTGTTCCAAGTGTAGAAAATAGATACGTGTGATGAAATTGTGTAACTCGAATGAATATTGAGCTATGTAAATGAAGTTAGAAATTCTTAAAGGAAGAATTGATATATAAACAAGAAGATTCAAAGAAGAATCTTGAAGAGATATAAAGATAAGAAATGGGAGTTCCCTAACTCCAATAGCCAAGATAACGAATAATGTCGTAAATGAAAGGAAGGAAAGCGGATCGTTAAACAAAACGATCACGAGTTAAGAAAAAGAATTTTAAGGGAGATGATTATAGAATAAGATCACGACGTGATCTGTTTAAGTTATAAAAGGAAGATGGTCTGTAATGTTTGAATAGTTATAGCTTGATGCTATGAAGATATTGTACTATAAAATGGTACGAGATAGCTCGCGAGGAGTTATAAATGATGTGATACGAGGAATTCGTATCGAGCAAAGAGCAAGTTAAGGGTAAGATAGAGTTAGGTGGGATTTCAATTGAGGACTCATGTGATGGCCTGAGTTGTACAAATCTTTGTATGGGCTAGGGTTTTGTGCTTGCACTCAATTTATCACATTGATAATCATTAGAATGTTGGTGTCGCGCTATCAATGTATATGTGGCGAAAAGGTGATTCTTTTCTCATGTGTATATTTTATAGTTAGAAACTATTAAGATTAGTAAGATATTATTAGGATTAGGTGCGATTCTTAAAACTAATGCACATGGTAAGTTCGTGACTCATAATAATATGATATATTTTGAACCCCTCAGCGAATGGATGCCTATGGTACGACTAGGATAAGTTCTTAAACTCATATTTTTGTGGTAAGTTCCTAAAATTCCAATGTGTAGTAAATTTGATGAACTATATTGGGTAAAAAACGGTTATAGTATAAAGCATTGATGAAGTTAAAGATTGATAGAATGGTTAAGTAATGAAGTAATGGAGTAAAGATTGAAGTTGATGGATACTTGGATATTCTAAATCTACTAGCTATGCTAGAATTTCGAAATTTATTGACTTCGTGATGATGTTTACACTTCTATTTTTCTTGAAAAACATTGGATCAAATGATGGAACCAATGAGTTTTAACAACACCGTTATTCGTATGTCTATGCTAATTGCTTCGGCTAGACAAAAATGATTGGAAATACATCAAAATGTATTTTATATATCATCAATGCATCATGGAACCTGGTGCAAAGATGATAAAAATGATGGAGTCATCAATGCAGTATTAGTTAGTGTTGGATGTGATCTAATGATCGTCAACCCACTATGGTATGATGTAGTATGATTAAATCACCAAATGATGGAATCCTCAAACGGACTCTAAATATGGTGCCGTATCATGACGTCATAAAAAGATTTTTGAGATTTCTTTAAGATATGAGAATATATATATGTGTGTGTATATATATATATTTCGATTGATGTTCGAATTGTTGTAGAAGTCTATGCTATTTGATTCAGCTAGATGATTATTGAAAGATGTTCATGAAATTCAAGCGTTTATTGAAAAGTTATGCCAAACCAAATTGTTTTGGTGCGGATTTAGATGTTGAAAAGCTGAGGTGAACAACCCTATAAGGGGACATGTTTTCGGGGACAATGGTTCCGAGCGTAACGCATATAGTCGTTACAAAACACTATGTTGCGACCCAACGTAGTGGTACAATAGGATGGCCACCTAGTGTACGTGTGGAGGGTGTTTCCAGTCTTTATGATTGATAAACACTCTGGTTTACAGTGTGAAGCATTGAGTTGAAGCACTAGTAAACCGAGAATAGAGTTCACGGTCTTGTGACCCCTCAGCATGATTTGGAATCTTTTAAATTCCTGAATTATTCATATTTCTTCCCAATTATTGAGCAATTGGAAGATTCGTTCTATTCTAAAAGGTGAATGTGGTAAGGATGATATTCCTTAGAAAGAAGTAAGTCGTAGAATGCGACACGGAGTGATAAATATATTGAATAAGTGAGAAAAGAAATTTTTGAAATGAGAAGGAGATGAGTTATCAAAGAATAATGTAAAACTTTTAATAGAATAGTTTAATAATTGTAGAAAGATCTTTGTGGGAAGAAGTGGTTATAAAACCCAATGAATGAATAAAGTATTAACGTAAAATCTATTTTGATAGATTGAATGAATGAGGATTAATAAATAAAATTTCGAGGACAAAATTTTTAGAAGAATTGGTGAATGTAATATCCCGAATGTTTATGATATCAATCCTTAAAAAAGGAAATGAATGGGTTAAAGAATATATAATACTCAAAATATAATTGAGTACAAGTGAAAGTTATGAAATAAACCCTAGAATTTGTTGAGGTAATGAATATAATAGGGAATATAAAACCTATATTAAGGTAATGTGTTAAATATATTCAATGATAAATTTTGAAAAGAGATTTGGTAAAAATCGAGAGGTTTCGTTGATTCCGAGGACAAAATCTTTGTAAGGAGGGAAGAATGTGACAATCCAAGATTTTAGTAATTGTAATTTGAAATATTTATTAAATAAAATAAATATTTTATTGATGTGGTTATTATTAGTAAATATTTATGACTAGTAATATTCTAAATTAAATTAATCTATAATTTAGAGAGTTGTAATATAACATGAAATGTTATATGGCTGTTTTAATTTAATAATTTAAGATGGTATGATAAGTTATTAAATAAAAATTATAATGAGATTATAATTTTGTGATATTTGTTTAAGTGGAATATTTATTTTAAATATTGTATGTGTGATTAATTTATTTGATTATTATTGGATGTGGAAATCCAAATAAATAATATATGATTATAAATTATAAACTAAATTGTTTATTAAAATAAATTAATGGAATTTAATTTAGTTTTTGCCAAACAAGGCTTAAAAAATTAAGCGTTTAAGAGTTTTGTCAAACGGAGCCTTATGGCTTTTGGGTTTCTTTTGAATTTTGAATTATAATAATATAAATAAAATAAATAATATATATAATAATTTTGGTAACTGATAAATTGAATAGGGGCAATTAGTAGAGGACGGTTTTAAACGTTTAAAAAAGGGTGTGCGTTGGTTTTATTTGGTTTTACGTATATTGTATTTGGCCAAGAAGGAAAATAGAAGTTGTTTGAGAAGAAGGTTCACATAGAATTTGTGATAGATTTTGAGAGGCACTTGTGAGTTTTGGCTACAATTAGCAAGGATTACAAGTTAAGTGAAGGTGTTTTTCTAAATCTTAGTATTATATATATATATATATATATATATATATATATATATATATATATATATATGAGTTTTACGGCATGAAGCTTCAAACTCCGTGAATTCAATTTTTTGAAATCTTGTTATACAACTGATTATGGTGATGGTATATGTTTATGATGATTAGAGATTATGTTTAAACAAGGAAATTGCATGCTAATTTTCGTATAACAGTAGAAAATAATGACAGTGTTAGGTTTTCTCATAGGGCTTGTAAAAGTACCAATTTTGATGGTCAATTAGTATGATAAACTGTAAATTGAAGCTTGTTTATATTAGTTCATTAAGAAACGAAGATAATGTAATTTGAACGAAGCAATTTGGACAATAATTGAAATCACAGTGTTGATTTCTGGTGAAGAAACTCAAAAATGGAGTTTTCATATGAAATTGAGAAATTAAAATAGTTTTAGTTGTTGTTAAATTGTTATAATTGGTGGAATATGTTAACAAACATGTCTATGATAGTGTTATATTTATTTTACGTGTTAATATTACTGTTTAGTGGGTAAAATTCGTGTCTGTTGGACTAAAGTCGGCTACTATTCATAGTCGACTCTGCCTCTGTCTGTGCACCAGCGTAACTGCGCTGCTGCCAAGGCTAAAAACTACCTAGCTGCGCTGTGTGTGGCGCAGCTGCGCCATACACTGATCTGAGGCAGAGCATTCTGCTGCTACTGCAGTCTTTGGGGAAGCCTTACCACTTGGTTTAAGGCTATGTTAAAGTGTCACACACGTAGTAAGAAGGTTAAAACAGAACCGTGATATGTAATTGATAAATTCAAAGTTATGAGAATGATTAGTAAGTTACAAACGCGTTATGTGATAACTTAGTATACACAATGAATGTTAGACAAGTGTTGTGAAGTCAACACTTGGAATTTATAAAATGTAAATAGTTATGTAAGACTTGTACTGAAATAACAAGTTTAACTAGGAATGAGTGTTATGTTGGAAAAAGGATGTTAGTACATTGTGTATTGATTAATAAGAAAGGTTATGAGATGTAGAGTAAAGTTTACATTATAGCTACTATGCGTTACTATGGAACTAATAGTTAATCTGAATAATGATATAACTGTGTAGGAATACACGAAGTGCAGATAACCGATAAGCAGTTAAGTCATAGTTCATAAACTACGAATCATGCAAGTTTTTCAGTTCCTATTTGCTATGTGAACTTGATTATTAACTGTTTTAAATCTTTATTACAAATAACATGATGTGTTATATTTATGTTGAAAGCATGAAACGTCAAAGTCAACTTATGACTACGTTGATTTAGTAAAGCATGCTGATTGAGTAAGGAACTCAATCTTTAAACTTGTTATATGAACAGTAGCATGTATGTTATGTTAGTCCAATGTTTATAAAATATATGTTAAGCATGTTATTATGTGTTATGTGATGCATGAAAACTGCTAGATTTTGCTGGGCTGTCGAGCTCAACCTTGCAAATAACCATTTTTGCAGGTTAAGGATTGAAGATAACACTATGTGCTACTTGAATGAAGTGGATCAAAAATAATATACGAAGATTTATATTTTAGCTAAAGTTGTTATTTCCTTAAACCATGATTAAGATTCATGAGATGTATTAAATGTTTTATGATGTATAGTTTTATATTGAGTTGTAAAGCTAAAGTTAGAGTTATTTGATATGTAAAGGTTATTGGATTGAAATGTAAAATTTTATATGATAACAGTGATAAGGCGAATCATAAAATAATATTGATTCAAAGACATGTAGCTGATAAAGGTTTTGATTCAGGGAATTAAAGTAAGAAGACATAAAAGTTTAAATTATTCTGCATTTTATAAAGTTTAATATCGAATAATGATGTAAAATTAGAAGTTAGATGTATTGTTAACGATCGAAGTCGAGAATTAAATTGTATGAATTTTGGGGTTGTTACAGTTGATGACTAGATACACATTAAAATATATTAAATTAAAATGTCAGTATATTCTGAGTTAAAGTGAGGTTTATGATAATGTCAGTATATTCATATATTGGGGTCGAGACTTTATGTTAGTCAGAAGGTCTTGTTCAGAGATATTGGATTGAAGATGATTTGCTATATTTAAAGGACAGTAGGTTGTATGTCCCTAGTGGAAGGGGTTTGAGGAGACAGATCATGTATGAGACGCATGATACAAAATGGTCTGGTCACCCAGGCATAGAAAGAATGTTGGTGTTGCTGTCTCGCTCATACTACTGGCCCAAGATGGAGAATGACGTGGAGGCGTATGCCAAGTCTTGTCTCGTGTGCCAAGTAGACAAACTTGAGAAAAAAAGTGAAGCAGGCTTGTTGCAGCCTCTTCCCATTCCTGATAGACCTTGGCAATCAGTGTTAATGGACTTCATTTCTGGTTTACCGAAGGTTGATGGAATGAGATCAATTTTTGTTGTGGTTGATCGATTTTCCAAATATGCGGTGTTCATCCCTGCACCCCATGCTTGTACATCAGATGTGGCTGCTGGATTATTTTTCAAAAATGTTGTGAAATACTTTGGGTTGCCAGAAGATATCATCAGTGATCGAGATACGCGATTTACGGGTAGGTTTTAGATTGTTCTATTTGGTTTGGTTCTGAATTAAAGTTCAGCACGACGAATCACCCTCAGACAGATGGTCAGACTGAGAGGATGAATCAGTTGCTCGAGGAGTATCTGCGTCACTATGTTATTGTAAGTGAGAAAAATTGACTGGAGTTGTTAGAGCCAGCTCAGTTTTGCTATAACTTGCATCAATCTTCTGCAACATGTATGAGTCCCTTTAAGCTGAGCATGGGCTTTCAGCCAAAGACTCCAAACAATGTGGTTGTGCAGCGTACTGGAGGAAATTATCCTGCTGCCTATCGTTATGCAAGGGCTAGAGCAGAGTTGCTTGAGGAGGTACGAGACAACCTAAGCAAGGCAGTAAGAAGGATGAAGAAGTATGCGGATGCACATCGAAGGCCGCTTGAATTTAAAGTGGGAGACATGGTGTTGTTGAAGCTGGCACCACAGATTTGGAAGAAGATCAGTAGTAAGACTGTGCATAGAGGGTTGGTTCTAAAGTATGACGGCCCATTCGAAGTGCTAAAGAAGGTTGGGATTATGGCTTACAGACTGAAGCTTCCAGACAGATTGAAGGTACATCCTACGTTCCATGTGAGCTATCTGAAGCCATTCCAGCAGGAGTTGCTTGATGCTGGCAGAAAGCAAGCCAAGAGGGCTCCGCTAGTGATCAGAAAACAGTTTGACAAGGATGTTGAGAAGATTTTAGCTCATTAAACTGAAGGTATGAGCAAGAAAAATCGATGGATAGACTACTTGGTGCATTGGAAAGGTGAAGATGAGGTAGACGCGAGTTGGGAAAGAGATATTACTTTGTGGCAGTTTGAGAAATAGATTACAGAATATTGGACACACCCACCGACGAGGACGTCGGGCTCTTCTGGTGGGGGTGGTTTGTTATCCCCTTAGTGGGTTGACACGCACTTGGCATGCGGGTCGCTCAGATAGCATGTAAAGTCAAGCCTTGACACTCAGCAAGGCACTCCTGAGCAGCAGTGTGCAGCACTGTGCGGTACCAATCAGTAGTGTGCAGCAGCATGCGACACCACTCGGCAGTGTGCGACAGCCAAGGGCGCTGTGCGCACTTAACCTGCAAAATTGTTTGACACTCGGCCATTTGGGCTAATGAACAGTCTTGTGCAGCATTGGGCGACTCTATGCAGCAAATTGGGTCATTATGCAGCAAATGGACTATATCAAAAAACTAGGAAATCTAGAAGGTTTGCATTATGCTTCCTCAGACAGGTCTGATGTAAGACCCCAACTTATTAATGAATAAAATCAAATTTTTTCTAAATATTATTATGAATAATAAGGGGTTAATTTGATATAATACTTTGGTTATGGGTGAAATGTGCAAATTTTGTAAAATAAGCAAGTGGTTATAAAATATTCATTTTGTCGGGGAATATTCGTTTGGTCATGGAATATTCTTGCTGTCGGGGAATATTCGTACGACGGCACAGCCTTGTGTGGGCCCCATAATGGAAATCGATTGGATGAAGAAAATGACAAGTATAAGTTGTTTATAAATAACTGCGTAGTTGTTACCGTTAATACTGTTGGAATACCTGGTGGTTAAAATACAGTAGCACACGGTATTGCACCAATTATTAATTCTTACGAAGGAAGGTACTACTCAATAATTGTTACAGTAGTTATTGTTCAATATTTTATTTTATTGATTCAATAATTGCTGCGTTGATATTTTATATTATTGTTGTTTCAATAATTGCTGCTGCACAGTATTTTCTATTATCAGATCAATAATTCATATTATTTGAATAATATTATTAGATAACATTATTGGTAATGTCTAGAAAGTTCTGTCTAAGGAGAGGTTTGGTCATCTAATTGCGCGCCAGTAAGGAGAAATCCTTATTGGAAAGCCTCTCTTTCCTGGGAACGGCCTGGTTGTCATAAATGTGATTCTGTAATATTATTTGTGAATAATTAATTATTGATTCATATGATAAGGAAATATTTATTTTATGTGGATATAAATGAGGGATATATTTTTGTGGTTAAAAATGAAGGAGTTAATGTTGAGGTTTTTATCAGTATTTTTGTCGGAATGGAGGTATTAAAAATCAAGGTTTTTGAGATATTTTGCGGGGGTTATAATTTTTAATCCGACCGTTGGATCGTGGTAATTTTTGGATATGTTATACATATATAAGTTGAGTATATGTCCACAAATTTTGAACCGTTAAAAATGAACGTATGATTTATTATGAATTTTACGAGATAACTGGTTCAGAAATTGTTGAATTTTCAGAGTTTATCATTTTGATGGAAAATTCTAGAATTGGTGGGCCCCACTCTTGGTTGGTGAAGAAATGTGCTGAATTATATTTCAAATGTGGTGGGTGAGAATAGTAGCAGGTAAAGCCATCAGGTTGCAGGTCAAGCCTACTAAAATTTTCCTATAAATAGAGGGCTAAGTTAGAATTGAAAATCACACCTGAAACAAGTTTTCTCTCTTTCTCTCACTAGATTATTGAGTGTATTTTGTGAGTATTTAGATACTTTGAGAGTTTCTATTCATCAGTGCAAGTTTCTTTCAGCCTTATACCGGTATTTCGACCAGAAGTACTGATATTTTTAGGTAAGGGATATTATTTTCTTCAATATCATTATGCTGAAATATTGATATGAGTTTTTATCAAATTTGGAACGTTTTGTGTCGGGGTTACTATTCACGTATACGTTACTATTCACGTATACGGCACTATTCACGAATACGGCACTATTCACCGAAAAATAAAATTTTTCCTTTTTGTCCAAGATGTCTATTATGGTTACTATCTTTGATTGTATCCATGTTTTGATCTTTATTTTTGAATTCTGCTTCACAATTGATTATTATGAAGTATTATTGATCTTGGATAAACTGTTATACGAATCCCTACTATTTGTCCTTCTGTCTCACTGGATTCGTTCTCTTTAAGATATTTTTCATCATCCTCAGTCCTAAATGATGATATTACTGAATATCTTTGGCCTGTAGTGTAAAGATGTATGATTAGTTGATGAATATCTTTGGCCTGTAGTGTAAAGATGAACAGGTGTTGAGATGAACATGACTGACAGGTGATACAAATGAATATCTTTGGCCTATAGTGCAAAGATGAATATTTGGATAAAGATGATTATTAATTGATGTTACAGGGATAAAATATTGCTGATGGACTTTTAAATCTTAGAAGATAGTAGAATTCTTTCTCTACTTGACTCTTCTAATGGTTTGCTGTTTCCGCTGCAGTTGTTGATCTAAAACTTGTTGTCGATTATATTCTATCAGATTTTTCCCTGTTGAAGACTAACGATAATTTGTTGTATATTATCTTAGCCATAATATTCTTTACTGGGCTAGTTGAGCTCACCCTTTTCCTTTTTGTTCTATTTTTCTTCTCAAGAGGTGAGAACATAGCAGGATCTAGTCGGGGTATGGAGTGATGGTTCTAGAAAGATGTTTTAACAGTCCTCACTATTTCTGTAAAATAGTGTTTGAATAATTGTAATGAGGACTTATTTGAGTGTGGATATTGTCTAGAAGACAATATTTGTATTTAAACTCACAGTATGTGTTGTCGTATTTTGCACGACAATTGTATTATTAAAGTTGTAGTTTACTTTCTGTACCATGTATTTGGCGACTCAGAATGGGTGTTGTATACCTATTTTGGGGGCGTCACATCTGATGTCTAGTGCTGAAAATTTGGAAATTTTCATAAGTGCTACTATAGGGGGCAGGGGTACTCCGTGAGGTTACCCGGGACCATTGGCAGGTGCCATGGGCGGTGAGTGCTGGACGTTGGGACATTGTTGGGCTCCCCTACAATAATGTCTAACATCGGATTGTGGCTTTGGATCGAAGCAAAGACTTGTTCACGAGCTGGGCATGAACAAGCAAGAACGTTGCTGAGCGTGGCATCGATTGGGCATGGCATAGGCGTACGCCTAACATATCAAGGCATGGCATGGGCGAAGCCCAGCATTCAATAAGGCGAATGCATGTGGACAGACGTACGGGCTGGACATGAACAACAAACTTGGACAGCACCTTGGGCAAGTGCTGGGCTAGTGGAAATTCGTGGACCAAATGGACAACATCCTGTGGTAACTTGATTGGGCAACATGATTAGGCAACTTCGTGGGCTGAGACAACAATAATGTGGGCTGCCACTAGTGAGTGAAGGACATCAAAATGGTGGGCTGACACTATGGACAGTTTTGGATTGGATGATTGGAGCATGACCCAACTGAAGGGCAGTTGCTGGCAGTAACCTACATGCACATGATTGGCATGTCTGCAGCCAGTTACATATCATGGGTTGCCTAACATTTGTTGGTGGGCAGTTGATGAGCAGTTGCACATCATGGGGTGCACACATTTGCTAGTGGGTAGTTGAGGAGTAGTTGATGAGCAGTTGCACATCATTGGCCGCACACATCTGCTAGTGGGCAGTTGGCAGGTAGTTGTTGATTCAAAATGTTGGTTTCCTATTGGTTCTGAATGACCTAGCAGTTGGGGTTGTCAACTGCAGCCTAATGTGTATATATATGTGTAGCCAAGGGCTTGGAAAGAGAGGTGAGGTCACTGAGCAAGTGTAGCCTGCGAGCCTTAGTCATATATTGTATTCCTTGTTATTGAGTGAGCAATAAAAGGTTGGGACGTTGCCCTGTAAATATTGTGTATGCTTGTGTGCATGGCTTGTATAAATAGATTGTGCTTGGGTAACTGACAGGCTGCTGACTGGTTGGGCGAACCAGTGCATCTCAAGGAGGACATAGACACGAAAAAAAAATAGTGTCATATTGTGCACCCCTTGTGACAATTGGTATCAAAGCTTCATTAGCGAACGATGGCAAACAATACTGTTCGGATCAATGAACTGCAAGAGAAGTTACAGGCATTGGAAGCTTATGTGGGTACACAGTTGGTTGGTGAAGAAGGTTCATTGGCGGATCAGTTCAGAGCATCATCTGCTCTACTGGAGAACCTTCATGCTGAAGTTGCTGAGCATGTCGTGGAGTTCAACAAAAAGTTTGACGACATGGCTCTTGACGTGTTGGCTGTTACAAATCGGACCCTAGAAGTTTCTGAGCGATTGGAAAGAATGTCTGATGACATGACACTAGTTAAACGTGCTGTGGCTAGTGGTTCAACGAGCGGAGATGGACACCACTTAAAGTTGCGAGTCCCTGAACCCAAATCCTTTGGGGGCAGTCAAAATGCTAAGGAACTGGAGAATTTCTTATGGGACATGGAACGATACTTCGTGGCTGTGACGCCCTCAAAATAGGTATACATCACCCATCTTGAGTAGCCAAATACATGGTACAAAATTCAAATACAACTTAATAATACAACTGTCGTGTAAAATACAACAGAACATAAACTGAGAGTATTAAAACGAATATTGTCCTCTAGATAATATTCAACTCAAATGGAGTCCTCAATACAATTATTATCACACTAATTCATAGAATAGTGAGGACTACTAATGCTATCATCTCGACCGTCACTCCGTTCCCTGACTAGTCCCGGTTACATTCTCATTTCCTGAAGAGGACAATGAAAGCAAAAGGGTGAGCTCAACTAGCCCAGTAAGAAATATTATGACTAAGATAATGCAGAATAATTTATCGTTAGCTTTCAATAGTGTTAAACTGATAAAATATAACAAACATCAAGTTTAACTGTAGTGGAACAAGCAATCCATTAGAAGAGTCAAGTAGAGAATAAAATCTACTATCTTCTATGATTTAAAAGGTTTTTCATCACTTTTATCGCTGAGACTCAGCTTAATAAATAATCCACATCATCCCTGCACTACGGCCAAGGATATTCATTAGTATCACGACCATAAATTATCTATGCACTACGGGCCAAGGATATTCGTGTATTCATCAATGGTCATGATCATGCCAACAACTGTCCATCAATGCACTACGGGCCAATGAGGACTTTTACCACATCATTTGTAACATTACGGTCATGATTATACCGAATAATCCCTGGTCATAATCATACCAAGTCCATCTATGCACTACAGGCCACAGATGACTTTCAACATAATATAAACATGTGGATGATGACAATGATATAAGAATTCAATAAAACAAGTTCAAGGATAAATTTTTAAAGATTTATAATTTAATTTATCCAGAAATCAATAACGTCCAAATTGTCAACATGATACTGTTTTGTGGAGTAAAATTCAAGAATAATATTGTACCAAAAATAATTTGGACCGAAAATGAATCAATTTTTATCATGAATAGTACCTCAGGTGAATAGTACTCGAGTGAATAGTATCCTGTGAATAGTACTTCAGGAATAGTAATCAAGTGAATAGTACTCCGACATGAAAAATTAAAACTTATCAAGAATGCTCAGAATAATATTTCTATAAAAAGATACTGGATGAAGCGCAAATATCAATGATATTCTACTAATTTCATGGAGTATAGAAGCCAAAATTTTAACAAAACGAGTATAGAATTCGAAATCTGAAACGAAATAATATTACTTACATACTACAGAGTATGAAATAAAATATTATTTCAAGCGAATATTAAACAAAATAACATCCCTTACCTTGAAAAGAAGAGCATTCCAACTGGTATAGCGGGGATATTCTTGAAGAAAACCTTCACTATTTTTTACGCTCAAAGCTTTCTAAAACTCGAAAGAAATACGCTCAAGATTATAGAAGAAGAATTCTCTGATTCTGGTGTGATTTTCAATTCTAACTTAAGCGCCTATTTATAGGAAAATGCTAGAACGCCACAAGAGACTAAAATAATAAAATATTAATATAATTCTTTTCTTCCTACGCCTGCCACTTTGAAAATCAACAGCCCACCACCTTTGAAAAAATAAATCAGCACATGCTTTCACAAAAAACAAAAGGGAGTCCCACCCACAATTTTAATAAAAATATTTACTTTCTGAAACTTTAATAATTCATAATAAATAGCCCTTTTATCAGAAAAATACGAATTTTATGTCCATTTCACACGAAATCGAATTCTCTACAACTTTGTAGCTTTAAGTTTTTTTAAATTCCAGACAGAAAATATCCGAAATCCACAAACGGATGATTTTTTAACACCTTTTAAAATTCATAACAAATCATGCGTTAATTTTTAACTGTTCAAAATTTGTGGACATATACTCAACTTATATATGCATAACATATTCAAAAATCACAATGATCCAACGGTCGGGTTAAAATTATAACTCACGCAATAGAGCTTTAAGAACACCGATTTGATTTTTTAATACTTCCAATCTGACAAAATACTGATTAAACACCTCAACATTAATTCCTTCATTTATAACCACATAAAATAATTATTTTCCTATCCATCATTTATGTCTACATAAAATAAATATTTTCTTATCATATAAATCAATAATTAATTATTCATAAATAATATTACAGAATCACAATAATGACAACCAGGCCGTTCCCAGAAAAGATGGGGCTTTCCATTAAGGATTTCTCCTTAATGACACGCAATTAGGTGACTAAATATAAAGCCCCCAAATCCGAGTACTTGAAACCCAAACTCGGTGCTTCACGATACCATTTCTGTGAGCGGAATAATACTAATAATAGTAACAATAATATAAAGATCAACTTAATTTACATATTTATTAGAGTCTGAATCCCAAGTACATAACCTTTATACATTCATTACAACCCATGATAGATAATATATATCATACGTGTCTTAATAAAGTTAACTATTACATAAAATAGCATTGCGTTCATTCAGCAACCTTTCCCTTTTCTTTGTTCTTAGCAAAGCTCTATGGTTGTTCCCACTTAGCTAAAAACATTTAAATTAAGCAAGGATGAGCATTTGAATGCCCAGCAAGTAATAGCAATTATATATATATATATATATATATATATATATATATATATATATATATATAAGCTGAAAGAATTTAAGTATTTTCTTTATACTATCCTTCTACAACAAATCAATAGTTTTGAAGTAATCTGAACCGATAATAATAACATAACAACCCTCTTTCAAATTTTTGAAACTACGTAATGACTATAATTAGGGTTAAGGTGACATACTATGAACATTGTTTTCAATTTTTAAAAAGGTTAAACAGAACTTCATCTGTAAACCGTCATAACTTACGGGCACGGGGGTGATCAGCTCGTTGTACCATGTATTGATCAATACTACATGCAAGAACGATGTTATCGTTCGCTCTGTCCACCTTGGGTGCATAAAAAGTTTTCCCGTGTACGGAATGTTCATACATGTCGAGGTTCCAAATCAAAGGTGTTATCTTGTTCATCAATAATCTATAATTCAACATATATATATATATATATATATATATATATATATATATATATATATATATATATATATATATATATATATATATATACGGGTTGTAACGACCTCAAAATAGGTTCATTCCATCCAACCTATTCTGAGTCGCCAAATACATGGTACAGAAAACAACTACAACTTTTATTACAACAATTGTCGTGCAAAATATAACAACACATATGTTGTGAGTTTGGATACAAATATATACCAAATGTGACTCATGACCCAACCGTGGACAGCACCTCATAATGACACCTTACATAAAGGTATAGTCAAAAACTGTTTTAGAAATTAGAATCTTTGGTAAGTGCTCAAGGAAACCTTTATGCATGTGAGGTCATGCGTCTAGGTTGTGATAGATATCATATAGCCACAGAATTATCCTTGGTTGACCTAATAGACCCCAAAGAAAAATGAGAAGATTACTATCATATTCTTCCCAATTGTGAGTCTTCTCTTGACACATCATTATCTCCACTGTCTCTAATTGAGAATTATTCTCCAGACAAACACCAAGATTATATAGGTAGTGCTCGTAGATATACTCCGTAAGTGGATGTGCACAACCCTGTCTTATGATGACACGAGATCGTATGTCGTTAGACATCTTGTATGATAGTGGCAAAACACCCTTCCAACGTTGGGTACACCTTACCCTATTGGATTCACCAAATATAACTATTAAATAAACTTTTCTATACTGCTTAGGGAGAACTCCACAGCTAGAGACTACCGTTCTATTCCCTTGTTACCCCCGCTCGACCCAGCTACACTCTTATTACCTGAAAAGGAATTGTGAAGCAAAAGGGTGAGCACAACTAGCCCAATAAAGAATATCATGACTAAAGATAATTAAATTATCAATAGCATTCATCAGTGATAAATCAGAGATTTAGAACACATGGTAGATGATAAAACTTTTTAACCATAGTTGCAGCGGAACGAGTAATCCATTAGAAGAGTCAAATAGACTATAAAGTCTATTATCTTCTCCATGTTAAAAGTCCACCAACAATGTTTTATCCCTGTAACATCAATCAATAATTCCTTTCCACAATCACATGTATAACTCATAATCGTAATTGTTGTTCTAAATTCCTTTTCTCATCCAGGACAAAGATAATTTTCATCACATGAGACATCAAAGATCATGGTTATACCAAATCACAGTTCATGTTCATAATCATATTAATAAATTCATCTTTGCACTACTGGCCAAAGATATTTATCAACAGACCATCTTTGCACTACATGCCAAAGATATTCAATAACAGGTCATCTTTGCACTACAGGCCAAAGATATTCAACAATAGGTCATCTTTGCACTACGGGCCAAAGATATTCATTAATAATTCATCTTTGCACTACGGGCCAAAGATATCCATCAATAAGTCATCTTTGCACTACGGGCCAAAGATATTCATATCTCCAAGAAATATATAATCATTTCAGAATTTATATAAATAATAATTATAATCATGTTGATCAATTCACCTTTGCACTTAAGCTAAAGATATTCAATTATAAATTCAAAGGTCATGATCATACCAGTCACAATTCAACTTTGCACTACTGGCCAAAGAGAACTCATAGTCTTGATCATACCAATAATCTATTCATCTTTACACTCAAGTGAAAGAGAATTTCAACATCAGGATTATAAAAATGTTATATATGATAATAAAATCAATATAATCAAAACATCAAGATTTAATCTTAAGAGTAATATTCATAAATCAACTATAATTTGGTTAGAAAAAGAAACCAATTTTTGTCGTGAATAGTACCCGTGAATAGTAACTCGTGAATAGTAACTCGTGAATAGTAACTCGTGAATAGTACTCCGTATTCGTACATAGTACCGTATACGTAAATAATGTCATATACGTAAATAGTGCCATATACACAAATAGTGTCGTATACGTGAATAGTAATCCCGACTCAAAAATATAAAAATTCCACAATAAAATCCATACCAATATTTCAGTATAATGATATTGAAAGAATAACATCATTATGAAGAATATAGCATCCCTTAATATCCCTTACTATCACTTACTATCTCTTACCTCAAAAAAGCAGCACTTCTGACTGGATATCGGATATGACGCTGAAAAAAACTTGTACCGATGAATAACAACTCACAAAGTATCTAAATACTCACAAAATACACTCAATAATCTAGAGAGAAAGCTTATGAATTCTGGTGTGATTTTCAATTCTAACTTAGCCCTCTATTTATAGGAAACTGTTAGCACGCCGAAGCAGACTTAACCTGTAACCTGATGGCTTTACCTGCTACTATTTCCACCCATCACATTTGAATAAAAATCTCAGCACATTTCTTCACCAACCAAGAGTGGGGCCCGCCAATTCTAGAATTTTCCACCAAAGTGATTAACTCCGAAAATTCAACAATTTCTAAATCAGTCATCTCGTAAAATTCATAACAAATCATACGTTCATTTTTAACAGTTCAAAATTTGTGGACATATACTTAACTTATATATGTATAACATATCCAAAAATTACTACGACCCAACGGTCGGATTAAAAATTATAACCCCCGCAAAATAACTCAAAAACCCTAATTTGATTTTTAATACCTCCGTTCCAACAAAAATACAGATAAAATACCTCAACATTAACTCCTTTTTTTAACCACAAAAATATATCCCTCATTTATATCCACATAAAATAAATATTTCCTTATCATATGAATCAATAATTAATTATTCACAAATAATATTACAGAATCACATTTATGACAACCAGGCCGTTCCCAGGAAAGAGGGGGCTTTCCAATAAGGATTTCTCCTTACTAGCGCGCAATTAGATGACCAAACCTCTCCTTAGACAGAACTTTCTAGACATTGCCAATAATGCTATCTAATAATATTATTTAAATAATATGAATTATTGATCTGATAATAGAAAATATTGTGTAGCAACAATTATTGAAACAACAATAATATAAAATATCAACGTAACAATTATTGAATCAATAAAATAAAATATTGAACAGTAACTACTGTAACAATTATTGAGTAGTGTCTTCTTACGTAAGAATTAATAATTAAAAAAATACCATGCAATACCGTGTGTTACTGTGCAACTACGCGTATTACTGTATTTTAACCACCAGGTATTCCAACAGTGTTAACGGTAACAACTACGCTGTTATTTATAAAAACTCAATTTTGTCGTTTTCTTCATCCAATCGCTTTCCGTTATGGGACCCAGAAATAGCTGCACCGTCGTACGAATATTCCCCGACAGAAAGAATATTCCACGACCAAAAAAATATTCCCCGACAAAATAAATATTTTATAACCACTTACTTATTTTGAAAAAATATTCATATATCACCCTTAACTTTAACTATGTATCAATTTAAACATTTACTAAATAGAAAAATTGAATACTTTTATTTCATAAAATTTGGGGTCTTACACGAGTAATTAACAAAGGTGTATCAACATGTGATTAAATACAATGATTATCCAAGTGGGACACTTGTATAACTATTTATAGAAATTAACGAACAGAATATATAACTGAATTACCATATACTAACATGTTGATAATCAATGAGCGTATATAATATAGGGTTAATAATCTGTACAATAATAATATAATTTAAAAACATTCTTACTCATGTACATTGCATAAAGAAAATACAAATGTAAGATACTTGCCTGATGCACTGCTTACAGTTCGTAACTTAGTTCTATCTTTTATATCATGACCTATCATTAATCAGATCATTCGTTTGATTAGAATAATATATCTCAACACATAGCACTGCTTATTGCAGGCAGCACATATCCTAATCACATTGGCACATAAGTTTAACAACCATTGAATCATAAATAAATACTTATCAAGTCAAACTATCTAAGTCCAGATCAATTTCTGTCAGCTTTATCGGGTATTTCTCGAGTCTAAGACTCTAATCTGTAACTCAATTTCTGTAAGTATCAGTTATATTATTTTTAAATGACTTATAATAATTTTTAAATATTTATTATAATTTATCATGAATTTTCAAACATCAGAATCATTATTAAATAATTTAAATATTAAACAATTCTATTATCATTAATATTTAATTAATATAAAACTATTAATAAAACCATTGCCAATATATTAAAGTTATTTATAATAACTTAAAATATTTTTAAAGTTTTTATATTACCCTTAAATGATTTTTAAAACCACTAAAATCATTTTTAAATAATTATCATTAATATTTAATTAGTAATGTACTATTTATCAAAATATTAAAAGTCATTAATTATAACTTAAAATATTTTTAATTTATTTATACCCTTTTTAAATGATTTTTAAATTGATAAAATCATTTTTAAACTATTTAATTAATATAATTATTAAATAAATTTAATATCATTAATAATAAATTAGTAATCATTAATATTAAATTATTAATAAAATTATCCTTTAAATATTAGAAGTTATATTTTATAACTTAAAATATCTTTAAACACTTTATTTTCATTTAAAATTATTTTTAAAATTATTTTTAAACTAATTTATTTAATATAATTATTAAATAATTCTAATATCATTAATAATAATTAATGAAATTTACCTTTAAATATTGAAAGTTATATTTTATAACTTAAAATATTTTTAAATACCTTATTATTATTTAAAATGATTTTTAATAAAATTAAATTATTTTTAATTAATTTATTTAACTCATTTTCTAAATAACTTAATTATCATTAATATTAATTTATTAATGAAATTTATCACAAAATATTAAAAGTCTTTAAAAATTACTTAAAATATTTTCTTATAACATAATATAATTTTAAATGATTTTTTATGTATTAAAATTATTTTTAAATAATTTATTTAATATTATAATTAAATAAATTAAATACCTTTAATATTTCAAAAATATTAAATATTTATGAAATATATTCAAAATAATTAAAAACTAATTTTCAGAATTTAAAATAATTTTTTATAATTTATTTTGTATTTTTAATAATTAAAAACTAATTTTCTATAATTATTTAATAAAAATATAGTTTTTATAAATAAACTGTAGGTCAAGATCACCTATAGCGACAGAACCGTCGCTATATGTCTTCATAAAACCCAGATCATCAAGCCAGTAACCGAGTGACCACGTTTGACCAAGATCAGATCGTGATGTTTGAGTGAATGTTTCTTGCCAGGTCCTGTAGTATAAATGTAACACTACAAGACTCACTAAGAAACATGATCAAACAACATCACAATCAGAAGATATAAGCCTTCAAAGTGGTTGTCATAGCTGTTCTTCATTTCTGGGTTTTCCCAGAAATGAAGAATAGTTCGACTGTCCTACTTTGGGCTTCCACTATAAGATATCATGTTGCTGTTTTTGTGATATAAAACCTTCAATGTATAACAAACATGTAATACTACATATCTATTACTTAACATCAACAAAAGAACAAAACAATATTGAGATAAAGACTGGTCAAACCTTGTCAGAAACCACGCCCATGAACTTTCGGGGTTTACCCAGAAAGTTCATCCGTTGACTTCCTGCTTGGTTTGACCATGTCCCAAATCCAGCATGTTCATGATATAAGAGATCTAAGAGCATTAACATGTAGTATAACTACCATAATATAACTTTAATACAAAAAAAACACAAATAATCAACAACATGCAAGATATGTGCCTTTAAACATCCTGTCAGAACAATCTGGACATGTTCTTAACTGCCCAGATTTCCTTCAGTCATGGTTGGTCAATGACCTTTGACCAACAATAACTCAAATTCGAGACATCAAACGACTACGATTCCAGTTCCAGAACAAAGTGCTAGTGTCAGACTACACATTTAAAGCTTAAAACAACAAAAACAATAAACATACAAGGATCTATGGGCTCTGACATTCGTTGTCAGACATCCCAAAAAAAATTTCCAAATTTTGTAGATCTTTAAATCCGAGCCTCTAGATGTTATGGATCTAATATCTAGCAACCCAGATCATCATTATACACTATAATCAACATGTTTTAACAATAAAAACTAACATCTAACAGCAGATTATTGGACAGATTTTCAAGTTAGGGTTTATACCTTCTATGAAAAATCTTTGATTCTATGCTACTGATGTTGTTATGAAATTCGTGGGGCTTGATTTTGTGACTTTAAAACTTACAATTTTCGTGGGTTTGGGTTGAGAAAAAAGGTTTGAGTGTTTGGTACAAAAATGGCTAACAAATGCAATCTTTTCTCTCTCAATCTATATATAGAAGTCTTGGATGCATGAATGGTTGATCAAAATGGCTGATGGTTGTCAATTATAATCAAATGGGGTTGTTGGGTTTGGTCACCAACCTCCCCTAATTGTCAAAACCTATACTAGCCTTAATAATACAAGAGGGGCAAAAATGTCATTTGGTAAATCATTTTAATGGCAAAATTATAACTTGTCAAATCCTTAGGGTTTAACCCTAAGGTTTAGCACAAAGCATAAGTAGGATTTAGCAACTAGGGTTTGTAAAGAAATAAAATTTTAGTTTTTAAAATTTTTAATTAGGTTTTTCTTAATTAAATTAGTTTTCTAATTACTCTATACATGAACATTAGGGTTTAAAATTAACTAATCATAATTAACTTTGCTAATTTAGCAATTAGAGTTTACAATTAGTAATTAGGTTTTTTTTATAATTACTAATTAGGGTTACTAAATATAGATATTAGGGTTTCTAATTTAGTAATTTAGGGTTTTCATAATCAACCATTATAATTATAATACTTGTTAATTAATCACATCATCACAATTACCAATAAATCTTGAACTCTAATTTGAGTTTCAAATTAGGGTTTAACATTTAAAATTAGGGTTTTTAATAACTTAGGGTTTTCTAAAATTTATTTAGGGTTCCTAAATTTTTAATTAGGGTCTACCTAATTAATCATTTAATACACAACATAAATCATATAACACAGTTATATAATAGTCTTAAACTCACAATTGATTTTCAAATTAGGATTTTCCACAATAAAACTAGGGTTTTTCAAATACTGCACCATAATTGACCAACCATCATCAATACGTACATACAGTACATATTTATAGCACTGAAAAATTAAAATATAATTAATATTATATTATTATTCTCATTCTTTGATAAAAATCCAAACTTAGGGTTTGGATTCCATATCTGATTTATTCTTTCATATTTAACCTTAATAATTAAGGTAAAATAATTAACTTAATAATCTGTAATAAAATTCATATAATAAAATAATTATTATAATTATTCTAAAAATTACTCCATATATTATTTAAATAATATATGATTATATTTTCATAGAAAATAATTAATAAAAATATTTCTGCTATAAAAGTAATTATTATAAGAATATATTCTATAATAATCAATAATTCTAAAATAAAATTATTTGTAAATATATATGTAATAAATATATTTTTATTTACCACATAATTACATATACACATTATCTTGTACAAATTCTCATCTTTAAAATAATAATAAGCAAAATTTATAAGCAAAATTTTTTATTTATTTATATAGAAAATATCGGGTTGTTACATTCACCCTCCCTTATAAAGATTCCGTCCCCGGAATCACCGTTTTTAAACCTATACATACACGGGGTACATAGCATACACAATTATTGCAAGTAGATCTAGATCATATTTTGATCGAACTGATCTTTAACTATTCACATAAAGCTTGTCTTTCTGATTAAACGGAAATTTGATTTCTAAAAGAACTCAAATTTCTCCCTCAAAATTTCTTTAGAAATAATTTACTATATATAGGAAAATCATGTATAATAAAATAAAAGTTATACGAATAATACCTGAAATTCCATTGCCAGCTGCTGCCGTATCCTGGACTGTCATGTTGTAGACCCTTATTATTGATTTTGTTGGCTTGCTCGATGACGTAGGTCCTGTGATTGCTAAAGTCCCGCTATCAGTGCCCATGTTTGCACTTCCTGTTTCCGTCCTCCTCTTCGGACAATCTTTCACCTTGTGCTCAGTCGATCCGCACAGAAAATACCCACTATTCATCCTAGGATTGGGGCAGTTGGGAGAGATATGGCCCTCTTGCCCGCACTTATAGCATACGAATTTTCCCTTCAGACATTCTCCAAAGTGGTTCTTTCCACAATTCTTACACGACAGTATCTGCTTCTTCACCCTTTCTTGTTTTACATGCACAGTTCCAAAATTGCTCCCCTTCCTCTTGCCATCTCCACTCCTTCTCCTACTATTAATTCCTACCTTCCCAGCTCCTTCTACCTTACCCTTATTCTTTCTCTCCTTGTTGTAGAGGCTCATGACCTCACTTCCCTCCTCAGCAATAATCGCCTTCTCCATGAGTGTTGCAAATGTAGGGATCTGTAACATTGTCACCTTGTTGTAGAGCCAGGGTTTCAATCCCAGCTCAAACCCTCTCGCTTTCCTAGCCTCCGTATCAACTTGATGCGGAGCAAACCTAGCTAACTCATTAAATTTGGCGACATATTCGGACACCATCATATTCTCCTACTTCAACTCTAAAAATTTCACCTCCATCCTAGCCTGCATACTAGGTGAAAAATAATTTTCGAAAAATAGTGTTTTGAACCTATCCCATGTAACTAAACCTTCTACAGCTCTCGCCTGATTCTCTTTCCACCAAAAATTTGCCTCACCCTTCATCATATAGGTGGCAAAAGCATTCTTCTGCCCCTCAGTTACCCTAGCTATCACGAATGCTTTTTTAATTTCTTTAACCCAAGTCTGGGCATCAACAGGGTCAGTTGTACGTTTAAATTCTGGCGGTCCTACAGCCTTAAAATCTTTGAAGTTTGCTAAATGGTTGTCCAGCTGGTTCCCTGCGGCTGGCATCCCTTGCAGCATAGCATGTGCTACCATATTTGCAAAGTGTTGCATCGGGTCTGTTTGTTGTTGTCCCTCAACGTTATTGGCAGATTCTTCTGCCCTTTGATTTCGAGTTCGGCGTCTTGGCGACATTATCTGATTAAATAAAATCATGAATTTAACTTACATTCTAAACCTTATCGCATAAGTTTAATATATTAAACTTGTTTCATTACTCAAACTTAGATTCATATTCATTTAGCGAATAATTTACATAGCATAGCACATAATGCTTTAAACATCAGCTATCCCTTTGTGACTACAAAAGTCGGGATTTACAATCTTAACTAATATAAAAGTTGGGAACATAACTTACACAGACATACTTATCCTATATATTACATTAAACACACCTACACCACAGAACCTATACTACCTATTCGCTACGCCTTTTCCTTGGACAACCTTTTGCCTGATGACCTTCCATTCCACAAACAAAACATGCTCCTGGTTTATAGTCAGGACAATACAGAGTGGTATGTCCCTCATAACCGCAAAGATAACATATTCTTTTCCCTTTCTTCTTATCAAATTTTCCTAAGTCATGGTCTTCTATCTTTCTTTTCCCTTTCTTACTCGGAGCTACACATGATGTGTTGCTTATGGCTCCCATCTGATCAATTTGGATTTTAAGCTTATCTTGTTCTTCCATTGTTTCTATTAACGCTTGACGCAACTGACTATTCAATAGTTTTTCTATTTCCCACAGCCTTTTCAGAGAGGAAACCTTGTTCCTCAGATCCTGCACCTCCGTTGATGCTTGATCAGCTTCAACTTTAGTGTTCGAATCACTATTTGTCAGTTCCACCATTTTCGGATCTGGTATTACGATTTCCAAGATAACCACCTCATCCGAGTTGGTTTCATTGTGAGCCTCTATTTTAGCTATTGGCTTCGATATTAGCTCGGGTGTATGGATTTGATCCTTCTTCATGCTATAAGCATATAACAAGCCTTTTCCACCAGACATCTACACACATAAATTATCATGCTTAGCATATAGTATATACACACAGCAAATAAGAGTTTTATATAAGTTATCTTTTATTTTGTTTGACAATGAATTTATTCAATTAAGCTCCTTTTTAAACTTTATATGAGTTATTTATATTTTCAACGTTTTCCTCTTTTCTAAGGTTATAGCCTAAGGTCTAGCCCACCTAAGGTTTTTAACCCTAAGCTCTGATACCAACCTGTAAAGCCCCCAAATCTGGGTACTTGAAACCCGAACTCGGTGCTTCACGATACCATTTCTATGAGCAGAATAATACTAATAATAATAACAATAATATAAAGATCAACTTAATTTACATATTTATCAAAGTCTGAATCCCAAGTACGTAACCTTTAAACATTCATTACAACCCATGATAGATAATATAAATCATACTTATCTTAATAAAGTTAACTATTACATAAAATAGCATTGCATTCATTTAGCAACCTTTCTCTTTCGTTTATTCTTAGCAGAGCTCTCTAGTTGTTCACACTTAGCTAAAAATATTTAAATTAAGCAAAAATGAGTATTTGAGTGCCCAGCAAGTAATAACAATTATATATATATATATATATATATATATATATATATATATATATATAAGCTGAAAGAATTTAAATGTTTTCTTTATACTATCCTTCTACAACAAATCAATAGTTTTGAAGTAATCTGAACCGATAATAATAACATAACAACCCTCTTTCAAATTTTTAAAACTACGTAATGACTATAATTAGGGTTAAGGTGGCATACTATGAACATTATTTTCAATTTTCAAAAAGGTTAAACAGAACTTCATCTGTAAACTGTCATAACTTACGGGCACGGGGGTGATCAGTCCGTTATACCCTGTATTGATCAATACTACATGCAAGAACGATGTTATCGTACACTCTGTCCACCTTGGGTGCATAAAAAGTTTTCCCATGTATGGGATGTTCATACTTGTCGGGATTCCAAATCAAAGGTTTTATCTTGTTCATCAATAATCTATAATTCAACATATATATATATATATATATATATATATATATATATATATATATATATATATACGGTTAATTAACAAAGGTGTATCAACATGTGATTAAATACAATGATTATCCAAGCGGGGGTCACTTGTATAACAATTTATAGAAATTAATGAACAGAATATATATCTAAATTATCATATACTAACATGTTGATAATCAATGAGCGTATATAATATAGGGTTAATAATCTGTACAATAATAATATAATTTAGAAACATTCTTACTCATGTCCATTACATAAAAAAAATGCGAAGGTAAAATACTTGCCTGATGCGATGCTTACAGTTCGTAACTTAGTTCTATCTTTTATATCATGACCTATCAATAATCAGATCATTCGTTCGATTAGAACAATATATCTCAACACATAGCACTGCTTATTGCAGGCAGCACATATCCTAATCACATTGGCACATAAGTTTAACAACCATTGAATCACAAATAAACACTTATCAAGTTAAACTATCTAAGTCCAGATTAATTTATGAAATGTGTCGGTGTACCGACAGCTTTATCGGGTATTTATCGAGTCTAAGACTCTAATCTGTAACTCAATATCTGTAAGTATCAGTCATATTATTTTTAAATGACTTATAATAATTTTTAAACATTTATTATAATTTATCATGAATTTTCAAACATTAGAATCATTATTAAATAATTTAAATATTAAATAATTCTATTATCATTAATATTTAATTAATATAAAACTTTTAATGAAACCATTGCCAATATATTAAAGTTATTTATAATAACTTAAAATATTTTTAAAGTATTTATATTACCCTTAAATGATTTTTAAATCCACTAAAATTATTTTTAAATAATTACAATTAATATTTAAATATTAATGTACTATTTATCAAAATATTAAAAGTCATGCTCCACCAAAATGTATGTCGAAGATCATGATACATTTTGGTACTCCTAGGATGGATTGCAAACGGTGTGTTGTGCGCCTCCATCATGATTTTATACTTTAAATCAGGGTCGTTAGGAACACAAAGTCTGGAGTTGACTCGAAGTATTCTTTCTTCATCGATTCTTGCTTCCGGCATAGCACCTTCTTGCACTTTCTTCCTCATACGCATTAGCTCCAGGTCTGCAGCTTGAGCAACTTTAACTTTATCGATTAAAGTCAGTTCTACTCATATATTTGTTATCATCACATGGGTCCCTGAAGTCTTTAACTCTATATCCATCCTTTGTAAGTCATATAAAATGGGCCTTTGCGTTGACAATATCGCACTCGTACCCGCATATGATCTTCTACTTAATGCGTCAGCTACTACGTTCGCTTTACCAGGATGGTATTGAATGGTATGATCATAATCTTTCAACAGTTCAAGCCAACGTCGTTGCCTCATGTTGAGTTTCTTTTGGGTGAAGAAATATTTGAGACTTTTATGATCCGTAAAGATCTCCACTTTCTCCCCATACAAGTAATGCCTCCAAATTTTAAGTGTGAAGACAACCGCTGCCAACTCTAGATCATGAGTAGGATAATTCCTCTCATATTCTTTGATTTATCGAGAGGCATAGGCTATGACTTTTCCATATTGCATTAGAACACATCATAACCCTTTGCCCGAAGCATCACTATAGATGACAAATCCCTCTAAGACAGATGGTATTGTCAGCACATGTGCTGAAATGAGTCTCCTCTTGAGTTCTTGAAAACTCTTCTCACATTCTACGCTCCAACCGAATTTTGTATTTTTCCGAGTCAGCTGAGTTAATGGAATAGCGATTCGAGAAAACCCTTCTACGAATCTCCGATAATAACCAGCTAAGCCGAGAAAGCTACGTACTTCGGTCACTGATTTAGGTTGCTCCCAGCTTTGAATAGCTTCAATCTTTACGCCGGGTCAACAGATATTCCATGACTTGATACTACGTGCCCAAGGAATGCTACTTCCTCAAGCCAGAACTCATATTTCTTCAACTTGGCATAAAACTTATTTTCACGAAGCTTTTGGAGTATCAACCTCAAGTGTTGCTCATGATCTTCACGGCTTTTGGAATATATGAGGATGTCATCAATAAAGACGACCACAAAGTGATCCAAATATTCCTTGAATACTCAGTTCATCATATCTATGAAGGAAGCAGGAGCATTAGTCAATCCAAAAGACATGACTAGGAATTCATAATGGTCGTACCGAGTTCTAAAAGCCGTCTTTAGAATGTCATCGGTTCTAAACTTTAACTGATGATATCCGGAATGAAGATCGACCTTTGAAAAGAATTTGGCGCCTTGTAACTAGTCAAACAGGTCATCAATACATGGAAATGGATACCTATTCTAGATGGTGACATGATTCAACTCCCGATAATCAATACAAAGTCACATACTCCCATCTTTCTTCTTCACGAATAGAACAGGAGCACCCCAAGGAGATGTACTAGGACGAATGAAACCGATATCTAATAATTCCTACACTTGGGTTTTTAACTCTTGAAGTTCAATAGGAGCCATTCGATATGGGACTTTGGAAATGGGTTTTGCACCAGGTTCAAGGTCGATACAAAATTCATTTTCTCGCTCTGGGGGTAGGCCAGGAAGTTCTTCAGAAAATACGTCAGAAAATTTATTAACAATAGAAATATCATTCAAAACTAACGTATTTTTGTTTAAATCTGTGACATGAGCTAAGAAAGCTTGACGTCCGTTTTTCAATAAACGAATAGCTTTATGGCTTGAGATGACAGTGATTGATTTTAATGGTTTGGTTGTTTGAATTCGCATAATAGGTTTGTTAGGAATATGAAAGCTAACAACCTTACAAAAATAATCAATTTTTGTATGATGAGTAGTTAACCAATCAATCCCTAGAATCATGCCAAATGCAAGTATTTTCAATGAAATAAGATCGACAGGTAATGTGAGGGTACCGATTTGAACCAAACAAGACTTATAAGCAATGGATGTAATGAAGGTTTCTCCCAACGGAGTTTCAATAGATAAGTCAAAGTCTAATTTCTCCGGAGTCAAATTTAAACGTTGAGCACAAGTAGGAGAAATAAAAGAATGGGTAACCGATATCAAATAAGGTATAGACTTCGCTAGAGTTTATGATAAGCTTACCCGTGATGACCTCATTCAGGTTCCTTGTTTTATAGGAGGTCACGGCAAACGCTCTCCCTTGAACTACCGACTTTGACTTTTTTGGGATGGCCTTTGGTGCCTCCATCCCAACTAGACTTGTCTTCGGTGCACGACAAAATCGGGCTAGGTGACCTTCTCTTCCACAATTATAACACGCTTTAGACTGCATCGTGCAGTTTGGACTGACGTGTCCCTCCCCTACGCATTTGAAGCAAATGATAGGTGGTCGTTCTCCTTCCTTAATAACGGGTGCTGGTGCTGACGTCTTTTCATCATTGTTGAATCTCCTCTTCTTGAAATGTCTACTCTTATTGTCTTGGCCATGATTACCACCGAAGTGGTTACCATTTCTGGCATGTTGATTCCCTCCACGTTTGTTGTCACCGTTTCGATGACTGCTACCACTGGTATTATCATTTTGCCGACTGCTCTCTCTTGGTTGGGTTGACTCATTATCACGTTCCAATAACTGAGCCCTATTCACAACATCTGAATACAAGAAAAGTTTGTGAGAGATAAGGTATTGACGAATCTCGGGTTTCAAACCTCTTAGAAACATCCGCGTCATTCTCTCCTCATTATCAACTAAGTGGGACGCAAACCGGGACAACTCAGCAAACTTGGCTTCGTACTATGACACGGTTATGTTGTTTTGCTCCAGTTTAATGAACTCTACCTCTTTCATGTGACGAATCCTTTCGGGAAAGTACTTATCGTTGAAAAGTTCTTGGAACTTCTCCCAAGACATCTTCAGTGCGGCAGGTTGAGTACGCTTTACATATTCCCACCAGTAATCTGCTTCTGCCCGCAACATGAAGGTGGCAAAGGGAACCTTTTACTCCTCGGATCATTCCAAGACATCAAATATCTTGTTGATCTGCTTTATCCACGTCTCCGCCTTAAGTGGTTTTGGCTCTCCAAAAAACTCTGGTGATCCCAGCTATGACAACCCGAGAATTTAGATAATTATTAAAATCCTAAAATGATGGATTAAAGGTTATAAGATGAACCTAGACAGAAAATAAGTGTATGGAATTGACGTTTCTGTGAAGGAATTTTAAGGATTTCAAAATTTTTAAGAAGAACCTATATGGTTTCTTAATTGAATGAGAATAAAGAAATATGGGTTGCAAAATTTCAAAACCCTAGAAATGAATTAATATGTACTTGAAGAAATATCGAGAATAAGGTATTACGATACCTGTAAATTCTATATGAACGGAATAGTCTAAGAAATGTTATATAAGTACATATGGAAATTTTATTAACGAAATAAGATTTCACAAGAAAAAAAGCTATGAGGTTAAACGAAGATGAGTATATGTATATAAATATATATACTTAGTAAGGTGCTATATATATTTTAGCAAGAGGATTGATGAATAAAGTTAATGATATAAGGATCAAGATAAAACTATGTTAGTAATTAACATAGCTTGAACGTTGGCCTTGAATGGTAGATAAGAAGATAACTAAGTTTAAAGTCGTTAGCTAATACGATTAGCAATAAGAAAGGAATAATTTAAAACTCAAAATTTGAGTTAGAGATATAATTTTTAATCATGGACTGCTCGGTTGCGTTCGGAACGTCAAGTTTAGTCAGAATGGACAGTAAACACAAAATGTGTAAATGTTGACTTTTGGTCTAAGTCAACAGTTGACTTTTTATGGAGAAAAGTCAAAATTAGTGTGAGAAGTGAAATATGTTATGATATTATGTTATATGGATAATGGTATAATATTTAATATTATACCAAATGATATAAAGTAAAAATATGAGAGGAGATCCAATATGTAAATATGTATATTGGTATCAAGGAAGTTAGTAAATTAAATTCATATTTGAATAAATGATTGAATATATTAAATTATATATTTAATATATAAATAGATTGTTTGAAAACAATTTATGGAGAGGAGGAGGAAATTAAATTTAAGTATACAATATGAATTGTATAACTTAAATAAGTTATTTAATTAAGTATGAGAATTAAATAACCTAAATGGTTATTGTTATTTGGTGGTCCTTGTAATTAAATATATACTAGTGACCTAATCTAAGAGAATTGTGGAGCATGACATAATTTATTTAATGATTATGTGAGTAAGTGAATACGAATATTATGTGATGGCAAATAAAAGAAATTAGTATGATCCTAATTATATATTAGGAATGAAGAATTAAATAACTTAAGGGTTATGGGATGAGAGAATTATGGTATATAAAATATATACTAATTTTAAGAGATTTATTTTATACATCTCGGTTAATTAATTTTATAACCTAATTAATGTAAGTCTAATTGGGTTAAGGAAATTAAATGTACTTGGGATAAGAATTTGTATTTAAATTGAGTACATGGAAACCATAATGAAATGAGTAGGGTAAGATGAAATTAAATGTAATGGACCATATTAATTTTTATGGCCCAAACATTTTAGCTAGGAAGTCCAAATATTTTATTTGAAAAAGCCAAAGGAATTAAGTTTTAAGCTCAAGCGAGCCAATTGTTAAGGAACATGTGGGAGAATAATAATATTAATATTATATTAAGTCAAGAGATATATTTTTATTATCTCAAGTTTATTAATTTTATAACTTAATTAAATGAAGTTTAATTTGGTTATAAAAATTTAGTGTACAAGAGTAATAATTTAAATTCTATATATTTGGAATAGAAACCCTAATTAAATATTTAGGGTGGGTAAAATGAAAAGACATTGGAATATGATAATTTTTCAATGGCCTAAAGAGTTTAATTTAAAGTCCAAAGAGATTAATTATGGTGGCCCAAGTGTTGGCCCAATCAATAATTTAAAGAGCCCAAAATTTAATCCAAGTAAAGGGGGACATCTTTGGAAAAGAAGAGGCAAAGGAGGGACATCTTTGGACAAGGAAAAAAATTAAACCAAACTTGGTAGATGATAAGGCCACATGGCCGGATAAGATAGAGAGGAAAAAGATAAGAAGAAAAGAAGATAAGGGAAAGAGAAGAGAAGAAAGAGAAGAGAAGAAAGAGAAAGAGGAAAAGAAAGAAAGAGAAAGAAATTAAGGGAGAGAAAGAGAAGAAGTGGCGGTAGCCATGATAGAGAGAGAGAGAGGAGAGGGACGGCTGGAAATAGTGAGAGAAAAGGAGAAAAAAGAGTGGTCATGGAAGCCATTAAAGAGAAGAAAGAAGATTTTGATCAAAGGTAACTAGTTTATGTATTTGATTTTAGTTTTTCCAAATCAAAGCTTGGATTTATGTTTATAAACTCAAAAACAATGGATGTCCATGTTGATGAGTATTTTATATTTAGATATACACATATTGGGTGTTGATTTGGTTGAAATAAAAAAGGAATAGAAAAAAAAAAATTCCGGAAAGCTTAAACTCTAAGGTGTGATCTAGCTTTTGATTTTTGAAATCTATGATGGATATTTGTGATTTATTTTCTTGGGATGCTAGATATATGTATTAAGGATAAAACCCCTTTGGAATCACTCAATTAGGTTGAAAAATGAGCAAGTTATGGAAGTTATCCCAAACTACTCAAAGCTAAGAAAACTGTTAGAACAACAGTTTTTACCAGCCACTTCCGGGCTAAATTCCGGGAGCTTAACATGTCCAAATATGGATTGTGATAGATGAAAATTTTAGATCGGAAAGATATGAATCCAACAAAATTGACGGATCGTTAATCAGAGTTATAGATCTCATTTTATTTAAGATTTAGTAAAGGACTCCAAAACTGTTTTTGGCCAAAAAGTTGCTGCCCAAATTTTTCGAGGGCTGTTTTGGCAACTTAGTTTATGTAATAAATTCTGGCCTTTTGGGACATGAAAATATATGATATCAAGTACCTTGTGTCCAAAAATGAGCTCATTCCGAGTTAAAATGAGCAAGTTATGACCATTTCAATTTCTGTGATTTTCCGACGAAAATGGCTATAACCGGAGTTCTATAACTCCGATGGCCACGAAATTTAAACTGGAGTGTCACGTTAAGACGCATAAGATTGTGCCAAGAGATGGGAATTTCTGGATTTAAGCACGAGGTAGATAAATTCTTAAGGAATTAACTAAAAATGATTTTTAAAAAATACCAAAGGAAGTTGGAAAATTTTGGAAAAATACTTTTTGTGTATGAAATATGTGTATACATATTTGTACAAAGGATAGAAAAATAATAAGTTGATTTGGTATTTTCGTGTACGGATATGGAATCCAGCTTGCTGGATTAGAAAATCTGATGAATCCAGCTTGCTGGATTGAAAAGAAGTTTATTGAATTGAAAATATGATGAATCCAGCTTGCTGGATTGCAATCTAGTTGCTGGATTTGTAATCTAGTTTGCTGGATTGCAGTTTGACTTGCTGAATTGGAAAATTGTTGAATCCAGGTTGCTGGATTCTATATCCAGTCTAATGGATTGGCAATTTGGTTGTTAAATTTAGAATCCAGGTTGTTGGATTAGTATTTGACTTATTAGAGTATAAAGAAGAACTTATAATGTATAAGATTAAGTGTTTAATCATAATAAATATGATACAGTGATTGAAGAATTATCCAAGAATGATAATAATACCGATGTGTTAGGATGTTATCTAATATTTGATTAAGTGTTAGATAATCTATTGACAAAGTAATTGTATTATGATACAAAGTAGAATATGCTGATTGAAAGACCAATCTTATTATTAATGATAGGTCTTACCAAAAGAAGTTAACTTAAACTGCGTAGCAGTAGTCAACGAATCAGGCAAGTTTTTCCTAACTCAAACTTGAGTTGTATGTTCAAAGCATGTTAATGAATAATTGTTGTTAATTATTCACGTCTATATTGATTATTGATTCGCACGTTGTGCAAATTGTAAATGTTCATCAGGTATGAAAGGCTGATCACCTTCATTATCATTTGGTTCAGTTAATCTGTTCATGTTTATGCTTGACCATTCATTTTTATTGACTTGGTCGTTCAGCTAAGAAAATTTGTTCATGCTCTTTCACAATGTTTATATTGTTGAAAGTTAGCTAGCTTATTGTTTAATTCTTTCAATCATGATATATCTTTATTGAATTTAAACTTGCTGGGCAAATTTGATGCTCACCCTTGCTATATCATGATAAAATTTTCAGATTAAGATGAAAGCTTGAGTAAAGGCAGAAGTGAAGACAAAGTGCAAGATTAAATTACATTGCAGTTAGATCTATTAAATTTTCTGACGAAAATAGTATTGTAAATCTTCTAAGATATTGAAGGTATGTATTAAGTTAAGGTTGTAGACATTGGGAATGATGTATAAAAGTTTAATGTATAAACAATTTATGTTTATATCTTCCACAATAGTTATAGAAATAGCATACCAGATCCTTGGTGATTAGGACCGGGATCTGGGGATGCTACAGTTGGTATCAGAGCTGTAGGTTATAAACTTTAGGTAGGGGTACCTTAGGCTATAACCGCGGAGATGATGATAAGGAATAAACTCAGATCGAGTTTAAGGGATAAGAGATGAATTTAAGAAATTCATCATTAAAGTAAAGAGAAAGATAATTAAGATTCAAAGAAGAATCTTGAAGAGCTATAAGGATAAGAATCCGGAGTTACCTGACTCCAATAATTGAGATGAAAAGTGATAATAAATAAACTATGTTTATAAGATGAGAAGTGTTAATAAAATCATAATATAATATGATTAAAGAGAAGAATAAGAAGATCGTAAAATAAAACGATCGTAAGTATAAGGAGAAATGATTACGAAATAAGATCACGATGTGATCAGATTAAATCGTTTAATAACATATGATATGCTAAGTGATTGGAATGATATAGCTTGACGCTAGAAAGAGAATGTATTATGAAATGGTACAATGTAAACTCAGAAAAGAGTGGTAAATGTTAAGATGCGGATTAAAAAAAATTCGTATTAAGAAAAGAGAAAGGAAGAATGATGAGGGATTTCAATTGAGGACTCATGTCAGCAGCTGAGTTGTATGATTCCTTGTATGGGCGGGGAATTTGTACTTGGTTTTAGAATCACTTAGCTTCCTGGTCGATATAGTGGTTAGGTTAACCAATTCTTTGTATGGGCGGGGAATTGTCCGCTTAGCTTCCTATATTGATTAGTGGCCGAGTTTGATTTGACAACCACTTAGTTTCTGGTATTGATAATCATTGAAACCTAATGTCGCGCTATTTGCTATATGCATGTTGATAAGGTGATTCTTTTCTCATGTGTATAACGAATAGATAGAGAATATAAGGTTAAGTACGAGTTCTTAAAACTCATAGTTATGGTACGTTCGTGACTCATAATTATATGAAATGTTTATGAACCCCTCAGCGAATGGACGCCAAAGGTCTGACTAGGACAAGTTCTTAAACTCATATGATTGTGGAAAGTTCCTGAACTCATAATGTATGGTAAGTTTGACGAACTGGTATAGTTATGTTGAGATTGGAGCATTGAAGATGATAGAATAGATAGATTTATAAAGCAATGGATCATTAGAGAAATTGAAGTTGATGATGGAAGCATAGGTATTCCAAATCTTCTAGCTATGCTAGACTTCGAAGTTTTTGACATCAAGCTAAATATGTACTATGTGCCTTTTTGAAAATGAATTTTTATTCTCAACTCATGGTGACCCTTGTGTATGCATGGACTTTGGGCCATCTACACCTCGTTACCTGTTGAGACGATAAAACAGATTTGTAATGATTTTAGAACGGTTTAAAGAAGAGTCTATGATAATTGATTCGGCTAGACAAAAATAATTTGAGATGTCAAAATGTATTTTTTTAATATCATCAATGTATCATGAAACCTGGTGCAAAGATGATAAAAATGATAGAGTTATCAATGCAGAATTACTTAGTGTCGGATGTGATCTAAAGATCGTCAGCCCACTATGGTATGATGTAGTATGACAAAGTCACACAATGACGGAATCCTCAAACGTACTATAAATACAGTGCGGTATCATGACGTCATAAAATAATTTTAAGAATTTTAATGATAATTTATTGCCAACTGAATTTGGCTAGAAATGTTTCGATTGAAATTCGAATGATTGATATGCGTCTAAGCTATTTGATTCAACTAGACAAATGTTTATGAAATTCAAAGTATTCTTTGAAAGTTTATGCCAAACCAAATTGTTTTGGTGCGGAATCTTATGATGAGTCTGAGGTAAATAACCCTAAAAATGGGGATATACTAATGGGATAAAATATTTCAATCTAAGAACGCATATAGTCGTTCCGATTAATAAGGTACAACAGACTGATCCTCTAAAGTACCCGCATCGGTAGTTTACCTTCTTTGTGATTGTAAACATACCAAATATAAAATATTTCAGAGGTAGAGTACCTTTCTTTCTTAATTGAAAGAGGTAGCAGGTAGAAATACCCTAAACCTCAAAGTTCATGATTTTATGATCCCTCAGACAGATATGAAAATATTTTAAACTCCTCAGAGTAATGTTGGGGTAGTATGTGATTATGGATATGAATAGTGTGAACTCGTTGAGTACGAGTAGAATCTGAGATGATTGAATAAAGGTTATTATGACAACCTAGTTTTGCTGAATGTTTAGAAGATGTAAACTCCTAGTGAGTAGTTATGGTGAAATGTGATAATAGATGAGAAATTCTCAAAGGAGGAAATTGTAAAGGTTAAGTTAAAAACCTAGTTTTGATCAAGAGAATAAGCATAGTTTAGTATGCTTTAATTTCGGGGACGAAATTCTTAAAAGAAGGGGTGAATGTGACAACCCGAGAATTTAGATAATTATTAAAATCCTAAAATGATGGATTAAAGGTTATAAGATGAACCTAGACAGAAAATAAGTGTATAGAATTGACGTTTCTGTGAAGGAATTTTAAGGATTTCAAAATTTTTAAGAAGAACCTATATGGTTTCTTAATTGAATGAGAATAAAGAAATATGGGTTGCAAAATTTTAAAACCCTAGAAATGAATTAATATGTACTTGAATAAATATCGAGAATAAGGTATTACGATACCTGTAAATTCTATATGAACGGAATAGTCTAAGAAATGTTATATAAGTACATATGGAAATTTTATTAACGAAATAAGATTTCACAAGAAAAAAAGCTATGAGGTTAAACGAAGATGAGTATATGTATATAAATATATATACTTAGTAAGGTGCTATATATATTTTAGCAAGAGGATTGATGAATAAAGTTAATGATATAAGGATCAAGATAAAACTATGTTAGTAATTAACATAGCTTGAACGTTGGCCTTGAATGGTAGATAAGAAGATAACTAAGTTTAAAGTCGTTAGTTAATACGATTAGCAATAAGAAAGGAATAATTTAAAACTCAAAATTTGAGTTAGAGATATAATTTTTAATCATGGACTGCTCGGTTGCGTTCGGAACGTCAAGTTTAGTCAGAATGAACAGTAAACACAAAATGTGTAAATGTTGACTTTTGGTCTAAGTCAACAGTTGACTTTTTATGGAGAAAAGTCAAAATTAGTGTGAGAAGTGAAATATGTTATGATATTATGTTATATGGATAATGGTATAATATTTAATATTATACCAAATGATATAAAGTAAAAATATGAGAGGAGATCCAATATGTAAATATGTATATTGGTATCAAGGAAGTTAGTAAATTAAATTCATATTTGAATAAATGATTGAATATATTAAATTATATATTTAATATATAAATAGATTGTTTGAAAACAATTTATGGAGAGGAGGAGGAAATTAAATTTAAGTATACAATATGAATTGTATAACTTAAATAAGTTATTTAATTAAGTATGAGAATTAAATAACCTAAATGGTTATTGTTATTTGGTGGTCCTTGTAATTAAATATATACTAGTGACCTAATCTAAGAGAATTGTGGAGCATGACATAATTTATTTAATGATTATGTGAGTAAGTGAATACGAATATTATGTGATGGCAAATAAAAGAAATTAGTATGATCCTAATTATATATTAGGAATGAAGAATTAAATAACTTAAGGGTTATGGGATGAGAGAATTATGGTATATAAAATATATACTAATTTTAAGAGATTTATTTTATACATCTCGGTTAATTAATTTTATAACCTAATTAATGTAAGTCTAATTGGGTTAAGGAAATTAAATGTACTTGGGATAAAAATTTGTATTTAAATTGAGTACATGGAAACCATAATGAAATGAGTAGGGTAAGATGAAATTAAATGTAATGGACCATATTAATTTTTATGGCCCAAACATTTTAGCTAGGAAGTCCAAATATTTTATTTGAAAAAGCCAAAGGAATTAAGTTTTAAGCTCAAGCGAGCCAATTGTTAAGGAACATGTGGGAGAATAATAATATTAATATTATATTAAGTCAAGAGATATATTTTTATTATCTCAAGTTTATTAATTTTATAACTTAATTAAATGAAGTTTAATTTGGTTATAAAAATTTAGTGTACAAGAGTAATAATTTAAATTCTATATATTTGGAATAGAAACCCTAATTAAATATTTAGGGTGGGTAAAATGAAAAGACATTGGAATATGATAATTTTTCAATGGCCTAAAGAGTTTAATTTAAAGTCCAAAGAGATTAATTATGGTGGCCCAAGTGTTGGCCCAATCAATAATTTAAAGAGCCCAAAATTTAATCCAAGTAAAGGGGGACATCTTTGGAAAAGAAGAGGCAAAGGAGGGACATTTTTGGACAAGGAAAAAAATTAAACCAAACTTGGTAGATGATAAGGCCACATGGCCGGATAAGATAGAGAGGAAAAAGATAAGAAGAAAAGAAGATAAGGGAAAGAGAAGAGAAGAAAGAGAAGAGAAGAAAGAGAAAGAGGAAAAGAAAGAAAGAGAAAGAAATTAAGGGAGAGAAAGAGAAGAAGTGGCGGTAGCCATGATAGAGAGAGAGAGGAGAGGGACGGCTGGAAATAGTGAGAGAAAAGGAGAAAGAAGAGTGGCCATGGAAGCCATTAAAGAGAAGAAAGAAGATTTTGATCAAAGGTAACTAGTTTATGTATTTGATTTTAGTTTTTCCAAATCAAAGCTTGGATTTATGTTTATAAACTCAAAAACAATGGATATCCATGTTGATGAGTATTTTATATTTAGATCTACACATATTGGGTGTTGATTTGGTTGAAATCAAAAAGGAATAGAAAAAAAAAAAAATTTCCGGAAAGCTTAAACTCTAAGGTGTGATCTAGCTTTTGATTTTTGAAATCTATGATGGATATTTGTGATTTATTTTCTTGGGATGCTAGATATATGTATTAAGGATAAAACCCCTTTGGAATCACTCAATTAGGTTGAAAAATGAGCAAGTTATGGAAGTTATCCCAAACTACTCAAAGCTAAGAAAACTGTTAGAACAACAGTTTTTACCAGCCACTTCCGGGCTAAATTCCGGGAGCTTAACATGTCCAAATATGGATTGTGATAGATGAAAATTGTAGATCGGAAAGATACGAATCCAACAAAATTGACGGATCGTTAATCAGAGTTATAGATCTCATTTTATTTAAGATTTAGTAAAGGACTCCAAAACTGTTTTTGGCCAAAAAGTTGCTGCCCAAATTTTTCGAGGGCTGTTTTGGCAACTTAGTTTATGTAATAAATTCTGTCCTTTTGGGACATGAAAATATATGATATCAAGTACCTTGTGTCCAAAAATGAGCTCATTCCGAGTTAAAATGAGCAAGTTATGACCATTTCAAATTCTGTGATTTTCCGACGAAAATGGCTATAACCGGAGTTCTATAACTCCGATGGCCACGAAATTTAAACTGGAGTGTCACGTTAAGACGCATAAGATTGTGCCAAGAGATGGGAATTTCTGGATTTAAGCACGAGGTAGCTAATTTCTTAAGGAATTAACTAAAAATGATTTTTAAAAAATACCAAAAGAAAGTTGGAAAATTTTGGAAAAATACTTTTTGTGTATGAAATATGTGTATACATATTTGTACAAAGGATAGAAAAATAATAAGTTGATTTGGTATTTTCGTGTACGGATATGGAATCCAGCTTGCTGGATTAGAAAATCTGATGAATCCAGCTTGCTGGATTGAAAAGAAGTTTATTGAATTGAAAATATGATGAATCCAGCTTGCTGGATTACAATCTAGTTGCTGGATTTGTAATCTAGTTTGCTGGATTGCAGTTTGACTTGCTGAATTGGAAAATTGTTGAATCCAGGTTGCTGGATTCTATATCCAGTCTAATGGATTGGCAATTTGGTTGTTAAATTTAGAATCCAGGTTGTTGGATTAGTATTTGACTTATTAGAGTATAAAGAATAACTTATAATGTATAAGATTAAGTGTTTAATCATAATAAATATGATACAGTGATTGAAGAATTATCCAAGAATGATAATAATACCGATGTGTTAGGATGTTATCTAATATTTGATTAAGTGTTAGATAATCTATTGACAAAGTAATTGTATTATGATACAAAGTAGAATATGCTGATTGAAAGACCAATCTTATTATTAATGATAGGTCTTACCAAAAGAAGTTAACTTAAACTGCGTAGCAGTAGTCAACGAATCAGGCAAGTTTTTCCTAACTCAAACTTGAGTTGTATGTTCAAAGCATGTTAATGAATAATTGTTGTTAATTATTCACGTCTATATTGATTATTGATTCGCACGTTGTGCAAATTATAAATGTTCATCAGGTATGAAAGGCTGATCACCTTCATTACCATTTGGTTCAGCTAATCTGTTCATGTTTATGCTTGACCATTCATTTTTATTGACTTGGTCGTTCAGCTAAGAAAATTTATTCATGCTCTTTCACAATGTTTATATTGTTGAAAGTTAGCTAGCTTATTGTTCAATTCTTTCAATCATGATATATCTTTATTGAATTTAAACTTGCTGGGCAAATTTGATGCTCACCCTTGCTATATCATGATAAAATTTTCAGATTAAGATGAAAGTTTGAGTAAAGGCAGAAGTGAAGACAAAGTGCAAGATTAAATTACATTGCAGTTAGATCTATTAAATTTTCTGACGAAAATAGTATTGTAAATCTTCTAAGATATTGAAGGTATGTATTAAGTTAAGGTTGTAGACCTTGGGAATGATGTATAAAAGTTTAATGTATAAACAATTTATGTTTATATCTTCCGCAATAGTTATAGAAATAGCATACCAGATCCTTGGTGATTAGGACCGGGATCTGGGGATGCTACACCAGCTCCTTGAACTGTTTAGCAGTGACTGTCCGAGAGTTGCCAGTGTTTTCACCTGCATTTCGGACATGAGTCTCTCTTGCCTGATGTTGCATGAATTGCAGAAAGCTTCTGAACATCCCATCATTCATCATTTGGTCAGTGTTATTGTTTGCATGAGGATTATTGCCTTCCTGATGTACATTATCCTGATTGTTGATCTGTGGAGACTCAACGGTCTCCTGTGCTCCATTGCTATTCTCAACATTCTCAGATGTCATTTTCAAATATTGCCACAAAATAAGGCTTAATTGACATGTCACATATTATCCCTATACTCTGACCGACCAATTAAATACCAAATAAACTTAGGTAGGTCATACTAGCGAAGAATTTCCCATCTCTCCACTCCTAGTTCTTGTCTCATATCTCAGCCAGGGATCATATCCCTAAGCTTTGATACCAAATTTGACGCCCTCAAAATAGGTATACATCACCCATCTTGAGTCGCCAAATACATGGTACAAAATTCAAATACAACTTAATAATACAACTGTCGTGTAAAATACAACAGAACATAAACTGAGAGTTTTAAAACGAATATTGTCCTCTAGATAGTATTCAACTCAAATGGAGTCCTCAATACAATTATTATCACACTATTTCATAGAATAGTGAGGACTACTAATGCTATCATCTCGACCGTCTCTCCATTCCCCGACTAGTCCCGGCTACATTCTCATTTCCTGAAGAGGACAATGAAAGCAAAAGGGTGAGGTCAACTAGCCCAGTAAGAAATATTATCACTAAGATAATGCAGAATAATTTATCGTTAGCCTTCAACAGTGTTAAACTGATAAAATATAACAAACATCAAGTTTAACTGCAGCGGAACAAGCAATCCATTAGAAGAGTCAAGTAGAGAATAAAATCTACTATCTTCTATGATTTAAAAGGTTTTTCATCACTTTTATCGCTGAGACCCAGCTTAATAAATAATCCACATCATCCCTGAACTACGGCCAACGATATTCATTAGTATCACGAACACAAATTATCCATGCACTACGGGCCAAGGATATTCGTGTATTCATCAATGGTCATGATCTTGCCAACAACTGTCCATCAATGCACTACGGGCCAATGATGACTTTTACCACATCATTTGTAACATTACGGTAATGATTATACCGAATAATCCCTGGTCATAATCATACCAAGTCCATCTATGCACTACAGGCCACAGATGACTTTCAACAGAATATAAACATGAGGATGATGACAATGATATAAGAATTTAATAAAACAAGTTCAATGATAAATTTCTAAAGATTTATAATTTAATTTATCCAGAAATCAATAACGTCCAAATTGTCAACATGATACTGTTTTGTGGAGTAAAATTCAAGAATAATATTGTACCAAAAATAATTTGGACTGAAAACGAATTAATTTTTATCATAAATAGTACCTCGGGTGAATAGTACTTCAGGAATAGTAATCCCGTGAATAGTACTCCGGCATGAAAAAGTTAAAACTTATCAAGAATGCTCAGAATACTATTTTCATGAAAAGATACTGGATGAAGCGCAAATATCAAGGATATTCTACTAATTTCATGGAGTATAGAAGCCAAAATTTTAACAAAACGAGTATAGAATTTGAAATCTGAAACGAAATAATATTACTTACACACTACAGAGTATGAAAAAAAATATTATTTCAAGCGAATATTGAACAAAATAACATCCCTTACCTTGAAGAAAACTTTCACTATTTTCTACGCTCAAAGCTTTTTAAAACTCGAAAGAAATACGCTCAAGATTATAGAAGAAGAATTCTCTGATTCTAGTGTGATTTTCAATTCTAACTTAAGCGCCTATTTATAGGAAAATGCTAGAACGCCATAAGAGACTAAAATAATAAAATATTAATATAATTCTTTTCTTCCTATGCCTGCCACTTTGAAAATCAACAGCCCACCACCTTTGAAAAAATTATTCAGCACATGTTTTCACAAAAAACAAAAGTGGGTCCCACCCACAATTTTAATAAAAATATTTAATTTCTGAAACTTCAATAATTCATAATAAATAGCCCTTTTACCAAAAAAATACGAATTTTATGTCCATTTCACACGAAATAGAATTCTCTACAACTTTGTAGCTTTAAGTTTTTTTAAATTCCAGACAGAAAATATCCGAAATCCACAAACGGATGATTTTTTAACACCTTTTAAAATTCATAACAAATCATGCGTTAATTTTTAACGGTTCAAAATTTGTGGACATATACTCAACTTATATATGCATAACATATCCAAAAACCACAACGATCCAACGGTCGGATTAAAATTATAACTCACGCAATAGAGCTTTAAGAACACCAATTTGATTTTTTAATACTTCCAATCTGACAAAATACTGATAAAACACCTCAACATTAATTTCTTCATTTATAACCACATAAAATAAATATTTTCCTATCCATCATTTATGTCTACATAAAATAAATATTTTCTTATCATATAAATCAATAATTAATTATTCATAAATAATATTACAGAATCACAATAATGACAACTAGGCCGTTTCCAAGAAAGAGGAGGCTTTCCAATAAAGATTTCTCCTTAATGGCACGTAATTAGGTTACCTAACCTCTCCTTGACAGAACTTTCTAGACATTGCCAATAATGCTATCTAATAATATTATTCAAATATTATGAATTATTGATCTAATAATGAAAAATACTGTGCAGTGACAATTATTGAAACAACAATAATATAAAATAACAACGTAGCAATTATTGAACCAATAAAATAAAATATTAAACAGTAATTACTGTAATAATTATTGAGTAGTGCCTTCTTACGTAAGAATCAATAATTCAACAATACTATGCAATATTGTGTGCTACTGTGCAACAACGCGTATAACTGTATTTTAACCACCAGGTATTCCAACAGTGCTAACGGTAACGATTATGCCATTATTTATAAAAATTCAAATTTATCATTTTCTTCATCCGACAGTTATTCTGTTATGGGGCCCACAAATGACTGTGCCGTCGTACGAATATTCTCCGACAAAAAGAATATTCCACGACCAAACGAATATTCCCCGACAACATGAATATTTTATAACCACTTGCTTATTTTGCAAAATTTATAAATATTACCCTTAACTATAATATTATATCAAATTTACTCCTTAATATTCAAAAATGATATTTATAGAAAATTCATCTTTATTCATATAAGTTGGGATCTTACAGTGGCTGCCTATATCCTAGACCGAGAGAAGGTCACAATCACAAGCATGTACCTGACGGAGGATGCGAAGCTTTGGTGGCGAGGTACTAGTACAAGATGGTCAATCATGTGTATGGATGTACTAGACAACAACATTGACACGCACTTGGCATGCGGGACGCTCAAATAGCATGTCAAGTCAAGCCTTAACATTCAGCAAGGCACTCCTAAGTAGCAGTGTGCGGCACCAATCAACAGTGTGCAGCAGCGTGCGGCACCACTCGGCAGTGTGCGGTAGCCAAGGGCGCTGTGCGCACTTAACCAGCAAAATTGTCTGACACTCGGCCATTTGGGCCAATGAACAGTCTTGTGTAGCATTGGGCGACTCTATGCAGCAAATTGGGTCATTGTGCAGCAAATAGGCTATGTCAGAAAACTAGCAAATCTAGAAGGTTAGCATTATGCTTCCTCAGACAAGTCTGATGTCTAGTGCTGACAGTTTGGAAATTTTCATAAGTGCTACTATAGGGGGGGTACTCCGTGAAGGTTACCCGGGACCATGGGCAGGTGCCATGGGCGGTAAGTGGTGGATGTTGGGACATTGTTGGGCTCCCCTACAACAATGTCTAACATCGGATTGTGGCTTTGGATCGAATCAAAGACTTATTCATGGGCTGGGCATGAACAAGCAAGAACGTTGCTGAGCGTGACATCGGTTGGGCATGGCATAGGCGTGCTGTGATGCCCCCAAAATAGGTATACAACACCCATTCTGAGTCGCCAAAATACATGGTACAGAAACAACTACATCTTTATTATTACAACACAAGAACTGTGAGTTTAAATACAAATATTGTCATTTAGACAATATCCACACTCAAATAAGCCCTCATTACAATTATTGATACATTATTTCACAAAAATAGTGAGGACTACTAAAGTAACTTCTAGAACCATCATTCCATACCCCGACTAGTACTCGCTACATTCTCGCCTCCTGAGAAAAATGGAACAAAAAGGAAAAGGGTGAGCTCAACTAGCCCAGTAAAGAACATTATGACTAAGATAATACAGAACAAATTATCGTTAGTCTTCAACAGGGAAAAATCTAATAGAATACAATAGACAACAAGTTTTAAATCAATAACTGCAGCGGAAACAGCAAACCATTAGAAGAGTCAAGTAGAGAATGAGTTCTACTATCTTCTAAGATTTAAAAGTCCATCATCAATATTTTATCCCTGTAACAACAATCAATAACCATCTTTAATCAAATATTCATCTTTGCACTACAGGCCAAAGATATTCATTTGTATCACCAGTCGGTCATGTTCATCTCAACACCTGTTCATCTTTGCACTACGGGCCAAAGATATTCATCAGTGAATCATTCATCTTTGCACTACGGCCAAAGATATTCAGTAATATCATCATTTAGGACTGAGGATGATGAAAAATATCTTAAAGAAAACGAATCCAGTGAAACAAAATAACAATATTAAGGATTCGTATTTCGATTTATTCATGTCCAAAAATACCTTATAATTATTCATAGTGAAGTAGAATTCAAGAATGATCAAAACATGGATACAATCAAAGCTAGTACCCAGAATAGATATTTTAGGCGAAAAGTAGAAATTTTATTTTTCGGTGAATAGTAACTCGTGAATAGTAACTCGTGAATAGTAACTCATGAATAGTAACCCCGACGTGAAAAGTTCCAAATTTGATAAAAATTTCCAACCAATATTTCGGCATAATGATATTGAAGAAATAATATCATTTTTGAATAAAATAACATCCCTTACCTCGTACAGACAGTACTTCTGGTCGGAATACCGGTATAAGGCTGAAAGACACTTGCTCTGATGAATAGAAACTCTCAAAGTATCTAAATACTCACAAAATACACTCAATAATCTAGAGAGAGAAAGAGAGAAAACTTGTTTCTGGTGTGATTTTCAATTCTAACTTAGCCCTCTATTTATAGGAAAATGTTAGCACGCCGAAGCAGACTTAACCTGCAACCTGATGGCTTTACCTGCTACTATTCCCACCCACCACATTTGAATAAAAATCTCAGCACATTTCTTCACCAACCAAGAGTGGGGCCCACCAATTCTAGAATTTTCTACCAAAATGATTAACTCCGAAAATTCAACAATTTCTGAACCAGTCATCTCGTAAAATTCATAATAAATCATACGTTCATTTTTAACGGTTCAAAATTTGTGGACATATACTCAACTTATATATGTATAACATATCCAAAAATTACCACGATCCAACGGTCGGATTAAAAATTATAACTTCCGCAAAATATCTCAAAAACCCTGATTTTTAATACCTCCATTCCGACAAAAATACTGATAAAAACCTCAACATTAACTCCTTCATTTTTAACCACAAAAATATATCCCTCATTTATATCCACAAAAATAAATATTTCCTTATCATATGAATCAATAATTAATTATTTACAAATAATATTACAGAATCACATTTATGACAACCAGGCCGTTCCCAGGAAAGAGGGGGCTTTCCAATAAGGATTTCTCCTTACTGGCGCGCAATTAGATGACCAAACCTCTCCTTAGACAAAACTTTCTAGACATTGCCAATAATGTTATCTAATAATATTATTCAAATAATATGAATTATTGATCTGATAATGGGAAATACTGTGTAGTGACAATTATTGAAACAACAGTAATATAAAATATCAACGCAGCAATTATTGAATCAATAAAATAAAATACTGAACAGTAATTACTGTAACCATTATTGAGTAGTGCCTTCTTACGTAAGAATCAATAATTGGTGCAATACAGTGTGCTACTGTGTAACAACGCGTATTACTGTGTTTTAACCACCGGGTATTCCAACAGTATTAACGGTAACAACTACGCCGTTATTAATAAAAACATATACTTGTCGTTTTCTTCATCCAATCGCTTTCCGTTATGGGGCCCACAAAAGACTGCGCCGTCGTACTAATATTCCCCGACAGGAAGAATATTCCACGACCAAACGAATATTCCCCGACAACAATGAATATTTTATAACCACTTGCTTATTTAAAATATTTACGCATTTTACCCATAACTAACCTCATTAATCAATTTAACACTTACTATTTCAAAATAATAAATAGAGGGAATTTAAATTTCATTTATTAATAATTTGGGGTCTTACACGTGCACCTAGCATGTCAAGGCATGGCATGGGCGGAGCTCAACATGCAACAAGGCGAATGCATGTGGATAGACATATGGGCTAGACGTGCACAGAAAACTTGGACAACACCTTGGGCAAGTGCTGGGCTAGTGGAAATTCGTGGACCAAATGGATAACATCTTGTGGCAACTTGATTGGGCAACATGATTGGGCAACTTCGTGGGCTGAGACAACAACAATATGGGCTGACACTAGTGGGTGAAGGACATTAAAATGGCGGGCTGACACTATGGGCAGTTTTGGATTGGATGACTAGAGCATGACCCAACTAAAAGGTAGTTGCTGGCAATAACCTCCATGCACATGATTGGCATGTCTCCAGCTAGTTACACATCATGGGGCGCCAAACATCTGCTGGTGGGCAGTTGATGAGCAGTTGCACATCATAGGGTGCACACATCTACTAGTGGGCAGTTGAGGAGTAGTTGATGAGCAGTTGCACATCATGGGGCGCACACATCTGCTAGTGGGCAGTTGCCAGGAAGTTGTTGATTCAAAATGCTGGTTTCCTATTGGTTCTGAATGACCTAGCAGTTGGGGTTGTCAACTGCAGCCTAATGTGTATATATATGTGTAGCCAAGGTCTTGGCAATAGAGGTGAGATCACTGAGCAAGTGTAGCCTGCGAGCCTTAGTCATAAATTGTATTCCTTGTTATTGAGTGAGCAATAAAAGGTTGGGACGTTGTCCTGTAAACACCGTGTATGCTTGTGTACGTGGCTTGTATAAACAGACTGTGCTTGGGTGACTGACAGGTTGCTGACTGGTTGGGCGAACCAATACATCACAAGGAGGACATAGACACGAAAAAAAAATAGTGTCAGATTGTGCACCCCCTGTGACAATAACGACCCCAAATTTCATACAATTTAATTCTAGATTTCAATCGTTAATAATACATTCAACCACTAATTTTACATCCTTAAATGATAATACAACCATTGAAATTTGCGAAATAATTAAAATTTTTTATTACAAACTATCCTCATTCCCAAAACCTTCAACCTTTACATCTAAATATCTCAAAATCATCTTAATGATACGAGAGTTTACATCACAAAACGATATTACAATTCAACATTAATACATTATTTGGAACCTTAAACATGGCTCAAATAATACTAACACTACCAAAGTGTATAAATCTTCAAGTCTCTCACATAACGTACCTTAAATCTTTAACCTGCAAAAATGGTTATTTGCAAGGTTGAGCTCGACAGCCCAGCAAAATCTAATAGTTTTCATGCATCACATAACACATAATAATATGCTCAACATATATTTCATAAACATTAGACTAACATAAAATATATGCTACAGTTCATATAACAAGTATAAAGATTGAGTTCCTTACTCTGTGACGCCCCCAAAATTAGGTATATGTCACCCATCTTGGGTCGCCACTTACATGGTACAAAATACAAATACAAACTTAATTATACAAATGTCGTGTCACATACGACAATACATAAACTGAGAGTTCTAATAGGAATATTATCATCTAGACAATATCCATACTCACGGAGTCCTCATTACATTTATTGTCACACTATTTAACAGAATAGTGAGAACTACTAATGCTATCTTCTGAACCATCACTCCTTTCCCTGACTCGTCCCAGCTATATTCTCATTTCCTGAAGAGAACATTGAAAGAAAGGGTGAGCTCAACTAGCCCAGTAAGAAATATTATGACTAAGATAATTAAGAATAAATTATCAATAGTCTTCAACAATGTTAAACTGATAAAATACAATAGACATCAAGTTTAACTGCAGCGGAATAAGCAATCCATTAGAAGAGTCAAGTAGAGAATAAAACCTACTATCTTCTATGATTTAAAAATGTTTTCATCAACTTTTATCACTGAGACTCAGCTTAATAAATAAACCACATCTTCTAATCATCCTTGTATTACGGGCCAAGGATATTCATTAAATCATCAATGATCATGACTATACCGAAAAATCCCTGGTCATAATCATACCAAAAACTGTCTATCAATGCATTACAAGCCACTGAGGACTTTTACCACACCACTTATAACATCATAGTTCATGATTATACCGAATGATCCCTGGTCATAATCATACTAAGTCCATCTATGCACGTAAGCCAAAGATGACTTTTAACATAAAATAAGCATGAGGATGAAGACAATATTATAGGAATTCAATTAAATAAGTTCAAGAATTAGTTTATCCAGGAATTAATAATATCCAAATTGTCAACATGATACTTCTTTGTAAAGTAACAGTCAAGAATGCTCAGAAGAATATTTTCATGAAAAGATACTGGATGAAACGCAAATATCAAGGATATTCCACTAATATCATGGAGTATAGAAATCAAAACTTTAACCAAATGAGTATAATAAAGAATATATGAAACTGCAAATGGATTTTCACCAGTCATGCGGTAATCCACGTATACAGATCATTTCCACAATTTAATAAGGAATGAATATAAAGGATCATTCACCATGCATGTGGTAATCCACATAGACAGGTTATTCTAACAGAATAATAAAGAATGGAATAACAGAAGGATTCACCATGCATGCGATAGAGACCGCACAGACAGGTTATTCCCAACAGAATAATAAATGCGGAATAATAAATATGGAACCAGGTCAGGTGAAATTCACACTGACAGGATATTCCGACAGAATAATAAATGCGGAATAATAAATGATGGAACCAGGTCAGGTGAAATTCACACCGATAGGATATTCCGACAGAATCGTAAAGAACGAAATAATAAAAGAATTTCACCAAGTATGAGGTACTTCGCATAAACAGGTTATTCCAACATTATAATAAAGAATGGAATAACAGAAGAAGATCACCAAGTATTGGGTAAACCGCATATACAGGTCATTCCACCAAGTATAGGGTAAACCACGCATACAGGTTATTCGAACAGAATAATAAAGAATGGAATAACATAAGTTCTCTTCATGAATAAGAAAGAATAACACCCCTTACCGTTTTAAAGAAGAACTGAAATAAAGAAGTAGTTAAGTGACAGAATACTCTTCTTCTTTCTCTATATAGTTTCTCTCTCTAGAGTTCAGTGAATTCGTAAGAAAATAATGAAGGAATGATCTTCTATTTATAGGAAAATGGAATGCATAGTAACTAATCCATGAACGGTCCAGATTGATTTACTTTAATCTGACGGTCCATATTTAAAAAAAAATCTTTTAAATAAAATATAATATATTCTATTTATAGAATAACTTTAATAAAGTATTCTGTTTTATATAAAAAGATTTTACTATGCAAAATACTATGCACAATAGAATATAATATATTCTATTTATAGAATAACTTTAATAAAGTATTATGTTTTATATAAAAAGATGTTTATGTTTTATTACGTTAATAATACGAATAAAACAAAACTTCATTATCGCTAAATAATTCATATTATTAATTGACAACAATTGAATCAAACTGAGTGACTTCTCACATAAGCATCAATACCGTGTGCTACTATGCAACCACACGTATTACTGTACTTTTACTACCGAGTAGTTCAACAATATCAACGGTAAAACTTCTGCCATTATTTTTAATAAAATATTTTTGTCGTTTTCTCAATCCGACAATAATTCCGTTGTGGGGTCCACTAATGATTGTACCGTCGTACGAATATTCCCCGTGAATAGTAACTTCTGAATAGTACTTTGACACAAAAAGTGTCCCAAATACTCGAGTGAACAATACTAGAGTGAATAATAATTTGGGTGAATAGTAACTCGTGAATAGTAAGTCGTGAATAGTAACTCCTGAATAGTAACTCCGACACAAAAAGTGTCTCAAATACTCGAGTGAACAATACTAGAGTGAATAGTAATTTGGATGAATAGTAACCCGTGAATAGTAACTCGTGAATAGTAACTCATGAATAGTAACTCCGACACAAAAAGTGTCCTAAATACTCGAGTGAACAATACTAGAGTGAATAGTAATTTGGATGAATAGTAACCCGTGAATAGTAGCTCGTGAATAGTAACTCATGAATAGTACTCCGACACAAAAAGTGTCCCAAATACTCGAGTGAACGATACTAGAGTGAATAGTAATTTGGGTGAATAGTAACTCGTGAATAGTGACCAGGTATTTTATGACAACTTGTTTACTTTAAAAAAAATTCACATATCACCCTTAACTTTAACCTTTTATCAATTTAACCATTTACCAAAATAGAAAAATTGAATACTTTTATTTCATAAAATTCGGGGTCTTACAATCTCCCCTCCTTATGAAATTTCGCCCTCGAAATTAACGTACGTACCTGATATTCGAAGAGATGAGAATACCTTGCTTTCTTTTCGGATTGTACCTTTCCGGATAATTCCGCTCTATCATGATTTTTCCATTTCTCATCTCCTGTATTTCGAATATCACTCTAGAATATACCTTCAAAACAAAGGTTAATCAACATACCACAATTTATCCACTTGTTAAGTAAACAATTTCAGCTTAGGTAAGTCACATCCTAGCGAAGTATATTACTCGTCTTCTAGACTAATATCTCCGTCAGTAACCATATCCCTGTAACATCAATCAACAATTTATGTTCACAATCATATGAATAACTCATAATCATAATTGTGATTCTGAATTACTTTTCGCACCCAGGAAGAAGAAAATTTACATCACCTATCTTCACCTGAAACATCAAAAATCATGGTTATACCAAATCAAAATTCATGCTCATAATCATACTAATAAATTCATCTTTGCACTACGACTAAACATTTATAACTGTATAACCAATAATCAACAGTTAATCTTCGCACTACAGGCTAAGGATATACAACTGTAAAATCAATAATGCTGAGACTCAGCTTAATAGTATCACGACCACGAATTATCCATGCACTACGTGTCAAAGATAATCGTGTTTTCAATTACGGTCATGATTATACCAAACAATCCCTGGTCATAATCATACCAAGTCCATCTATGCACGTAAGCCACAGATGACTTTTACCACATCTATGAATTAATATTTCATTGCTGAGACTCAGCTCAATAATTAATCCACATCATCGAATCATCCCTGCACTACAGGCCAAGGATATTCTTTAGTATCACGACCACGAATTATCCATGCACTACGTGCCAAAGATAATCGTGTTTTCAATTACGGTAATGATTATACCGAATAATCTCTGGTCATAATCATACCAAGTCCATCTATGCACGTAAGCCACAGATGACTTTTACCACATCTATGAATTAATATTTCACTGCTGAGACTCAGCTCAATAATTAATCCACATCATCGAATCACCCTTGCACTCCGGCTAAGGATATTCTTTAGTATCACGACCACGAATTATCCATGCACTACGGCTAAAGATAATCGTGTTTTCATCAACGGTCCTGATCATGCCATAAAACAATTCGTCTTTGCACTACGGCCAAAGAGAATCCATAGCCATAATCATACAAAAAAATGTCCATCAATGCATTACGGGCCAATGAGGACTTTTTCCACATCATTTGTAACATTACGATCATGATTATACCGAATAATCCCTGGTCATAATCATATCAAGTCCATCTATGCACTACAGGCCACAGATGACTTTCAACAAAATATAAACATGAGAATGAGGTATTGACGTATATAGGATTTCAAACCTCTTAGAAACATTCGCGTCATTCGCTCCTCATTATCGACCAAATGGGATGCAAACCGGGATAACTCCGCAAACTTAACCTCGTACTGCGATATGGTCATATTATTTTGCTCCAATGCTTATCTCAACATTGTTAGATGCCATTTTCAAACACTGCCACAAAACAAGGATTAATTAACATATCACATATTATCCCTATACTCTGACCGACCAATTAAATACCAAATAAACTTAGGTAGGTCATACTAGCGAAGGAATTCCTCGTCTCTCCCCTCCTAGTTCTTATCTTACATCTCAGCTAGGGATCATATCCCTAAGCTCTGATAACAACTGTGACGCCCCCAAAATTAGGTATACGTCACCCATCTTGGGTCGCCAATTACATGGTACAAAATACAAATACAAACTTAATTATACAAATGTCGTGTAACATACGACAATACATAAACTGAGAGTTCTAATAGGAATATTATCATCTAGACAATATCCATACTCACGGAGTCCTCATTACATTTATTGTCACACTATTTAACAGAATAGTGAGAACTACTAATGCTATCTTCTGAACCATCACTCCTTTCCCTGACTCGTCCCAGCTATATTCTCATTTCCTGAAGAGAACATTGAAAGAAAGGGTGAGCTCAACTTGCCCAGTAAGAAATATTATGACTAAGATAATGAAGAATAAATTATCAATAGTCTTCAACAATGTTAAACTGATAAAATACAATAGACATCAAGTTTAACTGCAGCGGAATAAGCAATCCATTAGAAGAGTCAAGTAGAGAATAAAACCTACTATCTTCTATGATTTAAAAATGTTTTCATCAACTTTTATCACTGAGACTCAGCTTAATAAATAAACCACATCTTCTAATCATCCTTGTATTACGGGCCAAGGATATTCATTAAATCATCAATGATCATGACTATACCGAAAAATCCCTGGTCATAATCATACCAAAAATTGTCTATCAATGCATTACAAGCCACTGAGGACTTTTACCACACCACTTATAACATCATAGTTCATGATTATACCGAATGATCCCTGGTCATAATCATACTAAGTCCATCTATGCACGTAAGCCAAAGATGACTTTTAACATAAAATAAGCATGAGGATGAAGACAATATTATAGGAATTCAATTAAATAAGTTCAAGAATTAGTTTATCCAGGAATTAATAATATCCAAATTGTCAACATGATACTTCTTTGTAAAGTAACAGTCAAGAATGCTCAGAAGAATATTTTCATGAAAAGATACTGGATGAAACGCAAATATCAAGGATATTCCACTAATATCATGGAGTATAGAAATCAAAACTTTAACCAAATGAGTATAATAAAGAATATATGAAACTGCAAATGGATTTTCACCAGCCATGCGGTAATCCACGTATACAGATCATTTCCACAATTTAATAAGGAATGAATATAAAGGATCATTCACCATGCATGTGGCAATCCACATAGACAGGTTATTCTAACAGAATAATAAAGAATGGAATAACAGAAGGATTCACCATGCATGCGATAGAGACCGCACAGACAGGTTATTCCCAACAGAATAATAAATGCGGAATAATAAATATGGAACCAGGTCAGGTGAAATTCACACTGACAGGATATTCCGACAGAATAATAAATGCGGAATAATAAATGATGGAACCAGGTCAGGTGAAATTCACACCGACGGGATATTCCGACAGAATCGTAAAGAACGAAATAATAAAAGAATTTCACCAAGTATGCGGTACTTCGCATAAACAGGTTATTCTAACATAATAATAAAGAATGGAATAACAGAAGAAGATCACCAAGTATTGGGTAAACCGCATATACAGGTCATTCCACCAAGTATAGGGTAAACCACGCATACAGGTTATTCCAACAGAATAATAAAGAATGGAATAACATAAGTTCTCTTCATGAATAAGAAAGAATAACACCCCTTACCGTTTTAAAGAAGAACTGAAATAAAGAAGTAGTTAAGTGACAGAATACTCTTCTTCTTTCTCTCTATAGTTTTTCTCTCTAGAGTTCAGTGAATTCGTAAGAAAATAATGAAGGAATGAGCTTCTATTTATAGAAAAATGGAATGCATAGTAACTAATCCATGAACGGTCCAGATTGATTTACTTTAATCTGACGGTCCATATTTAAAGAAAAATCTTTTAAATAAAATATAATATATTCTATTTATAGAATAACTTTAATAAAGTATTCTGTTTTATATAAAAAGATTTTACTATGCAAAATACTATGCACAATAGAATATAATATATTCTATTTGTAGAATAACTTTAATAAAGTATTCTGTTTTATATAAAAAGATGTTTCTGTTTTATTACGTTAATAATACAAATAAAACAAAACTTCATTATCGCTAAATAATTCATATTATTAATTGACAACAATTGAATCAAACTGAGTGACTTCTCACATAAGCATCAATACCGTGTGCTACTATGCAACCACACGTATTACTGTACTTTTACTACCGAGTAGTTCAACAATATCAACGGTAAAACTTCTGCTGTTATTTTTAATAAAATATTTTTGTCGTTTTCTCAATCCGACAATAATTTTGTTGCGGGGTCCACCAATGATTGTACCGTCGTACGAATATTTCCCGTGAATAGTAACTTCTGAATAGTACTTTGACACAAAAAGTGTCCCAAATACTCGAGTGAACAATACTAGAGTGAATAATAATTTGGGTGAATAGTAACCCGTGAATAGTAACTCGTGAATAGTAACTCCTGAATAATAAATCCGACACAAAAAGTGTCTCAAATACTCGAGTGAACAATACTAGAGTGAATAGTAATTTAGATGAATAGTAACCCGTGAATAGTAACTCGTGAATAGTAACTCATGAATAGTAACTCCGACACAAAAAGTGTCCTAAATACTCGAGTGAACAATACTAGAGTGAATAGTAATTTGGATGAATAGTAACTCGTGAATAGTAACTCGTGAATAGTAACTCATGAATAGTACTCCGACACAAAAAGTGTCCCAAATACTCGAGTGAACGATACTAGAGTGAATAGTAATTTGGGTGAATAGTAACTCGTGAATAGTGACCAGGTATTTTATGACAACTTGTTTACTTTTAAAAAAAAATTCACATATCACCCTTAACTTTAACCTTTTATCAATTTAACCATTTACCAAAATAGAAAAATTGAATACTTTTATTTCATAAAATTCGGGGTCTCACATACTCAATCAGCATGCTTTACTCAATCAACGTAGTCATAAGTTGACTTTGACATTTCATGCTTTCAACATAAATATAACACATCATGTTATTTGTAATAAAGATTTAAAATAGTTAATCATCAAGTTCACATAGCAAATAGGAACTGAAAGACTTGCCTGATTCGTAGTTTATGAACTACGACTTAACTGCTTATCACTTATCTACACTTCGTGTATTCCTACACAATTATATCATTATTCACATTAACTATTAGTTCTATAATAACGCATAGTAGCTATAATGTAAACTTTACTCTACATCTCATAACCTTTCTTATTAATCAATACACAATGTACTAACATCCTTTTTCTAACATAACACTCATTCCTAGTTAAACTTGTTATTTCGGTACAAGTCTTACATTACCATTTACATTTCAGAAATTACAAGTGTACGTTAACTTCAGAACACTTGTCTAACATTCATTGTGTATACTAAGTTATCACATAACGCGTTTGTAACTTACTAATCATTCTCATAACTTTGAATTTATCAATTACATATTACGGTTCTGTTTTTACCTTCATACTACAACTCTATTTTAACCTTGTTGTTACGTGTTTGGCATGCTAACATATCATTAGTCCAAGGTATAGGGGTAGAACAAAATCTGCAGCAGCAGCAGCAGACTTCAGTGTCCGTGGACACGGTATGGCGCAACTGCACCATACACAAGCCTGGGACCGGCGCAGCTGCGCTGGTGCACAAACAGATGCAGAGACGGCTGATGAACAGTAGCCGACTTTAGCCTAACAAACACAAATTTCACCCACCAAACAGTGATAATAACATGTAAAAATGGTATAGCACTACCACAAACATGTTTGTGAACATATTCCACAAATTAAAATAATTTAACAACAATTTAAGTTAGGTTAATTTCTCAAATTCCATGATTTTCATAAAAAAAAACTCAAATTTTGATATCCATCCCAAAAATCATCACTGTGAATTCAATACTTGACCAAATCTCTTCATTAAAATTACGTTATGCTCGTTTCTTAATGAACTCACATATACAAGCTTCAGTTCACAATTTTACATACTAATTAGCCACTAACATTGATACTTTTCATGAACATATGAAAATACATATACTGACATTTTTCTTCCTATTGTCAAACGAATTTAGCATGCAATTTCCTTGTTTGAACATAACCTCTAGCATTATAAACATGTATAATCACAATTACCAACTATATAACAATAATTCGAAGAGACGAAATTTACAGAACATGCAATTTTGCTGTAAAACCCATATGTGCATATATATATATATATATATATATATATATATATATATATATATATATATATATATATATATATATATATACAAAGGTTAGATAAAATACCTTCAAATAGCTTGGCAATCCTTGCAATTTCAGACCAATTTCTCTCAAATCCTCTCAAGCTCTCCCAATTCTCAATTCTCTGAACTCTCAACTCTTCTCTTCTCTCTCAGACTTAGCCAACATAGAAAAATAATGCGTAAAAGAAAAAAAACTGATACCTTAATACGCATACTAATTATGATAACAGTTACAACATAAACGAATCTAACATAAATATATTATATTTATTATTTTAATTTAATTTATTTATTTTATTTATTTTAATTAAATTTAAAAATCCCAAAAGCCATAAGGCTTGTTTGGCAAAATCCCTTAAATTTTAAAGAATTAATATATTTAAGCCTTGTTTGGCAAAAACTAAATTAAACTCCATTAACTTATTTTAATAAACAATGTAGTTTATAATTTATAATCACATATTATTTATTTGGATTTTTCATATCCACATTAATCAAATAAATTAATCACATACTATATTTTAAATAAATTTTCCAGTTAAACAATTATCACAAAATTATATTTTCATTATAATTTTTATTTAATAACTTATCATACCATCTTGAATTATTAAATTCAAACAACAATATAACATCTCATGTTATTTTACAACTCTCTATATTATAAATTAATTTATAATATTATCTAGTCATAAATAATTACTAATAATAACCACATCAATAAATATTTATTTCATTTAATAAATATTTTAAATTACAATTACTAAAATCTTGGATTATCACATTCTTCTCTCCTTACAAAGATTATATCCCCAGAATCGAAAAATACATATTAAACAAATAACTCAGGGTACTAGTGACGCCCCTAAAATAGGTCCACACGACTCATCTTGAGTCGCCAGATATCACACTACAGAAATAAAAAACAAACTTTATTTATACAATTGTTGAACTGTCGTGCAGAGTACGACAACATATATGTTGTGTATACCAACTGTAACTCTCATCCCTTTACTTGGATAGCATCTCACAGTGATACCTTACAAAGGTACCTTACATAAAGGTACAATCAATAACTGTTTTAGAAATTATAATCTTTGAAAAATGCTCAAAGAAACCTTCGTACATGGGACGCCATGCATCTAAGTTATGATAGATATCATATGACTCGAGAATTATCCTTGGTTGACCCAATAGACCCCAAAGAAAAATGTGAAGATTACTATCATGTTCTTTCCAATGGTGAGTCTTCTCTTGCCATATAAATATCTCCATGGTCTTCAATTGAGAATTATATTTCAACCAAACTCCAAGATTATATATGTAGTGTTCATAGATATAATCAGCAAGTGCATGTGCACAACCTTGTCTTATGATAACACAAAGTCGTAGGTTATTAGACATCTTGTATGATAGTGGCAAAAAACCCCTCTAAAGTTGGGTTCACCTCACCCTATTCGGTTCACCAAAATCAACGGTTAAATGACGTATAAAAATACGAAACACTTATCTAAAATTCTCAATAAAATTATTTTCATACTGTTTTAGGGAAACCTCAACAGCTATCGACCACCGTTCTATTCCCCTGTTACCCCCACTCGACCCAGCTAAACTTTAATTACCTGAAAGGAATTGTGAAACAAAAGGGTGAGCACAACTAGCCCAGTAAAGAATATCACGACTAAAATTAATTAAATTATCAATAACATTCATCAGTAATGAATCAGAGATTTAGAACATATGGTAGATGATAAAACTTTTCAACCATAGTTACAACGGAACGAGCAATCCATTAGAAGAGTCAAATAGACCATAAATTCTATTATCTTCTCCATGTTAAAAGTTCACCAACAATGTTTTAACCCTGTAACATCAATTAACAATTCCTGTCCACAATCATGTGAATAACTCATAATCATAATTGTAGTTTTAAATTCCTCTTCGCACCCAGGACGAAGATAATTTTCATCACCTATCTTTACCTGAAATATCAAAGATCATGGTTATACCAAATCACAGTTCCTGTTCATAATCATACTAATAAATTCATCTTTGCACTACGGGCCAAAGATATTTATTAAAAGTTAATCTTTGCACTATAGGCCAAAGACATACAATTGTAAAATTAATAACGATGAGACTCAGCTCAATAGTATCACTACCACGAATAATCCATGCACTACGGGCCAAGGATATTCGTATTTTTACCAATGGTCATGATTATACCAAATAATCCCTGGTCATAATCATGCCAATCAACAGTCCATCTATGCACAACTGGCCAAAGATGACTTTTACCACATTATTTGTAACATTACGGTCATGATTATACCGAATAATCCCTGGTCATAATCATACCAAGTCCATCTATGCATTACAGGCCAAAGATGACTTTTACCACATCATTTGTAACATTACGGTCATGATTATACCGAATAATCCCTGGTCATAATCATACCAAACAACAGTCCATCTATGCACGTAAGCCAGAGATGACTTTCATTATAATATAAGCATAAGATTGATGACAATGATATAAGCATTAATCAAACAAAATCAAGGATAAATATTAAAGACTTTAAATTTATTTAGAGTTTAAAAATATCTAAATTGTCAACATGATATTTACTTTGTGGAGTAAAATTTAAGAATAATATTCATATATCAAAAATAATTTGGACAGAAAAGAAAGATATTTTTCGGGTGAATAGTATCCTGTGAATAGTAACTCATGAATAGTAACTCGTGAATAGTAACTCATGAATAGTAACTCGTGAATAGTAACTCGTGAATAATAACCTATGAATAGTACTCCGTATTTATAAATAGTACCATATACGTGAATAGTACCGTATACGTGAATAGTAACCCGTGAATAGTAATCCGTGAATAGTACTCGTAAAAGGAAAATATAAAAGAAAATGATATTCCATAACGAGTACAAAAGAAATGATATCTGATACTAGTATAAAAGAATATACGAAATTACAAATAGATTTTCACCCGCCATGCAGTAATTCATGTAGACAGATCATTTCCATAATTTAATAAAGAATGAATACGAAGGGTTATTCACCATACATGCGGTAGTCCGCGTAGATAGGTTATTTCAACAGAATAATAAAGAATGGAATAACAAAAGAATTTCACCATGCATGAGGTATTCCGCGTAGACAGGTTATTCTAACAAAATAATAAAGAATAGATTAACAACCCTTACGAGTATTAAAAGAAAATAACTCTCTTCATGATTATGAAAGAAATAATATCCCTTGCAAAAATAACAAATAATATCCCTTACGAATACAAAATAAATAACACCCCTTACCAATACAACAAATAATATCCCTTACGAATAAGAAATAAATAACATCCCTTACCTTAATAAAAATTTGGAGACTACACTAGGGTAATAGCAGAATATTCTTCTTCTTTCTCTCTATAGTTTCTCTCGAGAGAGTTTCAGTAAATTCGTAAGAAATAATGAAGGAATGAGATTCTATTTATAGGAAAAAGGACTGAATAGTAACTAATTCATGAACGGACCAGATTAATTTACTTTTAAATGGACGGTCCATATTGATTTACTATTAAAACTTAAAGCAACGATCCATACTGATTTACTATTAAAACTTTAAACCAGCGATCCATATTGATTTACTATTATAACTTTCCACCAGTGGTCCATATTGATTTACTATTATATCTTCAACCAACGATCCATATTGATTTAATATTATAAGTTCAACCAATGATCTGAAAAATTTGCATATCCCCTTATGTAATAATAAGCCAAACTTATAACAAACCCCTCTATTTATATCAAAAATTGAATAAATATTTACTACAAATCACTTATCTTTAATAAATACATTTGTAATCTATTAACAATTATTCATCATTAATATTATAACTCACAATATTTAACAACCAGGTCATTCCCAGGAAAGAGGGGGCTTTTCGATAAGGATTTCTCCCTATTGGCGCGCAATTAGGTGATCAAACCTCTCCTCGACAGAACTTTCTAGACATCGTCAATAATGTAAATAATAATATGAATAATATTATCGTCTCAATTATTGATTAAATAATATAAAATATTATGCAGATGATACTGTGACAATAATTGAATCAAATAACGTGAGATACTCTACAGCAATTACTGTAGCAATAATTGAGTATAACTGAGTGACTTCTCACGTAAGCATCAATAATCAATACCGTGTGCTATTATGCAACCACGCGTATTACTATACTTTTACCACCGGGTATTTCAACATTTTAACGGTAAAAACTTTCGCCGTTATTTTTTATAAAAAGTTATTTCTGTCGTTCTCTAACTCTGACAGTTATTATGTTGTGGGGTCCACCAATGATGGTGTCGTCGTACAAATATTCTCTAACAAAAAGAATATTCCCCGACTAAACGAATATTTCCCGACACAACAAATATTTTATAACAACTTGCTTACTTTGCAAAATTTTCAAATATCATCCTTAACTTTAAACTTTTATCAATTTAACTATTTACCAAAATAGAAAAATTGAATACTTTTATTTCATAAAATTCGGGGTCTTACATTACTATTAAACCTCACTTTCCCAATATATGAATATATATTTCTCTTCACACCATCACATATTTCAAAATATACAGCACATACATATACATACTCAAATTCAAAACATCTCATAATAAGAATTTTAATTAATAAATTCTTATTTTAATAACTTATAAAAATTCAGCTTGTCACACCCTTCCCTTCTTACAAGGATTCCGTCCTCGAAATCACTGAAACCCTATCTTCCTTTTCAAAAATTTATCGTTGAATATCTTCAACACATTTTCTTAGTATAGGTTCTATATTTCCTACCCCCACCATTCTTAATAAAAATTCTAGTGATTTTTATTTCATATCCTTTTACTTAGACTCAATTTTATTTTGAGTAATATATATTCTTTAACCCACTCATTTCTTTTTTTTAAGGATCATTATCATAAACACTCGGGATATTACATTCACCCCTTCTTCTAAGAATTTCGTCCTCAAAATTTTATTTATTAATCCTCATTCATTCAATCTATCAAAATAGATTTTACGTTAATACTTTATTCATTCATTGATTTCTATACTCACTTCTTCCCACAAAGATCTTTCTACAATTATTAAGGATTTCCATTAAAAGTTTTACATTATTCTTTGATAACTCATCTCCTCCTCATTTTAAAATTTCTTTTTTAACTTATTCAATATATTCATCATTCAGTATCGTATTTTACGACTTACTTCTTTCTACAGAATATCATCCTTACCACATTCGCCTTTTAAAATAACAAGAATCTTCCACAATTGTTTAATAATTGGGAAGTAGTATGAATAACTCCAGAATTTAAAAGATTCCAAATCATGCTGAGGGGTCACAAGACCGTACACTCTATTCTCGGTTTACTAGTGCTACAACTCAATCATTCACACTGCAAACCAGAGTGTTTATCAATCACAAAGACTGAAAACACCCTCCACACGTACACTAGGTGACCAGCCTAATGTACCACTACGTTGGGCCACAACGTAGTGTTTTGTAACGACTATATGTGTTACGTGTTAGGTTTTGTATAAATCAAAGTAGCAATCAAATTGCAAAAATTAACGGAAGCAAAATAAAATCAGATTTTAAAAAAAATTCACAAACCAATTACCCGGATCATCCTTTATGCATATTATTAATTAAACAAAAAATAAGAAATTATGAAATCATACCCTTGTAGAAACGAGCTTCCTCAGGTATGAGTTCACCTCCTACTTCTTCACGATCTTCTTGAATCTCCGAGTAGATTCCTTCCTTTGATCAATGTAAGCCACCTAAGTGTATGACCTCTAGAGGTGATCCACCAAGGAAGAAATTTTTTTAAGAAGAATGGTGTATTGGCTCAAACCCTAGTTTTTCCTATCTCTATAAAAAAAAGGGACGTACTCTCCAACTATTGGAATTATGTATATCTGATATCTGATATAAGACTCCTCTTCTAAAGATATCAGGTAACCCTATTAAAATAAGGTATTATTTATTTAATTAAACTCTTTTAATTAAATGGGCTCCCTAATCGTATTAGTAATAATTAATTAAACTCCTTTAACTAATTTTCCCTCCTAATCCTATTAAGAATAAATGAGAGTACTTATATTAAATTAATTTCTAAACTCTTTTAGAAATAATAATAATAATAATAATAATAATAATAATAATAATAATAATAATAATAATAATAATAATAATAATAATAATAAGACTCTTCTTATTAATTTATATTTAATATTTCTAAAATATTAAATAATAATATTAAGCTATTTAATTTATTCCATCACCAAAGATTAAATTAAATATACTTAACATATTATTACGATTATGCCATTAACTTCTTAAATAATTATTCTTCTTTTTATGGTGTGACCCTTTAGGTTCTCCATATTAAACCGGTTGTGAATAAATCAATTAGAACAATTCTAACCTTATTTAAATAAATAAATTAAACGATTAATTTATTTAAATAAATAATATTTATTCTATAATAGGGATAAGCCTCCCTAGCGATTAACGACTTTTCAGATAATATAGATTTTAACATTAATCATAAAAGAACTTTTGAGTTAATAGTTACCATACAATTCAATCCTTCCACCATACAATGTCCCAATTAAATATAAGACATGGAATTACTGTCAAGTCTTATTTTATTTAAATATATGTATTTCGATTCCTAAATGCACAACTCTTAATGAATACAAATTAGAAACTATTTTCTAATTTCATTCCACCTTGGTCAAGGATTCGTGTATTGTCATTTATCGAATCACATAGGACATTTCTCTTCTTTTACTAGAAGTGGTAGATTCTTTATTGATCATTCACTATCTTCATATATAACTTATTACACCCAAGCACACCCTTTAATATACTCTAAGAGTCTTAAGGAATAAGTCAAAGTGTAATTCATTATATATAAGATACTATGATGATCTCAAGTCTAAGGATCATTTGTACTACTATCACAACAGGAATTCCTATTGACAGGCAAGTAAAACTCCATTAGGTATTCCTTAGCGAGTCACGTTCAGTGAACTTATTCTCCAATAAGCACCTACATACTTGCTTTAGTGTCTCCACACAAATGATCATGAGATCAAGCATTCTCATCCAATGAGCAAGCAACGTATGTACTAATTTGTCTGGATTCACTAATCCCATTTTTAGTAATCCATTGATTGGGAACTTTTTAGTTTTAAGCTGTCTAAGAATTTAGATCACATTAGCATGATCTCATCATGATTCTAAAAGTATTAATTAAAACTATGGGTTTATCACATATTATTAAAACAACACCATGTAGATAATAAATACCTTTACTAAATAATTCTTTTATTAATAAACAAATAAGATTGATTACAAAGTATATGCTTTATCATCATACATGATTGGCTTGCATGCATACTACTTTCAATCTCCCACTCACACTAAAGACAATCGTCGTGGTATCTCATACCCATCTTCTCTAAGTGACGATCAAACTGATGTTGTGTTAATGCTTTAGTAAATGGATCTGCAATATTTTCTTAAGAGTCCACACGCTCCAGAGTGACATCTCATCTTTTAATAATCTCTCTGATCAAATGAAATCACCGCAACACGTGTTTGGATTTCTGATAAGACCTGGGCTCCTTAGCCTGCGCAACAGCTCCAGTGTTGTCACAGAATAAAGGTACTAGTCCTGTAATGCTAGGAACTACACCAAGTTCGGTAAAGAACTTCTTCATCCAAACAACTTCATTTATAGATTCACTTGTAGCTATGTACTCTGCCTCTGTCACTGAATCAGCAACTGTTTGCTGTTTGGAACTCTTCCAACTCACTGCGCCACCGTTTAAGGTAAACACATACCCCGAAATGGATTTACTATCATCTTAGTCCATTTGAAAACTTGAGTCTGTGAAGCCCTCTAGTTTCAATTCAGACCAACCGTAGACAAGAAATACATCCTTAGTTCTTCTTAAGTACTTTAGGATATTTTTTACTGCCTTCTAGTGTTCTTCTCCTGGATTCGACTGATATCTGCTTGTTACACTAAGTGCATGAGCGACATCTGGTCTAGTACATATCATACCGTACATGATAGATCCTATTGTTGAAGCATAAGGAATCTTACTCATATGGTCTCTCTCCTCAGGTGTCTTTGGGGCATGTTTCTTGGAGAGATGTATTTTATGGCTCATCGGCATGAGACCTCCTTTGGAATCTTCCATGCTAAACCTCTTTAGCATCGAGTCAATATACGTTCCTTGGGACAAGCCAAGCATCCTTTTAGATCTATCTCTACAGATCTTTGTGATAACCCCAAAATAGGTCCAATCCATCCAACCTATTCTGAGTCGCCAAATACATAGTACAGAAAATAACTACAACTTTATTACAACAATTATCTTGTAAAATACAACAACACATATGCGGTGAGTTTTGATGCAAATGTATACCAACTGTGACTCTCATCCGAACCTTGGATAGCACGTCACAATGACACCTTACATAAAGGTATAAGTCAAAAATTATTTTAGAAATTAAAATTTTTGGGAAGCGCTCGAGAAAACCTTCGTACATGGGAGGCCATGCATCTAGATTATGATAGATATCATATGTCCACAGAATTATCTTTGATTGACCCAATAGACCCCAAAGAAAAATAAGAAGATTACTATCATATTTTTTCGAATGGTAAGTCTTCTCTTGACATATCATTATCTCCACTGTCTCTAATTGAGAATTATACTTCAAACAAACACCAAGATTATATAGATAGTGCTCGTAGATATACTCAACAAGTGGATGTGTACAACCGTGTCTTATGATGACACGAGATTGTATGTCATTAGACATCTTTTATGATAGTGACAAAACACCCTTCCAACGTTGGGTTCACCTTACCCTATTTGATTCACCAAATATAACTACTAAATGATGATCACCGTTCTATTTCCCTGTTACCCCCGCTCGACCCAGCTACACTCTTATTACCTGAAAGGAATTGTGAAGCAGAAGGGTGAGCACAACTAGCCCAGTAAAGAATATCATGACTAAAGGTAAATAAATTATAAATAGCCTTCAACAGTAATAAATCAGAGATTTAGAAAATATGGTAGATGATAAAAAATTTCAACCATAGTTGCAGCGGAACGAGCAATCCATTAGAAGAGTCAAATAAACCATAAAGTCTATTATCTTCTCCACATTAAAAGTCCACCAACAATGTTTTATCCCTGTAACATTAATCAATAGTTCCTTTCCACAATTATATGAATAACTCATAATCATAATTGTAATTCTAAATTCCTCTTCGCATCTAGGACGAAGATAATTTTCATCACATGTCTTTAACTGAAACATCAAAGATCAAGGTGATACTAAATCACAGTTCCTGTTTATAATCATACTAATAATTTCGTCTTTGCATTACGGCCAAATATATTCATCAACAGACCATCTTTGCACTACAGGCCAAAGATATTCAACAACAGGTCATCTTTGCACTACGGGCCAAAGATATTCATCAACAATTCATCTTTTCACTACAGGCCAAAGATATTCCTCAACAGTTCATATTTGCACTACAGGCTAAATATATTCATCAACAGTTCATATTTGCACTACAGGCCAAATATATTCATCAACAGTTCATATTTGCACTACATGCCAAATATATTAATATCTCAAAGAAATATATAATCATTTCAGAATTTATATAAATAATAATTATAACCATGTTGATCATTTCACCTTTGCACTTAAGCTAAAGATATTCAATTATAAATTCAATGGTCATGATCATACTAGTTAACAATTCAACTATTCACTACTGACCAAAGAGAACTCATAGTCATGATCATACCAAAAATCTACCCATCTTTACACTCAAGTCAAAGAGAAATATCATCATTAGGGTTATAAAAATGTTATATATAATAATAAAATCAATATAATCAAAACATCTAGATTTAATCTCAAGAGTAATATTCATAAATCAACTATAATTTGGTTAAAAAACTAATTTTGTCATGAATAGTAACTCGTGAATAGTATCCCATGAATAGTAACTTCGTGAATAGTAACTCGTGAATAGTAACTCGTGAATAGTAACTCATGAATAGTAAATTCGACACAAAAAGGTAGAAAATTCCACAATAAAATCTATACAAATATTTCGGTATAATGATATTGAAATAACATTTCTTAAACTTATAAATAATTTATTTTAATTGTTTACATTTTACTAAGTAATGCATTTAATCATCCTAAAATTCTAAACTCATAAGATCTCATCGCCAATAACCAAAACCCTCATTAAAAATCTGCATATACATCATATAGGATTCTCAAGCCATAAAATCCTATTTTCTAATTTTTTTTACTTCACATAACATATTTAATTCATTTACTAATAACTAGTCCATTTTTATGAAAAATACCAAATCAGTACAAACAAATTTTCTTTTATGAGATTTAGTAGAATATAGTCCCATATCGAACATATAGTTTTCTCAAAATTTTTAAAAATCATTTACTATTTTTCATATGGCCAAAACAGTCGAATATTTAGATATTTATCAAAAATTATACTTTTACCCAAAAATTCCGAAATTTACAGAGTATACTTCTATCATATACATGTACTCTCAATAAAAATTTCACCAATTTTGGAGTTAACCATAAGGAGTTATAAGCGGTTACTTTAAAAAAAGTATTTTCTCATAAAATTCACAACTCTTAATCTATACATCCAAAAATCACCATTTTTGGACACAATAAGGAAAAATCATCAAATTATCATTTCAAATTTTTCCAGAATTTTTGAAGGTCAGAAAAATTACGAAACAGAAAAACATAACAACCCCTAAAATCTCTTAATATCCCTTACCTCAAAAGAGCAGCACTTCTGATTGGATATCGGATATGACGCTGAAGGAAACTTGCACTGATGAATAGCAACTCACCAAGTATCTAAATACTCACAAAATACACTCGATAATCTAGAGAGAAAAAGAGAGAAAACTTATGAATTCTGGTATGTTTTTCAATTCTAACTTAGCCCTCTATTTATAGAAAAATGTTAGCACGCCGAAGCAGACTTGACCTGCTACATGATGGCTTTACCTGCTACTATTTAACCCACCAAAAATCAGCTATCTTCCCCAACAGCCAAAATTGGGGCCCACCCATTTCTAGAATTTTCTACTAAAATCATTTATAAACCTAATTTCCGAATCAGTCACCTCTTAAAATTCATAACAAATCATTCGTTCATTTTTAACGGTTCAAAATTTGTGAACATATACTCCACTTATATATGTATAACATATCTAAAAATCACAACGATCCAACGGTCAGATTAAAAATTATAACTCACACAATAAAGATGTAAGAACACTGATTTGATCTTTTAATACCTCCAATCCGACAAAATATTGATAAAATATCTCAACATTAATTCCTTCATTTATAACCAAATAAATAAATCCATCATTTATATCCACATCAAATAAATATTTCATTATCATATAGATCAATAATTAATTATTCACAAATAATATTACAGAATCACAATAATGACAACCAGGTAGTTCCCAGGAAAGAGGGAGCTTTCCGATAAGGATTTCTCCTTACTGGCGCGCAATTAGGTGACCAAACCTCTCCTTGACAGAACTTTCTAGACATTACCAATAATGCTATCTAATAATATTATTCAAATAATATGAATTATTGATCTGATAATGGAGATATTATGCAGTGATAATTATTGAAACAACAATAATATAAAATATTAACGCAACAATTATTGATTCAATAAAATAAAATATTGAACATAAATTACTGTAACAATTATTGAGTAGTTTCTTCTCACGTAAGAATAAATAATTAAAAAGATAATGTGCAATACCGTGTGCTACTGTGCAACTACGCGTATTACTGTATTTTAATCACCAGGTATTCCAATAGTGTTAACGGTAATAACTACGTTGTTATTTATAAAAACTCAAATTTGTCATTTTCTTCATCCGACAGTTATTCTGTTATGGGCCCACAAATGGCTGCGCCGTCGTATGAATATTCCCCGACAGAAAGAATATTTCACGACCAAACGAATATTCCCCGATAACAATGAATATTTAATAACCACTTGTTTATTTTGCAAAATTTGCACATTTCACCCATAACCAAAATATTATATCAAATTAACACCTTATTATTCACAATAATAATTAGAGGAAATTTGATTTTATTCATTAATAAGTTGGGATCTTACAACCTCCCCTCTTTATGAAATTTCGTCCCTGAAATTTACGTACCTGATAATTCAAAGAGTTGAGAATACCTTGCTTTCATTTCAGATTCCATCTTCTCTGTCATCATAATTTCTTCATTGCTCATATCCTGTTTTTCAGATATCATTCTAGAATACTGCTTCAAAAGAAGGGTTAATTGAACAAATTAACATATCACATAATATCCCGATATTATGACTGACCAACAAATAAGCTTAGGTAGGACACACTAGCGAAGGATTTACTCATCTCTCCCCTCCTAGTTCTATTTCCTGATCTCCGCCAGAGATCATATCCCTAAGCTCTGATACCAACTGTGACAACCTCAAAATAGGTCCAATCCATCCAACCTATTCTGAGTCGCCAAATACATAGTACAGAAAATAACTACAACTTTATTACAACAATTATCGTGTAAAATACAACAACACATATGCGGTGAGTTTTGATGCAAATGTATACCAACTGTGACTCTCATCCCAACCTTGGATAGCACGTCACAATGACACCTTACATAATGGTATAGTTAAAAATTGTTTTAGAAATTAAAATTTTTGGGAAGTGCTCAAGGAAACCTTCGTACATGGGAGGCCATGCATCTAGATTATGATAGATATCATATGTCCACAAAATTATCCTTGGTTGACCCAATAGACCCCAAACAAAAATAAGAAAATTACTATCATATTCTTTCCAATGGTAAGTCTTTTCTTGACATATCATTATCTCCACTGTCTCTAATTGAGAATTATACTTCAAACAAATACCAAGATTATATAGGTAGTGCTCGTAGATATACTCAGCAAGTGGATGTGCACAATCATGTCTTAAGATGACACGAGGTTGTATGTCATTAGACATCTTGTATGATAGTGACAAAACACCAATCCAACGTTGGGTTTGCCTCACCCTATTTGATTCACCAAATATAACTACTAAATGATTTTCACCGTTCTATTCCCCTGTTACCCCCGTTCGACCCAGCTACACTCTTATTACCTGAAAGGAATTGTGAAGCAGAAGGGTGAGCACAACTAGCCCAGTAAAGAATATCATGACTAAAGGTAAATAAATTATCAATAGCCTTCAACAGTAATAAATTAGAGGTTTAAAACATATGGTAGATGGTAAAAAATTTTAACCATAGTTACAGCGGAATGAGCAATCCATTAAAAGATTCAAATAGACCATAAAATCTATTATCTTCTCCACATTAAAAATCCACCAACAATGTTTTATGCCTGTAACATTAATCAACAGTTCCTTTCCATAATTATATGAATAACTCATAATCATAATTGTAATTCTAAATTCCTCTTCGCATCTACGACGAAGAAAATTTTCATCACATGTCTTTACTTGAAACATCAAAGACCATGGTTATACCAAATCACAGTTCCTGTTTATAATCATACTAACAATTTCATCTTTACACTACGGCCAAATATGTTCATCAATAGACCATCTTTGCACTACATGTCAAAGATATTCAACAACAGGTCATCTTTGCAATACGGGCCACAGATATTCATCAACGATTCATCTTTGCACTACATGCCAAATATATTCCTCAACAGTTCATATTTGCACTACAGGCCAAATATATTCATCAACAGTTCATATTTGCACTACAGGCCAAATATATTTATCAACAGTTCATATTTGCACTACATGCCAAATATATTAATGTCTCAAAGAAATATATAATCATTTCAGAATTTATATAAACAATAATTATAACCATGTTGATCATTTCACCTTTGCACTTAAGCTAAAGATATTCAATTACAAATTCAATGGTCATGATCATACCAGTCAACAATTCAACTTTGCACTACTGGCCAAAGGGAACCCATAGTCATGATCATACCAAAAATCTACCCATCTTTACACTCAAGTCAAAGAGAAATATTATCATTAGAGTTATAAAAATGTTATATATAATAGTAAAATCAATATAATCAAAACATCTAGATTTAATCTCAAGAGTAATATTCATAAATCAACTATAATTTGGTTAGAAAAAGAAACTAATTTTGTCATGAATAGTAACACGTGAATAGTAACTCATGAATAGTAACTTCGTGAATAGTAACTCATGAATAGTAAACTCGACACAAAAAGGTAGAAATTTCACAATAAAATCCATACCAATATTTCGGTATAATGATATTGAAATAACATTTCTTAAACTTATAAATAATTTATTTTAATTGTTTACACTTTACTAAATAATGTATTTAATCATCTTAAAATTCCAAACTCATAAGATTTCATCGCTAATAACTAAAACCCTCATAAAAAATTTGCATATACCTCATATAGGATTCTCAAGCCATAAAATCTTATTTTCTAATTTTTTTACTTCACATAACATATTTAATTCATTTACTCATAACTAGTCCATTTTCATGAAAAATACCAAATCAGCACAAATAAATTTTCTTTTATGAGATTTAGTAGAATATAGTCCCATATTGAACATATATTTTTTTTTTCAGAATTTTAAAAAATTATTTACTATTTTTCATATGGCCAAAATAGCCGAATATTTAGATATTTATCAAAAATTGTACTTTTATCCAAAAATTCTAAAATTTACAGAGTATACTTCTATCATATACATGTACTTTTGTAACAACCCGGTATTTTTCTATATAAAAAAATAAGAAATTTTGCGTATAAATTTTTTTTTATTTTAAGGATGAGGATTTGTACAAGATAATGTGTATGTGTATTTATGTGGTAAATAAAAATATATTTATTACATAAATGTTTACAAATAATGTTATTTTAGAATTATTGATTATTATAAAGTACATTCTTATAATAATTAATTTTATAGTAGAAATATGTTTATTAATTATTTTCCATAAAAATATAATCATATATTATTTAAATAATATATGGAGTGATTTTTAGAATAATTAGAATAATTATTTTATTATATGAATTTTAGTACAAATTATTAAGTTAATTATTTTACCTTAATTAATAAGGTTAAATATGAAGAATAATTCAGATATGGAATCCAAACCTTAATTTTGGATTATTGTCAAGGTATGAAAATAAAAATATTATATTAATTTTATTTTGATTTTTCAGTACTATACTTACGCACGGTATGTGTGTATAGAAAATAGTTGGTCAATTATGGTGTTTAATATCAAAACCCTAGCATTAATTTATTTCACCCTATTTTGAAGTTCAGATGGGATATTCAAGACTGTGTTATACGAATTATGTGTGTATTATATAATTCTATGATTAATTAGGTAAACCCTAATTAATATTTAGAAATATTAATTTCTAGAAATTCTAATTATTGGGTTATAAACCCTAATATATGATTTTGACCCTAATTGCGTAGTTAGCGATTATAATTCAAAAATACTAATCCTAATTAGCAAGATTTAATTAGTGATTAAGAAATTTTAATATAATTAGAAAATTCCAATTATATTTTAGAAATATTAATTTTCTATTTTTGAAAAACCGAAATTCGGAAATGTTAGAAATTTAATTGCAAAATTAAGGGTTAAATCCTAAACCCTTAATTTTCCCAAACCCTAAACCCTAAGGGTTTGGTCAATTATCCAAAATGACTGTAAGACCCCGAATTTTATGAAATAAAAGTATTCAATTTTTCTTATAATTACTATTCAGTAAATGGTTAAATTGATAAATGTTAAAGTTAAGGGTGATATATGAATTTTTTTTCAAAATACACAAGTGGTTATAAAATATTCATTGTTGTCGGGGAATATTCGTTTGGTCGTGGAATATTCTTTCTGTCGGGGAATATTCGCACGACGGCGCAGCAATTTGTGTGCCCCCTAACAGAATAACTGTCAGGTGAAGAAAACGATAAATTTGAGTTTTTACAAATAACGGCGTAGTTGTTACCGTTAACACTGTTGGAATACCCGGTGGTTAAAATATAGTAATACGCGTTATTGCACAGTAGCACACAGTATTGCACAGTATTTTTAAATTATTGATCCTTACGTAAGAAGATACTACTCAATAATTATTACAGTAATTACTGTTCAATATTTTATTTTATTGATTCAATAATTGCTGCGTTGATATTTTATATTATTGTTGCTCAATAATTGTCACTGCACATCATCTCCATTATCAGATCAATAATTCATATTATTTAGAATAATATTATTAGATAGTATTATTGACAATGTCTAGAAAGTTTTTTCTAAGGAGAGGTTTGGTCATCTAATTGCGCGCCAGTAAGGAAAAATCCTTATCGGAAAGCCCCCTCTTTCCTGGGAACGGCCTGGTTGTCATAAATGTGATTTTGTAATATTATTAGTGAATAATTAATTATTGATTCATATGATAAGGAAATATTTATTTTATGTGGATATAATTGAGGGATATATTTTTGTGGTTAAAAATGAAGGAGTTAATGTTGAGGTTTTTATCAGTATTTTTGTCGGAATAGAGGTATTAAAAATCAGGATTTTTGAGATATTTTGCGGGGGTTATAATTTTTAATCCGACCGTTAGATCGTGGTAATTTTTGGATATGTTATACATATATAAGTTGAGTATATGTTCACAAATTTTGAACCGTAAAAAATGAACGTATGATTTATTATGAATTTTACGAGATGACTGGTTCAGAAATTATTGAATTTTCGGAGTTTATCATTTTGATGGAAAATTCTAAAATTGGTGGGCCCCACTCTTGGTTGGTGAAGAAATATGTTGAGATTTTTATTCAAATGTGGTGGGTGGGAATAGTAGTAGGTAAAGCTATCAGGTTGCAGGTTAAGTCTGCTTCGGCGTGCTAACATTTTCCTATAAATAGAGGGCTAAGTTAGAATTGAAAATCACACCAGAAACATAAGTTTTCTCTCTCTCCCTCTCTATATTATGAAGCATATTTTGTGAGTTTTTAGATACTTTGAGAGTTGCTATTCAGTGCAAGGTTCCTTCGGCTTTACATTCCGGTCAGAAATACTGCTCTTTTGAGGTAAGGGATAGTAAGGGATTTTAAGGGTTGTTATATTTTTTAGTTTCGTAATTTTTCTGACCTTCAAAAAATTCTGGAAAAATTTGAAATGATATTTTGATGAGTTTTCTTGATTGTATCCAAAAATGGTGATTTTTGGACGTATAGATTGAGAGTTATGAATTTTATGAGAAAAGACTATTTTAAAAGTAACCGCTTATAATTCCTTGTGGTTAACTCCAAAATTGATGAAATTTTTATTGGGAGTACATGTATATGATAGAAGTATACTATGTAAATTTCAGAATTTTTGGACAAAAGTACAATTTATGATAAATGTCTAAATATTCGGCGGTTTTGGCCATATGAAAAATAGTAAATGAGTTTTAAAAATTCTGAGAAAAATATATGTTCAATATGGGACTATATTCTGCTAAATTCCAGAAAAGAAATATTTTTAGAACTGATTTGGTATTTTTCATGAAAATGGACTAGTTATGAGTAAATGAATTAAATATGTTATGTGAAGTAAGAAAATTGGAAAATAGGATTTTATGACTTGAGAATCCTATATGAGGTATATGCAGATTTTTGATGAGGGTTTTGGTTATTGGTGATGAAATCTTATGAGTTTGGCATTTTAGAATGATTAAATGCATTATTTAGTAAAGTGTAAACGATTAAAATAAATTATTTATAAGTTTAAGAAATGTTATTCTTTCAATATCATTATACCAAAATATTGGTATGAATTTTATTGTGGAATTTCTACCTTTTTGAGTCAGGATTACTATTCACGTATAAGACACTATTCACGTATACGACACTATTCATGTATATGGCACTATTTACGTATATAACATTATTTACGCATACGGTACTATGTACGAATACGGAGTACTATTCATGAGATACTATTCATGAGTTACTATTCACGAGTTACTATTCACGGGTACTATTCATGACAAAAATTGGTTTCTTTTTCTGACCAAATTATCGTTGATTTATGATTGTTGCTCTTGAAAATAAATGCAGTTATTGATCATATTATTTTTTTATATAACATTTTTATAACCCTGATGTTGAATTTCTCTTTCACTTGAGTGTAAAGATGGGTAAATTATTGGTATGGTCGTGACTGAGGAATATCTTTGGCCTGTAGTGCAGAGATGAATTGTTAACTGGTATGATCATGACCATTGAATTTATAATTGAATATCTTAAGCTTAAGTGCAAAGGTGAACTGATCAACATGGTTATAATTATTGTTTATATAAATTCTGAAATGATTATATATTTCTTTGAGATATGAATATATTTGGCCTGTAGTGCAAATATGAATTGTTGATGAATATCTTTGGCCCGTAGTGCAAAGATGAACTGTTGTTGAATATCTTTGGCCTGTAGTGCAAAGATGGTCTGTTGATGAATATCTTTTGCCTGTAGTGCAAAGATGAACTGTTGTTGAATATCTTTTGCCGTAGTGCAAAGATGGATTTATTAGTATGATTATGAATAGGAACTGTGATTTGGTATAACCATGATCTTTGATGTTTCAGGTAAAGACAGGTGATGAAAATTATCTTCGTCCTGGATGAGAAGAGGAATTTAGAATTACAATTATGATTATGAGTTATTCATATGATTGTGGAAGGAACTGTTGAATAATGTTACAGGGATAAAATATTGTTGGTGGACTTTTAATGTGGAGAAGATAATAGACTTTATGGTCTATTTGACTCTTCTAATGTATTGCTCGTTCCACTACAACTATGGTTGAAAAATTTTATTATCTACCAAATGTTCTAAATCTCTGATTTATTGCTAATGAAGGCTATTGATAATTTAATTATCTTTAGTCATGATATTCTTTACTGAGCTAGTTGTGCTCACCCTTTTGCTTCACAATTCCTTTCAGGTAATACGAGTGTAGCTGTGTCGAGCGGAGGTAACAGGGGAATAGAACGGTTGTCATCATTTAGTAGTTATATTTGGTGAATCAAATAGGGTGAGGTGAACCTAATGTTGAAAGGGTGTTTCTTCACTATCATACAAGATGTCTAATGACATACAACCTCGTGTCATCATAAGACATGGTTGTGCTCATCCACTTGCTGAGTATCTTTACGAGCACTACCTATATAATCTTGGTGTTTGTTTGAAGTATAATTCTCAATTAGAGACAGTGGAGATAATGATAAGTCAAGAGAAGACTCACCATTGGGAAGAATATGATAGTAAACTTCTCGTTTTTCTTTGGGGTCTATTGGGTCAACCAAGGATAATTCTGTGGTCATATGATATCTATCATAACCTAGATGCATGGCCTCCCATGTACGAAGGTTTCCTTGAGCACTTCCCAAAGATTCTAATTTCTAAAACAGTTTTTGACTATACCTTTATGTAAGGTATCATTGTGAGGTGCTGTCCACGATTGGGACATGAGTCACATTTGGTATATATTTGTATCCAAACTCACAGCATATGTGTTGTTGTATTTTGCACGACAATTATTGTAATAAAGTTGTAGTTATTTTCTGTACCATGTATTTGGCGACTCAGAATAGGTTGGATGGAATGGACCTGTTTTGGAATTGTCACAATGACCATTATAGAAATAAAAGGAAATGACTATTTTGCCCTTTTTATATTTTATTTAGTTGGTGCATAGGTATTGACTTTAGGAGGAGTGGTTCAGCAAAACCTAGCCCTAGCCATGTGATTAAATCTACCAAGATCAGATTTTTAAGTGCCAACTTGCAACATTAGATGCATTGTATGAAATATTAGAAAGATTAAAGAGAGAGTGGATGCTCATTTTTGTCATTCTTGACCAACACTTTTTCTCTCTAGAAATTCGGGAGTTAGAGTGAGAGAGTGTTATATACTAAGCTAATATCAGTCTCTAGCTTAACAAGATCAGAATCAGAAGTCAGATTAAGGATCAAAGCTAGAAAAATGTATAAACCCTAAATTTTAAAAATCATGTGATCTTGTGTTAATGTTGTTGTTTGTTGTTTAAAGATGTGTTATAAGGTGTGTTTTAGTGATCTGGGTTGTTAAATCCCAGATCCATAACATCAAAGTTCACGAATCAAGCATTTTTGAAGTCTGGAAAAAAATTCAAAAGGTGGTCTGACAACCAAATGTCAGTGGCCTTAGATTCGTTTCTGTTTTTGCGTTTTGTTAGTTTAAGGCTGGAATCTGTAGTTTGTCATATGGTCTTTCATCTGTAAGTGGTAGTATGTCCATTGGGTGTTTATATCTTGAGATATAACCGGTCAAAACCCGTTGACCGGGCATGACCGAGCCTAATCTGGGTAACCCAGAAAGGCCATGAATAGCGTCTGACAGGTTTTGTAACGTCCAGATCTATCAATTTGTTTGTTGTTGGTTGATGTTATTGTATAAATGTTGTAGCCTGACATATGTAATTTACATTTATGGATTTAGATCGTTTATATAATGAACAGAATTACTGTAGTGGCTGGTCAAACTATACTCTATAATCACGGGAGCACTTTTCTGGAATTTCCAGAAAGTGTATGAACAACTTTTCTGACCTTATTTGACCGAGCTAGATCCGGTTATTTTTTTGTTGTTATGATGATCTAATGATATATAAATGTACCCTGATGTCACATCTACAGGTATCAACCTTTGTATAACACATACCAAGCCCATAATGCAAACCATAATGATCTAAGCCTAGTACCCTCGTCTGTTCTTCATTTTCTGGAAACCTAGAAAATGAAGAACAGCGTTGTCAGAAATTTTGGACGCTTGAATCTCTCTGTGATTATATGTTATGGCCATGAATGTTGCATTATCTTGTAGTATTACATTTATACTACGTGATTGATATCATTAACAGCCCAGAAAACATTAGGATCATAGCTTAAAATCTGGTCAAACCGAGCCCCTTAATGACTGACAAGAAATCTGGGTTGGCTCAAGAACAGGCTCAAGAACACCTATAGCGACGGTTCTGTCGCTATAGGGCCCTTTAGCGACAGTTTATTATTATTATTTTTTGGAAATTAATTACAAATAGAAGAAAATAGATTTTAATTATTAAAAATACAAAATAAATTATTAAAAATTATTTTAAATTCCAAAAATTAGTTTTTAATTATTTTTAATATATTTCATAAATATTTAATATTTTTAGAATATTAAAAGTATTTAATTTATTTGATTATAATATTAAATAAATTATTTAAAAATGATTTTAATATTAGAAAAATCATTAAAAATTATATTATGATATAAGAAAATATTTTAAGTTATTTTTAATTACTTTTAATATTTTGTGATAAATTTCATTAATAAATTGATATTAATGGTAATTAATTTATTTACTAAATGAATTAAATAAATTAATTAAAAATGATTTTATTATATTAAAAATTATTTTAAATGAAAATAAAGTGTTTAAAAATATTTTAAGTTATAAAATATAACTTTTAATATTTAAAGGATAATTTCATTAATAATTAAATATTAATGATTATTAAGTTATTACTAAAGATATTAAATTTATTTAATAATTATATTAAAGAAACAGTTTATAAATAGTTTTATTAATTTAAAAATCATTTAAAAGGGATAGAAATGAATTAAAAATATTTTAAGTTATGAATAATAACTTTTAATATTTTGATAAATAGAACATTAATACTTTAATATTAATGATAATTACTTAAAAATAATTTTAAATGTTTTAAAAATCATTTAAGGGTAATATTAATACTTTAAAAATATGTTGAGTTATTATAAATAACTTTAATATTTTGGAAATGATTTCATTAATAGTTTAGTACTAATTAAATATTAGTGATAATAGAATTGATTAGTATTTAAATCATTTTAATTTGATTCCAATGTTTGGAAATTTATGATAAATCATAATAAATGTTTTAAAATTATATTAAGTCATTTAAAAATAATATGACTGATATTAAGTTACAGAATAGAGTCTTAGACTCGATAATTACCCGATAATTGATCTAGACTTAGATAATGTAATTCGATATGTGATTATTTGTGATTCAATGGTTTTTAAATATATGTGCCAATGTGATTAGGGTATGTGCTGACTGCAATAAGTAGTGTTATGTGTTATAGTATGTTGTTCTAATAGAACGAACGATCTTATTAATGATAGGTCGTGAGATAAGCGATAAATCTAAATTGCAAACTGTAAGCAGCGCTTCAGGCAAGTATCTAACCTTTGCATTTTTTTTATGCAATGGACATGAGTAAGAATGTTTCTAAACTATATTATTACTGTACAGATTATTAACCTTATATTATATACGTTCATCGCTTATCAACATGTTAGTATATGTTAATTCAGATATATATATATTCTGTTCGTTAATTTCTGTAAATGGTTAAACAAGTGTCCCCACTTGGATAATCATTGTATTTAATCACATGTTGATATACCTTTGTCAATTACCATATATATATATATATATATATATATATATATATATATATATATATGTTGAATTATAGATTATTGTTGAAACAAGATAAGACCTTTGATTTGGAACCCAGACAAGAATGAACTTCCCTACTCGGGAAAACTTTTATGCGCCCAAGGCAGAACAGAGTAAACGATCTTATCATTTTTGTAATGTAGTATTGATCAATGCAGGGCATAACGGGCTGATCACCCCCCCGTGCCCGTAAGTTATGTTGGTTCACAGATGAATTTCTGTTTAACCTTTTTGAAAATGAAAACAATGTTCATGGCATGTCACCATAACCCTAGTTATAGTCATGATGTAGTTTCAAAATTTTGAAAGAGAGTTGTTATGTTATTATTATCGGTTCAGAATACTTCACAACTATTGACTTGTTGTAGAAGAATAGTACAAAGAAAATATTTAAATCCTTTCAGCTTATATATATATATATATATATATATATATATATATATATGCTATTACTTGCTGGACACTCAAATGCTCATCATTGCTTAAATTTAAATATTTTCAGCTAAGTGCGAACCACCAGATAGCTCTATTAAGAACAAAGGAAAAGGGAAGGTTGCTGAATGAACGAGTTACTATGTTATGTAATAGTTTGATATTATTAAGACAATTATGATATATATTATCTATCATGGGTTGTAATGAATGTTTAAAGGTTACGTACTTGGGGGATTAGACTCTGATGATATGTAAATTAAGTTGATCTTTATATTATTGTTATTATTATTAGTATTATTCCACTCATAGAAATGGTATCGTGAAGAACCGAGTTCGGGTTTCAAGTACCCGAGTTTGGGGTCCTCACAGGTTGGTATCAGAGCTTAGGGTTAAAAATCTTAGGTGGGTTAGACCTTAGGCTATAACCTTAGAACAGAGGAAAACGTTGAAAATATAAATAACTCATATAGAGTTTAAAAAGAGATGAATTGACTAAATTCATCGTCAAACTAAATAAAAGATAACTTGTATAAAACTCTTATTTGTTGTGTGTATCTACTATATGCTAATCAGGATAATTTATGTGCGTAGATGTCAGGTAAAAAAGGATTCGATTACCCTCGGATCGTAAAGATGGAGCCAATATCGAAGCCGATAGCTGAAATAGAGGCTAAGAATGAAAATAATTTAGAAGATGTGGTTATTGTGGAAAATATAGTACCAGATCCGGAGATGGTGGAGCTGACAGATAGCGATTCAGACACTAAAGTTGAAGCTGATCAAGCATCAACAGAGGTGCAAAATCTGAAGAACAAGGTTTCTTCTCTAAAAAGGCTGTGGGAGATAGAAAAGCTGTTGAATAGTCAGTTGCGTCAAGCGTTAATAGAAACAATGGAAGGGCAAGATAAGCTTAAAATCCAAATTGATCAGATGGGAGCCACAAGCAACACATCGTGTGCAGCTCCGGACAAGAAGGGGAAAAGAAAGATAGAAGACCATGACTTAGGAAAATTTAATAAGAAGAAATGAAAAAGAATATGTTATCTTTGCAGCTATGAGGGATATACTACTATGTATTGTCCGGACTACAAAAAAGGAGCATATTTTATCTTTGGGATAGAAGGTCATCAGGTGAAAAGTTTTCCAATGAAAAAGAATAATAAATAAGGAGTATAGGTTCTGTTGTGGTGTAGGTGTGTTTAATATGTGTGCTTAGAATGTCTGTGTAATGTAATATTCTAAAACTTTTGTGTTGGTCAAGTCTGTAAATCCTAACTTTTGTAGTCACAAAGGGATGAATGATGTTTAAAGCATTATGTGCTATGTTATGTAAAATATTCGTTCAATGAATATGAACCTATGTTTGAATGATGAAACAAGTTTAAAGTATTAAACTTATTTGATAAGGTTTAGAATGTAAGTTAAATTATGATTTTATTTAATCAGATAATGCCGCCAAGACGTCGAACTCGCAACCAAAGGGCAGAAGAGTCTATCAATAATGTTGAGGGACAACAACAAGCTGATCTAATGCAGCAATTTACAAACATGTTAGTTAAGGCTATGCAACAGGGAATACTAGTCGCTGGAAACCAGCCGGACAACCGCTTAGCGAACTTCAAAGTCTTTAAGGTTGTAGGACCACCAGAATTCAAAGGTACAACTGACCCTGTTAAAGCCCAAACTTGGGTTAAGGAAATTGAAAAAGCATTCGTGGTAGCTAGGGTATCTGAGGGGCAAAAGACCGCTTTTGTCACCTACATGATGAAGGGGGAAGCAAATTTTTGGTGGGTAGCGAATCAGGCTAGGGCAGGAGAAGGTGTAGTCACATTGGATAGATTTAAAACTTTGTTTTTTGAAAACTATTTTTCACCAAGTATGCAGGCGAGGATGGAGGTTAAATTTTTAGAGTTGAAGAAGAAGAATATAACGGTGTCTGAATACGCCGCCAAATTCACAGAGTTAGCTAGGTTTGCCCCGCATCAAGTCGATACGGAGGCTAGGAAAGAGAGAAGGTTTGAGCTGGGATTGAAACCCTAGCTCTACAACAAGGTGGCGGTGTTGCAAATTCCTACATTTGTAGCACTCATGGAGAAAACGATCATAGCTGAGGAGGGAAGTGAGGCCATGAGCCTTTACAATAAGGAGAGGAAGAATAAGGGTAAGACCGAAGGAGCTGGAAAAGTAGGAGTTAATAGTGGGAGCAGGAATGGAGATAGCAAGAGGAAGGTGAGCAGTTTTGCAAGTGTACAAGTGAAACAGGAAGGTGTTAAGAAACAGATAGTGCCATGTAAGACATGTGGGAAGAATCACTCGGGGGAGTGTTTGAAAGGAAAATTTGTTTGCTATAAGTGCGGGCAGGAGGAACATATTTCTCCCAACTGCCCCAATCCTAGGATGAATAGTGGATATTTTATATGCGGATCGACAGAGCACAGGGTGAAAGATTGTCCGAAGAGGAGGGTGGAGACAGGAAGTGTGAACATGGGCACTGGCAGTGGAACTTTAGCAATCACCAGACCGACTTCGTCAAGCAAGCCAACAAGATCTACTGCGATGGTCTACAACATGACAGTCCAGGACACGGCAGCAGCTGGCAATGCAACTCCAGGTATTATTCATATGCCTTTTATTTTCTTATGCATGATTTTCCTATATATAGTAAATTATTTTATAAAGAAATTTTGAGGAGAAATTTGAGTTCTTTTAGAAACCAATTTTCCCGTGTAATCAAAAAGACAAGCTTTATGTGAATAGTTAAAGATCAGTTCGATCAAAGTTGATCGAGATCTACTTGCAATGATTATGTATGCTATGTGCCGTGTATGTATAGGCTTTAAAACGGTGATTCCAGGGATGAAATCTTTATAAGAGAGGGTGAATGTAACAACCCGATATTTTTCTATATAAATAAATAAGAAATTTTGCGTATAATTTTTTTTATTTTAAGGATGAGGATTTGTACAAGATAATGTGTATGTGTATTTATGTGGTAAATAAAAATATATTTATTACATAAATGTTTACAAATAATTTTATTTTAGAATTATTAATTATTATAAAGTACATTCTTATAATAATTAATTTTATAGTAGAAATATGTTTATTAATTATTTTCCATAAAAATATAATCATATATTATTTAAATAATATATGGAGTGATTTTTAGAATAATTATAATAATTATTTTATTATATGAATTTTAGTACAAATTATTAAGTTAATTATTTTACCTTAATTAATAAGGTTAAATATGAAGAATAATTCAGATATGGAATCCAAACCTTAATTTTGGATTATTGTCAAGGTATGAAAATAAAATTATTATATTAATTATATTTTAATTTTTTAGTGCTATACTTACGTACGGTATGTGTGTATAGAAAATGGTTGGTCAATTATGGTGTTTAATGTCAAAACCCTAACATTAATTTATTTCACCCTATTTTGAAGTTCAGATGGGAGATTCAAGACTATGTTATACGAATTATGTGTGTATTATATAATTCTATGATTAATTAGGTAAACACTAATTAATATTTAGAAATATTAATTTCTAAAAACCCTAATTTTTGGGTTATAAACCCTAATATATGATTTTGACCCTAATTGCGTAGTTAGCGATTATAATTCGGAAATACTAATCCTAATTAGCAAGATTTAATTAGTGATTAAGAAATTTTAATATAATTAGAAAATTCTAATTATAATTTAGAAATATTAATTTTCTATTTTTGAAAAACCGAAATTCGGAAATGTTAGAAATTTAATTGCAAAATTAAGGGTTAAACCCTAAATCCTAAATTTTCTCAAATCCTAAACCCTAAGGGTTTGGTCAATTGTCCAAAATGACCATTATAGAAATAAAAGGAAATGACTATTTTTCCTTTTTTATATTTTATTTAGTTGGTGTATAGGTATTGACTTTAGGAGGAGTGGTTCAGCAAAACCTAGCCCTAGCCATGTGATTAAATCTACCAAGATCAGATTTTTAAGTGCCAACTTGCAACATTAGATACATTGTATGAAATATTAGAAAGATTAAAGAGAGAGTGGATGCTCATTTTTCTCATTCTTGTCCAACACTTTTTCTCTCTAGAAATTCGGGAGTTAGAGTGAGAGAGTGTTATATACTAAGCTAATATCAGTCTCTAGCTTAACAAGATCAGAATCAGAAGTCAGATTAAGGATCAAAGCTAGAAAAAGGTATAAACCCTAAATTTTAAAAATCATGTGATCTTGTGTTAATGTTGTTGTTTGTTGTTTAAAGATGTGTTGTAAGGTGTGTTTTAGTGATCTGGGTTGTTAAATCCCAGATCCATAACATCAAAGTTCACGAATCAAGCATTTTTGAAGTCTGGAAAAAAATTCAAAAGGTGGTCTGACAACCAAATGTCAGTGGCCTTAGATTCGTTTCTGTTTTTGCGTTTTGTTAGTTTAAGGCTGGAATCTGTAGTTTGTCATATGGTCTTTCATTTGTAAGTGGTAGTATGTCCATTGGGTGTTTATATCGTGAGATATAACTGGTCAAAACCCGTTGACCGGGCATGACCGAGCCTAATCTGGGTAACCCAGAAAGGCCATGAATAGCGTCTGACAGGTTTTGTAACGTCCAGATCTATCAATTTGTTTGTTGTTGGTTGATGTTATTGTATAAGTGTTGTAGCCTGACATATGTAATTTACATTTATGGATTTAGATCGTTTATATAATGAACAGAATTACTGTAGTGGCTGGTCAAACTATACTCTATGATCACGGGAGCACTTTTCTGGAATTTCCAGAAAGTGTATGAACAACTTTTCTGACCTTGTTTGACCGAGCTAGATCCGGTTATTTTTTTGTTGTTATGATGATCTAATGATATATAAATGTACCCTGATGTCTCGTCTACAGGTATCAACCTTTGTATAACACATACCAAGCCCATAATGCAAACCATAATGATCTAAGCCTAGTACCCTCATCTGTTCTTCATTTTCTGGAAACCCAGAAAATGAAGAACAACATTGTCAGAAATTTTGGACGCTTGAATCTCTCTGTGATTATATGTTATGGCCATGAATATTGTATTATCTTGTAGTATTACATTTATACTACGTGATTGATATCATTAACAGCCCAGAAAACATTAGGATCATAGCTTAAAATCTGGTCAAACCGAGCCCCTTAATGACTGACAAGACATATGGGTTGGCTCAAGAACAGGCTCAAGAACACCTATAGCGACGGTTTTGTCGCTATAGGGCCCTTTAGCGATAGTTTATTATTATTATTTTCTGGAAATTAATTAAAAATAGAAAAAATAGATTTTAATTATTAAAAATAAAAAAATAAATTATTAAAAATTATTTTAAATTCCAAAAATTATTTTTTAATTATTTTTAATATATTTCATAAATATTTAATATTTTTGGAATATTAAAAGTATTTAATTTATTTAATTATAATATTAAATAAATTATTTAAAAATGATTTTAATATTAAAAAAATCATTAAAAATTATATTATGATATAAGAAAATATTTTAAGTTATTTTTAATGACTTTTAATATTTTGTGATAAATTTCATTAATAAATTGATATTAATGGTAATTAATTTATTTACTAAATGAATTAAATAAATTAATTAAAAATGATTTTATTATATTAAAAATCTTTTTAAATGAAAATAAAGTGTTTAAAAATATTTTAAGTTATAAAATATAACTTTTAATATTTAAAGGATAATTTCATTAATAATTAAATATTAATGATTATTAAGTTATTACTAATGATATTAAATTTATTTAATAATTATATTAAAGAAACAGTTTATAAATGGTTTTATTAATTTAAAAATCATTTAAAAGGGATAGAAATGAATTAAAAATATTTTAAGTTATGAATAATGACTTTTAATATTTTGATAAATAGAACATTAATACTTTAATATTAATGATAATTACTTAAAAATGATTTTAAATATTTTAAAAATCATTTAAGGGTAATATTAATACTTTTAAAATATGTTGAGTTATTATAAATAACTTTAATATTTTGAAAATATTTTCATTAATAGTTTAGTACTAATTAAATATTAGTGATAATAGAATTGATTAGTATTTAAATTATTTTAATTTGATTCCAATGTTTGGAAATTTATGATAAATCATAATAAATGTTTTAAAATTATATTAAGTCATTTAATAATAATATGACTGATATTAAGTTACAGAATAGAGTCTTAGACTCGATAATTACCCGATAAAGTTGTCGGTACACCGACATGTTTCAGAAATTAATCTAGACTTAGATAATGTAATTAGATATGTGATTATTTGTGATTCAATGGTTGTTAAATATATGTGCCAATGTGATTAGGGTATGTGCTGACTGCAATAAGTAGTGTTATGTGTTATAGTATGTTGTTCTAATAAAATGAACGATCTTATTAATGATAGGTCGTGAGATAAGCGATAAATCTAAATTGCAAACTGTAAGCAGCGCTTTAGGCAAGTAGCTAACCTTTGCATTTTCATTATGCAATGGACATGAGTAAGAATGTTTCTAAACTATATTATTACTGTACAGATTATTAACCTTATATTATATACGCTCATCGCTTATCAACATGTTAGTATATGTTAATTCAGATATATATATTATGTTCGTTAATTTCCGTAAGTGGTTAAACAAGTGTCCCCACTTGGATAATCATTGTATTTAATCACATGTTGATATACCTTTGTCAATTACCCTTATATATATATATATATATATATATATATATATATATATATATATATATTGAATTATAGATTATTGTTGAAACAAGATAAGACCTTTGATTTGGAACCCAGACAAGAATGAACATCCCTACTCGGGAAAACTTTTATGCGCCCAAGGCGGAACAAAGTGAACGATCCTATCGTTCTTGTAATGTAGTATTGATCAATGCAGGGCATAACGGGCTGATCACCCCCCGTGCCCGTAAGTTATGTCGGTTCACAGATGAATTTTTGTTTAACCTTTTCGAAAATGAAAATAATGTTCATGGCATGTCACCATAACCCCAGTTATAGTCATTATGTAGTTTCAAAAATTTGAAATAGAGTTGTTATGTTATTATTATCTGTTCAGAATACTTCACAACTATTGACTTGTTGTAGAAGAATAGTACAAAGAAAATATTTAAATCCTTTCAGCTTATATATATATAATTGCTATTACTTGCTGGGCACTCAAATGCTCATCCTTGCTTAAATTTAAATGTTTTCAGCTAAGTGCGAACCACCAGAGAGCTCTGTTAAGAACAAAGGAAAAGGGAAGGTTGCTGAATGAACGAGTTACTATGTTATGTAATAGTTTGATATTATTAAGATAATTATGATATATATTATCTATCATGGGTTGTAATGAATGTTTAAAGGTTACGTACTTGGGGGATTAGACTCTGATGATATGTAAATTAAGTTGATCTTTATATTATTGTTATTATTATTAGTATTATTCCGCTCATAAAAATGGTATCGTGAAGAACCGAGTTCGGGTTTCAAGTACCCGAGTTTGGGGTCCTCACAGGTTGGTATCAGAGCTTAGGGATAAAAACCTTAGGTGGGTTAGACCTTAGGCTATAACATTGGAACAGAGGGAAACGTTAAAAATACAAATAACTCATATAGAGTTTAAAAAGAGATGAATTGACTAAATTCATCGTCAAACTAAATAAAAGATAACTTGTATAAAACTCTTATTTGTTGTGTGTATATAATATATGCTAATCAGGATAATTTATGTGCATAGATGTCAGGTAAAAAAGGATTCGATTACCCTCGGATTGTAAAGATGGAGCCAATATTGAAGCCGATAGCTGAAATAGAGGCTCAAAATGAAAATAATTCAAAAGATGTGGTTATTGTGGAAAATATAGTACCAGATCCGGAGATGGTGGAGCTGACAGATAGCGATTCAGACACTAAAGTTGAAGCTGATCAAGCATGAACAGAGGTGCAGAATCTGAAGAACAAGGTTTCTTCTCTGAAAAGGCTGTGGGAGATAGAAAAGCTGTTGAATAGTCAGTTACGTCAAGCGTTAATAGAAACAATGGAAGGACACGATAAGCTTAAAATCCAAATTGGTCAGATGGGAGCCACAAGAAACACATCGTGTGCAGCTCCGGACAAGAAGGGGAAAAGAAAGATAGAAGACCATGACTTAGGAAAATCCAATAAGTAGAAATGGAAAAGAATATGTTATCTTTGCGGCTATGAAGGACATACTACTCTGTATTGTCCTGACTACAAAAAAGGAGCATGTTTTATCTGTGAGATAGAAGGTCATCAGGCGAAAAGTTGTCCAATGAAAAAGAATAATAAATAAGTAGTATAGGTTCTGTTGTGGTGTAGGTGTGTTTAATATGTGTGCTTAGAATGTCTGTGTAATGTAATATTCTAAAACTTTTGTGTTGGTCAAGTCTGTAAATCCCGACTTTTGTAGTCACAAAGGGATGAATGATGTTTAAAGCACTATGTGCTATGTTCTGTAAAATATTCGTTCAATGAATATGAACCTATGTTTGAATGATGAAACAAGTTTAAAATATTAAACTTATTTGATTAGGTTTAGAATGTAAGTTAAATTATGATTTTATTTAATCAGATAATGCCGCCAAGACGTCGAACTCGCAACCAAAGGGCAAAAGAGTCTATCAATAATGTTGAGGGACAATAACAAGCTGATCCATTGCAGCAATTTGCAAACATGTTAGTTCAGGCTATGCAACAAGGAATACCAGTCGCTGGAAACCAGTCGGACAACCGCTTAGCGAACTTCAAAGACTTTAAGGCTGTAGGACCACCGAAATTCAAAGGTACAACTGACCCTGTTGAAGCCCAAACTTGGGTTAAGGAAATTGAAAAAGCATTCGTGGTAGCTAGGGTATCTGAGGGGTAAAAGACCGCTTTTGCCACCTACATAATGAAGGGGGAAGCAAATTTTTGGTGGGAAGCGAATCAGGCTAGGGCAGGAGAAGGTGTAGTCACATGGGATAGATTTAAAACTTTGTTTTTTGAAAACTATTTTTCACCAAGTATGCAGGCGAGGATGGAGGTTAAATTTTTAGAGTTGAAGCAGGAGAATATGGCGGTGTCTGAATACGTCGCCAAATTCACAGAGTTAGCTAGGTTTGCCCCGCATCAAGTCGATACGGAGGCTAGAAAAGCGAGAAGGTTTCAGCTGGGATTGAAACCCTAGCTCTACAACAAGGTAGGGGTGTTGCAAATTTCTACATTTGCAGCACTCATGGAGAAAGCGATCATAGCTGAGGAGGGAAGTGAGGCCATGAGCCCTTACAATAAGGAGAGGAAGAATAAGGGTAAGACCGAAGGAGCTGGGAAAGTAGGAGTTAATAGTGGGAGCAGGAGTGGAGATAGCAAGAGGAAGGTGAGCAGTTTTGCAAGTGTACAAGTGAAACAGGAAGGTGTTAAGAAACAGATAGTGCCATGTAATACATGTGGGAAGAATCACTCAGGGGAGTGTTTGAAAGGAAAATTTGTTTGCTATAAGTGCGGGCAGGAGGGCCATATTTCTCCCAACTGTCTCAATCCTAGGATGAATAGTGGATATTTTATATGCGGATCGATAGAGCACAGGGTGAAAGATTGTCCGAAGAGGAGGGTGGAGACAGGAAGTGTGAACATGGGCACTGGCAGTGGAAATTTAGTAATCACCGGACTGACTTCGTCAAGCAAGCCAACAAAATCTACTGCGAGGGTCTACAACATGACAGTCCAGGAAACGACAGCAGCTGGCAATGCAACTCCAGGTATTATTCGTATGCCTTTTATTTTCTTATGCATGGTTTTCCTATATATAGTAAATTATTTTATAAAAAAATTTTGAGGAGGAATTTGAGTTCTTTTAGAAACTAAATTTGTGAACATATACTCAACTTATATATGTATAACATATCTAAAAATTACAACGATCCAACGGTCAGATTAAAAATTATAACTCACACAATAAAGCTGTAAGAACACTGATTTGATCTTTTAATACCTCCAATCCGACAAAATACTGATAAAATACCTCAACATTAATTCCTTCATTTATAACCGCATAAATAAATCCATCATTTATATCCACATCAAATAAATATTTCATTATCATATAGATCAATAATTAATCATTCACAAATAATATTACAGAATCACAATAATGACAATCAGGCAGTTCTCAAGATAGAGGGGGCTTTTTGATATGGATTTCTCCTTACTGGCGCGCAATTAGGTGACCAAACCTCTCCTTGACAGAACTTTCTAGACATTGCCAATAATGATATCTAATAATATTATTCAAATAATATGAATTTTTGATCTGATAATGGAGATACTGTGCAGTGACAATTATTGAAACAACAATAATATAAAATATCAACGCAACAATTATTGATTCAATAAAATAAAATATTGAACATAAATTATTGTAACAATTATTGAGTAGTGCATTCTCACGTAAGAATCAATAATTAAAAAAATACTATGCAATACCGTGTGCTACTGTGCAACTACGCGTATTACTGTATTTTAATCCCTAGGTATTCCAATAGTGTTAACGGTAATAACTACGCCGTTATTTATAAAAACTCAAATTTGTCTTTTTTTTCATCCGACAGTTATTCTGTTATGGGGCCCACAAATGGCTGCGTCGTCGTACGAATATTTTCTGACAGAAAGAATATTCCACGACCAAACGAATATTCCCCGACAACAATGAATATTTTATAACCACTTGTTTAGTTTGTAAAATTTGCACATTTCACCCATAACCAAAATATTATATCAATTTAACACCTTATTATTCACAATAATAATTAGAGAAAATTTGATTTTATTCATTAATAAGTTGGGGTCTTACAACCTCCCCTCCCATCTTCCCTGTCATCATAATTTCTTCATTGCTCATCTCCTGTATTTCAGATATTATTCTAGAATACAGCTTCAAAACATGGGTTAATTGAACAAATTAACATATCACATAATATTCCGATATTATGACTGACCAACAAATAAGCTTAGGTAGGACACACTAACGAAGGATTTATTCATCTCCCCCTTCCTAGTTATATTTCCCGATCTCCGTTAGAGATCATATCCCTAAGCTCTGATACCAACTGTGACAACCTCAAAATAGGTCCAATCCATCCAACCTATTCTGAGCTGCCAAAAACATAGTATAGAAAATAACTACAACTTTATTACAACAATTGTCGTGCAAAATACAATAACACATATGCTATAAGTTTTGATACAAATATATACCAACTGTGACTCTCATCCCAACCTTGGATAGCACGTCACAATGACACCTTACATAAAGGAATAGTCAAAAATTATTTTAGAAATTAAAATTTTTGGGAAGTGCTCAAGGAAACCTTCGTACATGGGAGGTCATGCATCTAAATTATGATAGATATCATATGTCCACAGAATTATCCTTGGTTGACCCAATAGACCCCAAAGAAAAATAATAAGATTACTATCATATTCTTTCCAATAGTAAGTCTTCTCTTGACATATCATTATCTCCACTGTCTCTAATTGAGAATTATACTTCAAACAAACACCAAGATTATATAGGTAGTGCTCGTAGATATACTCAGCAAGTGGATGTGCACAACCATGTCTTATGATGACACGAGGTTGTATGTCATTAGACATTTTGTATGATAGTGACAAAACACCCTTCCAACGTTGGGTTTGCCTCACCCTATTTGATTCACCAAATATAACTACTAAATGATTTCCACCGTTCTATTCCCCTGTTACCCCCGCTCGACCCAGCTATACTTTTATTACCTGAAAGGAATTATGAAGCAGAAGGGTGAGCACAACTAGCCCAGTAAAGAATATCATGACTATAGGTAAATAAATTATCAATAGCCTTCAACAGTAATAAATCAGAGATTTAGAACATATGGTAGATGATAAAAATTTTCAACCATAGTTGTAGCGGAACGAACAATCCATTAGAAGAGTCAAATAGACCATAAAGTCTATTATCTTCTCCACATTAAAAGTTCACCAACAATGTTTTATCCCTGTAACATTAATCAACAGTTTCTTTCCATAATTATATGAATAACTCATAATCATAATTGTAATTCTAAATTTCTCTTCGCATCCAGGACGAAGATAATTTTCATCACATGTCTTTACCTGAAACATCAAAGATCATGGTTATACCAAATCATACTTCCTGTTTATAATCATACTAATAATTTCATCTTTGCATTACGACCGAAGATATTCATCAACAGACCATCTTTGCACTACAAGCCAAAGATATTCAACAACATGTCATCTTTGCACTACGGGCCAAAGATATTCATCAACAATTCATCTTTGTACTACAGGCCAAAGATATTCCTCAACAGTTCATATTTACACTACATGCCAAATATATTCATCAACAGTTCATATTTGTACTACATGCCAAATATATTAATATCTCAAAGAAATATATAATCATTTCAGAATTTATATAAACAATAATTATAGCCATGTTGATCATTTCACCTTTGCACTTAAGCTAAAGATATTTAATTATAAATTCAATGGTCATGATCATACCAGTCAACAATTCAACTTTACACTACTGGCCAAAGGGAACCCATAGTCATGATCATACCAAAAATCTACCCAATTTTACACTCAAGTCAAAGAGAAATATCATCATTAGGGTTATAAAAATGTTATATATAATAGTAAAATCAATATAATCAAAACATCTAGATTTATTCTCAAGAGTAATATTCATAAATTAACTATAATTTGGTTAGAAAAAGAAACCAATTTTGTCATGAATAGTAACTCGTAAATAGTAACTCATGATTAGTAAACCTGACACAAAAAGGTAAAAATTCTATAATAAAATCCATACCAATATTTCGGTATAATGATATTGAAATAATATTTCTTAAACTTATAAACAATTTATTTTAATTATTTACACTTTACTAAATAATGCATTTAATCATCCTAAAATTCCAAACTCATAAGATCTCATCGCCATTAACCAAAACCCTCATCAAAAATCTGCATATACCTTATATAGGATTCTTAAGCCATAAAATCCTATTTTCTAATTTTTTTACTTCACATAACATATTTAAATCATTTACTCATAACTAGTCCATTTTCATGAAAAATATCAAATCAGTACAAACAAATTTTCTTTTATGAGATTTAATAGAATATAGTCCCATATTGAATATATATTTTTCTCAGAATTTTTAAAAATCATTTACTATTTTTCATATGGCCAAAACAGCCGAATATTTAGATATTTATCAAAAATTGTACTTTTATCCAAAAATTTTGAAATTTACAGAGTATACTTCTATCATATACATGTACTCTCAATAAAAATTTTACCAATTTTGGAGTTAACCACAAGGAGTTATAATCGGTTACTTTTAAAATTGTCTTTTCTCATAAAATTCACAACTCTTAATCTATACATCCAAAAATCGCCATTTTCAGACACAATCAGGAAAAATTATCAAATTATCATTTCAAATTTTTCCTGAATTTTTGAAGGTCAGAAAAATTACGAAACAGAAAAACATAACAACCCTTAAAATCCCTTACTATCCCTTACCTCAAAAGAGTAGCACTTCTGACTGGATATCGGATATGACGCTGAAGGAAACTTGCACTGATGAATAGCAACTCACAAAGTATCCAAATACTCACAAAATACACTCGATAATCTAGAGAGAAAAAGAGTGAAAACATATGAATTCTGGTGTATTTTTCAATTCTAACTTAGCCCTCTATTTATAAGAAAATATTAGCACGCCGAAGCAGACTTGACCTGCTACCTGATGGCTTTACCTACTACTATTTCACCCACCAAAAATTAGCCATCTTCCCCAATAACCAAAAGTGCGGCCCACCCATTTCTAGAATTTTCTACCAAAATCATTTATAAACCTAATTTCCGAATCAGTCACCTCTTAAAATTCATAACAAATCATTCGTTCATTTTTAACGGTTCAAAATTTGTGAACATATACTCAACTTATATATGTATAACATATCTAAAAATCACAACGACCCAACGGTTAGATTAAAAATTATAATTCACACAATAAAGTTGTAAGAACACCGATTTGATCTTTTAATACCTCCAATCCGACAAAATACTGATAAAATACCTCAACATTAATTCCTTCATTTATAACCACATAAATAAATTCATCATTTATATCCACATCAAATAAATATTTCATTATCATATAGATCAATAATTAATTATTCACAAATAATATTACATAATCCCAATAATGACAACTAGGCAGTTCCCAGGAAAGAGGGGGCTTTTCGATAAGGATTTCTCCTTACTGGCGCGTAATTAGGTGACCAAACCTCTCATTGACAGAACTTTCTAGACATTACCAATAATGATATCTAATAATATTATTCAAATAATATGAATTATTGATCTGATAATGGAGATACTGTGCAGTGACAATTATTGAAACAATAATAATATAAAATATCAACGCAGGAATTATTGATTCAATAAAATAAAATATTGAACATAAATTATTGTAACAATTATTGAGTAGTGCCTTCTCACGTAAGAATCAATAATTAAAAAAATACTGTGCAATACCGTGTGCTACTGTGCAACTACGCGTATTACTATATTTTAACCAGCAGGTATTCTAATAGTGTTAACGGTAACAACTATGCCGTTATTTATAAAAACTTAAATTTGTCATTTTTTTCATCCGACAGTTATTCTGTTTTGGGGCCCACAAATGGCTGCGCCGTCATACGAATATTCCCCGACAGAAAGAATATTCTATGACCAAATGAATATTCCCCGACAACAATGAATATTTTATAATCACTTGTTTATTTTGTAAAATTTGCACATTTCACCCATAACCAAAATATTATATCAAATTAACACCTTATTATTCACAATAATAATTAGAGAAAATTTGATTTTATTCATTAATAAGTTGGGGTCTTACAATCTTTATTCCCAAAATATAGGATGTTTCTCCCAAGTCCTTTATAGAGAAGTGTTTAGATAACCAAATTTTAATTGATTGTAGCATAGGAATATCATTCCCTATTAGTAATATATCATCAACATATAATACGAGGAATGAAACAGCGCTCCCACTAACCTTCTTGTACACACATGGTTCATCCTCATTTTTGATAAAATCAAACTCTTTGATTGTCTCATCAAAACGGATGTTCCATCTACGAGAAGCTTGCTTCAATCCATAAATGGATCGTTGTAGCTTACAGACTTGATTTGTTCTAAACTTTGAAACAAATCCCTCTGGCTATGTCATATACACATCCTCCTCAAGTTTCCCATTGAGGAAGGTCGTTTTCACGTCCATCTGCCAGATTTCGTAGTCATGGTAAGCTGCAATCGCAAGCAAAATTTGAATGGACTTGAGCATTGCTACTGGTGAGAAGGTTTCGTCATAGTCAACTCCTTGTCTTTGTTTGAAACCTTTTGCGACCAGTCGGGCCTTATAGGTCTCTACCTTGCCGTCTGCTCCAGTTTTTCTTTTAAAGACCCATTTACACCCAATAGGCTTAATGCCTTTAGGTGGTGAGACCAAAGTCCATACTTGGTTCTCATACATGGAGTCCATCTCAAATTTCATGGCTTCTTGCCACTTCTCTGAGTCTTTACTACTCATAGCCTATTCGTAATTCAATGGGTCATCATCATCTATGATGCGTACCTCATCGTCATCTTCTATGACAAATCCATACCTATCAGCTATCTTTGGTACTCTTCCAGATTTACGAATAGGGTATGGTACAAAAGGAATCTCTACTTGGACAGGTTCATCCATTGGATCTGTAGTGGTTTGTGGTTCTTGAATTTCTTTAAGATCTATTTTCCTCCCACTGACCCCTTCAAGGACAAACTCCTTTTCCAAGAAGGCAGCATGTTTGGCAACAAACACTTTTTGTTCAGTAGGATTGTAGAAATAATATCCTAAACTTTCTTTAGGATATCCCATAAAAGTACACTTATTAGATCTTGTCCCAAGCTTATCATTCTGAAACCTTTTCACATAAGCTGGACATTGTGATGCCCCCAAAATAGGTATACAACACCCATTCTGAGTCACCAAATACATGGTATAAAAAGCAAACTACAACTTTAATAATACAATTGTTGTGTAAAATACGACAACACATACTATGAGTTTAAATACAAATATTGTCTTCTAGACAATATCCACACTCAAATAAGTCCTCATTACAATTATTCAAACACTATTTACAGAAATAGTGAGGACTGCTAAAATATCTTTCTAGAACCATCACTCCATACTCCGACTAGATCCTGCTATGTTCTCACCTCCTGAGAAGAAAAATAGAACAAAAAGGAAAAGGATAAGCTCAACTAGCCCAGTAAAGAATATTATGACTAAGATAATATACAACAAATTATTATTAGTATTCAATAGGGAAAAATCTGATAGAATATAATCGACAACAAGTTTTAGATCAACAACTGCAGCGGAAACATCAAACCATTAGAAGAGTCAAGTAGAGAAAGAATTCTACTATCTTTTAAGATTTAAAAGTCCACCATCAATATTTTATCCCTGTAACATCAATCAATATACATCTTGAATCAAATATTCATCTTTGCACTACAGGCCAAAGATATTCATTTGTAACACCAGTCGGTCATGTTCATCTCAACACCTGTTAATCTTTGCACTACAAGCCAAAGATATTTGTCATCTACAGTGATGCTTCGGGCAAAGGGTTGGGATGTGTTCTCATGCAACATGAGAAAGTCATAGCCTATTCCTCAAGACAACTCAAAGAATATGAGAGGAATTATCCTACTCATGATCTAGAGTTGGCAGCTGTTGTCTTCGCACTTAAAATTTGGAGGCATTACTTGTATGGGGAGAAAGTGGAGATCTTTACGGATCATAAAAGCCTCAAATATTTCTTCACTAAAAAGGAACTCAACATGCGACAACGACGTTGGTTGGACCTGTTGAAAGATTATGATCATACCATCCAATACCATCCTGGAAAAATGAACGTGGTAGCTGATGCATTGAGTAGAAGATCATATGCAAGTATGAGTGCGATATTATCAACGCAAAGACCCATTTTGTGTGACTTACAAAGGATGGAGAGAGTTAAAGACTCCAGGAACCCATGTGATGATGGCGAATATACGAGTAGAACCGACTTTAATCGATAAAGTTAAAGCTGCTCAAGCTATAGACCTGGAGCTGATGCGTATGAGGAAGAAAGTGCAAGAAGGTGCTATGCCGGAAGCAAGAATCGATGAAGAAGGAATACTTCGAGTCAACTCCAGACTTTGTGTTCCTAACGACCCTGATTTAAAGTATAAAATCATGATGGAGGCGCACAACACACCGTTTACAATCCATCCTGGGAGTACCAAAATGTATCATGATCTTCATCAAACATTGTGGTGGAGCAATATGAAGAAAGAGATAGCGCTGTTTATGTCAAGGTGTCTAACTTGTCAACGAGTCAAAGCGGAGCATCAAGTACCAAAAGGTCCATTGCAACCCCTTGAAATTTTAGAATGGAAGTGGGAGCACATTACCATAGATTTCATTACTGGTCTTCCCAAGGTTTCTCAAGGCATTGATGCAATTTGGGTCATTGTTGATAGATTGACCAAGTCTGCTCATTTCTTACCAATACGAGAAACTTATACACTTGAACGTCTTGCTCGTATGTACATAAATGAGATTGTAAGACTGCATGGTATGCTAGTATCTATAGTTTCTGATCGAGACACAAGATTTACTTCACGATTTTGGGTTAGTTTGCAAAAAGCTATGGGCACGGATTTACGATTTAGTTTGGCATATCATCCCCAGACGGACGGACAATCAGAGAGGACTATTCAAACTCTTGAAGATTTATTAAGACTCTGTGCCCTTGACTTCAAGGGAAGTTGGGATAAGTTCTTACCATTGGTAGAGTTTTCCTACAACAACAGTTATCAAGCAAGTATTGGCATGACTCCATTCGAGGCATTGTATGGAAGAAAGTGTCGTTCTCTAGTATGCTGGGATGAGGTGGGTGAAGCAACATTGTTGGGACCGGAGTTGGTATGTATGACTGCGGAAAAGATTCAAACGATCCGGCAACATATAAAAACCTCACAAGATCGACAAAAGAGTTATGCTGATCTTCATCGAAAGGACGTAGAATTTGATATAGGAGATCATGTGTTGTTACGAGTTGCTCCGTGGAAAGGAGTTACGAGATTTGGAAAGAGAGGAAAGCTCAATCCTCGATTCATTGGCCCATTTTTAATCCTCGATCGAGTAGGAACTGTGACCTATAGACTCGCTTTACCGCCAAGTATGTTTCGTGTTCATAATGTTTTTCACATATCCATGTTACGTAAATATGTGGAAGACCCGAACCACATTATTGAGTTAGAACCAGACGAAATAGCAAAAGATTTAACGTATGAAGAGATTCCTGTTCAAATCTTGGATAAGAAGGAACATATTCTACGCTCTAAGGTTATACCTCAAGTAAAAGTTTTGTGGAGAAATCACGATGTTGAGGAAATGACCTGGGAGTTATAATATGAAATGAAGTCAAAGTATCCTTACCTCTTCGATATACCAGGTGCGTACCCTAATTTTGAGGGCGAAATTTCATAAGAAGGGGAGGTTGTAAGACCTCAACTTTTATAAATAAAGATGAATTTTCTATAAGTATCATTTTTGAATACTATGGAGTGAAATTGATATAATGTTATAGTTGTGAGTAATATTTATAAATTTTGCAAAGTACACAAGTTGCTATATTCGTACGACGACACAATCATTGGTGGACCCCACAACAGAATTATTGTCGGATTGAGAAAACGACAAAAATACGTTATGAAAATAACGGCAAAAGTTTTACCATTAATACTGTTGAACTACTCGATAGTAAAAGTACAGTAATACGCGTGGTTGCATAGTAGTACACGGTATTGATTATTGATGCTTACGTGATAAGTCACTTAGTTTTTTTTATTGGTATTATTAATGTAATAAAACAGAAAAGCTTTTTATATAAAACAGAATACTTTTATAAAGTTATTCGTTTTATTAGGCTAATAGTAAAATCTTTTTATATAAAACAGAATATTTTTATAAAGTTATCTATTTTATTAGACAATAATTAGAATATATTATATTTTATTATGCATAGTATTTGCATAGTGCATGCATAGTGTTTGCATAATAAAATCTTTTATAGAGTTATTCGTTTTATTAGATTATAAATATAATATATTATATTTTATTTAAAAGATTTTGCTTTAAATATGGACCGTCAGATTAAAGTAAATCAATCTAGACCGTTAATGAGTTAGTTACTACGCATTCCATTTTTCTATAAATAGAAGCTCATTCCTTTATTATTTTCTTACGAATTCATTGAAACTCTAGAGAGAGAAACTATAGAGAGAAAGAAGAAAAGTATTCTGCTACTTCATTACTCCGATATCAAGTTTCTTTTACGGTAAGTGGTATTATTTGTTGTACTCGGTATTCTTTCTTTCTTATTCATGAAGAGAACTTCTGTTATTCAATTATTTATTATTCTGTTGGAATAACTTGTATACGCGGGCTACCCTATACTTGGTGAAATTCTTCTGTTATTACATTTTTATTATTCTGTTGGAACATCATGTCTGTGCTTTGCGCCGGACTTGGTTCCATTATTTATTATTCTGTCAAAATATCCTGTCAGTGTTTTACGCCGGACCTGGTTTTATTATTTATTATTCTGTCAGAATATCCTGTCTGTGCGTTTACGCCGGACCTGGTTCTATTATTTATTATTCTGTCAGAATATCCTGTCGGTGCGTTTACGCATGACCTGGTTCCATTATTTATTTTTCTGTTGGAATAACCTGTCTGTGCGGTCTATCGCATGCATGGTGATTTCTTTTGTTATTCCATTCTTTATTATATTCAGTTGGTTAAAGTTTTAACTTTTATACTCTATGAAATTAGTGAAATATCCTTGATATTTGCGCTTCATCCAGTATCTTTTCATGAAAATATTCTTCCGAGCATTCTTGAATTTTACTTCACAAAGTAGTATCATGTTGACAATTTGGACGTTATTGGTTCCTGGATAAATTAATTCTTGAACTTGTTTTATTGAATTCTTATATCATTGTCATCATCCTCATGTTTATATTCTGTTGAAAGTCATCTGTGGCCTGTAGTGCATAGATGGACTTGGAATGATTATGACCAGGGATTATTCGGTATAATCATGACCGTAATGTTACAAATGATGTGGTAAAAGTCCTCATTGGCCCGTAGTGCATTGATGGACAGTTGTTGTCATGATCATGACCATTGATGAATACACGAATATCCTTGGCTGTGATGCATATATAATTTGTGGTTGTGATACTAATGAATATCCTTGGCCGTAGTACAGGGTGGATTATTTATTAAGCTGAGTCTCAGCGATAAAAGTCATGAAAAACCTTTTAAATCATAAAAGATAGTAGATTTTATTCTCTACTTGACTCTTTTAATGGATTGCTTGATCCGCTGCAGTTAAACTTGATGTCTATTTTATTTTATCAGTTTAACATTGTTGAAGAGTAATGATAATTTATTTTGCATTATCTTAGTCATAATATTTCTTACTGGGCTAATTGAGCTCACCCTTTCTTTCACTGTTCTCTTTAGGAAATGAGAATATAGTTGGGACTAGTCGGGAAACGGAGTGATGTACCAGATGATATCATTAGTAGTCCTCACTATTCTATGTAATAGTGTGATAATAATTGTAATGAGGACTCCTTTTGAGTATGGATACTCTCTAGAAGACAATATTTGTATTCAAACTCACAATTTATGTTTTGTCGTATTGTACACGACAGTTGTATTATTAAGTTGTATTTGAATTTTGTACCATATATCTGGCGACTCAAAATGGGTGATGTATACCTAATTTTAGGGGCGTCACAATATATATATATATATATATATATATATATATATATATATATATATATATATATATGTCACCACCACATGAATCACGGATTCATATAAACCGAATGAACATGATAAGCTTTTTGAAAAGTAAAATCAGCCATGGACTCAACGACATAAAAAAACGTTTTTCAACATCTGATTTTGGGATTTTTTTTTCATAAAATAATAATTTTATACGACAAATTATGCCCAATAATTTATTCTAAATATATACTCATATTTATATGAAATCAAATCAATTAATAATTCGCATAAAGTTTGGCTCTTGATACCACTCTTAGGTTTTGTGAAAATCAAAGTAGCAATCAAATTACAAAAATTAGCGAAAGCAAAATAAAATTAGATTTTAAAAACTTTTCACAAACCAATTACCCGGATCATCATTTATGCATATTATTAATTAAACGAAGAATAAGAAATTATGAAATCATGCCTTTGTAGAAACGAGCTTCCTCAGGTACGAGTTCACCTCCTACTTCTCCGCGATCTTTTTGAATCTCCGGGTAGATTCCTTCCTTTGATCAATGTAAGCCACCCAAGTGTATTGCCTCTAGAGGTGATCTACCAAGGAAGAAGAATTTTCAAGAAGAATGGTGTATTGGCTCAAATCCTAGTTTTTCCCATCTCTATAGAAAAAGGGGAGTACTCTCCAACTATTGGAATTACGTATATCTGATATCTGATATAAGACTCCTCTTATAAAGATATCAGATAACCCTATTAAAATAAGGTATTATTTATTTAATTAAACTCTTTTAATTAAATGGGCTCCCTAATCCTATTAGTGATAATTAATTAAACTCATTTAACTAATTTTCCCTCCTAATCCTGTTAGAAATAAATGAGAGTACTTATATTAAATTAATTTCTAAACTCCTTTAGAAATAATAATAATAATAATAATAATAATAATAATAATAATAATAATAATAATAATAATAATAATAATAATAATAATAATAATAATAATAATAATAATAATAATAATAATAATAATAATAATAATAATAATAAGATTCCTCTTACTAATTTATATTTAATATTTCTAAAAAATTAAATAATAAATATTAAGCTATTTAATTTATTCCATCACCATAGATTAAATTAAATATACTTAACATATTATTACGATTATACCATTAACTTCGTAAATAATTATTCTTCATTTTATGGTGTGACTCTTTAGGTTCTCCATATTAAACCGGTTGTGAATAAATCAATTAGAACAATTCTAACCTTATTTAAATAAATAAATTAAACGATAAATTTATTTAAATAAATAATATTTATTCTACAACAGGGATAAGCCTCCCTAGCGATCAACGACTTTTCAGATAATATAGATTTCAACATTAATCATAAAAGAACCTTTGAGTTAATAGTTACCGTACAATTCAATCCTTCCACCATAAAATGTCCCAATTAAATATAAGACATGGAATTACTGTCAAGTCTTACTTTATTTAATTATATGTATTTCGATTCCTAAATGCACAACTCCTAATTAATGCAAATTAGAAACTACTTTCTAATTTCATTCCACCTTGACCAAGGATTCCTGGATTGTCATTTATCGAATCGCATAGGACATTTCTCATCTTTTACTAGAAGTGGTAGATTCTTTATTGATCATTCACTATCTTCATATATAACTTATTACACCCAAGCATACCCTTTGATATACTCTAAGAGTCTTAAGGAATAAGTCAAAGTGTAATTTATTATATATAAGATACTATGATGATCTCAAGTCTAAGGATCATTTGTACTACTATCACTACAGGAATTCCTATTGACATGCAAGTAAAACTCCATTAGGTATTCCTTAGCGAGTCACGTTCAATGAACTTATTCTCTAATAAGCACCTACATACTTGCTTTAGTGTCTCCACACAAATGATCATGAGATCAATCATCCACATTCAATGAGCAAGCAACGTATGTACCAATCTATCCGGATTCACTAATTCCCTTTTTAGTAATCCATTGATTGGGAATATTTTAGTTTTAAGTTGTCTAAGAATTTAGATCTCATTAGCATGATCTCATCACGATTCTAAAAGCATTGCTTAAAACTATGGGTTTATCACATATTATTAAAATGACCCCATGTAGATAATAAATGCCTTTAATAAATAATTCTTTTATTAATAAACAAATAAGATTGATTACAAAGTATATGCTTTATCATCATACATGATTGGCTTGTATGCATACTACTTTCATTACGCTCGGAATCATTGTCCCCGAAAATATGTCCCCTTATAAGGTTGTTCACCTCAGCTTTTCAACATCTGAATCTGCACCAAAACAATTTGGTTTGGCATAATTTCTCAATAAACGCTTGAATTTCATGAACATCTTTGAATAATCGTCTAGCTGAATCAAATAGCATAGACTTCTACAACAATTCGAACTTACCATGTGCATTAGTTTTAACAAAACCGCACCTAATCCTAATAATATCTGACTAATCTTAATAGTTTTTAACTATCAAATATACACATCAGAAAAGAATCACCTTTTCACCACATATACATTGATAGCGCGACACTAACAGTCCAATGATTATCAATATGATAAACTGAGTGCAAGCACAAAACCCTTACCCATACAAAGATTTGTACAACTCAACCATCACATGGGTCCTCAATTGAAATCCTACCTAACTCTATCTTTCCCTTAACTTGCTCTTTGCTCGATACGAATTCCTTGTATCACATCATTTATAACTCCTCGCGAGTTATCTCGTACCATTTCATAGTATAATATCTTCATATCATCAAGCTATAACTATTCAAACATTACAAACCATCTTCCTTTTATAACTTAAACAGATCACGTCGTGATCTTATTCTATAATCATCTCCCTTACAATTCTTTTCTTAACTCGTGATCGTTTTGTTTTACGATCCCCTTTTTTTCCTTTCATTCACGACATTATTCGTTATCTTGGCTATTGGAGTTAGGGAACTCCCATTTCTTATCTTTATATCTCTTCAAGATTCTTCTTTGAATCTTCTTGTTTATATAACAATTCTTCCTTTAAGAATTTCTAACTTCATTTACATAGCTCAATATTTCATTCGAGTTACACAATTTCATCACACGTATCCATTTTCTACACTTGGTACACATCGAGTCTCTAACAGTTTCAATATGGTACGCTGAGTGGTTTCCCACAAACAACCAACAAACTAGGTTCCGAGTTGCTAGTTCATATATACCTCCGCTGTAAAAAGGAATCGTTTAGCCCAGATATCATACCTCACCTACTAAAGAGTACAACTGTACCATACTTAAATATAACTTTCTATTCTTATCTTCTTTACCAATCTCTTATTATAGACATTGTCTATTTGTTATAACCTTACATCCTTATTACTGGACTTGGGTAACCCCACATTCATACTCTATTTGAGCTAATTCTTTCATTATCTTCACATTCCTTCTCTAAGGTTATAGCCTACGGTACTCCTACCTAAGGTTTATAACTTACGGCTTTGATACCAATTGTAACGACCCCAAAATTCATACATTTTAATTCTCGACTTCGGTCGTTAACAATACATCTAACTTCTGATTTTACATCATTATTCGTTATTAAACTTTATAAAATACAAAATAATTTAAACTTTTATGTCTTCTTACTTTAATTCCCTGAATCAAAACCTTAATCAACTACATGTATTTGAATCAATCTTATTTTATGATTCGCCTTATCACTGTTATCATATAAAATTTTACATTTTAAACCGATAACCTTTACATATCAGATAACTCTAACTCTAGCTTTACAACTCAATATAAAACTATACATCATAAAACATTTAATACATCTCATGAATCTTAATCATGGTTTAAGAAAATAGCAACTTTAGCTAAAATATAAATCTTCGTATATTATTTTTGATCCACTTCATTCAAGTAGCACATAGTGTTATCTTCAATCCTTAACATATAAAAATGGTTATTTGCAAGGTTGAGCTCGACATGCCAGCAAAATTTAACAGTTTTCATGCATCACATAACACATAATAACATTCTCAACATATATTTCATAAATGTTGGACTAACATAACATACATGTTATAGTTCATATAACAAGTTTAAAGATTGAGCTCCTTACTCAATCAGCATGCTTTACTAAATCAACGTAGTCTTAAGTTGACTTTGAGGTTTCATGCTTTCAACATAAATATAACACATCATGTTATTTGCAATAAAGATTTAAAACAGTTAATCATCAAGTTCACATAGCAAATAGAAAATGAAAGACTTGCCTGATTCGTAGTTTAAGAACTACGACTTAACTGCTTATCGCTTATCTACACTTCGTGTATTCCTCCACAGTTATATTATTATTCACATTAACTATTAGTTCCATAGTAACGCATAGTAGTTATAATGTAAACTTTACTCTACATCTCATAACCCTTCTTATTAATTAATACACAATGTACTAACATCCTTTTTCCAACATAACACTCATTTCTAGTTAAACTTGTTATTTCAGTACAAGTCTTACATTACCATTTACATTTCAGAAATTCCAAGTGTTGACTTCACAACACTTGTCTAACATTCATTGTGTATACTAAGTTATCACATAACGCGTTTGTAACTTACTAATCATTCTCATAACTTTGAATTTATCAATTACATATTATGGTTCTGTTTTAACCTTCTTACTACATGTGTGACACTTTAACATAGCCTTAAACCAAGTGGTAAGGCTTCCCCAAAGTCTGTAGCAGCAGTAGAATGCTCTGTCTCAGATCGGTGTATGGTGCAGCTGCGCCACACATAGCGCAGCTGCGCAGTTTTTAGCCTTGGCACCAGCGCAGCTGCGCTGGTGCATAGACAGAGGCAGAGTCGGCTATGAACAGTAGCCGACTTTAGCCCAACAAACACATATTTCACCCACTAAACAGTAATATTAACACATAAAATAAATATAACACTATCATAGACAAGTTTGTTAACATATTCCACCAATTATAACAATTTAACAACAACTAAAAATATTTTAATTTCTCAAATTTCTCAATTTCATATGAAAACTCTATTTTTGAGTTTCTTCACCAGAAATTAACACTGTGATTTTAATTATTGTCCAAATTGCTTCGTTCAAATTACATTATCTTCGTTTCTTAATGAACTAACATAAACAAGCTTCAATTTACAGTTTATCATACTAATTGACTATCAAAATTGGTACTTTTACAAGCCCTATGAGAAAACCTAACACTATCATTATTTCCTACTATTATATGAAAATTAGCATGCAATTTCCTTGTTTAAACATAATCTCTAATCATCATAAACATATGCCATCACCATAATCAGTTGTATAACAAGATTTCAAAAAATTGAATTCATAGAGTTTGAAGCTTCATGCTGTAAAACTCATATATATATATATATATATATATATATATATATATATATACTATGATTTAGAAAAATACCTTCACTTAGCTTGTAATCATTGCTAATTGTAGCCAAAACTCACAAGCCCCTCTTAAAATCTCTCACAAATTCTCTGTGAACCTTCTTCTCAGACAACTTCTATTTTCCTTCCTGGCCAAATACAATATACGTAAAACCAAATAAAATCAACGCACGCCCTTTTTCAAACGTTTAAAACCGTCATCTACTAATTGCCCCTATTTAATTTATCAGTTACCAAAATTAGTCATTTAGAATCACTTTAAATTCCGATATGAGAATCTTTAACCTTTCATTTTATATCACTAAATGATTTTACATCACTAAATGAACTAACACAAACTATATTTAATGTTAAAACTAACAATATACGTAAAACTAAAGGATTTTCTTTCATTTAGGTGTATTATATGACCCCTTTAATGTTAAAACTAACAATATACGTAAAACTAAATGATTTTCTTTCATTTAGGTGTATTATATGACCCCTCAGCATGATTTAGAATCTTTTAAATTCTTGAGTTATTCATACTGCTTCCCAATTATTGAGCAATTGTGGAAGATTCTTGATATTCCAAAAGGCGAATGTGGTAAGGATGATATTCCTTAGAAGGAAGTAAGTCGTAGAATGCGACACTGAATGATGAATATATTGAATAAGTGAGAAAAAATTTTTTGAAATGAGGAGGAGATAAGTTATCAAAGAATAATGTAAAACTTTTAATAGAAATATTTAATAATTGTAGAAAGATCTTTGTGGGAAGAAGTGAGTATAGAAATCAATGAATGAATAAAGCATTAACGTAAAACCTATTTTGATAGATTGAATGAATGATAATTAATAAATAAAATTTCGAGGACGAAATTCTTAGAAGAATGGGTGAATGTAATATCCCGAGTGTGTATGATAATGATCCTTAGAAAAGGAAATGAATGAGTTAATAAATATATAATACTCAAAATAAAATTGAGTCTAAGTAAAAGGTTATGAAATAAAAATCACTAGAATTTTTATCAAGAATGGTGGGGGTAGGAAATATAAAACCAATATTAAGGTAAAGTGTTGAAGTTATTCAACGAAAAAATTTGATGAAAACCTGAGTAAGGTAGGGTTTCGGTGATTCCGAGAATGGAATCCTTATAAGGGGGGAAGAATGTGACAATCCAAGATTTTAGTAATTGTAATTTATAATATTTATTAAATGAAAAAAATATTTATTGATGTGGTTATTATTAGTAAATATTTATGACTAGATAATATTATAAATTAAATTAATTTATAATATAGAGAGTTGTAAAATAACATGAGATGTTATATTGTTGGTTTAATTTAATAATTCAAGATGTTATGATAAGTTATTAAATAAAAATTATAATGAAATTATAATTTTGTGATAATTGTTTAAGTGGAAAATTTATTTAAAATATAGTATGTGATTAATTTATTTGATTAATGTAGATATGAAAATCCAAATAAATAATATGTGATTATAAATTGCAAACTAAATTGTTTATTAAAATAAATTAATGGAGTTTAATTTAGTTTTTGCCAAATAAGGCTTAAATATATTAATTCTTTAAAATTTAAGGGGTTTTGCCAAACAAGCCTTATGGCTTTTGGAATTTCTAATTTTTGAATTTAATTAAAATAAATAAATTAAAATAATAAATATAATATATTTATGTTAGATACGTTTATGTTGTAACTGTTATCATAATTAGTATGCGTATCAAGGTATTAGTTTTTTCTTTTACGCATTATTTTTCTATATTGGCTAAGTCTGAGAGAGAAGAGAAGAGTTGAGAGTTCAGAGAATTGAGAATTGGGAGAGCTTGAGAGGATTTGAGAGAAATTGGTCTGAAATTGCAAGGATTGCCAAGCTATTTGAAGGTATTTTATCTAACCTTTGTATTATATATATATATATATATATATATATATATATATATATATATATATATATATATATGCACATATGGGTTTTACGGCAAAATTGCATGTTCTGTAAATTTCATCTCTTCGAATTATTACTATATAGTTGGTAATTGTGATTATACATGTTTACAATGCTAGAGGTTATGTTCAAACAAGGAAATTGCATGCTACATTCGTTTGACAATAGGAAGAAAAATGTCACTATATGTATTTTCATATGTTCATGAAAAGTATCAATGTTAGTGGCTAATTAGTATGTGAAATTGTGAATTGAAGCTTGTATATGTTAGTTCATTAAGAAACGAGCATAACGTAATTTGAATGAAGTGATTTGGTCAAGTATTAAATTCACAGCAATGATTTTTGTGATGGATATCAAAATTTGAGTTTTTTATGAAAATCATAGAATTTGAGAAATTAACCTAACTTAAATTGTTGTTAAATTATTTTAATTGGTGGAATATGTTAACAAACATGTTTGTGGTAGTGCTATAACATTTTTACATGTTATTATAACTGTTTGGTGGGTGAAATTTGTGTTTGTTGGGCTAAAGTTGGCTACTGTTCATCAGCCGTCTCTGCGTCTGTCTGTGCACCGGAGCAGTTATGCCGGTGCCAAGGCCGGTCCCAGGCTTGTGTGTGGCGCAGCTGCGCCATACCTTGTCCATAGACACTGAAGTCTGTTGTTGCTACAGATTTTGTTCTACCCCTATACGTTGGACTAACGATATGTTAGCATGCCAAACACGTAACAACAAGGTTAAAACATATTTGTAGTATGAAGGTTAAAATAGAACCGTGATATGTAATTGATAAATCCAAAGTTATGAGAATGATTAGTAAGTTACAAACGCGTTATGTGATAATTTAGTATACACAATGAATGTTAGACAAGTGTTGTGAAGTCAACACTTGGAATTTCTGAAATGTAAATGGTAATGTAAGACTTATACCGAAATAACAAGTTTAACTAGGAATGAGTGTTATGTTCGAAAAAGGATGTTAGTACATTGTGTATTGATTAATAAGAAAGGTTATAAGATGTAGAGTAAAGTTTACATTATAGCTACTATGCATTACTATAGAACTAATAGTTAATGTGAATAATGATATAACTGTGTAGGAATACATGAAGTGCAGATAAGTGATAAGTAGTTAAGTCGTAGTTCATAAACTACGAATCAGGCAAGTCTTTCAATTCCTATTTGCTACGTGAACGTGATGATTAACTGTTTTAAGTCTTTATTGCAAGTAACATAATATATTATATTTATGTTGAAAACATGAAACGTTAAAGTCAACTTATGAATACGTTGATTGAGTAAAGCATGCTGATTGAGTAAGGAACTCAATCTTTATACTTGTTATATGAACTGTAGCATGTACGTTATGTTAGAGTCCAATGTTTATGAAATATATGTTGAGCATGTTATTATATGTTACGTGATGCATAAAAACTATTAGATTTTGATGGGCTGTCGAGCTCAACCTTGCAAATAACCATTTTTGTAGGTCAAGATTTCGAGGTAAAGTTATGTGTTACATGAAAGACATGAATCAGATGTGATACTTGAAGATTTTTACACTTTGGTTGTGTTAGTTTTATTTGAGCTATGTTTAAGGTTCCGAGTGATGTATTAAAGTTGAATTGTAATATCATTTCGCGATGTAAACTATTTTAGTATTAAATTAATTCTGAGATATTTAGATGTAAAGGTTGAAGGTTTTGGGAACGAGGATAGTTTGTAATAGAAAATTTTAATTATTCTGCAAATTTCAATGGTTGTATTATCATTTAGTGATGTAAAATTGGAGGTGGAATGTATTGTTAACGACTGAAGTCGAGAATTAAATTGTTTGAATTTGGGGTCGTTACAGTTAGTATCAAAGCTGTAGGTTATAAACCTTAGGTAGGAGTACCGTAGGCTATAACCTTAGAGAAAGAATGTGAAGATAATGAAAGAATTAGCTCAAATAGAGTTTAAATAATAAAAAGTAATTTAAGAAATGTATAGAGAAGGGATTAAAACATGCGTGAAAGGATTCAAAGAAGAATCTCGCAGAGTTATAAGGAGTATGAATGTGGAGTTACTCAACTCCAATAATAAGGATGAAAGGTTATAATAAATAGACAATGTCTGTAAGAAGAGATTGGTATGGAAGTTAAGAATAAAAAAAAAGTTATAGTTAAGTATGGTACAGTTGTACTCTTTAGTAGTTGATGTATGGTATCTGGGTTAAACGACTCCTTCATAGAGCGGAGGTATATACGAACTAGCAACTCGGAACCTAGTTTGTTGGTTGTTTGTGGGAAACCACTCAGCGTACCATATTGAAACTCTAATAGCCAAGATAAACGTCGTAAATAAAAGGAAAGAAAGGGGATCGTAATAAAACGATCACGAGTTAAGAAAAGAATTTTATGGGACATAATTATAGAATAAGATCACGCCGTAATCTGTTTAAGTTATAAAAGCAAGATGGTCTGTAATGTTTGAATAGTTATAGCTTGATACTATGAAGATGATGTACTATGCTATAGTACGAGATAAACTCGCGAGGAGCTATAAATGATGTGATATGAGGAACTCGTATCGAGCAAAGAACAAGTTAAGAGTAAGATAGAGTTAGGTGGGATTTTAATTGAGGACTCATGTGGTGGCTGAGTTGTACAAACCTTTGTGTGGGCGAGGGTTTTGTGATTGCACTCAGTTTATCACATTGATAATCATTGGAATGTTGGTGTCGCGCTATCAATGTATATGTGGTGAAAATGTGATTCTTTTCTCATGTGTATGTTTGATAGTTAGAAACAATTAAGATTAGTCAAATAATATTAGGATTAGGTGCGGTTCTTAAAACTGATGCATATGGTATGTTCGTGACTCATAATAATATGGTATGTTTTGAACCCCTCAACGAATGGACGCCTATGGTCCGACTAGTATAAGTTCTTAAATTCATATAATTGTGGCAAGTTCCTGAACTTCCAATGTGCGGTTAGTTTGATGAACTGGGGTATAATTAAGTGTGAATGGAGTATTGAGGATGATAGAGATAGATAGACCTATTAAGCAATGGATCAATATAGAAAGTGGAGACATAGGTTTTTCCAAATCTTCTAGATTTACTAGATTTTTGAAATTTATTGACTTCGTGCCTATGGTTGTACTTGTGATTTTTAAAAAATGTTGGATCACACTAGTGAACCAAAGAATTTTTAAAACAGTGCTATTATTCGCGTATCAATGCTGTTTGTTTCTGCTAGAAAAAAAATAATTTTTAAATTTCCAAAATATATTTTAATTATATATTAGGTGATATGATAAACGATGGAGTCATCAATGCAATGGAACCTGGTGTTGGATGTGATCATATGATCGTCAGCCCACTATGGTGAGATGAAGTATGACAACGTCATAATCATGACGCCATAAAAAGATTTTTGAGGCTTCTTTAAGATATGAGAATATATATATATATATACATATATATATATATATATATATATATATATATATATATATATGTATATGTATATTTCGATTGATGTTCGAATTGTTGTAGAAGTCTATGCTAGTTGATTCAGCTAGATGATTATTGAAAGATATTCATGAAATTCAAGCGTTTATTGAAAAATTATGCCAAACCAAATTGTTTTGGTGCGGATTCAGATGTTGAAAAGCTGAGGTGAACAACCCTATAAGGGGACATGTTTTCGGGGACAATGGTTCTGAGCGTAACGCATATAGTCGTTACAAAACACTACGTTGAGGCCCAACGTAGTGGTACAATAGGATGGCCACCTAGTGTACGTGTGGAGGGTGTTTTTAGTCTTTATGATTGATAAACACTCTGGTTTGCAGTGTGAAGGATTGAGTTGAAGCACTAGTAAACCGATAATAGAGTTCACGGTCTTGTGACCCCTGAGCATAATTTGGAATCTTTAAAATTTCGGAGTTATTCATACTGCTTCCTAATTATTGAACAATTGTTGAAGATTCTTATTATTCTAAAAGGCGAATGTGGTAAGGATGATATTCCGTAGAAAGAAGTAAGTCGTAGAATACGACACTGAATGATGAATATATTGAACAAATGAGAAAAGAAATTTTGAAATGAGGAGGAGATGAGTTATCAAAGAATAATATAAAACTGTTAATAGAAATGTTTAATAATTGTAGAAAGATCTTTGTGGGAAGAAGTGAGTATAAAAATTAGTGAATGAATAAAGTATTAACGTAAAATCTATTTTGATAGATTGAATGAATGAGGATTAAAAAATAAAAAATAAAAAAATTCGAGATCGAAATTCTTAGAAGATGGGGTGAATGTAATATCCCGAGTGTTTATGATAATGATCCTTAAAAAAAAGAAAAAAAATGGGTGGGTTAAAGAATATATAATAGTCAAAATAAAATTGAGTCTAAGTAAAAGGTTATGAAATAAAAATCACTAGAATTTTTATCAAGAATGGTGGGGGTAGGAAATATAAAACCTATATTAAGGTAATGTGTTGAAGATATTCAACGATATATTTTTTGAAAAGAAAGATAAGGTTTCGGTGATTCCGAGGACGAAATTCTTGTAAGGAGAGAAGGGTGTGGCAACCTGAATTTTTATAAGTTATTAAAATAAGAATTTATTAATTAAAAATTCTTATTATGAGATGTTTTTAATTTGAGTATGTATATGTATGTGCTGTATATTTTGAAATATGTGATGGTGTGAAGAGAAATATATATTCATATATTGGAAAAGTGAGGTTTAATAGTACCCTGAGTTATTTGTTTCATCTGTATTTTTGATTCTTGGGACAGAATCTTTGTAAGGAGGGAACAATGTGACAATCCAAGATTTTAGTAATTGTAATTTAAAATATTTATTAAATGAAATAAATATTTATTGATATGGCTATTATTAGTAAATATTTATGACTAGATAATATTATAAATTAAATTAATTTATAATATAGAGAGTTGTAAAATAACATGATGTAAGACCCCAACTTATTAATGAATAAAATCAAATTTCCTCTAATTATTATTGTGAATAATAAGGTGTTAATTTGATATAATATTTTGGTTATGAGTGAAATTTGCAAATTTTATAAAATAAACAAGTGGCTATAAAATATTCATTGTTATCGGGAAATATTCGTTTGGTCGTGGAATATTCTTTCCGTCGGGGACTATTCGTACGACGGTGCAGCCATTTATGGGCCCCATAATAAAATAACTGTCAGATGAAGAAAATGACAAATTTGAATTTTTATAAATAACGACATAGTTGTTACCGTTAACACTATTGGAATACCTGGTGGTTAAAATACAATAATACGCGTAGTTACACAGTAGCACACGGTATTGCACAATATTTTTTTAATTATTGATTCTTACGTGAGAAGGCACTACTCAATAATTGTTACAGTAATTTCTGTTCAATATTTTATTTTATTGAATCAATAATTGCTGTGTTGCTATTTTATATTATTATTATTTCAATAATTGTCACTGCACAGTATCTCCATTATCAGATCAATAATTCATATTATTTGAATAATATTATTAGATAGCATTATTGGTAATGTCTAGAAAGTTCTGTCAAGGAGAGGTTTGATCACCTAATTGCGCGCCAGTAAGGAGAAATCTTTATCGGAAAGCCCCCTATTTTGTAATATTATTTATGAATAATTAATTATTGATATATATGATAATGAAATATTTATTTGATGTAGATATAAATGATGGATTTATTTATGTGGTTATAAATGAAGGAATTAATGTTGAGGTATTTTATCAGTATTTTGACGGATTGGAGGTATTAAAAGATCAAATCAGTGTTCTTACAGCTTTATTGCGTGAGTTATAATTTTTAATCTGACCGTTGGATCGTTGTGATTTTTAGATATGTTATACATATATAAGTTGAGTATATGTTCACAAATTTTGAACCGTTAAAAATAAACGACTGATTTGTTATGAATTTTAAGAGGTGACTGATTCAGAAATTAGGTTTATAAATAATTTTGGATGAAAAATTCTAGAAATGGGTGGGCCCCACTTTTGGTTGTTGGGGAAGATGATTGATTTTTGGTGGGTGAAATAGTAGCAGGTAAAGCAATCAGGTAGCAGGTCAAGTCTGCTTTGGCGTGCTAACATTTTTCTATAAATAGAGGGCTAAGTTAGAATTGAAAATCACACCAGAATTCATAAGTTTTCTCTATTTTTCTCTCTAGATTATCGAGTGTATTTTGTGAGTATTTAGATACTTGGTGAGTTGCTATTCATCAGTGCAAGTTTCTTTCAGCGTCATATCCGATATCTAGTCAGAAGTGCTGTTCTTTTGAGGTCAGGGATAGTAAGAGATTTTAAGGGTTGTTATGTTTTTTTGTTTCGTAATTTTTCTGACCTTCAAAAATTCTGAAAAATTTTGAAATGATAATTTGATGCTTTTTCTTGATTGTGTCCAAAAATGACGATTTTTGGATGTATAGATTAAGAGTTGTGAATTTTATGAGAAAATACTATTTTAAAAATAACCGCTTATAACTCCTTGTGATTAACTCCAAAATTAGTGTAATTTTTATTGAGAGTACATGTATATGATAGAATTATACTCTGTAAATTTTGGAATTTTTGGATAAAAGTACAATTTTTGATAAATATCTAAATATTCGGCTGTTTTGGCCATATGAAAAATAGTAAATGATTTTTAAAATTTTTGGGAAAAATATATGTTCAATATGAGACTATATTCTACTAAATCTCATAAAAGAAAATTTGTTTGTAGTGATTTGGTATTTTTCATGAAAATAGACTAGTAATGAGTAAATGAATTAAATATGTTATGTGAAGTAAAAAAAATTAGAAAATAGGATTTTATGGCTTGAGAATCCTATATGAGGTAAATGCAGATTTTTGATGAGGGTTTTGGTTATTGGCGATGAGATCTTATGAGTTTGGAATTTTAGGATGATTAAATGCATTATTTAGTAAAGTGTAAACAATTAAAATAAATTGTTTATAAGTTTAAAAAATGTTATTTCAATATCATTATACCGAAATATTGGTATGGATTTTATTGTAGAATTTTTACCTTTTTATGTCGGGTTTACGAGTTACTATTCACGAGTTACTATTCACGAAGTTACTATTCACGGATTACTATTCATGATAAAATTTATTTCTTTTTCTAATCAAATTATAGTTAATTTATGAATATTACTCTTGAGATTAAATCTAGATGTTTTGATTATATTGATTTTACTATTATATATAACTTTTTATAACCCTAATGATGATATTTCTCTTTGACTTGAGTGTAAAGATGGGTAGATTTTTGGTATGATCATGACTATGGGTTCCCTTTGGCCAGTAGTGCAAAGTTAAATTGTTGACTGGTATGATCATGACCATTGAATTTATAATTGAATATCTTTAGCTTAAGTGCAAAAGTGAAATGATCAACATGATTATAATTATTGTTTATATAAATTCTAAAATGATTATATATTTTTTTGAGATATTAATATATTTGGCATGTAGTGCAAATACGAACTGTTGATGAATATATTTAGCCTGTAGTGCACATATGAACTGTTGATGAATATATTTGGCCTGTAGTGTAAATATGAATTGTTGAGGAATATATTTGGCCTGTAGTGCAAAGATAAATTGTTGATGAATATCTTTGGCCCGTAGTGCAAAGATGACCTGCTGTTAAATATCTTTAGCCTGTAGTGCAAAGATAGTCTGTTGATGAATGTCTTTGACCGTAGTGCAAAGGTGAAATTATTAGTATGATTATAAACAGGAACTGTGATTTGGTATAACTATGATCTTTGATGTTTCAGGTAAAGACATGTTATGCAAATTATCTTCGTCCTGGATGCGAAGAGGAATTTAGAATTACAATTATGATTATGAGTTATTCATATAATTGTAGAAAGGAACTGCTGATTAATGTTACAAGGATAAAACATTGTTGGTGGACTTTTAATGTGGAGAAGATAATAGACTTTATGGTCTATTTGACGCTTCTAATGGATTTGTCGTTCCGCTGCAACAATGGTTGAAAAATTTATCATCTACCATATGTTCTAAATCTCTGATTTATTACTGTTGAAGGCTATTGATAATTTATTTATCTTTAGTCATGATATTCTTTACTGAGCTAGTTGTGCTCACTCTTCTGTTTCAAAATTTATTTCAGGTTATACGAGTGTAGCTGGGTCGAGCGGGGGTAACAGGGGAATAGAACGGTGGTTATCATTTAGTAGTTATATTTGATGAATCCAATAGGGTGAGGCGAACCCAACGTTGGAAGGGTGTTTTGCCACTATCATACAAGATGTCTAATGTCATACAACCTCATGTCATTATAAGACATGGTTGTGCACATCCACTTACTGAGTATATCTACGAGCACTACCTATATAACCTTGGAGTTTGGTTAAAATATAATTCTCAACTAGAGACAGTGGAGATAATGATATGTCAAGAGAAGACTTACCATTGGAAAGAATATGATAGTAATCTTCTTGTTTTTATTTGGGGTCTATTGGGTCAAGTAAGAATAATTATGTGGACATATGATATCTATCATAACCTAGATGCATGGCCTCTCATGTACGAAGGTTTCCTTGAGCACTTTCCAAAAAATTTAATTTATAAAACAATTTTTGGCTATACCTTTATGTAAGGTGCCATTGTGACGTGTTATCCAAGGTTGGGATGAGAGTCACAGTTGGTATATATTTGTATCAAAACTCACAGCATATGTGTTATTTTATTTTGCACGACAATTGTTGTAATAAAGTTGTAGTTATTTTCTGTACTATGTATTTGGCGACTCAGAATATGTTGGATGGATTGGACCTATTTTGGGGTTGTCACACATGAGATGTTATATTGTTGTTTTAATTTAATAATTCAAGATGGTATGATAAGTTATTAAATATAAATTATAATTTTATGATATTTGTTTAAGTGGAAAATTTATTTAAAATATAGTATGTGATTAATTTATTTGATTAATGTGGATATAGAAATCTAAAAAAATAATATGTGATTATAAATTGTAAACTAAATTGTTTATTAAAATAAATTAATGGAGTTTAATTTAGTTTTTGCCAAATAAGGCTTAAATATATTAATTCTTTAAAATTTAAGGGGTTTTGCCAAATAAGCCTTATGACTTTTGAAATTTCTAATTTTTAAATTTAATTAAAATAAATAAAATAAATAATTTAAATTAAAATAATAAATATAATATATTTATGTTAGATACGTTTATGTTGTAACTGTTATAATAATTAGTATGCGTATTAAGGTATCAGTTTTTTTCTTTTATGTATTATTTTTCTATATTGGTTAAGTCTGAGAGAGAAGAGAAGAGTTAAGAGTTCAGAGAATTGAGAATTGGGAGAGCTTGAGAGGATTTAAGAGAAATTGGTCTGAAATTTCATGGATTGCCAAGCTATTTGAAGGTATTTTATCTAACCTTTGTATTATATATATATATATATATATATATATATATATATATATATATATATATATATATATGCACATATGGGTTTTACGGCAAAATTGCATGTTCCGTAAATTTCATCTCTTCGAATTATTGCTATATAGTTGGTAATTGTGATTATACATGTTTACAATGCTAGAGGTTATGTTCAAACAAGGAAATTGCATGCTACATTCGTTTGACAATAGGAAGAAAAATGTCACTATATGTATTTTCAGATGTTCATGAAAAGTATCAATGTTAGTGGCTAATTAGTATGTGAAATTGTGAATTGAAGCTTGTATATGTTAGTTCATTAAGAAACGAGCATAACGTAATTTGAATGAAGTGATTTGGTCAAGTATTAAATTCACAGCGATGATTTTTGGGATGGATATCAAAATTTGAGTTTTTTATGAAAATCATAGAATTTGAGAAATTAACCTAACTTAAATTGTTGTTAAATTATTTTAATTGGTGGAATATGTTCACAAACATGTTTGTGGTAGTGCTATAACATTTTTACATGTTATTATAACTGTTTGGTGGGTGAAATTTGAGTTTGTTGGGCTAAAGTCGGCTATTGTTCTTCAGCAGTCTTTGCGTCTGTCTGTGCATCGGCATAGCTACGCCGGTGCCAAGGCAAAAAACGGCGCAGCTACACAGGTCCCAGCCTTGTGTATGGCGCAGCTGCACCATACCCTATCCATAGACACTGAAGTCTACTGATGCTACAGATTTTGTTCTACCCCTATACGTTGGACTAATGATATGTTAGCATGCCAAACACGTAACAACAAGGTTAAAACATAGTTGTAGTATGAAGGTTAAAACAGAACCGTGATATGTAATTGATAAATGCAAAGTTATGAGAATGATTAGAAAGTTACAAATGCGTTATGTGATAACTTAGTATACACAATGAATGTTAGACAAGTGTTGTGAAGTCAACACTTGGAATTTCTGAAATGTAAATGGTAATGTAAGACTTGTACCGAAATAACAAGTTTAACTAGAAATGAGTGTTATGTTGGAAAAATGATGTTAGTACATTGTGTATTGATTAATAAGAAAGGTTATGAGATGTAGAGTAAAGTTTACATTATAGCTATTACGCGTTACTATGGAACTAATAGTTAATGTGAATAATGATATAACTGTGTAGGAATACACGAAGTGCAGATAAGCGATAAGCAGTTAAGTCGTAGTTCATAAACTATGAATCAGGTAAGTCTTTCAGTTCCTATTTGCTACGTGAACGTGATGATTAACTGTTTTAAGTCTTTATTGCAAATAACATGATGTATTATATTTATGTTGAAAGTATGAAACGTTAAAGTCAACTTATGACTACGTTAATTGAGTAAAGCATGCTGATTGAGTAAGGAACTCAATCTTTATACTTGTTATATGAAATATAACATGTATGTTATGTTATAGTCCAATGTTTATGAAATATATGTTGAGCATGTTATTATATGCTACGTGATGCATGAAAACTGTTAGATTTTGCTGGGCTGTCGAGCTCAACCTTCCAAATAACCATTTTTGCAGGTCAAGATTTTGAGGTAAAGTTATGTGTTACTTGAAAGACATGAATCAGATGTGATACTTGAAGATTTATACACTTTGGTTGTGTTAGATTTATTTGAGCCATGTTTAAGGTTCGAATGATGTATTAAAGTTGAATTGTATTATCGTTTCCCGATGTAAACTATTGTAGTATTAAATTAATTATGAGATATTTAGATGTAAATGTTGAAGGTTTTGGGAACGGGGATAGTTTGTAATAGAAAATTTTAATTATTCTGCATATTTCAATGGTTGTATTATCATTTAGATGGAATGTATTGTTAACGAACGAAGTCGAGAATTAAATTGTTTAAATTTGGTATCGTTACAGTTGGTATCAAAGCAGTAGGTTATAAACCTTAGGTAGGAGTACCGTAGGCTATAACCTTAGAGAAGGAATATGAAGATAATAAAAGAATTAGCTCAAATAGAGTTTGAATAATAAAAAGTAATTTAAGAAACGTATAGAGAAGGGATTAAAACATACGTGAAAGGATTTAAAGAAGAATCTCGCAGAGTTATAAGGAGTATGAATGTGGGGTTACCCAACTCTAATAATAAGGATGAAAGGTTATAATAAATAGACAATGTCTATAAGAAGATATTGGTATGGAAGTTAAGAATAAAAAAAAGTTATAGTTAAGTATGGTACAGTTGTACTCTTTAGTAGTTGATGTATGGTATCTGGGTTAAACGATTCCTTCATAGAGCGGAGGTATATATAAACTAGCAACTCGGAACCTAGTTTGTTGGTTGTTTGTGGAAAACCACTCAGCGTACCATATTGAAACTGTTAGAGACTCGATGTGTACAAAGTATAGGAAATGGATACATATGATGAAAATGTAGAACTTGAATGAAATGTTGAACAATATAAATGAAGTTGGAAATTCTTAAAGCAGGAATTGTAATATAAACAAGAAGATTCAAAGAAGAATTTTGAAGAGATATAAAGATAAGAAATGGGAGTTGCCTAACTCCAATAGCCAAGATAACGAATAATGTCGTAAATAAAAGGAAAGAAAGGGGATCGTAAAACAAAACGATCACGAGTTAAGAAAAGAATTTTAAGGGAGATGATTATAGAATAAGATCACGACGTAATCTATTTAAGTTATAAAAGGAAGATGGTCTGTAATGTTTGAATAGTTATAGCTTGATGCTATGAAGATGATGTACTATGATATAGTACGAGATAAACTCGCGAGGAGTTATAAATGATGTGATATGAGGAACTTGTATCGAGCAAAGAACAAGTTAAGAGTAAGATAGAGTTAGGTGAGATCTCAACTGAGGACTCATGTGGTGGCTGAGTTGTACAAACCTTTGTATGGGCGAGGGTTTTGTGATTGCACTCAGTTTATCACATTGATAATCAATGGAATGTTGGTGTCGCGCTATCAATGTATATGTGGTGAAAATGTGATTCTTTTCTCATGTGTATGTTTGATAGTTAGAAACTATTAAGATTAGTCAGATAATATTAGGATTAGGTGTGGTTCTTAAAACTGATGCATATGGTATGTTCGTGACTCATAATAATATGGTATGTTTTGAACCCCTCAGCGAATGGACGCCTATGGTCTGACTAGGATAAGTTCTTAAACTCATATTATTGTGGCAAGTTCCTGAACTTCCAATGTGAGATAAGTTTGATGAACTGGGGTATAATTAAGTGTGAATGGAGTATTGAGGATGATAGGGATAGATAGACCTATTAAGCAATGAATCAGTATAGAAAGTGGAGACATAGGTTTTTCCAAATCTTCTAGCTTTGCTAGATTTTCAAAATTTATTGACTTCGTGCTAATGGTTGTACTTGTGATTTTTGAAAAATGTTGGATCACACTAGTGAACCAAAGAATTTTTAAAACAGTGCTATTATTCGCGTATCTATGATGTTTGTTTCTGCTAGAAAAAATATGATTTTTAAATTTTCAAAATATATTTTATTTATATATATCAGGTGATATGATAAACGATGGAGTCATCAATGCAATGGAACCTGGTGTTTGATGTGATCATATGATCGTCAGCCCACTATGGTGAGATGTAGTATGACAACGTCATAATCATGACGCCATAAAAAGATTTTTGAGGCTTCTTTAAGATATGAGAATATATATATATATATATATATATATATATATATACATATATATTTCGATTGATGTTTGAATTGTTGTAGAAGTCTATGCTATTTGATTCAGCTAGACGATTATTGAAAGATGTTCATGAAATTCAAGCGTTTATTGAAAAATTATGCCAAACCAAATTGTTTTGGTGCAGATTCAGATGTTGAAAAGCTGAGGTGAACAACCCTATAAGGGGACATGTTTTCGGGGACAATGGTTCCAAGCGTAACGCATATAGTCGTTACAAAACACTACGTTGCGGCCCAACGTAGTGTTACAATAGGCTGGCCACCTAGTGTACGTGTGGAGGGTGTTTTCAGTCTTTATGATTGATAAACACTCTGGTTTACAGTGTGAAGGATTGAGTTGAAGCACTAGTAAATCGAGAATAGAGTTCACGGTCTTGTGACCCCTCAGCATGATTTGGAATCTTTTAAATTCCGGAGTTATTCATACTGCTTCCCAATTATTGAACAATTGTGGAAGATTCTTGTTATTCTAAAAGGCGAATGTGGTAAGGATGATATTCCGTAGAAAGAAGTAAGTCGTAGAATACGACACTGAATGATGAATATATTGAATAAATGAGAAAAAAAATTTTAAAATGAGGAGGAGATGAGTTATCAAAGAATAATGTAAAACTTTTAATAGAAATGTTTAATAACTGTAGAAAGATCTTTGTAGAAAGAAGTGAGTATAGAAATTAGTGAATGAATAAAGTATTAACGTAAAATCTATTTTGATAGATTGAATGAATGAGGATTAAAAAAAATTGAGAATGAAATTCTTAGAAGAATGAGTGAATGTAATATCCCGAGTATTTATGATAATGATCCTTAAAAAAAAGAAAAAAGAAATGAGTGGGTTAAAGAATATATAATAGTCAAAATAAAATTGAGGTAATGTATTGAAGATATTCAACGATATATTTTTTGAAAAGAAAGATAGGGTTTCAGTGATTCCGAGGACGGAATCCTTGTAATGAGGGAAGGGTGTGACAACCTGAATTTTTATAAGTTATTAAAATAAGAATTTATTAATTAAAATTCTTATTATGAGATGTTTTGAATTTGAGTATGTATATGTATGTGCTGTATATTTTGAAATATGTGATAGTGTGAAGAGAAATATATATTCATATATTGGGAAAACGAGGTTTAATAGTACCCTTAGTTATTTGTTTAATCTGTATTTTCGATTTTGGGGACATAATCTTTGTAAGGAGGGAAGAGTGTGACAATTCAAGATTTTAGAAATTGTAATTTAAAATATTTATTAAATGAAATAAATATTTATTGATGTGGTTATTATTAGTAAATATTTATGGCTAGATAATATTATAAATTAAATTAATTTATAATATAGAGAATTGTAAAATAACATGAGATGTTATATTGTTGTTTTAATTTAATAATTCAAGATGGTATGATAAGTTATTAAATAAAAATTCTAATAAAATTATAATTTTGTGATAATTGTTTAAGTGAAAAATTTATTTAAAATATAGTATGTGATTAATTTATTTGATTAATGTGGATATAGAAATCTAAATAAATAATGTGTGATTATAAATTGCAAACTAAATTGTTTATTAAAATAAATTAATGAAGTTTAATTTAGTTTTTGCTAAACAAGGCTTAAATATATTAATTCTTTAAAATTTAGGGGTTTTGCTAAACAAGCCTTATGGCTTTTGGGATTTCTAATTTTTGAATTTAATTAAAATAAAATAAATAAATAAATTAAATTACAATAATAAATATAATATATTTATGTTAGATACGTTTATGTTGTAATTGTTATAATAATTAGTATGCGTATTAAGGTATCAATTTTTTTTACGCATTATTTTTCTATATTGGCTAAGTCTGAGAGAGAAGAGAAGAGTTAAGAGTTCAGAGAATTGAGAATTGGGAGAGCTTGAGAGGATTTAAGAGAAATTGGTCTGAAATTTCAAGGATTGCCAAGCTATTTAAAGGTATTTTGTCTAACCTTTGTATTATATATATATATATATATATATATATATATATATATATATATATATATGCACATATGGGTTTTACGGCAAAATTGCATGTTCTGTAAATTTCATCTCTACGAATTATTGCTATATAGTTGGTAATTGTGATTATACATGTTTATAATGCTAGAGTTTATGTTCAAACAAGGAAATTGCATGCTAAATTCGTTTGACAATATGAAGAAAAATGTCAGTATATGTATTTTCATATGTTCATGAAAAGTATCAATGTTAGTGGCTAATTAGTATGTGACATTGTGAATTGAAGCTTGTATATGTTAGTTCATTAAGAAACGAGAATAACGTAATTTGAATAAAGTGATTTGGTCAAGTATTGAATTCACAGTGATGATTTTTGGGATGGATATCAAAACTTGAGTTTTTTTTATGAAAATCATGGAATGTGAGAAATTAACCTAACTTAAATTGTTGTAAAATTATTTTAATTGGTGGAATATGTTCAAAAACACGTAACAACAAGGTTAAAACATAGTTATAGTATGAAGGTTAAAATAGAACCGTGATATGTAATTGATAAATTCAAAGTTATGAGAATGATTAGGAAGTTACAAACGCGTTATGTGATAACTTAGTATATACAATGAATGTTAAACAAGTGATGTGAAGTCAACACTTGGAATTTTTGAAATGTAAATGGTAATGTAAGACTTGTACCAAAATAACAAGTTTAACTAGAAATGAGTGTTATGTTGGAAAAAGGATGTTAGTAAATTGTGTATTGATTAATAAGAAAGGTTATGAGATGTAGAGTAAAGTTTACATTATAGCTACTATTCGTTACTATGGAACTAATAGTTAATGTGAATAATGATATAATTGTGTAGGAATACACGAAGTGCAGATAAGCGATAAGCAGTTAAGTTGTAGTTCATAAACTACAAATCAGGCAAGTCTTTCAGTTCCTATATGCTACGTGAACGTGATGATTAACTGTTATAAGTCTTTATTGTAAATAACATGATATATTATATTTATGTTGAAAGCATGAAACGTTAAAGTCAACTTATGACTACGTTGATTGAGTAAAGCATGCTGATTGAGTACGGAACTCAATCTTTATACTTGCTATATGAACTGTAGCATGTATGTTATGTTAGAGTCCAATTTTTATGAAATATATGTTGAGCATGTTATTATATGCTACGTGACGCATGAAAACTGTTAGATTTTGCTGGGCTGTGGAGCTCAACCTTGCAAATAACCATTTTTGCAAGTAATGATTTTGAGGTAAAGTTATGTGTTACTTGAAAGACATGAATCAGATGTGATACTTGAAGATTTATACACTTTGGTTGTGTTAGTTTTATTTGAGCTATGTTTAAGGTTCCGAATGATGTATTAATGTTGAATTGTAATATCGTTTTGCGATGTAAACTATTGTAGTATTTAATTAATTCTGAGATATTTAGATGTAAAGGTTGAAGGTTTTGGGAACGAGGATAGTTTGTAATAGAAAATTTTAATTATTCCGCAAATTTCAATGGTTGTATTATCATTTAGTGATTTAAAATTAGAGGTGAAATGTATTGTTAACGACTGAAGTCGAGAATTAAATTATTTGAATTTGGGGTCGTTACAGAAACCATTGCTAAAATTTCAAAGTTATTTATAATAACTCAAAATATTTTTAAAGTATTAATATTACCCTTAAATGATTTTTAAAACATTTAAAATCATTTTTAAATAATTAAAATTAATATTTAAATATTAATTTATTATTCACCAAAATATTAAAAGTCATTTATTATTTCTTAAAATATTTTTAAATCATTTATATCCTTTTTAAATGATTTTTAAATCAATAAAACTATTTTTAAATTATTTATTTCATGAAATTATTAAATAAATCATAATATCATTAATATTAAATAATTAATGAAATTTGCCTTATAATATAAAAAGTTATGTTTTATAACTTAAAATATTTGTAAATACTTTATTATCATTTAAAATAATTTTTAATCTAATAAAATTATTTTTAATTTATTTATTTAATACATTTATTAAATAAATTAAATATCAATAATATTCTAATAAATACTAATATTTATGGAAAATATGTCAAATTATTAAAAGTTAATTTTTATAACTTAAAATAATTTTTAAAACTAATTTTGAAATTTTTTGAATTTATTTTCTATTTTTAAATGATTTTTTAAAATTAATATAATTAAAATTAATAAGTCTGTCGCTAAAGCTTTTAGGGACAGAAAGTGTCGCCTATTGTGTTCTTGAGCACCAAGAACATTCAAAGGCAGTTATCAAGTGGCCACGTTTGACTAAGTGTAATTCACGATGTAAATTGTTTCTGGGCAATCTATAACATGGATCTTGTAGTGTTAATGTAACACTACAAGTATTAACTAACATCTGGGTCAGATCATAACAAACGAGCAAGTTATAAGGCCTGGAACAAGTTGTCAGAGTTATTATTCTTTTTCTGGGTTACCCAGAAATGAAGAACAGATCGAGCAACCTACTTTGGGCTTCCACTACTTACTGTTCTTGTATCATTTTTGTTATCTAATGGTTCTAGTGTATAGCCAATGTGACGCCCCCAAATTCGGGTATCTTCCAACCAGATAGACGGTGCTACAGTTCACACATACATTCAATTGAAATGTCTCAAAAGAACGAATATGTCTTATATATATTCCAAAATAATATTACCATTCCCCAGGTTCTTAATAACTATTACATTTGTTCTTGTCATAACATCAAATATTAACATCATTCATCTATAATATTTGTGACGACCCGAAAATTCGGGTTGTCCAAAATTTAAGTTTAAAGAATTAGTTATTAATAAAATGAAGTTTTATTAATACTATTATGAGATATGTGTTTATTAATCGTTCTATAACCTAGGATGATTATAAGTTGGGAGTATTCTGGCTTCGAGCTAGATTGAACGAATAGGAATTTTCAAGACGAAAATGAAATTTTTCCGGGAACAAAATATTTTTCGGGGAAAAAGACGAAATAGGCACTATTCATCTGTTTCTGCTCAGAGATTAATTTTGAAAATTTGAGAATTTAATGATTACGTAAAATGTTTAAACGTGATGGAATATTCAATAATATTTCAGTTATGGCAAAAAAATTAAGTTTTCGCCTGCAGACTCAAAACCTAAGGGTTAGGAAAAGTGAGTTCCGAGAATTTTATGAGTATGTATAATAACTAGGGTTATTATGCGTGAGACATACGAGTATAATACTAGTTATTATACGAGTATAGTACGGAGATTAGTATGACATATAATACGAATTTCGTACGAACGACATACGAAGAGAATACGAGAATACGAGAATGGAATGCGTAGAATACGATGAGTCTTAATGGACTTTGAGTGCATGGACTTTGTAGAATCTAATTGGACTTGGATTATGTCAAGCCCAATGTTTTGTGAAATCAAGCCCAAGCTAGGCCCAAGAAGAATTGGGGTTAAGGCCCAAACCAAGAAAAGAAACTGCGGATCGAACTGATGGATAAACGGATGGGTAATAACCTATGGGGCAACCCATGGGGTGACCCATGGGCATGTGGGGCGGTTACTTGGCCACCAAGTAAGGGTGGTGGCCAAGTAAACTTGGTGGCTAAGGGATGGAGGAGGTGTGAATAGTAAGGAGGTGGGGGAAAAATGACAAAATTGCCCTTAGCCTTGATTTTCTATAAATAGGAGGCCATATGTTCATTTGATGGGATTTTTGAAATCCTACATCTTAAAGAGAGAGAGAGAGAGAGCTCGGAGGGTGAGGGAGAAGGAAGAGCATGAGCATGAATGATAGGATCGAAAGTGATCGTGAAATAGAAAAGCTTGCAAATCGCCGGCTTTGTATAACGGAAGAAAAATAAAGAGGAAAGGTATTAAAACCTAACTCCCATGTTAATTTTCTTTAAGTTTCTATGCTTAAAACATAGCTTAATGAGAATAGGGAGAAGGTAATGTTAAGAATGATTTCATATGGTTGAAATCATTCAGAAAAGAAGAAATAAGAATTTGAAGTTTAGTTTGTAAATTTCTTAAGGGATTATATGGTTCGTAATGAATTAGAACGATCCGAGTGGATTATATGAATAAGTAGATAAAATAAGTAAGGAATGGTGTTCTATAACATCAAATTCCAATAAAAAGTGAAATTGTAATCCAAAATATCGATTAAAATGAAGAAGGAACGAAGAACACAAAGAACACGCGAAGAACACGAAGAACATTGTTGATGGACAAATTTAAAACTATCGTAGTGTAATTGTTTTTGATGGACAAGTTTAAAACTATCGCGTATAAGTTAGATGCTTATTTCTTGGTTAGGAAAGGTAGAAACGGTCATGAAGAACGAATTAAAACGTAGCTATAATGAAGTTATGACAAAATTTTCGTAAAAGACGAGCGAGAATTAGAAAGTTAGTAAATGAACCCGAACGTGTAGGGTTTCATAAGGAAGTACGGGAACATAGAAAACGTGAGTCGTGGACTCAAGAACGAATGAGTTTCGAGTTCAGATGACCGAATTACGGACGAGCAAGCGAAGAACATTAAAAGCGTAAAAATTAACGAAGGGTGAAGATCAAGCCAATCGAATGGCATGTTAACAAATTTAGAATGAAGTTCTATCTGAGGGGTATTGAAGTATGTAAGATAAGGAAGAGAATGGCTTTGGAACGACCTCGTTCCGAGTTATAACGAAGGAGTTATGAGATCGGGAAGTAAGCGTCTCAAATTGATTTAACACTTAGAGAAATTTTCTAAGGTTAGGGCTTGGCGCCGCGACGCCAGTTATGCCTTGTAATGTGGCGCTATAGGGCCAGACCGGAGTGCCAGGTACTGCTAACTCGCACCACGGCGCGAGAGTTAAAGGAGAGAGTGGCGCCGCAGCGCTAGTGTGAAGGAAAAGCTATAGAAGAGCTTTTAATTGCTCAACTCTTGGGGGAACGTAAGGGAAGATAAAGAACATAATGTTCAACAAATGTAACACTTAATCAAGTGAATTAAACCTGTAGTAAAGATTAAACGGAAAGATTCAACGCACTTAAAAGACGAAGGATATAAACGCGGGTTGCGTAACCAATATCCAGGGACCGTACTCGCGATGAATGAACGTGAGGGATTGCTATGATTGTGATTCCTTAGACGTTGAGAGACGAGGGTAATGAATAACATTTTGATGTTATGTCATGATAATGCGAGCTAAAGGTGAAGCGCATAGACGCTGTGAACGTAACGTTGTTGCGATGGACGCTTGGTCTTAGCATACAACAATTAGTATGGCTTCGACACTAAGAACGAGGAATGAACATGGGGTTCATGTAAGGGATAAAGAAAGTATTAAATAAGATATGAATTATCAAGAAAGCCGTAATGAATGGTAATAAGATTAATGAAAGCCGAATGTGAGTCAGATAAGAATATAAATCATCAAAGATGATGAACGTACGAGACATCTCCGTATGTCATTAAGTTGTAAACTGATAAAGGAAGTTAGTCACGTAAACTTATATTGCAAAGAACGCAAACACTAAGAAGTATAGTTAAGTAAACCAATGCGTAAGTTCAATATATAACTAATTGGTGTTTATGTTTTCTCCTTATGTGTTATATAGGAATTGGATTGAGCAGTTCAGCGTAAGCTGTAGCTGGGCGTAAGGCAAGTTTCCTAACTTCATTCATGTTACATGAATGCTAGTTTCTTAAACTTCTTAGATGTTGAACTTGAGAAGTCTTTGTCTATGTTCATATATGCGATGAATGTACAAGGTGGGAGTATGTATGAGGCCTTGTGCAACAATTTGAACACCTCGGTGTTTCTATGATATGAACTGTTCTGTGATTGAGATGTCTAATACAAGTATGTTCTGTTTATACATGAACCGTTATTGTTAAGTCTGTGCTAATGATTCTAGCCAGACAGGATGTGTATGAAAAAGGTAGAGAAATGAAAGTATTTAAAAAATGAAAGTGACTGATGTTTTAAGATGATAGGAATCGAGACTATTCCTATTATTCAAGCTGCTTCATAACCTTTTTTTGGTTATCGAAGTTCTGATGAAATGTTTAAACTCTTGAAGTTGTTTGTTCAACTGTTATGACTTGCTGGGCAATTGAATGCTCACACTTGCTTTTAAATGAAAAACATTTTCAGCGAACGAGGTTAGAAGAACTTAAGGATTCCGTAAAGATCAAGCTGACGGTATCTAGATGAAGTGCCATTCAGAATGTGAATGAGCGAGAAGATCAAATGGAGACTTGTAATATAGAAAGATGAAATTGAATTATAGACTAGCTTAATGAACTATTATGTATCCTTGGTGGCGGATAAAAGTCGCTCTTGTAAGATGAAATGAATAATGTATTATTATTATTGTAATGAAAGAGGTTAAGGTTTCCAGAACCTGGGATTTGAGAGTGTATGTTGTTATACTTCAGTATATAATGATGTATGTTTGGTAAGAAGTGGGACCGTGACGTACGAAATCTGGGTGTGAAGATAGACCAGATTTCGGGGCGTTACAATATTACATAGGTAATCTACATGTTCGCCTTAGCCTGCCCTTTATCTTAGCCGGATCCTTCGATCCGTTCGGTCTTAGCTGCATTCATATGGTTTAAGCAAGAGTGAGCATAACTAGCTCAACAAGTATGGTAATTCCATTAAACAACATGCTTGAAACATAGGAATTGTATATCTTCAATAACTGAACAATAGTTACGAAGTACTATTGATAATTCAAAATAGCACTTCTTTTCCTTTCAAAATATTTCATCATGAACAACATTCATAAAGTTTGGTTCAAGACCTTGAGCATTCCATACTTTCTTTGAAAAGGACAACCCGACACCAAGTCCGTAAGTCTGACATTACTTACGAGCACATATAGGTGATCAGCCTATAGTTCTCTATGTTATACAACACTACATTCTTTAAACGTATGTACGATTAAGTTTTGGCAACTTCACGTGCCTGTCATTTGACGACAAAACATTTGTTTAGCATACTCAGTCTTCATTTGAAAACCACACAAACATAATTTGGCAAAACATTGACAATACTTCAATATATTATAAGAAATCCAAAACATCTTGAGTCTAGCCGAAAGAATTGGCTTTGACTTCATCATACAACAATTCATGCGTAAGAGACATGAATCACAAAGCTTGTATAGATTGAACATAGACAAGGGTTAGAACACTTGCTTCAGCGTCTGCTACTGTTATTACACTTTTCCTTTAAGTCTTTAGAGTCTCTACAATCTATGATCACATAACGTAACACATTAGGTCATGAATAAACATACATGGTTCCTAATAAATCTTACCATTCTTCTCAATCTAATCATGACTTAGATTTGTTATTATTGGTTCCGGTTTATCACATTACATTGTTCTGACATTCAATTAATCTTTCGTCGACCTTCAGTTGTAATATTTAAGGTCTTTAACATTAATTAAGGATGTTACTTTGGGTTTAATAATGTTGCATTTCATCATTAAACAACTGCCTTTCCTTTTATCATCATAAGCTCTCATTACTTTGAAAACCCTAATGCTAGCGCTGCGGCGCCAACTTCCCTTCTTTATATCGCGCTGCGGCGCCACACTTCAGTGGCTGAGGACCGGACTCGGCGCTGCGGCGCGAGTCTTAGCATTATATGCCGCACTGTGGCCTGAAACTTCAGTAGGTTATGGCATTACTTGGTGCTGCAGTGCCACTTATTTGGCCTTGGGCTGGCACCACGGTGCCAGTTCTGTGCACCAGAAAAAATTGACAGATTTTCTACTTAGTGAACTTCCCGGACTCATAATTTGTTCATTTCAAGTTCGAATTGACTCGTTCAAAAGCCATTAGCTCAACAATCACATCCTCTACATGTTCATGCAAGAATTTTACATTTTCGACTTTGTTAACTCAAAATTCACCTTTTAGTTCATTTTAACGAAAATGATAAACGTTTGTGAACGTTCAACGCTCGTTTTTTCGTTCTAAGTCGGAATTCGGTTATTTTTGAGTCCGCAACTGTGACGCCCCCAAATTCTGACTGCCACTTGGTCACTCGAATTCGGTTCATCACGTTCTCATGGTAACACCATAATAACTAAAATCGTACATTCACAACGAAAGATCTAATTTAGAATAATATACAATAATTTATTATAATTATTCTCCCAAGTCTTGCAACCTACAGTGCTTAATAGATTACATAATAATATCGAATAAAGACTTATTACATAACCTTACTTAAGCTTAAACATAGTCTGGAAATAGTCTTAATGCAACATAATAGATTTAAACATAAGGGACAAGCTAGTCTGTAGCCTTGCCCTTGCCCTTGTCTTTCCTAGACACACCTCCTTGTTCCGCCATAACTGAAAGATTTTAAATAAGCAAGAATGATCACAAATTACCCAACAAGTAATATACAACAAGGGTAAGGAGTTTTATAACACAAGTTTGAAATATCGAAGTATCATCTCTAAGATAGTTCAGAGTTTCAGAATAATATCATGAATAATGAATATCAATAATTCTTGGAATAAGAACAATAATTCAATATAGATCAACAAATATATATGAATTCAAAGACTATCAAGGTATCCGACTGGATAACAATTTATACTGAGTAGTCACTAAGGACTATTGAATATCTACTAGAATTGCCAATATTAAACTGATAACCCAAAATAAATTAAGTACTATAGATGACCAACCTAAAATACTTTAAGTTATGCATAACACCACAGTAATAATATACTCATGTGTCGGGGTTTCCAACAACATACATTCCCCTTACCTTAAGGGTTGTCCAACTAAGTTTTCAAGATTTTTTACACCAATTAATTGGTTTGGACAGTTTTATAAACATGCATATAATCTAGCCGAATCAAATGGCATAGATACTTTAACAATATTCAAGAACAATACTAAGTTCACATGAATAATAGTTTTCCTCAAGAGTTTAACATAATATCTCATTCAATGAGATAAGCTTACGATATTCGTCGAATAAAGTAATGCTAGAGTTAGAATACTTGCACAATATAAAGTAGGGTTCGGATACTTGCCTTAAGCGTAGTTTATCTACGTTAAGAAATTTTTGGAATCCTATGTATAGTGTATTATATGTTTAAGATGTTCATTAGCTAACACAGTCTTTAATCAAGCTTGATATGATTCAAATATACACATATGGTACAACATCAGTTTATAGTTTCATTATGAACCAAATACCTAGTTATTTCATAAGTATATTTAGAATGCGCAAGGTTAAGTCCTTTTTACCCATGGACCATCCTATTACGAGGCAAACACCAATGTATCATCTAAGCATCACTTATATACATGTATCAGTAGGTTTTAAACCACCTCTAGCATTTTAGGTACCATACAAGTTTACTGCCAAAGTTCAGATTTCAAAAATGACCAAGTCCTGACTTCAAACTGGCGCAGCTGCGCCATGGCTAAGCCTAGGACTGGCGCATCTACGCCGTCCTCTGGCTATGCCAAGACTCAGCTTCTGCCTTATGGTTTCTGTCCGACTTGACCAAAATAATCATACATGATATATTTATCATGTTAAAGGTCTTTTAATGCTTCACAAGTCAATCTAGGTTCCTTCTTTCATAATAAAATTCTAAATTGATCATTTCAATAATTTAAGGCCATTCAAGGTCATGAAACTACAAAGTCTATCATGCTTGCTCTCTAAACATACAAGATAGTTATAAAACTCATATTAGGTATACTTGTGAGTATTCATAACATATATGTGAAATTACCACCATTTTGGTTAAAAATATGATTCGTTTATGCTTTTCTTGAAATGTGAAACACAAGTATGGTATATCTATGGTTATACTACATGAGTGAGTCTAAGAGAGTCATCAAACATGATCACAAATGTCAGATTCTAACCCTCAAGTTAGTTTAACAATATTCACATTAAAAACTTACTAGTAAGTTTAACATGTTCATGCTTCCTTGCTAATCAAATAAACACAAGCTAAAGGATTATTCATGCATTTCTAAGTCATACTAACATGTTTGCAAAGTCAGAATATACATTATGTAGAATCATGCATGTTAGCTCACTAGGCTAAGCCTTTTCTTGAAAACATCTCTAACACAAAGCCTAATAAGGTAGTTATGAACAAAGGAACTATGTACACTCTCGCATGCTCATTTATGTGTAAAATCAGTTATGTATAGCTTACTAGGTTCACAATTTGTAGAACATGATCTCTAACATAGTTTGTTTTCAAAACTTAAAGTCCAAATCTCCATCTAAACCATATGCTTTCGTTAATCATGCAAATCTATTAAAAGATGCCCAACTTAGATTAATATACTTATACATACACATTACACATGCTTTCATGCTAGTTTAAGCCATAATGGTTGATCAACACATAGCAAATTTCAAAATAGAAGTTCCAACTGAACTCAGGAATCGGCGCAGCTGCGCTGCGCCTCAGTGTTAATATGATGCAGCTGCGCCACGTCTGGTTCGAACCAGGAATAGTTGGTATCGACAACTATTTAGCCCAAACACATAAATTACTCATGAATTCATTCCTAAACACTCATGTATCTTTCTAAACATGCTTATATGGTTATATAACAAATATATGGACATTACCCAATCTCATTATCATCTGATTTAACAAAATCACAAATTTGAATTTTAAGAACTCACGAAAACTCTTTTTAACAGAAACTAAAAATGGAAGGATTTGATACCTCTGCAATTACGAATTAGCTTGCTCCTAATGAACTCCCAATGTCCTAGAATGCTCTCAATCTCTTAGAAATTCTTAGACAACTCAAGCAACACAAAGAATGAAGGGAAGTGTTCATTTTATAGAAAATTCTTTGACCATGCCAAGCCATTGTCCATGAACTCAAACCAAAGGATGGAAGAATTGCATGAAGGTTAACAAGGATTTGGTAATTGGTTGGTAATTTGCATCATTATGCCCACTCCCTCCATAATCATTGTTTAGCAAAGCTTGGAAGAAGGAATAGGCCTTAGCCTTTTTGGTTTATACGTGACTGAGAAATGAGGCAAATGGGACACTCATTTTGGGACACTTCCACTAACTCAGCACTCATGTTTACTTCTACAAATTCCCACTCTTGTGTTATATTTTATACACATATCAACCATACATTATAACTTAATGTCACAATATGATTTAACATTTCAAGGTAGTAGATGTTATGCAACATACATATAATTCCTGTACATTTTATTTTAATGTCTACCTACATGCATATTATTACATATACATTTCATGATATATGTATACAATATAGTTTCAATATGCCTAATTATATTGCCTCGTACTATACAGTGTCATAAAACTTAATATATAGTCACATAAAAGTCACACTACGCTATATAGTATAGTCGCATTATTGCTCACACGCACATAACTGTCAATATAATATTATTATGTTAATAACTTACTTATTTATGTCAAATAAACAAACTATTCACTTCCTTAATTAATTACTACCAATATTAATTAATCCGTTCCTCACCGATTAATGTATTTATGGATCTCCATAATAATTAATTATCTATATAATTCTTATTATATATATATATATATATATATATATATATATATATAGATATATTACAAATAATAATAGTCTCATATTATAAATTAATTACCAAGTAATCAATATTCTACCATAATTAATTAATATTAATTAATGGTTTACTTAATAATTCCTTTGTCAAACATAACGTACTTTATTTCATGGTTTATCAATGTCACACATATCACATAATTGTTCTATTTAATTTTTAAAGTTACACAAATTAGTTTTCTCCAACTGACCACTGGCGCAGCTGCACCAGTTTGTACTGCTGGGACGGCGCAGCTGCGCCGTACCCTGACAGTGCCAAAACTGGTTTAGTTTTAAGCCTGTGCCAATTTTCATCACTAAACTCATTTTATACGACATGAATTACTATCCACATGAGTAATATTACAAGTCTAAAAGCGTACTTATTAACTACATGAAATTTCATGATCAACCCGATTAATCTTCCTAATTCCCGTTTTAACTTGCTTAGTGAATTTTCTCGTTTCGCATTATGCCATACAAGGCATTTCACACTTCTTATTGTCAATTCACACATCTTAATACGCATTGATTTAATACGAATCAATTGCATTAACCAACTCATAAAACAATAACACTTATATTCACATAAATAGTATTTCCATTAATATATTCATTTCATAATACGTGGAAATTCTCGAGTATTACATCCTCCCCTTTATAAAAATTTCGTCCCGGAATTACTACAAGGTTACACAAATAGATGGGGATAATCCCTCATTATGCTATCTTCTAACTCCCACGTAGCCTCCTCAACATCATGGTTACCCCAAAGTACTTTTACAGAGGAAATAACTTTATTTCTCAAGGTTTGCTCTTTCCTATCAAGAATTTGGATAGGAATTTCTTCGTATGCTAAATTCTTCTCCACTTGAATGGCTTCATGAGAAATCACGTGCTTGTAGTCAGGCTTGTACGGACGCAACATGGATATGTGAAACACGTTATGGATGTGCTCCAACTCAGGTGGTAGTGCAACTTTGTATGCTACTTCGCCCACTCGCTTGAGAACTTCAAACGATCCTATGAATCTTGGACTCAGTTTTCCTTTCTTGTCGAAACGGATCTTTCCCTTCCATGGAGATACCTTCAAGAATACAAAACTGCCGATTTCAAAACCTCGGTCTTGCCGATGTAAATTTGCATACTTTTTCTGGCAATCTTGAGCTGCCACTAGTCTAGCCCTTATTACTGTCACCACATCCCCGGTTTGTTGTACTAACTCTGGTCCGAGTATTCGTCGTTCCCCGACTTCATCCCAACATAATGGCGTTCTACACTTCCTCCCGTAAAGAGCTTCGTACGGTGGCATGTCGATACTCGCATGGTAACTATTATTATACGCAAATTCGACTAAGGGTAGGTGGTCATCCCAATTTCCCTTGAAGTCCATCACGCAAGTTCTAAGCATGTCCTCTAGCGTTTGTATTGTTCGCTCACTTTGTCCGTCTGTCTGAGGATGATAAGTAGTACTTAACCTTAATTGTGTTCCTATCCTCTCTTGTAAGCTTTTCTAAAATTTTAACGTGAAACGCAGGTCTCGGTCAGAAATAATCGATACCGATACTCCATGTCGTGAAACAATCTCTTTTACATATAGGCTCGCTAACTGATTCAAACTGTAGCTGATCTTGATCGGTAGAAAATGTGCGGTCTTTGTAAGTCGATCCACAATAACCCAAATGGTATCCAACCCTTTCTGCGTGACCTGAAGTCCTACCACGAAATCCATCGTAATATGCTCCCATTTCCACTCCGGTATTTCCAACGGTTGTAGCAACCCACTCGGCCGCTGATGCTCTGCTTTTACGCGTTGACAAGTCAAACATCTACTAACACACTCTGCGACTTTCCATTTCAAATTGGGCCACCAAAAATGTTGCCTCAAGTCTCGGTACATCTTAGTGCCTCCCGGATGAATGGAATATGCCGTATTGTGTGCCTCGTGCAAAATCTCCTCTCTCAACTCGGTTACCGCCGGTACCTACACTCTCTCTTCAAATCTTAAGATACCGTCTTTATCTATTCGAAATTTTTCTTCCTCATTTTCCGTAATCCTTTTTTTGATTTTCTCACATTCTCCATCTTTCTCCTGTGCTTCCTTTACTCTATCCAACAATGTCGGACAATCTTCCATTACAAATAATTTCTCTTTAGACCTCTCGGGTCCTTTCACTTCTATTTCCAATTTCTCCATATCTCTTATTAACTCCTCCTGAGTTGTTAGTTGAAACAATTTCTCCCTTCCTTTCCTACTCAGAGCGTCGGCAACTACGTTTGCCTTCCCCAGGTGATAAAGAATCTCACAATCATAATCTTTGATTAATTCTAACCACCTTCTCTGACGCATATTCAACTCCTTCTGTGTGAAGATATATTTCAGACTTTTGTGGTCCGTGTATATCTCACATTTCTCTCCGTACAAATAATGTCTCCATATCTTTAACGCAAAAACTACTGCCACTAACCCTAAGTCATGAGTAGGGTATCATTTTTTGTAATCCTTCAATTGTCGTGACGCATACACAATGACTTTGCCATGTTGCATTAGCACACATCCTAGTCCTCTATGCGATGCATCACTATACATTATAAATCCTCTCCGTATCATCTGGTAAGGATAATACAGGCTCCTCACTTAATCTCTTCTTCAACTCTTGAAAACTCTCTTTGCATTTGTCAGTCCATACAAATTTTACTGTCTTTCTCGTCAGATTAGTCAACGGGGTCGCTATCTTAGAAAAATCTTGGATGAATCTTCGATAATACCCAGCTAACCCTAAGAAACTTCTTACCTCCGTCGGTGTTCTCAGTTGCTACCAACTACTTATTGCTTTGACCTTTTTGGGGTCTACTGAGATTCCATTCTCATCCACCACGTGGCCTATGAATTGAACCTTCTTCATCCAAAATTTTGAAAGTAGTATGCACACAAGCCAATCATGTTTGATGATAAAGCATATACTTTGTAACAATCTTATTCATTTATTAATAAAAAATATTAATTTATTAAAGGCTTTTAATTATCTACATGATGATGTTTTATAATATGTGATAAACCCATAGTTTTAAGAAATAATTTTAGAATAATGATGATGATCATTCTAATGATATCAAAATTCTTAGAAAGCTTAAAACTAAAATAGTTCCCAATCGTTGGATTACAAAATTGGGAATTAGTGAATCCGGATAGATTGGTACATACGTTGCTTGCTCATTGGATGAGGATGATTGATCTCATGATCATTTGTGTGGAGACACTAAAGCAAGTATGTAGGTGCTTATTATAGAATAAGTTCACTGAACGTGGCTCGCTAAGGAATACCTAATGGAGTTTTACTTACCTGTCAATAGAAATTCCTATAGTGATAGTAGTACAAGTGATCCTTGGACTTGAGATCATCATAGTATCTTGTGTATGATGAGTTATACTTTAACTTATTCCTTAAGACCCTTAAGGTATATCAAATGGTATGCTTGGGTATAATAAGTTGTGCATGGAGATAATATATGATCAAAAAAGAATCTACCACTTCTCGTAAAAGAAGAGAAATGTATTATGTGATTCGATAAATGACAACTAAGTAGTCCTTGGCCAAGGCAGAATGAAATTAGAAAGAAGTTTCTAATTTGCATTATTTGGAGTTCTGCATTTAAGAGTCGAAATACATATATTTAAATAAAATAAGGCTTGACATCAATTCCATGTCTTATATTTAATTGGGACATTGTATGGTGGAAGGATTGAATTGTACGGTAACTATTTACTCAAAGGTTCTTTTATGATTAATGTTGAAATCTATATTATGTGAAAAGTCGTTAATCGCTAGGGAGGCTTATCCCTATCGTAGAATAAGTGTTATTTATTTAAATAAATTAATAGTTTAATTTATTTATTTAAATAAGATTAGAATTATTCTAATTGATTTATTCACAACCGGTTTAATATGGAAAACCTAAACGGTCACACCATAAAAGGAAGAATAATTATTTAAGAATCAAATGGCATAATCGTAATAATAAGTTAAGTATATTTAATTTAATCTATGGTGATAGAATAAATTAAATAGCTTAATATTTATTATTTACTATTTTAGAAATATTAAATATAAATTAATAAGATGAGTCTTATTATTATTATTACTATTATTATTATTTAATTCCTAAAGGAATTTGGGAATTAATTAATTAAAGTATTCTCATTTATTCCTAATATGATTGGGAGCCTAATTAATTAAAGGAATTTAATTAATTAAAATAAAACCTAATTTCTTAATTGTTAAGTAGGGTTGCCCACATCTATATATAAGAGGAGTCTTATTATGGGTGAGAGTTGTTGTTGACATTTTCACAACATACTTGATTCCAATTGTTGGAGAGTACGTTCTGTTTCTATAGAGATAGCAAACTAGGGTTTAGCCAACCATCCTTCTTCTTGAATATTTTTTCTTCCTTGGTGGATCACCTCTAGAGGCCAAACACTTGGGTGGCTAACGTTGATCAAAGGAAAGAACCAAACCCGGTGGATTCAAGTTGAACGCGAAAGGATTTGGAGGTGAACTTGTACCTGAGGAAGCTCGAATCTTCAAGGGTATGATTCTTGTTCTTTATGTTTTCGTTTAATTAATAATTATGCATAAAGGGTTATCCGGGTATATGGTTTGTAAAATTTTAAAACTCTGATTTTTCATACTTCCGCTTATTTTGTGCAATTTGATTGTATTCATGAATATTACAAACCTAATACTGGTATCAGAGCCAAACCTTTATGTGAATTATTAATTATTTTAAATTTGATATATATGTTGATATGTGTTTAGGACAAATTTTTTGGGCATAATTTGTTGTATAAAAAAAATAGAAATCAAAATCGCGAACTGTTAAGGAATCACGGTTTTGTTTTGTTTTTCAAAAGCTATCCTAACTTGTATATGATATATGCCTATATATATATATATATATATATATATATATATATATATATATATATATATATATATATAATCTTCTTATTAATTTTATAATTAAAATAAAAATTTATTTTAATTATAAAATTTGATTTCATGTTAACTAATTGGAGTTGAAATTAGATTTTATATTTCCTAAAATAAAAGAGTTTATTTGTGAATAGAGAAATGAATTCATGTTTCTTTAAATAAAGAAGTTTATTTAGATATGGAATAAAATTTCATATTATTCAAAATAAAGGAGTTTATTTGTGAATAGGAAAGAAAATCTGTGTTTCCTTTAATAAAGTAGTTTTTTTCTACTTGGAATTGGATTTCATAATTAATTAAAATAAACTAGTTTATTTTGATTAAAGATTTTGATTGAAATAAAATAGTTTATTTTATTCAAAATTGGATAAATTAAAATAAAAGAGGTTTATTTTGATTTAAATTTGGATTAAAATAAAGGAGTTTATTTTAATTTAAAATTAGATTTTATGCTAACTAAATTTGTCCATTAAATGATATCAATATATATATTGAATGTTTATTATTCATGAGATGAATATTATACATTTATGCATATGGTGATGCGTGTGATAATAAATAGAAGTAATTATGGACTATTGACCAATGTAATTGGATTTTATTTTAGTTGGATGCATGAATGTATGAGTTTTATTAAATGGGGTATGCGTACCTCGTCTTCTCTAATTTTTCTTAATATAAATTATATCTCTCTCCTATGTACTTCTCCTTGACTGCTGACCAAGGTTTCTATTTATTTTAAATAATTTTATAACAAGAATAGTTAGAATTAATTTTGAAGAATTGGAGATCAAGGAGTAAGGAGTGCCTTAAGACCCGTTTATAATGGAGCCCAGATTTAAATGTAATAGTTATATTTAAATATTAATTCTTCCACCCCTAGGTTTGACCTTTTGGTTCACTTGGTGGCTCTAGTGAACCAAACTAGAATAAAGTCCATAATCAATCCGGGTAGAATATAGTATTCTATATATGCATGCTAGTATTATATATATATATATATATATATATATATATATATATATATATATATATATATATATATATATATATGCAAACATGTTTCGCATGTTTAATAATATGACGCGTATTTTATATATATATGTACATGCGCGCTAAATAAGATGAGACAAATTAATAACAAACCCCTCAAAGATTTTATATTAAGTCCTAAGCATTCAAAGATATTTGGAATATCGAACATCGCCTTCTAGCATGATAAAAATTATAGAGTATCAATTAATTATTATAAGTTTGTTATGTCACCATAAGGCTTATCTTAATTCTTTGAGATGTTAATTTTATCGCATTTTGATGCTTATAAAGAAAATTGAACAATGTTGTTTTGTTGTGTCACCATAAGGACAATATTTTTCTTTTTTGAATATATGGAGTGCTAGGTTGGACTTAACTTAGATAATTTTGATTCGGATGTGCCACCACTTGATCAAAATAATCTGAGAGGCAAAATACAACGAGTTGCATAGTTGATGTAATTCACAAGAGTTGTCAACCTATTTATTTATATATAGTTTGTTGTGTCACCACAAGACTATATACATTTGAAATGAGATCCTTATTCTCACTAGTAAATCTTTAATTAGATTTTTCCGAACTATATATATTCAGGGTAATATAGTTTGAAGAAAATAGTGGGAGATACCAATTTAAAACAAGACCTAAATTATTTTGGTAATTAATAAAAGAATGTATGCTAAAATGTTGTTAATTACAAATTCATTTACAGAATTTTACAATGTCTAAATTACTATTACTGTGAAGCATATTAGATGCTATTTAATCGGGCCGTATTAAACGGATTGGTTAAGGAATTTGAGAATAGTTCTCACGGCTGAAAAGCTATCTTATGTCCTTAATGCGTCTATCCCTGCAATGGTTGCAGACAATTCCTCTGAGGAAGAGATTGTTATTTTTAAAAAGTGGCAAGAAGATGCACAGTTGGCTCAATGCATCATGCTCATATCCATGAGTAACGAGCTTCAGCGTCAATATGAAACTATGGATGCTCTTACTATATTCCTGCACATCAAGTAGTTGATGGTGAGAAAAGTAGGACTGATAGATATCAGATATCGAAGGAGCTCTTCTGATCTAGAATGACCGATGACACTACAATACAGATAAAAGTCCTTAACATAATCAATTTGATTGATCAATTAGGACAAAGGGTTTTGTCATGGATTGATAGTTGAGCCAAGATTTGATCTTGCACTCACTCCCGGACTCCTTTCACAATTGTTGTAAGTTTTTCATATGAACAATCTAGATATCAGCCTCGCTGATTTGCTTAACATGTTGAAAAATGTTGAGAGTCACTTTTCAACCAAGAAAGACCATGTCTTACTGGTAGGGGCCAAAGGATCTTCTGAAAAGAAGAACGATTCAAAGAAGGTAAATAGAAAGGCAAAAACAAAGGATAATAAAAAGAAAACTAATACGGATAGCAAATGAGTTTGCTTCCACTGTAATAAGCCTGGACACTGGAAAGAAACTGCAAGAAGCATATTGCAGATGGTAACCAGAAGAAGCTTAGTGAAGTTTGGGTTACAAATACAATTTTGTTCATGATTTAAAATAAATTTTTCTTTAAGTCAAGGTTCTATTTGGGTATTGGATACCGACTTTGGTTATCATAAATATAGATTTATGAAGGGACCAAGCAGAAGTAGAAAGCTAAACAAAGATAAGTAATTCTATGTGTGGGAAATGAAGCAAAGGTTGCAACATTAGCCATAGAAACTTATAGTTTAGCATTGCCTATGTGCGAATCTATTAAGTCAATAAGTTGTTATTGTATTCCAGTTCTCGTTAGAAACATTATTTCCATTTTGTTGTTGGACAATGAAATCTTTGGTATTATATTTAAGAATAATTGTTGTTCTATTTATAATAATAAGATTTTGTATAGAAATGTAATATTACTTAATGGATTTTGTATATTTGACTTAGGTGAAAATAATTTTACAAATTGAACAAACTAGTATAAGAAAAGGAGATGATCATTCAAAGAATTGAATGTGTGTATTTGCTAAAATACAAGTGTGAACTATTTGAAAGGTTCAAAGAATTCAGAAGTGAAACAAATTGGCAAAGTATTAAGATTCTTTGATTAGATCAAGGAACAAATACTTGTGCAATAAGTTTCTAGATCATCTCAAATGGTTTTCTCATAATGGACGCCTCCTGATACGCAACAATTGATTGATGTATCTGAAAGAAAAAAATTATACCATGTTAGACATGGTACGGCCCATAATAATTTTACTGACATTCCAGTATCCTTCTAGGGTCATGCCCTAGAAATGGTTGCATATCTACAAAGGTAACCTCAAAATCTAACCCAAGACTCCATAAGATTTATGGACAGGGAGGATTCCTAATCTTAAGTATATTAAGATAAAGGGTTATCCAATTTATGTGAATAGGTTTCAAAGGATAAGCTTGGGACAAGATTTGACAAGTACAGATTTGTGGGACATCCTAAAGTAAGTTTAGGGTATATGTTCTATAATCCTACTTAGCAAAAGGTGTTTGTTGCAAAACACGCTACCTTCTAAGATAAATGTGTTTATCATTAAAGGTGTTAGTGGGAGGATAATAGATCTTGAAGAGTTCAAGAACCAGAAAATATTATAAGTTAAATAAGAGGAACCTATAGATAGAACTATTGTACCACAACCTAATCGTAAATCTGAAATCGTACGAAAGATACCTGGGACGTATGAATTCATCATGGATGATGATGATGAGGTACGTATCATAGAAGATGATGATCCAGTTACATACGATGAGGTAAGAGTTGTAGACACTCAAATAAATGGATTGAAGCAAGCTTCTCAAAAATAAGAACATTCATTTTGATGAAAAAAATCAAAAGAGTTTAATTTTATCACAAATAAGAATGAACCTAGTGTGTACAAAATGGTCAGTGGGAGCGTCGTGACATTCTTAGTATTATATGTTGATATACTACGGATAAGGAATGCCATACCAATGCTATAATCAGTAAAGATAAAGTTGTCTAAATATTCCTCCATGAATGATTTGGGAAGAGTATCGTAATTGGGGATAAAAATCTATATAGATAGATTTAAGAGGATGCTCGACTTAACCCAAGGAACGTATATTCATTTGATGCTAAAGTCGTTTAGCATGGAAAACTTTAAAAGATGTCTCATGTTGATGAGACATGGAGTGTATCTCTCTTAATAGTCCCTATAGACTCCTGAAAAGAGAGATCGCATGAGTGACAATCATGTATACAACGAAATATATGAGACCTGATGTTGGTCGGTCATATTCTGGAGAAGATCACTGTAAGACAGTGAAAAATATCTTAAAGTACTTAACTGACACAAAGGATATGATCAGATTTATGGCGAGTCTGAATTAAAACTAGAAGGCTTAACAGACTCAAGTTTTTCAGACAGACCAAGACGATAAAAAAATCTACTTTAAGGTAAAGTGTTACCTTGAACGGTGGTGCAGTGAAATTAGAAAGGTTCCAAACAGCAAAGCGTTGTTGGTTTAGTGATAAAGACAAAGTATATAGCTATAAATGAAGCTGCAAGTTGATTGTTTGGATGAAAAGTTTATTACAGAACTAGAAATAGTTCCTAAGTCTCATCTTTGATCTAAACATGTGTTGTGGCATTTACATTTGATTATAAGAATCATTGAAAGATGAAAAATCACTATAGAGATATTAGACTCTCAAGAACAACATTACATATCCATTAACTAAAGCTTATCCAACAGCAGGATAATCGTCACTTAGAGAAGAAGGGTATGAGATACCATGGTGATTGGCTTTAGTGCAAATGAGAGATTGAAAGTAGCATGCATACAAGCTAATCATGTTTGTTGATAAAGCATATACTTTATAACAATCTTATTCATTTATTAATAAAAAGTATTAATTTATTAAAGGCTTTTAATTATCTACATGATGCTGTTTTATAATATGTGACAAACTCATAGTTTTAAGGAATGATTTTAGAATAATGATGATGATCATTCTAATGAGATCAAAATTCTTAGAAAGCTTAAAACTAAAATAGCTCCCAATCGTTGGATTACTAAATTGGGGATTAGTGAATCTGATTAGATTGGTACATACGTTGCTTGCCCGTCAATAGGAATTCCTGTATTGATAGTAGTACAAGTGATCCTTAGACTTGAGATCATCATAGTATCTTGTGTATGATGAGTTGTACTTTAACTTATTCTTTAAGACCCTTAGGGTATATCAAAGGGTATTCTTGGGTATAATAAGTTGTACATGGAGATAATGTATAATCAATAAAGAATCTACCACTTCTAGTAAAAGAAAAGAAATGTCTTATGTGATTCGATAAATGATAACCCAGTAGTCCTTGGCCAAGGCAGAATGAAATTAGAAAGAAATTTCTAATTTGCATTATTTAGAGTTGTGCATTTAAGAGTCGAAATACATATAATTAAATAAAATAAGATTTGACAGCAATTCCATCTCTTATATTTAATTGGGACATTGTATGGTGGAAGGATTGAATTGTACGGTAACTATTTACTCAAAGGTTCTTTTATGATTAATGTTGAAATCTATATTATCTGAAAAGTCATTATTCGCTAGGGAGACTTATCCCTATTGTAGAATAAATATTAATTTTTTAAATAAATTAATAGTTTAATTTATTTATTTAAATAAGATTATAATTGTTCTAATTGATTTATTCACAATCGGTTTAATATGGAGAACCTAAAGGGTCATACCATAAAAGGAAGAATAATTATTTATGAAGTAAATGGCATAATCGTAATAATAAGTTAAGTATATTTAATTTAATCTATGGTGATATAATAAATTAAATAGCTTAATATTTATTATTTAATATTTTAGAAATATTAAATATAAATTAATAAGAGAAGTCTTATTATTATTATTATTATTATTACTATTATTATTATTTAATTCCTAAAGGAGTTTGAGAATTAATTAATAAAAGTACTCTCATTTATTCCTAATATGATTGAGAGCCTAATTAATTAAAGGAATTTAATTAATTAAAATAAAATTCAATTCCTTAATTGTTAAGGAGGGTTGCCCACATCTATAAATAAGAGGAGTCTTATTATGGGTGAGAGTTGTTGTTGACTTTTTCAAAACATACGTGATTTCAATTGTTGGAGAGTACATTTTTTTTCTATGGAGATAAAAAACTAGGGTTTAGCCAACCATCCTTCTTCTTGAATATTTCTTCTTCCTTGGTGGATCACCTCTAGAGGCCAAACACTTGGGTGGCTAACATTGATCAAAGGAAAGAACCAAACCCGGTGGATTCATGTTGAACGCGAAAGGATTTGGAGGTGAACTTGTACTTGAGGAAGCTCGAATCTTCAAGGGTATGATTATTGTTCTTTATCTTTTCGTTTAATTAATAATTATGCATAAAGGGTGATCCGGATATATCGTTTGTAAAATTTTAAAACTCTGATTTTTCATGCTTCGGCTTATTTTTTGCAATTTGATTGCGTTCATGAATATTATAAACCTAACAAATTCGTATTTTGAAAACTTCGCATACATCTTCTCCTTTCGTAATGCCTCCAAAACAATCTCTAGATGTTCGGTGTGTTCTTCCTCTGTCTTCTAGTAGATCAAAATGTCGTCGATGAAAACTACTATGAATTTATCCAAGTATGGATTGAAAACTCGATTCATCAAGTCCATGAATGCTGCCGGAGAATTAGTCAAACCAAATGACATTACCAAAAACTCGTAATGTCCATAACGGGTTCGAAACGCAGTCTTTGGTATGTCCTCATCCCGCACTTTCAGTTGATGATATCCTGTCCGTAGGTCCATCTTCGAGAAATATTTCGCTCCCTTTAGTTGATCAAACAAGTCATCTATCCTCGGTAGCGGATATCAATTCTTGATCGTTACTTTGTTCAATTCTCGATAATCGATACAAAGCCTCATCGATCCGTCATTTTTCTTAACGAATAACACTGGTGCTCCCCAAGGAGACACAATCGGTCGAATGTACCCCTTATCCAGTAAGTCTCGAAGTTGTATAATTAATTCCTTCATTTCTATTGGCACCATATGGTATGGAGCTTTCAAAATCGGTGCCGTTCCCGGTGATAAGTCTATTACGAAATCTATTTCTCTGTCTGGCATGAGACCATGCAGATCGTCCAAAAACACGTCTTAAAATTCATTCACTACGGGTATATCTTTAATTTCTACTCCCCTTTTCCGAGTATCTACAATGTAAGCTAAATAACCTACACATCCATTCCTTAACAATTTCTTGGCCTGCATCATCGTAACGCTACACGATTGCTTAAGTGACGAGCTACCATGAAACACTACCTTAGACTTGCTCGAAGTCTGAAGGTTCACACACTTGTTCTGACAATAAACTATCGTTGCATGATTATATAACCAATCCATTCCCAATATTACGTCGAATTCTCCCAGTCTAATAGGAATCAAGTCTACGCTTAGCTCATGTTCTCTAGTTTGCACGACAATTTCGATAAACGTATTCTATAGGGATTATTTCTTTATTCGCAACTTCTACGTTCAAGGAATCTTCTAAACGTTCTCGGGGTGTATTCAGTTTACTAGCAAATTCTTTAGATACAAAAGAATAGGTCGCACACGAATCAAATAATACATAAGTATTTATATTATTGATTGGGATAATACCTGACACCACGTCCTTCGCAGCTACTGCGTCCTATACGGTCATGTTAAAGGTTCGGGCGATCGATCAGTTGGGTTGTGTTGGTCCGCCAATCATTAACTTACTTCCTCCTCCTTGGCGTCCGCCAGCTCCACCACTTCTTTTCTTCGGGCAATCCTTTATCTGGTGCTCTGTCGATCCACAATCAAAACATCCTCTGATCTTCTTTGGCTTTGGGCAATTTGGCGAGATGTGCCCCTCTTGGCCGCAGTTATAGCAAGTGCTCTTTCTCTTCCAGCATTCCCCCTGATGGCTTCTTCCACACTTGTTGCAAGCTTCGGTCCTTTTCTTGAAGTTTCCCTGGTGACTCCCACCTTGGTTATTGCTTCTGTTGTTGTTGTTGTTGTTGTTGTTGTTGTGGTTGTTGTTTTCCCATTTCCTCTTTCCAGAATTACCCCCTCCGCTGCTGCTTCCTCCATAATGCTCATTACCAATGTTCTTATTCTTCTTCTCCTTATGATATAGACTTAAGGCCTCACTGCCACCTTTCGCAATGACTGCCTTCTCTAACAAGGTCGTAAAGGAATCAATTTAGAAGACTGATACCTTATTATACAACCACGTCTTTAACCCTTGCTCGAAGCGTCTCGCCTTCCTTTCCTCATCCCCAATTTTGTGCTCCGCAAATCGTGCGAGTTCATTAAACTTCGCTGCGTATTGCGCCACCGTTATATCTCCTTGCTTTAATTCTAGGAACTTCACTTCCATCCTACTCTTCATACTCTTCGGGAAATAGTTCTCGAAGAACAACATCGTAAACCTCTCCCATGTTATCGTTCCTTCCCCCGCTTTCTGCTGATTAGTTTCCCACCAATAGTTTGCTTCGCCCCTCATCATGTATGTGGCAAATACTGTCTTCTGGTCTTCACCCACGCGTGCTATAGTGAAGGCCTTCTCGATCTCCTTGATCCAGGTTTGTGCAACTAGCGGGTCAGTAGTTCCCGTGAACTCTGGAGTCCTACACTCTTAAAATCATTGAAGGTTGTTACTGGGACAGCTTGGGTGGTACAAGTTTGTTTTTTCCCCTCAGAGCTTCTCCCAATAAATCTACTAGTCACTGTTTCAGATCTACTGGTCCTCTCTCATCATTAATTGACTCTTCTGGGACAGTTATTCTACGTCTGGGCGGCATTTTCTGCATCACAAAATATTTCATCTTATTATCTAACTATCATATTTAGACATTTCTCAAATGAAAAGAACTAAAGGTTTATAACACGTTTCTGAAAAGAAGATCATTTATATTTATATGCCAAATGGTTACAATACACGTTCTTTTCTAGCATACTGCCAAAAATGATAACACATATCCTCTAATATCACAAAAAATGGGAACAACACTAGCTTACTACCCCTCTAACATTTTTCAAAAGTTTGGGGTTTACCACTATCTCGCATCTTACACAAAAGATTGAGATTACAACAACATATTAACAACACATAAATAAAATACTACACTACTGAGCTTTTCCCTCTAGACTCAATCTATCATCCCACGCTCCACGGTGCTCTGATACTCCTTCTGCGTAATGTGTGCCACCATATCCCGACTTATGGTATGTCGGGTCTGTCCTTGCTTAGTTGGGTAGTGATTTACCCCATCGATCAACCTCTCCATGGCTATGCGTAGAGCATAGCCCATCTTGTTCATCTTCCTCCTCTTGCACTACACCTCATCCTCTAGATCATCCACCCTATCATTGGAATCCTCCCACTTCTCCTCAAAGTGAATCCTATCCATCACCTCCATCTCTAACTGAGTTCGGAGAGCCTCCTTCTCCGTCCTCTCACTCAAAACCCTCTGCTCCATTTCTTCTAACTTTCCTGCCAACTCAACGTTCCTCGCCACCGATCGGTGAAACAAGGCCCCCATCTGGATCCCTGCCTCCTTACGGTGAGCAATTTCCACCTCCATCTCCTGCATCACTAGTTGCCTCTCAAGAGTCTCAGTTTCTAGCTCCTCGACTCTACATCCTATTTCCAAAATTTGTTATTCATACTCTCCCAACATCCGATCGTCAAAAGTAGACTCATCGGAGTCCTCCATGGGCTCGGGTTCCTCCTCCACGGGCTCCTCCTCCATAGGCTCCACCTCCGGATCAGACTCCTCAGGTAGAGGCTCCATCTCCTCCTCCTCGTCATCATCATCAATAGGGGCACCTACCGATATAGGCTCCGCTATCAAGGGTGCCTCATAGACTACTTGGATATCACGTGGCTCCTCCTCTACTACTCTGCTAGGTCCTCCCCTATCAGTCATCCTACAATCACCAACATAAGACAAGACAAACAACAACTCCATCAGAATGTTAAATAACATAAGTTAATTGTACAGAATGAAGTTACATTTCATAACACATTAAGTCTCTAAAGGAAAACTCTACATGAGTTTTATCTCCTTCCTAACTTCTAAGTTTTCTTAAGTTATAATCTAAGGACTCTAGTTCCTAAGGTTTATAACTATAACTTTGATACCAACCTGTGATGCCCCCAAATTCTGACCACCACTTGGTCACTCGAATTCGGTTCGTCACGTTCTCATGGTAACACCATAATAACTAAAATCGCACATTCACAACGAAAGATCTAATTTAGAATAATATACAATGATTTATTATAATTATTCCCCCATATCTCGCAACCTACAGTGCTTAATAGATTACATAATAATATTGAATAAAGACTTATTACATAACCCTACTTAAGCTTAAACATAGTCTGGAAATAGTCTTAATGCAAAAAAATATATTTAAACAAAAGGGACAAGCTAGTCGGTAGCCTTTCCCTTGCCCTTATCTTTCCCAGAGACTCCTCCATGTTCTGCCTTAACTGAAAGGTTTTAAATAAGCAAGAATGAACACAAATTGTCCAGCAAGTAATATACAACAAGGGTAAGGAGTTTTATAACACAAGTTTGAAATATCGAAGTATCATCTCTATGATAGTTCAGAGTTTCAGAATAATATCATGAATAATGAATATCAACAATTCTTGGAATAAGAACAATAATTCAATATAGATCAACATATATATATGAATTCAAAGACTAACAAGGTGTCCAACTGGATAACAATTTATACTGAGTAGTCACTAAGGACTATTGAACATCTACTAAAATTACCAATATTAAACTAATAACCCAAAACAAATCAAGTACTATAGATGATCAGTCTAAAATACTTTAAGTTATGCATAACACCACAATAATAATATACTCATGTGTCGCGGTTTCCAACAACATACATTTCCCTTACCTTAAGGGTTGTCCAACTTAGTTTTCAAGATTTTCTGCACCAATCAATTGGTTTGGACAATTTTATAAACATGCATATAATCTAGCCGAATTGAATGGCATAGATACTTTAACAATATTCAAGAACAATATCAAGTTTACATGAATAATAGTTTTCCTCAAGAGTTTAACATACTAGCTTATTCAATGAGATAAGCTTACGATATTCGTCGAATAAAGTAATGCAAGAGTTAGAATACTTGCACAATGTAATGTATGGTTCGGATACTTGCCTTAAGCGTAGTTTATCCACGTTAAGAAATCAACACTTTTGAATCCTATTTATAGCATATTATATGTTTAAGATGTTCATTAGCTAACACAATCTTTAATCAAGCTTGACATGATTCAAGTATGCACATTTAGTACAACATTAGTTTATAGTTTCATTATGAACCAAATACCTAGTTATTTCATAAGTATAATTAGAATGCGCAAGGGTAAGTCCTTTTTTCCCATGGACCATCCTATTACGAGGCAAACACCAATGTATCATATAAGCATCACTTATATACATGTATTAGTAGGTTTTAAACCACCTCTAGCATTTTAGGTACCATACAAGTTGATTGCCAAAGTTCAGATTTCAAAACTGACCAAGTCCTGACTTCAGACTGGCGCAGCTGCGCCATGGCTAAGCCTAGGACTGGCGCAGCTGCGCCGTCCTCTGGCTATGCCAAGACTCAGCTGCTGCCTTGTGGATTCTGTCTGGCTTGACCAAAACAATCATACATGATATATTTATCATGTTAAAGGTCTTTTCATACTTCACAAGTCAATCTAGGTTCCTTCTTTCATAATAAAATTCTAAATTGATCATTTCAACAATTTAAGGCCATTCAAGGTCATGAAATCACAAAGTATAACATGCTTGCTCTCTAAATATACAAGATAGTTATAAAACTCATATTAGGCATGCTTGTGAGTATTCATAACACGTATGTGAAATTACCACCATTTTGGTTAAAAATATACTTCGTTTATACTTTTCTTGAAATGTGAAACATAAGCATGGTATATCTATGGTTATACTACATGAGTGAGTCTAAAAGGGTCATCAAACATGATCACAAATATCAAATTCTAACCCTCAAGGTAGTTTGACAATATTCACATTCAAAGCTTACTAGTAAGTTCAACATGTTTATGCTTCCTTGCTAATCATATAAACACAAGCTAAAGGTTTATTCATGCATTTCTAAGTCATACTAACATGCTTGCAAAGTCAGTATATACATTATGTAGAATCATGCAAGTTAGCTCACTAGGCTAAGCCTTTTCTTTAAAACATCTCTAACACAAAGCCTAATAAGGTAGTTATGAACAAAGGAACTATGTACACTCTAGCATGCTCATTTAAGTGTAAAATCAGTCATATAAAGCTTACTAGGTTCACAATTTGCAGAACATGATCTCTAACATAGTTTATTTTCAAAACATAAAGTCCAAATCTCCATCTAAACCATATGCTTTCGTTAATCATGCAAATCTATTAAAAGATGCCCAACTTAGATTAATATACTTATACATACACATTACGCATGCTTTCATGCTAGTTTAAGCTATAATGGTTGATCAACACATATCAGATTTCAAAATAGAAGTTCCAACTGAACTCAGGACCGGCGCAGCTGTGCTGCGCCTTAGTGTTAATAAGGCGCAACTGCGCCACGTCTGGTTCGAACCAGGAACAGTTGGCGTCAGTAACTATTTAGCCTAAACACATAAATTACTCACGAATTCATTCCTAAACACTCATGTATCAGTCTAAACATGCTTATATGGTCATATAACAACTATATGGACATTACCCAATCTCATTAACATCTAATTTCATAAAATCTCAAATTTAAATTTGAAGAACTCACGAAAACTCTTTTTAACAGAAACTGAAAATGGAAGGATTTGATACCTCTGCAATTACGAATTTGATTGCTCCTAATGAACTCCCAATGTCATAGAATGCTCTCAATCTCTTAGAAATTCTTAGACAACTCAAGCAACACAAAGAATGAAGGGAAGTGTTCATTTAATAGAAAATTCTTTGACCATGCCAAGCCATTGTCCAAGAACTCAAACCAAAGGATGGAAGAATTGCATGGAGGTTAACAAGGAGTTGGTAATTGGTTGGTGATTTGCATCATTATGCCCACTCCCTCCATGATCATTGCCTAGTAAAGCTTAGAAGAAGGAATATGCCTTAACCTTTTTAGTTTATACGTGATTGAGAAATGAGGCAAATGAGATACTCATTTTGGGACACTTCCACTAACTCAGCACTCATGTATACTTCTACAAATTCCCACTTTTATGTTATATTTTATACACATATCAACCATACATTATAACTTAATGTCACAATATGATTTAACATTTCAAGGTAGTAAATGTTATGCAACATACATGTGACGCCCCCAAATCCGGGTTACCTGACTCCCGAGTTTAGTGCTCACGATCCACAATAAAAATAACATCTAACTACCCCTTTAAATATGAATAAAAAGTTACAACACATTAACTGATATAGTTAATACATTCGTCCCAGGTTATCTAACCTTTATATTACAAACATACCCTTTAGATATACAAAAAAGGTTTACAAAAATAACATAATAATAATGTTAACCATAACTATTACAGCATAGCACCTTTGCCTTTGTTCTTCACAGCACCTCCAGCCACTTCGTCCTTAGCTGAAATATTTTATTTAGCAAGGGTGAGCAATAAATTGCCCCGCAAGTTAAGATATACAATGAATGTATAAGAATAAGAACAACAGACTATCTAATTCTATAGAATGACACCAAAGTTCAGAGAACTTTGAAATAGCTGAACAATTTATTTTTGTCTAACCAATCTTCTCGTAACCTAAGCAATACCTTAACAAAAGGATATAATGCTTTCAAAGTTTCTACGATATTCTATTGAATAAAAATTTAGAAATACTCTCCAGAGTTTATGATAAATGATCTTACAAGATCTTGAAATTCTCTTCTCGAGTAACTATCAAAGATTTACTCTGATATACCCAAATAACAGATTGGAAATATTTTTCAAAATTTATGTTGAGTGATCACAAAGTATCTGAACTTCTCTTCTCGAATAACTATCAAAGATTTACTTTGATATACCCAGGTGTATCAGATAACCATAAAGATTAAATCATACCCCTCTACAAGTATATAAAGTGATCAGCTTTATTATACCCTATATTATGCATAATATTTATAAGCGCGCAAAGGCGGAATATACGACCAAATATGTTCCCTTTATATAAAAGGTTCTTCTTCTCAGTCTTTGAATCAGAATTTGATTCAATATCTAATCACTTCTATTCTCTTCTCTTCTCAAACCTATGAAGTTTTCTTTTCGATCTAGCCGACATAATTGGCATCGATCTATCAATAATAATTGAATTCTCTTCTCTTCTCTTCTTGAACCTATCAAGTTCTAACAAATGTTCGTCTAGCCAGAACAATTAGCTAAGACATTTCTCAACACGATTTAACAATAGACAGATTTTAACTATACTATTTGCAATTAATAATAGCTTCTACGGATGTAAATATCTAACCACAATTATTCTACATGTATATTCTCAGAATCACTAATTCAATTTGAATTAATAAACATGCACTAACTACGAATAATCAACAATAAATTCTTGGACATGGTCTAATCAACAATAATTAACCACCCTAATATTTTAAAGTACTAACTCAAGGTTGAGTCAAGAAAACTTGCCTTCTCTGTTGATTACTACTACACAATATACTTATCTGCGTTTGTAAGACCTATAATCAACAATATCGGTATCACAATTAGCACAATAATTTATAACACGTATCACTGTAATTTATAGTCAACCTGTCTCCTAGGCACATTACCACATAGCCACATTAGTGTTTATAACTTATATAAACACTTATCAAGTCTAACTAGTTCGGTCTGGTTGGACTTCGGTCTCATCTCGGTGTATTGGTCACCCTATCCGACAATTAACACATTTATTGTCACTTAAACTCGGTCTCAAAGTCTCAATATTATATTAGATAAATCACATATCATTTATAATATTTTTCGGAAGCTTTTAATAATTTATAAACAATTATTATAATTTATAATAATTTTTCAAACACCGAAATCATTTTAAAATGATTTAAATACTAATTAATTCCATCATCATTAATATTTAATAATATTAAAATATTAATGACATATTTGTCAAAATATTAAAGTTATTATTAATAACTTAAAATATTTTTAAATCATCAATATTCTACTTAAATAATTTTTAAAATAATTAAAATTATTTTTAAATCATCACCATTAATATTTAAATATCAATGAATTTATCATCAAAATATTATAAGTCATTAATTATAGCTTAAAATATTTTTAAATCACATTTCTCATTTTTAAATCAATAAAACTATTTTTAACTCATTTATTTAATATAATAATTAAATAAGTGAAATATCATTAATATTAAATTATTAATGAAAATTACTCAAAATATTAAAAGTTACATTTTATAACTCAAAATATTTTTAAACACTTTACTCTTATTTAAAATGATTTTTATAATATTAAAATTATTTTTCTCTAATTTTTTTAATACACTAATTAAATAAATTAAATATCATTAATATTCTAAAATTATAAATATTAATGAAAAATATATGAAATTATTAAAAATTATTTTTTCATAATTTAAAATAATTTTTAAAACCATTTCTATAATTTTTAGAATTTATTTTCTATTTTTAATTAATTTTTGGAAAATCAGACATTCAAAATTAATTAAAACTGTCGCTAAGCCTATGCGACACAAATCGTCGCTGTTGGTGTTCTTGAGCCTCAAGAACACTGACAACCCAGTTCTCCAGGGTCTCGGTTTGACCGGCTTTAATGCTGTGTTCATCACGTTTTTGGGCTTGCTAGAACCTTGATCTTGTAGTGTTTATGTAACTCTACAAGAATCAAGAACAATCTAAGTTATATCACACAACACCATGAAGATCCAAGCCCTCAAAGTCACTATCAGACCTCATCTGGGTTTTCTGGGTTACCTAGAAACCAAGACAGCTTCGAGAGTCTACTTTAGGGCTCGATTAATTCTATGTTCTGGTCATTGTTCATGTGGTCTCATGGTTCAAATCTATAGTTCTTAGGTCATAGAACATTTAAATAACAACACCCCGGTCCATAAATATACAAATCTCCAGATTAATCCCGGTCAAAGGCTGTCAGAAAATGTGTTCTTCCGGTTTTTGGGTTTTCCATAAACTACATGTCAATGCCGAGTGGTCTAGTTTGACCACCAATTACTTCGATTTTTGTTGACTGTTTATGGGATCTAAAGCTATGGATCTAGAGTCCATCTAACATGCTACACACTGGTTACAACAACAACATCATATCAACTAACATCTGACAGATCAAGGCGTTGCAAAATCTTGTTAGACCCCAGTTATGGATTTCTGGGTTACCCAGAAATCGCTTGGTCATGGTCGGTCAACCGACTTTGACCAACAATATCTTGCAATCTGGATATGGAATAGCTATGATTCCACTTCCAGATCACAGTCCCCATGTCAGACTACAAGTCTAAAACATAAAACAACCCAAATCAAAAACAGATAAGGATTTAGAGCCACTGGCATTAGCTTGTCATACGACAAAAAAAAATGTTCTTGAGCAGTTTTGAAAAACTTCGATTTTTACCCACTTTGATGCTATGGATCTATGATAGATCATCATAGATCATCATAAAACATCTTTTAGCACAAATCTAAACACATTAACACAAACTTTACCTTAGCATACAAGATCAAAAGTAAGGTTTAGGTTTATACCTTTCTAGTCCAATCTTTGATCCTTGATCTCCTTAACTGATTTTGGTATTCTAGGAGGCTACTTAGTGACTGATTTACTTAGCAAATTCGGATGTTAGGAGAGAGAGAGAGAGAGTTGTTGAGAGCTAGAGTGTAAAATGAGCAACTTTTTGTGACTTTCTATCTCTTTATCTCTTATAAAATGATACAATGTATCTATACATGGCTAGGTGGCAAGTTGGATTTGTTTATGGCTGAGATAAGAGTCAATGGCTGCCTTTAGTTGGTCACTAACTAAAGGTTTATCAAATTTTACAAGTTACCTAGTAAAAATTCCATAAAAATGGAATTTTGGTCATTTACATTCCAAATTTAATGGCAATCTTGACTTTTGTCCAAACCCTTAGGGTTTAACCCTAAGGTTTTGACCCTTAAGTTTTACAACCTTAGCTTCTAGGATTTTCTAAATTAGGGTTTTAAAATAGAAAAATTAAAATTTCTAAAATATAATTAGTGTTTCTTAATTATGTTAAAGGTTACTAATCACATTAAAGTTTACTAATCAATTAAGGCTTGCTAATTAGGATTAGGGTTTCCTAATTAGGGTATAGGATTCCCAAATTTAAAATTAAGGTTTCCTGGCTTTCGATTAGGGTTCCTAACTACACGTTAGGGTTTCTAATCTTGAGATTAGGGTTTCTAATCCCCTATTAGGGTTTATTAATTTTGTACCCTACCCGATCAGTCATTGATCAAAATTCTATACAGTACAAACACGTACTCATCAATATAATTATTTTAGTTATATTTTTATCGAATCCGTATCCGGGGTTAGGGTTAGGGTTTCTATCATCTGTTAAGCACAACTCTACTCTAAATTCTCAGTCAAAACACAATTTGACTTATTCTCTAAACTCATATCACATATTATCAGCTCAATATTGACAATCAATATCAATATTAATAAAAAAAATTTATTAGCAAAAAATTTGTATTATTCAAAATCCCGGGTTATCACAATACATATAATCTATGTAAATTTCATTTTAATGTCTACCCACATGGATATTATTACATACACATTTCGTGATATATGTATACCATATAGTTTCAATATGCCTAATCATATTGCCTCGTACCATATAGTGTCATAAAACTTAATATATAGTCAAATAAAAGTCACACTACACTATATAGTATAGTCGTATTATTGCTCACATGCACATAACTGTCAATATAATATTATTATGTTAATAACTTACTTATTTATGTCAGATAAACAAACTATTCACTTCCTTGATTAATTACCACCAATATTAATTAATCCATTCCTCATCGATTAATGTATTTATGGATCTCCATAATCATTAATTATCTATATAATTCTTATTTATATATAAATATATTACAAATAATAATAATCTCATATTATAAATTAATTACCAAGTAATCAATATTCTACCACAATTAATTAATATTAATTAATGGTTTACTTAATAATTCCTTCGGCAAACATAACATACTTCATTTCATGGTTTATCAATGTCACACATATCACATAATTGTTCCATTTAATTTCTAAAGTGAAACAAATTAGTTTTCTCCAACTGACCAATGGCGCAGCTGCGCCAGTTTGCACTGTTGGGACGGCGCAGCTGCGCCGTACCCTGACAGTGCCAAGACTAGTTTAGCTCCAAGCCAGTGAAAATTTTCATCGCTAAACTCATTTTATACGACATGAATTACTGTCCATATGAGTAATATTACAAGTCTAAGAGTGTACTTATTAATGCATGAAATTTCAAGATCAACCCGATTAATCTTCCTAATTCCCGTTTTAACTGGCTGAGTGAATTTTCTCATTTCGCATTATGCCACACAAGGCATTTCACACTTCTCATTGTCAATTCACACATATTATTACGCATTGATCTAATACGAATCAATTGCATTAACCAACTCATAAAACAATAACACTTATATTCACATTAATAGTATTTCCATTAATATATTCATTTTATAATACATGGAAATTCTCGGGTATTACAGCAACTCTGTGATAACAAATAAGTCTTGTTCCCATCGAAAACCATAGTTTCTGAGCTCAATGTCAAAATTCAACTTTCATTCCGAGAATTTCACGAATTCGACGATTATCGTCTAATCGTGTGATTTCCGGCAAAACTTCGTTACTTAGGATTTGTTCATCGTTTCAAATGTATTCTTTCCATCATATTAGCATCTTAACATACATATTTCATTAACTTATACACATGATAAGTTTCTTACTTATTCCTTCTTAGTTAATAACTTATATGATTACAAATTGCTTATACATGACTTATCATGATTTTAGTCTTCTACCAACCATCCTTACTTCTTCTTATCATACAATTTTATTAAGGTAAACATATGACAAGTTCTTACGTGTTCTTCATAAGTTTATAACTTATATAAGTATAAGTTACTTGTTCATGGCTTATTAAGACTTAAGTCCATTAATAATCATTCTCATACTCCTTAGCATACAAGTTCTACTAATCCACACTTCTCTATCAAACTAATAATGAAGAGAGAAAGATCAATAATGGTTTAAAGGTTTCTTACCCTTGATGATCAACTTGTGTCTTCTTCTTTTCTACTTGGTTTATGAAAGTCTAGCTTTTTTAGCTTTTTCTCTCTACTCAATAAGCTATAAGTTGTTGGATGAAAGTTAACAACTAACAAATGAACAATCTAGCTCTCTATTTATAGGAAAACCAAGGTTAGGGCATAATGGTCAATAAACCAATCCCACCTCCTTAATCACCTCCTTACTATTTATTACTTAGCTATTAAGTTTACTTGTTCTCCACAAATCTTATCTTTTGCTTGGCCACCAAGATCACTCATGTGATCATGGGTTGCCCCATTGATCATCCTTACCCATTGAATCCTTACTTGGGGCTTTAAGTTCAATTAATCTTATCATATTCTTTGGGCTTGTATTAACAAACCACTTGGGCTTTACCATTACTTACACTTGGGCTTGCACATTAATCTCTATTGGACCTATACTTCCTACACAATCCAACAAGTCCATTTTATTTAGCTTAAAGCCTTAGAACGTATTGTCTACGTATTAATCTCGTATTCTAACTCATATACTTATTCATCATATACGACATACCATCATTCACACATACTTGTATAATACTCCGTATCATACTCATATTCATTACCTCGTACAATACCTACGTATTATACGATCATTTACTTTAACTAGTTAACGATTTAATTTCCTTAACGTTTTCAAATTAAGTCCGCAGGCAAAAAACTGTGTTTACCATACGTGAATTATTATTACATAATCCCTCTCCCCTTGATATTTTATCATTACGTATTTCTCGAAAGTTCAAAAATAATTCCCGAGCAGAAATGCGTGAATAGTATTTTTTAGAAAATTTCTCGGAAAGCTTTTATTTTTGTCTTAGAAATTTAAACACTTTAATTCCTTCACGTAGTTAAAATATTACGACATTCCGACATATCTAGGTTATAGAATTACATTCATCTTAATAACACATATAATATAATTTTATTTATTATATAATTAAATAAAATTATTTTACAATTTTTTCGAATTTCTCGATCGTTACATCCTTCCCCACTTATATAGATTCTGTCCCCAGAATCTCGTCTTATATTACACAAATAACTGAGGGTAATCCTTCCTTATCTTTTCTTCCAATTTCCACGTTGCTTCTTCGGCATCGTGGTTCTTCCATAACACCTTTACTGAAGGTATAACCTTGTTCCGCAGAACTTGCTCTTTTCTATCAATGATTTGAATCAGCAACTCTTCGTACGTTAAGTCCTTCTCGATATGAATAGTCTCATACTCTATTACGTGCTTATAATCCGGCTTATAAGGATGTAACACAGATACGTAAAACACGTTATGTATTCGTTCTAGGTCTGGAGTTAATGCTACCACGTAAGCTACCTCTCCTACCCGTTTTAATACCTCAAAAGGTCCTATAAACCATGAACTTAACTTTCCCTTCTTTCCAAAGCGTATCTTTCCTTTCCAGGGAGATACCATTAGAAATTTATACGAGCCTACTTCAAACTCCCTATTTACTCGATGTGAGTCCGCATACTTCTTCTGTCTGTCTTGAGCTACTACGAGACGCATCCGTATCAACTTCACTACATCAGCTGTCTAATGTCCCAATTCTGGTCTTAGCATTCGGCGTTCTCCCACTTCATCCTAACACAATGGTGTTTTGCACTTCCTTCTGTACAAAGCTTTGTAAGGCGGCATGCCTATGCTTGCATGATAACTGTTGTTATACACAAACTCTACTAATGGTAGATGATCATCCCAACTATCCTTGAAATCCATGATGTAAGATCTCAACATATCTTTTAACGTTTGTATTGTCCTCTCGCTCTGTCCATCGATTTGTGGATGATAAGCTGCACTTAGCTTTAACTGCGTTCCCAACTACTCTTGCAGTCTCCTCCAAAAGTTCGATGTGAATCGTGGATCACGATCTGACACAATCGAAACTGATACTCCATGTATGGAAATAATTTCCTTAGCATAAAGTTTAACTAACTGGTCTAAGTTATACTTGACCCTTGTTGGCAAAAAGTAAGCCGACTTCGTCAACCGGTCCATTATTACCCAAATCACGTCATACCCTTTTGTTGTAATCGGAAGTCCCACCACAAAATCCATCGTGATATGCTCCCACTTCCACTCTAGAATCTCTAATGACTGTAACAAGCCACTTGGTCTTTAATGTTTGGCCTTAACTTTCTGACAAGTCAAGCACCTACTCACATACTCAGATATCACTCTCTTCATGTTCAGCCACAAAAAACTTTGTCGAAGGTCTTGATACATCTTATTACTACTAGGATGAATCGAGTACCTTGAACTTTGAGCTTCTTGTAACACTTGCTCCTTTAATTTCGTCTCATTTGGAACCCAAATTCTTCCTTCAAATCTTAATAACCCCTTATTATCAAGACTATACTTTAAATCTTTTTCATTGGTTAACCGCTTCTTCATCTGGTCACAATCATCAGTTTTGAGCTGCAATTCTTTGACTCTCTCTACAATAGTAGATTGAATTTCTATTGTAAATAGTCTTTGTCCCGACTCACTCAGAAATTTCACCTCTATTTCCATTCTAGCCACATCTCTTATTAACTCATTTTCAGCCGTTAACATAGATAACTTTTCCCGCCCCGTCCTACTTAAGGCATCAGCCACTACATTGGCTTTCCTCGGATGATACAGGATTTCACAGTCGTAATCCTTTATCAATTCTAGCCATCTCCTTTGTCTCACATTCAACTCCTTCTGTGTGAAGATATATTTTAGACTCTTATGATCCGTGTATATCTCACATTTTTCTCCATAAAGATAATGTCGCCATATTTTTAAGGCAAACACTACCGCGACCAGTTCCAGATCATGAGTAGGGTAAACTTTCTCATAATCCTTCAACTACCGTGATACATACACAATGACTTTGCCATGCTGGATGAGCACACAACCAAGTCCTCTATGCAAAGCATCACTATAAACTACGAAATTTCCTGTGTCATCGGGTAATGACAAAACATGCGCTTCACTCAACCTTTTCTTCAGTTCTTGAAAACTGTCTTCGCACTTCTCAGTCCACACGTACTTCACTATCTTCCTTATCAAATTAGTCAATGGTGTATCTATCTTCGAAAAATCCTGGACGAATCTCTGATAGTATCCCGCTAACCCTAGGAAACCCCGCACCTCAGTCGGTGTTTTCGGTTGTTCCCAATTTACCACGGCTTCCACCTTCGCTGGATCTACTGAAATCCCATCATGGTCAATAACGTGTCCTAAAAATTATACCCTTTCCAACCAAAATTCACACTTAGTGAACTTTGCATACAACTTCTCCTTCCTTAGTGTCTCCAACAATATTCTTGGGTGTTCATCATGATCTTCTGACGTCTTAGAATAGACTAGAATATCATCGATAAACACTACGACGAACTTGTCCAAGTATTGTTTGAACACGCTGTTCATCATATCCATAAATGCAGCTGGTGCATTCACTACTACAAAACAGTAAATAAACAACGCGGAAAAAACGTTGTGGTTTCAGTCAGAAAAACGTCGTGGTTAAGGGTGTTGTCTATTTGACACCCTTACACAACATTTTTAAAACGTTGTAGTTAAGCACAATACACAACGTTTTTTTAGGAAAAACGTTGTAGATTTATTTTTCAAAAAATAGCAGATGCTTAAAAACGTTGTAGAATGTATGATTCCACAACGTTTTTTGGATAAAAATGTTGTTGTTAGTATATCAGACAACGTTTTTTAAATGTTGTAGAAAAAGAAAAAAAAGAAAAAAAAGGGATGTGGTTCACCTATATTACCAATGCACCTGCAATATGCTAATGCCATGATATATAGCCAAAATGTATCAACCATTCAAAATACATCCCAATAATACCATTCGTTTACAGTTTCAAATTACTACATCCATAAAATATATACCAAAATGTCCATATATATATATATATATATATATATATATATATATATCTCAAATTCACTTTTCAATCCACAAAATAAACCACAATAAACCAAACTATTCCTAAAATTAAGCTACCACTACTATAAAACGGATAACAAAAAAAATCGTACAGATGGGGTAATATTCTAAAAGGGTTTACAGCAATTAATATGTTCCCTGTGTAAGTCTGAGGCACCATTAACTTGATTAGCTTCAAATACATTTATTAATTATTGTACATGAAATGACAGAATAGATACTCAGCACAATAAAAATTGACAGAACATATGTTATCAATTAAAACTCCAAGGGACTAAGAAGGTTGCTGAACTTATATATATTTCATTAATATCATATCTAGATTTTAAATTACTCAGAACTCCAGGTTCATGCAAATAAGCAAGCTTTGTCATATCATCCACTCCGCATGGCAATGCCTCAGAATCTTTGGTATAAACATTGGAAAATTTAACTGTGACGCCCCCAAAATAGGTCCAATCCATCCAACTCATTCTGAGTCGCCAAATACATGGTACATAAAATAACTATAACTTTATTATTACAATTGTCGTGCAAAATACGACAACACATATACTGTGAGTTTAAATACAAATATTGTCATCTAGACAGTATTCACACTCAATTAAGTCCTCATTATACTTATTGATACACTATTTTATAAAATAGTGAGGACTACTAAAATAACTATCTTGAACCATCATTCCATACCCCGACTAGTACTCGCTACATTCTCGCCTCCTGAGAAGAAAAATGGAACAACAAGGAAAAGGGTGAGCTCAACTAGCCAAGTAAAGAATATTATGACTAAGATAATATACAACAAATTATCGTTAGTCTTCAACAGGGAAAAATTTAATAGAATACAATAGACAACAAGTTTTAAATCAATATTCGCAGCGAAAAATAATAATTCATAGAAGAGTTACGTAGAGAATGAAATCTACGATTATCTATGAATTTAAAAGCCCATCATCAATATTTTATCCCTGTAACATCAATCAATAAATATCTTAAATCAAATAGTCATCTTTGCACTACAGGCCAAAGATATTCATCAGTTGGTCATGTTCACCTCAACACCTGTTCATCTTTGCACTACGGGCCAAAGATATTCATCAGAAATCATTAATCTTTGCACTACAGGCCAAAGATATTCAATTATATCATCATTTAGGACTGAGGATGATGAAAAATATTTTAAAGGAAACGAATCCAGTGAAACAAAATAATAAATATTAAGGATTCGTATTTCAGCTATTTCCAAAAATACCTCATAAATAATCATAGTGGAGTAAAATTCAAGAATGATCAAAACATGGATACAATCAAAGCTAGTATCCATAATAGATATTTTGGATAAAAAGAAGAAAATTTCATTTTTTGGTGAATAGTAACTCGTGAATAGTAACTCATGAATAGTAACTCATGAATAGTAACCCCGACATGAAAAGTTTCAAATTTGATAAAAAGTTCAGATCAATACTTCGACATAATGATATTGAAGAAAATAATATCATTTAAGAAGAAATAACATCCCTTACCTCGGAAAGACGGTACTTCTGACTGGAATACTAGATATAGTGCTGAAGGAAACTTGCACCGTATAGCAACACTCAAAGTATCAAATACTCACAAGAATACGCTCGATATAGAGAGAGAAATAGAGAGAAACTTGTGTTTCTGGTGTGATTTTCAATTCTAACCTAAGCACCCTATTTATAGGAAAATGCTTAGAACACCAAAGTAGAAAATTTAATATAATAATAATATATTTATCAAATTTTCCTTATCCCACCTCTAGACATCTGATCTCAGCCCATTTATATCACATGTTAGCCCACTTAAATGCCAAAAAACGTTTTTCTTCAAAATAATAAATAAAACTTCCAAAAATCAATTATTTCGGAACTTCAGAACTTCAATAATTCATAATAAATAGCCCTTTTATCAGAAAATTCGAATCACACGAGTTTTTATAGGAAATTCAATTCTCTACAACTTTGCAGAAGAAAGTTTTTCTAAATTCCAAACAGAAATTGACCGAAATTCACAAACGGGCGATTTTACAGTCAATAATAAATTTTCGGTCAAGAATTATGTCCACCAACACACAAAACATGTGTTAATCATTTAATATCACAAAAATACTCTTCCTCCTCATATACTCATATATCCCACATTCATTGTAAAAATACCACCATCAATATATTATTAAAATAATATATTTAAATGAATTATTTTATATGAAAAAGATAAAATATTAATTTTCAACAATTGTCACATTAAAATTTTTCTCTATCTATATCCACATAAAATCACTATTTTCCTCATCATATAAATCAATAATTAATTATACACAAATAATATTACAGAACCACAGTACTGGCAACCAGGCAGTTCCCAGGAAAGAAGGGGCTTTCCAATAAGGATCTCTCCTTACTGGCGCGCAATTAGATGACCAAACCTCTCCTTAGACAGAACTTTCTAGACATTACCAATAATGTTATCTAATAATATTATTCAGATAATATGAATTATTGTTCCGATAATAGAAAATATTGTGTAGTGACAATTATTGAAACAACAGTAATATAAAATATCAACGCAACAATTATTGAATCAATAAAACAAAATACTGAACAGTAATTACTGTAACCATTATTGAGTAGTGTCTTCTTACGTAAGAATCAATAATTGGTGCAATATCGTGTGCTACTGTACAACAACGCGTATTACCGTGTTTTAACCACCGGGTATTCCAACAGTATTAACGGTAACAACTACGCCGTTATTTATAAACAACTTATTTTTGTCATTTTCTTAATCCAATCGCTTTCCGTTATGGGGCCCACAAAAGACTGCGCCGTTGTACGAATATTCTCCGACAGTAAGAATATTCCACGACCAAGCGAATATTTCCCGACAACAATGAATATTTTATAAGCACTTGCTTATTTAAAATATTTGCGCATTTTACCCATAACTAACCACATTAATCAAATCAACCCTTACTATTTCAGAATAATAAATAGAGAAAATTAAATTTTATTTATTAATAATTTGGGGTCTTACAACCTCCCCTCCTTATGAAATTTCGTCCTCGAAATTGACATACGTACCTGGTGTTTCGAAAAGATAAGGATACCTCGCTTTCATTTCCGTTTCCAACTCCCAGGTCATTTCCTCAATAGCATGGTTTCTCCACAAAACTTTAACTTGTGGTATGACCTTCATGCGTAGGACATGCTCCTTCCTATCCAAGATCTTGACAGGTACCTCTTCGTACGTTAAGTCTTCGGCTATCTCGTTCGGTTCTAACTCAATAACGTGGTTCGGGTCTTTCACATATTTACGAAGCACAGATATATGAAAAACATTATGAACACGAGACATACTTGGAGGTAACACAAGTCTATAGGCCACATTTCCTACTCGATCAAGAATCTGAAATGGACCAATAAATCGTGGATTGAGCTTTCCTCTCTTCCCAAATCTTGTAACTCCTTTCCATGGAGCTACACGTAATAATACATGATCCCCAATGTCAAATTCCACGTCCTTTCATCCGCATAACTCTTTTGTCGATCCTGTGCCGTTTGTATACGTTGTCGAATCGTTTGGATCTTCTCTGTAGTCATTCGTACCAACTCTGGTCCCAATAACGTTGCTTCTCCCACCTCATCCCAACATACTGGAGAGCGACACTTTCGTCCATACAATGCTTCAAAGGGAGCCACACCTATACTTGCCTGATAACTGTTATTGTAGGAGAATTCCACCAATGGTAGGTACTTATCCCAACTCCCTTTGAAATCTAGGACACAAAGTCTTAATAGATCTTCAAGAGTTTGAATAGTCCTCTCTAATTGTCCGTAAGTTTGAGGATGGTAAGCTGAACTAAATCGTAAATCCGTGCCTATAGCTTTTTGCAAGCTAACCCAAAATCTTGAAGTGAATCTTGGGTCACGATCCGAAACTATGGATACTGGCATGCCATGCAACCTTACAATCTCATTCATGTACATACTAGCAAGACGTTCAAGGGAATAAGTCTCCCGTATCGGCAAGAAATGAGCAGACTTGGTTAATCTATCAACTATAACCCAAATAGCATTTATGCCTTGAGAAAGCGTAGGAAGACCCGTAACAAAATTCATGGTAATGTGTTCCCACTTCCATTTCGGAATCTTAAGTGGTTGCAATGGACCCTTTGGTACTTGATGCTCCGCCTTTACACGTTAACAAGTTAAACACCTCGAGATAAACTTTGCAATCCCTCTCTTCATATTATTCCACCAAAATATATATCGAAGATCATGATACATTTTAGTACTTCCAGGATGGATTGCAAATGGTGTATTGTGTGCCTCCATCATGATCTTGTACTTTAAATCAGAATCGTTAAGAACACAAAGTCTGGAGTGGACTCGAAGTATTCCTTCTTCATCGATTCTTGCTTCTAGAATAGCACCTTCTTGCACTTTCTTCCTCATACGCATCAGTTCCGGGTCTGTGGTTTAAGCAACTTTAACTTTATCGATTAAAGTTAATTCTACGCGTATACTTGACATCATCGCACTCGTTCCTGCATATGATCTTCTACTCAATGCGTCAGCTACCGCGTTCGCTTTTTTCAGGATGGTATTGGATGGTATGATCGAAATCTTTCAACAGCTCGAGCCAACGTCGGTGTCGCATGTTGAATTCTTGGAAGCTCTTCTCGCATTCCTCGGTCCATTCGAAGTTTGTATCTTTTCGAGTCAGCTGAGTTAATGGAGTAGCGATTCGAGAAAATCCTTTTACAAATCTCCGATAATAACCAGCTAAGCCTAGAAAGCTATGTATTTCGATTACTGACTTAGGTTGCTCTCAACTGTGACTCATATCCCAATCTTGGATAGCACGTCACAATGACACCTATCAGTTTACTACCACACGAATATGGCGTCCCCTACGAAGAGTCTGGATTCAGTGCATTCCACAAAGGAAGTCACCAGATAAAGGCTCGGGTACAAACTTCTACAGTTAGGTTTTTAACTCCTGAAGTTCAATAGGAGCCATTCGATATGAGATTTTAGAAGTGAGTTTTGTACCAGATTCAAAGATGATACAAAATTCAATATCACGCGTAGGCCAAGAAATTCTTCAGGAAATACGTCAGGGATTTACTAACAATAGAAATATCATTCAAATCTGACGTATTTTTGTTCAAGTCCATAACATAGCTAAGAAAGCTTGACATCCGTTTTTCAATAAACGAATGACTTTACGGCTTGATATAAAAGAGTTTGACTTCAATGGTTTGGTTGCTTGAATTTGAATAAAGGTTGCTTAGGAATATGAAAACTAACAACCTTACGAAAGCAATCAATTTTGGCATGATGAGTAGTTAACCAATCAATTTCTAAAATCACATCAAAAGCAAGTATCTTTAAAGAGATAAGATCAACAAGTAATGTGATGGTGACAACTTGGATCAAACAAGATTTATAAATAGTGGATGTAACGAAAGTTTCTCCTAACGGAGTTTCAACAGATAAGTCAAAGTCTAATTTTCTCCGAAGTCAATTTTAAACGTTGAGTATAAGCAGGAGAAATAAATGAATGGGCAGAACCGGTATCTAATAAGGTATAGACTTCGCAAAAATTTATAGTTAACTAACCCGTGCTAACTTCGTTCGGGTTCCTCGCATTCTGACCAGTCACGAAAAACACTCTTCCAGGAACCGTTGACTTTGACTTTTCTGAGACAACTTTTTGAGTAACCACCCCCGTTGGATTTGGTTTCGCTACAGTGCAATCTCGAGCGATATGTCCTTCCTTTCCACAGTTATAACATACCTTAAACTGTTGTGGACAGTTTGGGCTGATATGTCCTTCTTTTCTGCACTTATAGCATATGACCGGTGGTCGTTCTCCTCCCTTGGAACCAGTTGCTGCTGGTGCTGACGTCTTCGTATTATCATTGTTGAATCTCCTCTTTTTAAAATCTCCTCCCGACTCGCTTCTTCTATATTCATGGCCACGATTACCACTAGAGTGGTTGTCGTTCTTGTACGTATTCTTCTTTCTCCACTGGTTATCATTGTTTTGATGACTGCTGTCACCGGTATGATCCTGGTTGTGGTCCCTCGATTGACCGTACTCGTTATCTCGCTATAATAATTGAGCCTTGTTGACAACATCTGAATAGAGAGAAAATTTATGAGAAATGAGATATTGACGTATGCCGGGTTTCAAACCTCTCAGAAACATCCGCGTCATACGTTCCTCATTCTCCACCAAATGAGACGCAAACCTGGACAACTCTGCAAATTTCACCTCGTACTGGGACACCGTCATGTTATTCTGCTCCAGTCTAATAAACTCTACCTCCTTCATATGACGAATACTTTCAGGAAAGTACTTGTCATTGAATAGCTTCTGAAACGTATCCCAAGACATGCTGAGTGCGGCAGGCTGGGTCCATTTCACAGACTCCCACCAATAGTCTGCCTCGCCACGAAACATAAAGGTGGCGAATGGAACCTTCTGTTCCTCCGTGCATCCCAAGACATCGAATATCTTGGTAATTTGCTTGACCCATGTCTCCGCCTTAATCGGATCTGGCTTTCCCCAGAATTCTGGTGGTCCCAACTCTTTGAACTGCTTGGCTGTGACCAGCTGTGCGTTGCCATTGTTTCTTCCTATATTTTGAACAGGAACCTCCTTCGTTTGGTTTTGCATGAATCGCAAAAAGCTTCTAAACATCTCATCGTTCATCGTCTCTTCGTTAGTGAGTACAGGCGTCTCCACGGTTTCATTTACTCCACTGTTAACATTCTCAGTCGACATTCTCAAATACTGCCATAAAACAAAGGTTAATTAAACAAATTAACAAATCACATAATACCCTTATATAATGACCGACCAACAAATAAGCTTAGGTAGGACACACTAGCGAAGGATTTACTCGTCTCTCCCCTCCTAGTTCTATTCCCCGATCTCCGCCAGAGATCATATCCCTAAGCTCTGATACCAACTGTGACGCCCCCAAAATAGGTCCAATCCATCCAACCCATTCTGAGTCGCCAAATACATGGTACAGAAAATAACTACAACTTTATTATTACAATTGTCGTGCAAAATACGACAACACATATACTGTGAGTTTAAATACAAATATTGTCATCTAGACAGTATTCATACTCAATTAAGTCCTCATTATACTTATTGATACACTATTTTACAAAATAGTGAGGACTACTAAAATAACTATCTTGAACCATCATTTCATACCCCGACTAGTACTCGCTACATTCTCGCCTCCTGAGAAGAAAAATGGAACAACAAGGAAAAGGGTGAGCTCAACTAGCCTAGTAAAGAATATTATGACTAAGATAATATACAACAAATTATCGTTAGTCTTCAACAGGGAAAAATTTAATAGAATACAATAGATAATAAGTTTTAAATCAATATTCCCAGCGGAAAATAATAATTCATAGAAGAGTTACGTAGAGAATGAAATCTACGATTATCTATGAATTTTAAAGCCCATCATCAATATTTTATCCTTGTAACATCAATCAATAAATATCTTGAATCAAATAGTCATCTTTGCACTACAGGCCAAAGATATTCATCAGTTGGTCATGTTCACCTCAACACCTGTTCATCTTTGCACTACGGGCCAAAGATATTCATCAGAAATCATTAATCTTTGCACTACAGGCCAAAGATATTCAATTATATCATCATTTAGGACTGAGGATGATGAAAAATATTTTAAAGGAAACGAATCCAGTGAAACAAAATAATAAATATTAAGGATTCGTATTTCAGCTATTTCCAAAAATATCTCATAAATAATCATAGTGGAGTAAAATTCAAGAATGATCAAAACATGGATACAATCAAAGCTAGTATCCATAATAGATATTTTGGACAAAAAGAAGAAAATTTCATTTTTCGGTGAATAGTAACTCGTGAATAGTAACTCATAAATAGTAACTCATGAATAGTAATCCCGACATGAAAAGTTCCAAATTTGATAAAAAGTTCAGATCAATACTTCGGCATAATGATATTGAAGAAAATAATATCATTAAAGAAGAAATAACATCCCTTACCTCGGAAAGACGGTACTTCTGACTGGAATACTAGATATAGTGCTGAAGGAAACTTGCACCGTATAGCAACACTCAAAGTATCAAATACTCACAAGAATACGCTCGATATAGAGAGAGAAATAGAGAGAAACTTGTGTTTCTGGTGTGATTTTCAATTCTAACCTAAGCACCCTATTTATAGGAAAATGCTTAGAACACCAAAGCAGAAAATTTAATATAATAATAATATATTTATCAAATTTTCCTTAGCCCACCTCTAGACATCTGATCTCAGCCCATTTATATCACATGTTAGCCCACTTAAATGCCAAAAAACGTTTTCCTTCAAAATAATAAATAAAACTTTCAAAAATCAATTATTTCGGAACTTCAGAACTTCAATAATTCATAATAAATAGCCCTTTTATCAGAAAATTCGAATCTCGCGAATTTTTATAGGAAATTCAATTCTCTACAACTTTGCAGAAGAAAGTTTTTCCAAATTTCAAACAGAAATCGGCCGAAATTCAAAAACGGGCGATTTTACAGTCAATAATAAATTTTCGGTCAAGAATTATGTCCACCAACACACAAAACATGTGTTAATCATTTAATGCCACAAAAATACTCTTCCTCCTCATATACTCATATATCCCACATTCATTGTAAAAATACCACCATCAATATATTATTAAAATAATATATTTAAATGAATTATTTTATCAGAAAAAGATAAAATATTAATTTTCAACAATTGTCACATTAAAATTTTTCTCTATCTATATCCACATAAAATCACTATTTTCCTCATCATATAAATCAATAATTAATTATACACAAATAATATTACAGAACCACAGTACTGGCAACCAGGCAGTTCCCAGGAAAGAGGGGGCTTTCCAATAAGGATCTCTCCTTACTGGCGCGCAATTAGATGACCAAACCTCTCCTTAGACAGAACTTTCTAGACATTGCCAATAATGTTATCTAATAATATTATTCAGATAATATGAATTATTGTTCCGATAATAGAAAATATTGTGTAGTGACAATTATTGAAACAACAGTAATATAAAATATCAACGCAACAATTATTGAATCAATAAAACAAAATACTGAACAGTAATTACTGTAACCATTATTGAGTAGTGTCTTCTTACGTAAGAATCAATAATTGGTGCAATATCGTGTGCTACTGTACAACAACGCGTATTACCGTGTTTTAACCACCGGGTATTCCAACAGTATTAACGGTAACAACTGCGCCGTTATTTATAAACAACTTATTTTTGTCGTTTTCTTAATCCAATCGCTTTCCGTTATGGGACCCACAAAAGACTGCGCCGTCGTACGAATATTCTCCGACAGTAAAAATATTCACGACCAAGCGAATATTCCCTGACAACAATGAATATTTTATAAGCACTTGCTTATTTAAAATATTTGCGCATTTTACCCATAACTAACCACATTAATCAAATCAACCCTTACTATTTCAGAATAATAAATAGAGGAAATTAAATTTCATTTATTAATAATTTGGGGTCTTACATTAACAACCTGTAAACAAAATTTAACAAGATTTAACATAGCTCAAGCATCAATAAGCCCCTTTATTTCTTTTCTCAAATTCTCTAAAACAACCTGTACACATAAAATTATTTCTTATCTCAAATTCTCTAAAACATAACTCGAGCATCAATAGAAAAAACAATCCTCAAAACAGATTCATAAGCCCCTTAATAAAAAATTCGAAGTTAAAACTCTACAAATGTTTCCAAAACACATTCATTCACTCAAAAGTCACAACAGAAAAATCGGTCATTAGAGCAGATTCATCAATAATAAAAATCGAACACAACTGATTGAATCTAATGCTAGAATATCAAAATCTCAATTGATGTCCATGACTTAACAGATATTATAAACTTGTCAGCATAAGTAAAATAAAATCAGGCAGTTAAAAGGAAAAGAAACATACAAGCAGCTACTGTTTTCCATAACTGAGCACGTTAACTATTACTTATTTATAATATATTTTAACAAATTCTACTACTGATAATATAATGACTATATTTATTCAAATGAAAGTTACAGATGAATAATGTAAAAGGTCAAATGTTTTTGGTTAATATCTTTTCCATTCTCAATTAGTAGATGTTGAGATCCCTTTTTCTTGGGAGTTAAGCTGACCTAACATATATTGATAAAGTCGCAAGATAAGGCTGAATTAAGTGAAAAATCTACAGATTAAACAGATAAGTATAAATGCAAGCATTCAAAATGGCTGAAAATGTAACAACATTAGGTTTTATTTCTAGCTCGTGCATTTATTGAAAAACTCCCAAGATGCAGAGAATCTCCTTCCTGCTGCCCTTGTTATCTCTCTTTTCATTAATTCTCTACACAAAGGACAGTGAAGTTCTGGCGGAAGATCACCAACAGAACAAGTAGAAGGCATCCCTTCAATCTCCTTTTCAAAAGCAGTCCTGTTATAAACCCAAATATCAAGGAAAAAATCATTTTGTAAAAGAAATTTCGTGACTCGAAAGGGTATGGATAATGCTTGAAAGAGTATGGAAATTAATGATTGAGTAAGTGATGCATGCCTTGTGATTCACTGAGAGCGATGGATAATGCTCAAAGAATACGGATAGGCATTGTTTCAACCTAGTCAAGTAAACAAGATTTAGTTATCTTCTTCTTTTTTTCATAGTCAAAAGTTAATAAGATTCACAAACAAAGAAATCAACCTCTATAATTCTGCAGATTCACTATAAAAGCCTCGGTTCATGAGCTTCTCAAAAAGTAAAGGATGCGATGAAGCAGGTATAGTTGGGTATTTCTTACTCAATAGAAGAATCGTTGCAAACCCCTCCCATACGGACAGCTTGCACCGACTCAAAGATGCTGACTGAATATCATACATTGTTCCGGATAAGACTCAAGAAAGTAACAACAAATAACATGGCAAATATGGGGAGAATAATAACACTGACTGAAAACATACTCACCTTTGCCTTCTCCATTTTCTTTATGCTACATAGTTCTGTCCAAATTGTTCTACCCAAATTGTTTGCTACATAGCATACATAGTGCTGCCCAAATTGTGGCATGATAAAACTTTGAAGCTCGTCTACGAAGTAATGGTTCTAGTCGAAAAGAGGGAACACCAGTTTGCCACTTTTTTGCTTCATACATTTCGTTCCATGCTTATACTATCTCATCAATATTGAATCCCAAGCCTGCAATCAAAATAAATAACCAGAGATGTCAAACATCTTAAATAATTTTTTCCCAGAAAAAATAAGAAGGAAATGCAGCAAAAATTTGAACAATATGATTTTTTTACCTTCCAGTGCAGTACCATTGGAACAATGGTTCTTTATCATAACAGCTAAATCTGTTGGAGAAGCTCCAGCAAGCTCAAACTTTTCAACTGCAGCCTCTAAATAATGGGCTTCGCTACGAATTTGATCATACAGTGTCTCCATTGAAATTGACCCTCATCATCATTACAGGAAGGAAAAAAAAGTTTAGATTAACATATGAGGCCAGGCCAGAGTGGAAAAGAAATTTTACAACAATGTCACACTTGAAAAAGAGCGAAGCCTTTCTAGAAACTATGAGAAAGAAAGAATCAAAGAAAGCTTTTCTAGAAACTATATACCTGATGAAGAATTAAAAAGAAGCGAGAAGATTACCTAAGAGCTTGTGCTCGAGATGCAAAGAGCGAGATGACTTGCAATCTTGTCAATGAATCAACTTTTATAGACACAACCAAGAATCAACTTTTAATAATTGTGGCAAAATCCCTGGAAAGCGTAGGACATGAGACAAGAAAAATCACAAGCTTTTTGTGGAGTAACTAATTTTGCCTTCTTATCAGTAATAGGTGTTTTGGCAGACTCCATAGCTCTTTTCTTGCTAGATTGAACGTTTGACAAAGGACATAATAATCAGTATGTAATATCAAGAACTAATATGAGAACGTTATAACCTTAACATAAACCACGCTTATTGAGAAAAAATAGATAAACGGTCATGTACCTTCTGAGGCATCTGTTCATCCTCCTTGTCACTATCATCATCGTCATCCTTATCAAATCCATCCTTGATATCCTGAACCAAACACCACACCAAAATCACCATTTTGGAAGTAAATAAAAAAATAAGAAAACCACAATCTAAGCTAATAAAGTCATTAAACCTCTGTCTAATAAAGGTATATATCTGCACAAAATTTTCACATAAAAGATGAGAATTAAACATTAATCAACTATTAACTAATCATAATAAAGTCATTAAACCTTTGTCTGACAAATGTACGTTCACAGTCACATTCAATAGCTGCTCCTCTAGCATGAGATTGAATTGAATTGCACTGGCAAAGAACTGGAATCTCAACCTCAATTGCTGCATGTTTTGAATCTCACCTAAGTGTTGGAATAACCCAACTCCTATCCCAACAAACGAGGAGTAAATCGAGTACCAAATCTATATATCCACGAGGTAAATTAAAACCACAGGAAGCCATAGTAACCCAACTGCAAACCTGTTGTTGTCCCTAAAAAACTGGTGCCACTCATAGTTCACATCGACGGAGGACGGAGATCCAGATGTTGGGTTTAAGTGTTAAACAAACTACAAGAAACATATAACCTCACGTTCAAATATTAGATATCTACAAGAAACCTCCCTAATAAAGTAACAAATATACATGTACAGCTGGAAGAAATATTGAAAAGAAACAAATAAAATTTAACTATCATGCTTCAATTATTCTTTGTTTTCAAAAAGAGAGCAAATTAACTGCGCTGATAAATATAATTGCACTATAATATTATTATTTTTTGATGAGTTACAATTTTACTATAATATTAAAATTCCAAATTTCTCTTCTCTGATTCAATATTATATTTATATTTATTTCAATTTTCAATCACTAAACAATATTAGTATACACTTCAAGTGGCTAAACAACAATAGTACTAATCAATCTCCAACTTAATAGCCTTATGGAGCAACCTACTTTAACAAGTAGCAAACTACCAAAAAGCCAGACAATTCTCTTAAAGTGCAACGAATACACAACTATAACAAAAGTAAATTACATAAGAATATAAAATGCAAATTCAGAAGGGTTTAAGTGTCAAACAAACTTTCCATACAATCGCGGGAGGAATCGGAGATCCATATGTTGAGTTTACGGCCGAGGAAAGAGCACCAGTTAGAGTAGTTGCAGAGTAGCTTGTGGCAGAATCGACGGAGGACAGTGGGGTCAAGAGAGTCGACATTGTCTAGAGGAGGGGAGAGGCGCATCTGGGCATTGGCCAGATGGAGGACAAGATGTTCCCGCTGATTACAGACTTTATCGGCTTGGAAACCGAAGAATGAGCCGAGCTAGTCGACGAGGTCCATGTGGGGTTGCCATTGGGTGAAAGGGGGAACACGTAGGTCTCCGACGGTGCCATTTTTCTATTTCCATTGTCGTCAAAAAAGATTGAAGAAGACAAACCTTTTTCTGTGATTTCTCTGAATAGGGTTTTGAAAATGTCAAGTGATGAAGAAGGGCCTTTAGATTTGCCATTTTTCTTGACATTGCTATGTTTCTTTCCCATTTTTCATGCGAACCAGAAAAAGAAGAGAAAAATGAGAGATTTGCGAACTCACATGAGGATACCCTGGAGTTAGGGTTTGAGGACTTCGAAAAGGAGAAGGGAACGAATGAAGACCTCCGCGTTTTTTTTACCCGACTCCCTCCTCCGTGTCTTTCTTTCCCTCCATGTGTTTTACATACACAACATTTTCTTTAAAAAAAACTTTATAACCTTAAATAGATAAAGTTTTTTAATATGTATCTACAACGTTTTATTAAAAAACGTTATGAAAAAAAATACCACAACGTTTTTATAAAAAACGTTGTGGTTTAAGTGCTGTCTATTTACTACTTTGTACTAGTGATTAGCAACCCAAATGACATCACCAGAAACTCGTAATGGCCGTAACGAGTCCTGAATGCCGTCTTAGGTACATCCTCACTTCTAACCTTCAACTGATGATACCTCGTTCGTAAATTTATTTTAAAAAAATACTTTGCCCCTTTCAACTGATCGAACAGATCATCGATCCTGGGCAGTGGGTATTTATTCTTTATCGTTAACTTGTTCAACTCTCGGTAGTAGATACAAAGTTTTAACGATTCGTCCTTCTTCTTCACAAATAGTACCGGTGCTCTCCACGGCGAAACACTCGGTTGAATGTACTTTATGTCCAACAGTTCTTGTAACAGAACCATTAAATCCTTCATCTCTACAGGCGCCATACAGTACGGTGCCCTTGAAACTGGTGTCGCTCTAACACAATGTCTATTACAAATTCGATCTCCCTATCTGACGGAAGACCCGACAATTCACTTGGAAAAACATCCGTGAATTCTTTCACTATAGGTATTTTTTCCATGGTCGCTCCCACTCATTGGGTATCAATAACATGGCATAGATAACCTACACATCACTTCCATAAAAGTTTCCTAGTTTGTGTCATAGTAAGACAACACGAACGTCCCATCGATTTATTACCGTAAAATACTACAGGAGGTTGTCTCAATGTCATAATATTTACACACTTCTTTTGACAATCTATAATTGCACCATGGTTAAATAACCAATCCATCCCGAGAATTACATCGAATTCTCCCAACTTTATCGATATCAAATCAACCGATAATTTACAACCTCGTATATCTACACAACAACTCCTATGAATATCTTCAACATGAAGTATTTCTTCGTTCGCTACCTTGATATTCAAAGGTATAGACAATCTTTCGGGAAGCAATCCTAAACGTCTAGTAAAATCACATGCTATGAAAGAACAAGTAGCACCCGAGTCAAATAAAACATAAGCATTTATGTCGTTGATTGGGATAATACCTGCAACTACATCCCCTGATGTAACTGCATCTTGGACTGTCACGTTAAAGGTACGAGCAATCGGCCTACCCGTCGTTACTGGACCACCAATAGCTAACTTACCACTATTAGGGCCCTTATTCCCATTCGTCCCCTTCTTCGGGCAGTTCTTTGCTATGTGATCAGCTGAGCCACATACAAAACATCATTGGTTCTTCTTTCGACTTGGACAGTTAGGCGAAATGTGCCCCTCCTATCCACAGTTATAGCATATAACCTTCCCCTTGAGACAGACTCCTAAATGAGTCTTCCCACATGTCTTCCACTCCTCCATCCTCCTCTTCGGATCTCCTTGCTTCACTATGGTATTCACAGAGTTAAACCCTTTCCTCTTGTAACCGTTGCCACTCCCGCTGGCTCCTCGGTCTTCAGTCCCCCATCAACTTTACCCTTATTCTTGTTATCCTTGTGGTACTGGCTTAGAGCCTCATTCCCACCCTCGATAATTATTGCCTTCTCTAATATGGTCCCAAAATAAGTACTTTAGAACACAGATATTCGGCTATAGAGCTAGGGTTTAAAGCCCTGCTCAAACCTTCTAGCCTTCCTCACCTCGGTATCCACCTGATGTGGAACAAACTACGCCAATTCATTGAATTTGGCAGCGTATTGGGGAACTGTCATTTTCCCTTGTTTCAATTCTAGAAACTACATTTCCATCCTCTTCTGCGTACTTGTGGGAAAGTAATTCTCGAAGAAATCTCCTTGAACCTTACCCACATTAGATTCTCTATACCAGCCCTAGCCTGGTTAGGCTCCCACCAAAAATTGGCCTCACCCTTCATCATATAGGTTGCAAAGGCAACCTTTTAACCCTTGTCAACATTTACAATGACAAATGCCTTCTCAATTTCTTTCACCCACGTTTGGGCTTCTATTGGGTCCGTAGTTCCTTTGAACTCCGGCGGATCGACACTCTTGAAATCCTTAAAAGTAGTAGCTCGTACTACTCCAATATTTACAAGTATATTAGCCCCATTTCTATTAAACGCGGCTGTTAACATGTTAGCGAACTATTGCATCGAGTTAACCGGACTTCCCTCCGGTTGATTAACATTAGCGTCTTGACTTCATTGTCTCCTTCTCGGTGGCATTTTTCTATTAAGATAAACAACAAATTTCGTTATTATTCGCTTCTCGTTGGTTAGTTATTATTATGATTAAACAATAACTTCAACTCATCACGCAATATGTTCTATAAAAGGCTTATATTGATTCATTTCTTGTGGTATAATACTACATCATTCGCATTACACAGCCTAAGTTGATTACATTACTATCCTGCAATTGCTTTCCAAAAATTGGGATTTATAAAAGACTACCCTTTGATATACAAAAGAGGGTTTTACGTCACTACTAGATATATCATATTTACATATCTAACTCCACTCTAGCTACTACTAGATTACATCTGCCTTAAGGCATTATCAAAATCTACGTTGTTAAGACCGACGATAATATCTCGGCTGATAGTATACCTAGTCTGCCCTTCTTCTGTCGGATACCCAGCTACCTATTGCTGAAAATCCGTATGAGAACTCTTATGTATATAGGACATCCTCCATATCTTCTATTTCTTGGTCTTTAGCTCCTACCTGAGCTCAAAGACCTCTTGTTTCAGCTCATGGACCTTGTCCTTTGCAAAAACTCTTTCATCATGCTCCTCCTCCCATATAGTCTCTATATCTGTCGTATACCCCAAGACAACATGGAGCTTTTCTTTTAGCTCCTTAACTTCCTTACAATATTGAATATTTCTATCCAATACTGTCATGAACAGTGACATCATTGACTCCCCTAGAGCCATCTCTGCTGCAATTGCTACTAGGTTAAAGGACACTACCTCTACCTCCTCTTTTGACATGCCATCGAACTTGGTCATGAGGTCTAGACTTTCAGAGTCTCCAGACTTAACTATCAACACTTCAGGCAATATTGCTATTGAGTTCAATATAATAATGAAAACACATATCATATATAATGCATTTTTAGGATTAATTTCTATCTTTTACTTCTTTGACTCTTCTTAAGGTTAGGATTTAAGGTTCTATTTCCCCCCTTAAGTTTTATAACCTCTTGTTCTGATACCAACCTGTGACGCCCCCAAATCTGAGTATCTTCTAACTCGACAGATGGTGCTACACGATGCTACAGTTCACACATACATTCAATTGAAATGTCTCAAAAGAACGAATATATCTTATATACATTCCAAAATAATATTACCATTCCCCAGGTTCTTAATAACCATTACATTTGTTCTTGTCATAATATCAAATATTAACATCATTCACCTATACTATTACATAGGTAATCTACAGGTTCGCCTTAGCCTTCCCTTTATCATTGTCGGATCCTTCGGTCCGTTCAGTCTTAGCTGCATTCATATGGTTCAAGCAAGAGTGAGCATAACTAGCTCAACAAATACGATAATTCCATTTAACAACATGCTTGAAACATAGAAATTGTATATCTTCAATAACTGAACAATAGCTACAAAGTACTATTGAAAATTCAAAATAGGACTTCTTTTCCTTTCAAAACTTTTCATCATGAACAACATTCATAAAGTTTGGTTCAAGACCTTGAGCATTCCATACTTTCTTTAAAAAGGACAACCCCGCACCAAGTTCGTAAGTTCGACATTACTTATGAGCACATCTAGGTGATCAACCTATAGTACTCTATGTTGTACAACACTACATTCTTTAAACGTATGTACGTTTAAGTTTTGGCAACCTCACGTGCCTGTCGTTTGACGACAAAACATTTGTTTAGCATACTCAGTCTTCATTTGAAAACCACACGAACATAATTTGGCAAAACATTGACAATACTTCAATATATTATAAGAAATCCAAAACATCTTAAATCTATCCGAAAGAATTGGCTTTGACTTTATCATACAATAATTCATGCGTAAGAGACACGAATCGCAAAGCTTGTCCATATTGAACATAGATAAGGGTTAGAACACTTTCCTTCAGCATCTGCTACTGTTATTACACTTTCCCTTTAATTCATTAGAGTCTCTACAATCTATGATCACATAACGTAACACATTAGGTCATGAATAAACATATATGGTCCCTAATGAATCTTACCCTTCTTCTCAATCTAATCATGACTTAGATTTATTATTATTGGTTCCGGCTTATCACATTACATTGCTCTGACATTCAATTAATCTTTCGTCGACCTTCAGTTGTAATATTTAAGGTCTTTAACATTAATTAAGGATGTTACTTTAGGTTTAATAATGTTGCATTTCATCATTAAACAACTACCTTTCCTTTTATCTTCATAAGCTCTCATTACTTTGCAAACCCTAATGCTGGCTCTACGGCACCAGCTTCCCTTCTTTATGTCGTGTTGCGGTGCCACACTTCAGTGGCTGAGGATCGAACTTGGCGCTGCGGCGCGAGTCTTAGCGTTACATGCTACACTGCAGCGCGAAACTTTAGTAGGTTATGGCATTTCTTGGCGCTATAGCGCCACCTATTTAGTCTTGGGCTGGCGCCGCGGTGCCAGCTCTGTGCACTAGAATAATTTGATAGATTTTCTACTTAGTGAACTTCTCGGACTCATAATTTGTTTATTTTAAGTCTGAATTGTCTTGTTCAAAAGCCATTAGCTCACAAATCACAAACTCTACATGTTCATGCAAGAATTTTACATTTTCAACTTCGTTAACTCAAAATTCTCCTTTTAGTTCATTTTAATAAAAACAATAAACGTTTGTGAACGTTCAACGCTCGTTTCTTCGTTCTAAGTCAGAATTCGGTCATTTTCGAGTCCGTAACTCTATAATGCCAAATAAGACTTAATCCCATCAAAAAACCAACGTTACCGAGCTCAATGTCAAAATTCGACTTCCATTCCGAGGATTTCACGAATTCGACGATTATCATCTAATCGTGTGATTTTCGACATAACTTCGTTACCTATGATTTGTTCATCATTTCAAATGGATTCCTTCCATCATATTAACATCTTAACCTACATATTTCATTAACTTATACACATGATAAGTTTCTTACTTATTCCTTCTTAGTTCATAACTTATATGATTACGAATTGCTTGTACATGACTTATCATGATTTTAGTCTTCTACCAACCATCTTTACTCCTTCTTATCATACAATTTTATTAAGGTAAACATATGACAAGTTCTTACATGTTCTTCATAAGTTTATAACATATATAAGTATAAGTTACTTGTTCATGGCTTATTAAGACTTAAGTCCATTAATAATCATTCTAGTACTCCTTAGCATACAAGTTCTACCAATCCACACTTCTCTATCAAACTAATAATGAAGAGAGGAAGATCAATAATGGTCTAAAGGTTTCTTACCCTTGATGATCAACTTGTATCTTCTTCTTTCCTACTTGGTTTATGAAAGTCTAGCTTTTCTAGCATTTTCTCTCTACTCAATAAGCTATAAGCTGTTGGATGAAAGTTAACAATTAACAAATGAACAATCTAGCTCTCTATTTATAGGAAAACCAAGGTTAGGACATAGTGGTCAATAAACCAATCTCGCGTCCTTAATCACCACCTTACTATTCCTTACTTAGCTATTAAGTTTACTTCATCTCCACAAATATTATCTTTTGCTTGGCCACTAAGATCACCCATGTGATCAGGGGTTGCCCCATGGATCATCCTTACGCATTGGATCCTTATTTTGGGCTTTAAGTTCAATTAATCTTGTCTTAAACTTTGGGCTTGTATTAACAAACCACTTGGGCTTTACCATTACTTACACTTGGGCTTGCACATTAATCTCTATTGGATCTATACTTCCTACACAATCCAATAAGTCCATTTCATTTGGCTTAAAGCCTTAAAACGTATTGTCCACGTATTAATATCGTAATCTAACTCGTATACTTATTCATCATATACGACATACCATCATTCACACATACTTGTATAATACTCCGTATCATACTCGTATTCATTACGTCGTACAATACCTATGTATTATACGATCATTGCTTTAACTAGTTAACGATTTATTTTCCATAACATTTTCAAATTAAGTCTACAGGTGAAAAACTGTATTTGCCATACGTGAATTATTATTACATAATCCCTCTCCCCTTGATATTTTATCATTACGTATTTCTCGGAAGTTCAAAAATAATTTCCGAGCAGAAATACGTGAATAGTATTTTTCAGAAAATTTCTCGGAAAGCTTTTATTTTCGTCTTAGAAATTTAAACACTTTAATTCCTTCACGTAGTTAAAATACTACGACATTCCGACATATCTAGGTTATAGAATGACATTCATCTTACTAACACATATAATAACATATAATAGAATTTTATTTATTATTTAATTAAATAAAATTATTTTACAATTTTTTTGAATTTCTCGGTCGTTATAGCCAATATGTAAAGGAAGAGATCTATTACATAAAAATAGTATAACAACAACAGAATCAACAGATATGGTCTGGTCAAACCATGTCAGAAATCAAGTTCATACGTTTTTTGGGTTACCCAGAAAACAGAGACCGTGATCATCTTTCCTGGTTTGACCGTCCACCAAATCCACCCAATTTGATGTTTATGTGTTCTAAAGGCATTAGAATGTAGTCTAAAAAACATATTACAACTTAGATGCAAAATCCATAACAAAGTAACAAACAACTGAAAGATCAGAGCCCAAGAACATCATGTCAGACGTTTCTGGGCACGATCTGGGTTTTTCAGATTTACTTGGTCATGGTCAGTCAACCAACTTTGACCATCAATAACATAAAATTTGTACATGATCTGGACTCGATTCAAGTTCCAGATCAAAGCCTACATGACATACTACACATACAATCCTTTAAACAAGAAAAACTATACACGGACAAAGATCTATGTGGTCTGACATTCAGCTGTCATACCATGTTTTCTAGTTTTTCTAGATTTTTGAAAACATCAAATTCATGCACCTAGATGTTATGGATCTAATAAATACCAACCCAGATAATTGATTAACACTACATACAACATTTTTAAACATAAAAACATAACTTTTATCATAGCATTAAAGATCAGATTTCTAGGGTTAGGTTTATACCTCTTTTGAACAATTTCTTAATCCTATGCTCCTGACCTGATCTTGATGTTCTGGGGACTTACTAAGAGACTGAAATGCTAAAGATTTTCGTGGATTTAGAGAGAGGAGGTCTAAGTTAAGTGTTTGGTGATCAAATGGCTTAATTTATGAACTTTTCTCTCTTGTCCCTTATATATTTGGTGAATGAAATGAATTTGGCTGGTGAAAGTGGCTGATATTTTTTGTTTATAGGCACATGGCTATGCTAGAGTTGTTCAACAACTAAAGTTATGGCAACCTATATAAGTTATCTATTAAATAATGCAAGAAGGGCAATTATGTCATCTGGCTTTTACTTTTAGTGGCAAACTTGGCATCTCACTCCAACCCTTAGGGTTTAACCCTTAGAGTTTAACCCTTAAGGTTTAACCCTAAGGTTTCATAAGTTCATTTTCTAGGATTTTGTACTTAGGGCTAAAATGGTAATTTTAGTTTCTAAAAATGTGAATTAGGGTTCCCTAATTAAATTAGGTTTCCTAATCATTTAAGACTTGTAAATTAGACTTTGTAATTTACTAATTACCATTAAGCTTGCTAAATTAATAATTACGATTTATGACTTAGCAATTAGGGTTCTAATTTAGTAATTAGGGTTTCTAAATATTAATTAGGGTTTACCTAATTAACATTAAATCTATAATAATTGTCATTAATTACATAACATAACAACATAACAAATCTTACAGTCGTAATTGACTTCTGTACTAGAGTTTATCAGTAATGCTAGGGTTTTGTACTGTTTCACTGTAACTGTTCCACAAATTAACATTACACACATACCATACATGTTTATATCACTGAAATATAAATAATATTATATTAATATTCTCATTCCTTTTTCAAAATCCAGAATTAGGGTTTTGAATCCATATCCGACATAACTTTCGTATATACCATTATTAATTAAGTTAAAATAATTAACTTAACTACTCTGAATAAATATAATAAATAATTATTATAATAATTCTAATAATCATATCATATATACAATAATCATAATTTCTTGGAAAATAAATAATAAATATTTTTATTACAAATTAAGTTTATTATAAGAATATAATATATAATGATCAATAATTCTTAAAAAGAAATTATTTACAATTATTCATGTAATAAATAAATTTTATTTATCACATATATACATATACTTTACTTTGCACATATTCCCACCTTTATATATATATATATATATATATATATATATATATATATATATATATATATATATATTTATATGCAAAATTTTTTATTTAATTATATTGAAAATATTGGGTTATTACAGGCTTGGCTACCACTAGAGCCCATCCGTGGGCTATAATTTGCTCCTTCAGTTTTCCATCCTCCCTTTCTGGCTTGAAGCCCCTCTCTTGCACAAATGATTTTATGACTAAGATATCCAGATAATGATGTTGGGAAGAGAGGTTTACAAACCTAGAGGTGTCCAGTATGTCTCTGCTACTGTCTTTGCCCTCATGTTCACTGCTAGATGATGGAGATGGGGTTCGAATCCTTTTGGGTGCTATGATTTGACAAATGTAGATGATAGCTGTAACTGACAACAGAAACCCTAACCTCTCTTTGAAGTTTGATAGAACATATTGTGTGCAAAACCAATAATTCCTTGACTGTTCTCAAAAATTCGGGACATGCTTAAGGAAGGAAGAAACTAGGGTTTATATTGGAAATAGAGAGTGTTGGTGAACTTGAATATGAAGATTGGAGGTACTTGGATTGGATTTAGGAGAGTAGTAGTAGTAGTTTATAGCTTCTGTGGTGTTCGGTTTTGAGAGAGAGAAAGAGAGAGTCGAGAGTTTAAATGAGATGTCTACTATGTGATGTTCCGGCTCCGATTATTTTTTTTAAAAATTGACATCAGGCTAGGGCATAGCTATGATGTGCTCTGTTCTGCTCTATCATAAGGTGCAGTTGCGCTGGTTTTGACCTATGCATGGGCGCAACTGTGCTGCCCAATTTTGCTTCGCTTGTCCCACTTTCATGTTCTGCAATGCTTTGACCAATCGAATTTTGCACTTGAGAATTAACATAAACATTCTTTTATCCTACTAAAACAAACATCTACTACTAATAAAATTGTAAATAAGAATTAACAAAGAGAAAGAAAAATTTATTTGGATGGGTTGCCTCCCATCGAGCACTTGATTTACAGTCTTTCAGCCTGACTTTGTCTTATTAACGCTATCAAATTGCTTTACGAAAGTTGAGAAATTCTCCATCCATCAGGAGCAATGTAGTATTCGGGAGGTCACCATTAGTGATAGCTCTGGAATCAAACCCACCCTACTTGCCTTTTGCAGATAAGATCCCATTTATGAACCTCCAATAGATAGGTGTTTTCTCCATTATGTCTGAAATATGAATGGGGCATTGAGACTTGGTAAACATAATGATCTCTTTCTCTACCCTTTCCTTTTTAGTCGACCATCATTGTAATAGCACACATGATGTAATTAGTCTTGCCGACAACATTACTACCAAGCAGACATGGTCTTGCAAATCTAACTGGATCCTTGGTGTTTGACGGATAAGGTACTTGGGGGACTAAAAGCATCGGCTCATCATTGTTGGTACTCACAGTTAGTTCTTCACCGACCTTATTTTCATTAACCCCATTTGTCTCCTCTGTTTCATTATTTAATGTTTCATCCAGTTGTAGATTTGGGTCATGCACTTCGTTAATCTCGGAATTCATGTCATAACACCAATTATTTTGAGGAAAGTTGTTCAAAGTTTTGAACATTCGATCTAACAAATTTTGAAGATTCTGAATTGACCTCTCTTGATTAATCCTCCTCTCCTCATTTGATGCTACGAACTTTGATAACAATTCCTCCAACCCTAAATTATCTGTCTCAGTTTTGGAATCTATGTATTGAGGACCATGTGTGGAATTAGTGATGAGTTGTTCCATCTGGTTCTGAAAATTATGGCTCGATATTTCTGGACTCATCATTCTCTCCTCTTGGTTTGCTATGAGCCTTGACAAGAATTCCTCCAACTTTGACTTTTCTTCTTGCAATGGAAGTTGACATGAGAATTCTGGAGTGTTTGTTGGATTTGGAGCAGAGTATTGGTCTTGATAGTTATAGCTCCATGAAGAATCTGGGTGATACCCCCAACTTTGATGATAATTGGGATAAGAATAGTTGTTGAGGTAATCACCCCCATACTGTACTGGTCCAAATCTAACGATGCATTGATGACTCGGATGATTGCCAGCACAATAATTACAAACTATTGTGATCTTTCGAATACGTTGGGCTGCAAGAACATCCAACCTCTTCAAAAGTGTTTCAATTTGTGCTGACAATGCAAAAAATGCATTGAGTCCATCAATTCTTGCGTCCCTTGGTGGAGTCATATTCGTATATGACCATTGATAAGCAAAGTCATCCATGGTACCTTAAAGGAGAGAAATATAGGAAGAGAATTAAAATAAAATAAAATGTTTAAATTAAGACTAATTTGATAAAAATTAATATTGGTAAAATTATTAAACTAATTATCCGGCAACGGATCCAAACACTTGTTGGGTAAAATCTAATTACGCACAATCATATAAGTATACGTGGTCAATAAGTAATAAAGTGATAAGTTTAGTATCGTTCCCACAGAGAATTATTTAACAAGAATTATCAATTACTAACTGTTGGGAGATTGCATATTTAAATTTGATATTGAAAGTAAATATTCATGATTATGTGTAAAGTCTTTCAAAGAATATATGTACAAGGACTTAGTGATAGATCAAAATTGTTAGGTTGATCTGAGCTATCAATGTTTATCATTCTGTAAATGAATGTATAGATGAAAAGATCAAAGCTTTTAGGTTGATCTATATATTGAGATGTAATAGATAGGCTTCAACAGAATCGTAGTCTATCAATTTGGTCAAGAGATTGTAGATGCCAAGGCAGAATGGTAGAGCATCGAGAATCGTAGTGTGTCTGCTTTGAAGAGCCACTCCCAGATTCATAGAGTGGTCCAAATGTCTGCCGAGCAAACTCAGAGATCGTAGTGTGCTCTCGAAAGTGTAGAGTGTGACAACTCGAGAATTTGGATATTTATAAAATCTTAAATGATGGACTAAAGGTTTAATAATAAACCTAGAAAGAAAATAAATGAATGGATTTGAGATTTTCGAGAATGAATTTTGTGAATTTAAAATTTTTGTAGTGAATTATAAAGGATTAAGTATATAAGTGAATATATTCTGTGTATATGGTATTATATGTGTACAGTATGTGCTTAAGGGTCAATGGTTGACCATATAAGTTATATCAGTGGCAAACCCTAATATTATATTAAGAACGTCAACGTTCAGTTAGAAAATTCTTGTGATTTATAAGAAACCCTAAAACCGGTTCTAGAAATCCTAATTTTAGTTCCGAGAATCCGAAACCCTAATTTGGAAATTCAAAGGCTAAGTATAATGATTTAAGTATTTGTGATTATAAATATAATTAGGGATAACCCTAATAAACTAATTAGAAAGCCCTAATTCTTTGGTTGTAAATCCTAATGCCCATTTTGGGGAAAACCCTAATTATTATTTAAAATTTTTAATTAGGAAATATTAATCCTAATTAGCAAGCTTGAATTATGATTAGGAAATTTTAATATAATTAGAGAATTCTAATTATTATTTTGAAATATTAATTTCTATTTTAAAAATCGAAATTTGGAAATCTTAGAAATTTAATTGCAAAAATCTAAGGGTTAAACCCTGAACCCTAAGGGTTAGGGCAAATAACTAGTATGCCATTAAAATTAAATGCTAAATGACATTAATGCCCTTTTAGTATTTTTATAAGTTGGAGTGCAAATCTAGCCAAGATATTGGTGGTTCACCAACTTAAAACATCCCATGTGCTCTATATCTAGCAAATCAGCCAACTTGTGCCACCTAGCAACACTTGGTGCAATGAATCAAGAATTAAAAAAAATAAAAACAAGTAAAAACCTTACTTTATTTCTCATTCATGTTCAACCCATTCTCTCTCTAGAATTTTGAGATTTAGAGTGAGAAAGAGAGAGAGAGAAGTTAAGCCATGATCAGTTCATAACTTTCAAATATCAGATCAAAGATCAGAAGTTCAAGGATCAAAGCTTTAAAGGTATAAAACCCTAAGCCTTGCTAGATCCTTAAAATTTTAGGTGATTATCTGATTTGTTGTTTAGAAATGTGTTATAAGGTGTCATTTAGTGATCTAGGTTATTAGATCCCAGATCCATAACATCAAAGTGCTCGAAAATCAAGTTTTCAAAAATCTGGAAAAAGTTGAAAAAGTTGGCTGACAGCCATATGTCAGGGCTCGTAGATCAGTGTTTGTTAAGTGTTATGTGTATTTTATGTTATGGATCTGTAGTACGCCATGTGGTCTTTGTTCTACAACTTGAATTAGGGTTGGATCGTGTCTAGATTTCATGTTATAAGCAGTCAAACTGCGTTGACTGTGCACGGAATCAATTTATGGGTAACCCAAATTGCCCAAAAATTTCTAATAGTGATATTGCAGGCCTTTGATCTTGCTGCTCTTTGTTGGTTAGGTCATTTTGTTGGTTGGATCTTGTAGACTGACATATAGACTATACATATAAGTCTTTACATTACCAAAATCATGGCCAGAATCGATTATATATGTGGTCAAAGTAGGGTTGACGAACTCTATGTAGATTTCTGGAAAACCCAGATCTTCAAGGGGCAGTTCTTGACCACTACTTTGACCGGTCAATATCTCTTAGTTGTGTTGATGATATGTTGCTCTGATGATATAGAGTTGTTCTTTGACATCTCTACTTCAAGTTTGAATTTTTAAACCACATGAATCAGACCAGTAGTGCAAGTTATAAGGATATAAATATAGCATCATCGACTGTTCTTCATTTTCTGGAAAACCCAGAAACGAAGAATAGCGTTGTCAGACTTTTTGAGGGCTAATAACTCACTGCTCTGATGTTGTTTTGCCATGATGTTTGTTTGTGAGTGTAGCAGTACACAAATACTACAACACTATTGCCCTAGACTGACCAAAATCATTAAGATCAAAGAAAAATAATGGGTCAAAATAGACACCTTGTAACTGTCTATGAGTTTTTGGGATTGATGAAGAACAACTCAAGAACACCTATAGCGACAGATTCATCGCTATATGGCCCTTTAGCGACAGTTTAATTAGAAAAATAATTATTTTATTTTTTAAATAGGACAAAATGGTTTTTAATTATTAAAAATACAAAATAAATTCCTAAAAATTATTTTAAAGCCTGAAAATTAGTTTTTAATTATTCAGAATATATTTTAGAAATAATTAATATTTTTGGAATATTAATGTTATTTAATTTATTTAATTATAATATTAAATAAATTATTTAAAAATGATTTTAATACATAAAAAATCATGAAAAATTATATTATGGTATAAAAAAATATTTTAAGTTATTTTTAATGACTTTTGATATTTTGTGATGAATTTCATTAATAAATTAATATTAATGATATTTAATTTATTTAGTAAATATGTTAAATAAGTTATGGAAAAATAGAATTAATGATTTAAAAATCATATAAAAATGATTTAAGTGTTATAAAAATAGTTTTAAGTTATAAAATATAACTTTTGATATTTTGTCATGAAAAACATTAATATTTAATATTAATAGTAATTATCGGATAATGGATTTAACTATTTAAAAATTATATAAATATGATTTTAAGGTATTAAAAATACTTTGATATATTATAAATATATTATAATATTATGTTATGATTTTCATTAATATTTAGTATTAAATAAATATTAATGATAAAAGAATTATGTGCTATTTAATTCATATAAATACGATATTAATGATTGAAAATTCATGATAAATGATAATAATTATCTGAAAATTTTTACGAGCTAATGAAAAAATATTTTGATTGATAATAAAATTATCTAAGATAATTGTTAAGTGTTTTGGCATAGTTTAAGTGAACTTAAACTCGATAATTGTCCGACTAGGCCGTCGGGATATCAGATTTGTACCGAACTCGACTCAGACTGTCAAAGTTTAACTTGAGGATAGGTTTTATGTGTGTTATAGACTGATAGGGTTATGTGATAATGTGTTTAGGTTATTTTAAATATTGTAATGATATTATTCTAACTTAGCAATAAATATTATTAATATTTGGTCTTCAGACAAAGCTTATTAAAATGCATAACGGTAATCAACGAAATATGCAAGTTTTTCTTAACTCGACCTCGAGTTGTTTTATTTAAATATACTTGTGGTTAATCATTGCTGATTGCCATGTCTAAGAATTATTAAATCCCACTCTGTGCAAATTGCATGTATTCATCAGGTATGAAAGGCTGATCACCTTCATTACCATTCGGTCAAGATATATATGTTCATGTTCAATGTTCGTTCAGTTATGTAAAATTTATTCATGCTAGTTCGCAATTATATTGTAGAACTGTAGCCAGCTTTTGTTCAATTCTTTCAATCATGATATATCCTTAATTTATTGAACTTAAACTTGCTGGGCAAACTTCTTGCTCACCCTTGCTATATCATGATAAACATTGCAGATAAGGCGAATACGTTCGGATACAAGAAAGGATAAAGCCATGTTTAGCTTGAGATTATATGTGTAGCTAAATTGTAATAGTATAGTATGATAATAACGTTATATGTTAGACATGTTATGAATTGTGTATAAGTTAAGGTTACTCGACCTTGGGGAATAGTGTGTAAAGTTTATTGTATAAATAATTTATGTTTATATCTTCCGCAATAGTGATAGAATGATTGTACCAGATCTGCAGTGATTTGGGACCCAAATTCGGGGCTCTCAGGTAGAGTCTGCAAGCCAAGCAAGTGAAGATCGTAGTGTGCCAATACTTAAGAGAAATTGTAGTGTTCTCGTTTGCTAGTATCACATCAAGTACCAAGGTGGCAAGACACCACGATCAAAATCGTAGAGCTTCATCTGTTTGTGTTAGATGTATCGAGCCTTGTCCATTTGTTTAAAGAATAAGTTGCAACAAATATGGAATGTGTTATAAACGTTGAAGTCCTCAGGAGTCCCAATGACACAACAGTTATCCTTAGTATGTAACAAAGAAACGTAATGAAGAAGCTAAGGAAAGTACTCTAGGTAAGTAGAAAACACCTTTTCGGGTGTTAGGTGAGACAACAGTCTGCTGTGTTAGTGGGCCAGACTGCAAATCAGAACTTATGCAAAAAGTCTCCATCAAAGCTCAGAAATGTTAAACGCATTTAATACTTCAACGGATGTCTTCAACGGATACATTTCAAAGACCTCATATATGCAAAACATCAGTATATGATAGATCTAAGCAAGCATTGAACAAAAATGCTAAAGAACACTCAACGCTCAACTCTATGATATGAAAGAGAAAGCTTGCTCAACTACTCAGTTCTTTCAAACATAAGCTTAACGGCAACTGAGTAGAACCACACAAGAACTCAACTACTATCAAGTGAAGTGAGAAGTTCCAAGTCAGAAGGACTTGAAGAGTTCTAAGTAAATTGTGAAGTACCAAGTTTGCTAGACTTGAAGAGTTCAAAAGTGAACTAAGAAGTTCCAAGACTGCTGGTTCTTGATGGAATTTGTGAGATTCAAAAAGTGTAAAGATATCCTTATTGGATTTCCTACTTGAGGAGTAGAAGAGTGGACTAGGAGCTTTAAGTGCTCTGAACCACTTAAAATCACTGTGTCTTTTCTATAACTGCTATAACTGCTTCCCACTCATTAACTCGTTATATTCTAAAGGGGAAATAAATAATTCATAATTTTGTTGTGTTTAAGTCATTATCAAAACTAACAAGCATTTCAAAAAAGATTTTAAAATATCTATTCAACCCCCCTTCTGGATAACTATTGTGCCTCTGGGAACTAACAATTGGTATCAAAGCAGATTTTATCAAATAGCCTACAAAGCTTAAGTATATCTAATGGCACATCTGATAAGCGAATCAAAGACTGGAGGAGGCAAGAAGCCACATATGTGCAACAAAGACAAATTTGCTAACTGGAAAGTTCGTATGCAAGCCTACATGGATTCAATAGATGACGACCTATTTGAAACTGTTCAAAATGACCCTTACGATCCTACAAAGCTTACAGTAACTTCAGACGACCCAAACAGAATCCAGATCAAAGTTAAAGAAGAATGGACTGACAACAAAAAGAAAGCTGTCTAACTCGACCAAAAGGCCAAGAACATTTTGTTCCAATCCTTAGAAGACGATCTGTTCGAGAATGTTGTCAATAGTAAAATAACAAAGGAGGTATGTGAAGCATTGCTCATCATGCATAAAGAAACAGAAGAAGTCAGAGAAAACATAAAATCTCTCCTGACTCAGCAATATGAAATGTTTGCACACGTTCAAGGAGAAAATGTCACTTCCATCTACGAAAGATTCAATGTACTGCTCAACTCTCTCTGACCCTATATGGAAAGATCTATCAAAATAAAGATCTAATCATAAAGTTCATGAGAGCTTTACCTAGAAAATGGAATGGAAAAACCACTACCATCAGAGAATCAAAGAATCTCCATGAAATGATTGTTCAACAGTTATATGGCAACCTTCTAACATATGAACTGGAGCTGACTTAATGAGCAGAAACTTTATCTGAAGGAAGAAAGAAGGATAAAAGGGTTGCTCTCAAAGCATCTGACAACATCTCCAAAGCCAATACTGAAAATGACTCTGACTATGATGAAGATGATGATGAGGACTTTGCAATGCTGGTAAGAAGACTCAGAAGGTTCATGCGTCAAGGTAGAATAAGCAAACTGAAGAAAGTCAACAACTACAATAGCCAGGAGCAGATAAATGACCTATGCTACAACTGCAAGAAGCCTGTCCATTTCATTGTAAACTGCAACAAACCTCTTAGAAAAGAACTAAAGAAGAAATTAAATTCAAAGAAAGAATTCAAAGGCAACAAAAGGCCTCAAAAGAAAGACAAAAGTCTTGTAGCAAGAGGATCGTGGAGTGACTCAGACAATGACTCAACTCCCGAATTTGGAAATGATGAAGATCCTCAAATGACAAATCTTTGCTTGATGGATAAACATGCAAAGGATAAGAAGAGATCTGACATTCATGAAATAAGTATAGATGAGGTATTTAACTTTAACTCTCATGATGTAGACATTGATGATTTAAGAACTGCACTACATGGCATAACATCTTTTCTGCATCAATACATGAAATGGTTCAGAGTTCTGTCCCAAGATTATTCACTTCTTCAAAAGGAGAAAGAGAAAGTTCAAGAAGAACTGGAAACATTCCTTCTAAGTACTGACTCTCTCTCCAAGTTTGAAGCTGATAATAAGCTCTTAAAATAGACCAATGAGCTCAATGCACAAAGAGAGTCAAGTCTAACCTCTAAAATTGAGGAACTAAATAAGTCCTCTTCATCCATGGACTCCCTGATCTCCAGTCAGAGAAGAGCATCTGATAGAATAGGTTTAGGCTTTGGGGAATTCACCTCAGAGCCATATGTGGAAAAGATAAAAGAAACTAGCACTAGTAATGCTTCAAATTTTAGTAGGAGCATTACATTTGTGAAATCCTCACAAAAGGAAGAACCAGTTCGACCCTGCTCTTCTGATCCAATCCATATTCCAAGGAATAAAGGATCCCACGCTGGCCTAGATTTCAGAAAAGAGAAGAGTAACCTAGTCACTACTGTCCAACCTCGAAGGATCGTAGAGTCGAGTAAAATCAACTCCATGAACCAACTAGGAAGGAAAGTAGAGGCAAGCTGCACTCCTCACAAATCATGAAACACAAGGACACATGGAAAAAGGAGAATCGGTATAAAGGAAGGGGTACTGAGAATCCACATATATACACAAGCATGCATCATATTAGATGTTTTTTATGTAATTAGGTTGGTCATAAGGTTACAATATGCTATCATAATCCTATGCATGTGAGACCCAAAATCAAGCAGATTTGGGTTCCCAAGGGTACTAATAAAGTAGGACCTATGCAATTATGGGTACCAAAATGAAAGTTTAACATTACCACAGGAACAGAGCTTCACGATCACAACCTGGTATCTAGACAGTGGATGCTCAAGGCACATGACTGGGAATAAAGCCCTTATAGCTAACTACATAGAGAAAGAGGGTCCCTCAGTCATCTTCGGAGATAATGGCTTTGGTAAGACAAGAGGATATGGCTCAACTGGGAATGGTGCAGTGTCCTTTAGTAAAGTAGCCAATGTAAAAGGTTTACAACACAATCTCCTGAGCATAAGCCAACTCTGCGACAAGGGTCATCAAATCACCTTCCTCAACAATCAATGTCAAATCAGATATTTGAAGACATCCTCTATAAAGCTGACTTGAACAAGAGAAGGAAACGTCTACACTGTTAATCTTGGCCAACTGAGCTCGGATGAGACGATATGCTTTCTGGATAAAGCATCTGAAGAAATGAGCTAGTTATGGCATATAAGACTGTCTCATCTCAACTTCAAAATCATGTTTAAACTGGTCTCCAAGGATCTAGTTGTAGGCTTATCTAAGTTCAACTTCGTCAAAGAAAGACCATGCAATGCCTGTCAATTTGGAAAGTAGACTAGAAGCTCATTCAAGAGCAAAACTGTCAACTCAATCGACAAGCCTCTGCAGCTGCTTCACATTGATCTATTTGGGCTAATTCCAACAACAAGCCTTGGAGGAAAGAGATACTCACTAGTCGTAGTGGATGACTACACCAGATTCACATAGGTGTTCTTTCTAAACTCAAAAGATGAAATAAGCTCCCAACTAATCAAAATGTTCAGTCTAGTAATGAACGAGAAATGAGAGAAAATTAAGGTTATAAGGAGTGATTATGGTAGGGAATTCGACTTCTCTGAGATGGATCAGTTCTGCACACACAATGGCATCAGTCACAACTTCTCAGCTCCACGAACTCCTCAACAAAATGGAGTAAATGAGAGAAAGAACAAAACATTGATAGACGCTGGAAGAACTCTACTAGCAGTAGCTCATCTTCCTGGATACTTCTGAGCAGAAGCTGTCAACAATGCATGCTACACTCAGAATAGATCGCTCATACACTCTACGACAAAGAAGACTCCCTACGAACTATGGAAAGGAAGAAAGCCGAATGTCAGCTACTTTCACATATTTGGTTATGCATGCTACATTCTCAGCAATGGGAAACAATATCTGACAAAGTTCCAACCCAAGTCAGACGAAGGAATCTTTCTTGGATATGCCAGAGACAGTAAGGCCTATACAGTGTTCAACAAGAAAAAGTTTAGTGTTGAAGTCTCAATTCACATCATCTTTGATGAAACATACTTGGACAAAACAGTGTCTCAAGGCACTACGAACGATAGTTCAGACACTACGAACGAGGTCGTCGAGCTCGACACCACGATTATAGTTCAAGACATGAAATTGGCGAACAAGAAAATGAGATCGTAGAGAGGACTATGCAAGACAACGAACCTTTACATCAAGAAGTAGAAATTAATCTTAAAGGTTTTAGACATGAAGGAATCAGGAAAGATGTTAGAACATGAAATAGATGGGCAAAAGATCACACTCAAGACTTAATCATTGGAGATCTAAATGCAAGAGTCAAGACAAGAGCTGCCACCAAGAATGAATGTTTCTATCTAAGCTTTCTATCACAAATGGAACCCAAGAAAATAGAAGATGCTATGGAAGACTCTAGTTGGATAGAAGGCATGTAAGAAAAACTAAATTAATTTGAAAGAAGTAAAGTGTGGAGATTAGTTCCAAGACCAAGAAGTCATCCAGTCATTGGCACCAAGTGGGTCTTCAGAAATAAGATGGATGAAGATGGAGTAATAACAAGGAATAAAGCAAGACTAGTGGCCAAAGGTTACTCTCAAGAAGAAGACATTGACTACGATGAAACCTTTGCACCTGTTGCCAGACTAGAAGCCATCAGATTATTCCTTGCCTTTGCTGCTCACATGAAATTTAATGTATTTCAGATGGATGTCAAAAGTGCATTCTTGAATGGTGAACTACAAGAAGAAGTATACGTAGAGCAACCTCCTGGTTTCATCAATCCAACTCTCTTTAATTATGTATATAGATTAGACAAAGCCTTATATGGTCTTAAACAAGCACCTAGAGCATGGTATGAAACACTAACTTATTTTCTTATTGAAAATGGGTTAACTAGAGGTAGAGTAGATACCGCATTATTTCTTAGAAAACACAAAGGCAAAGTCTTATTAGTTCAAATATATGTTGATGACATTATCTTTGGCTCTACTGATGATAAATTATGTAAGAGATTTGCCAAGCTTATGCAGAGTAAGTTTGAAATGAGCATGTTGGGTGAGCTGAACTTCTTCCTTGGACTGTAAGTAGAGCAGACTGATGAAGGAATCTTCATAAACCAAGCCAAGTACATTAAAGACTTACTTAAAAAGTATGGCATGGAATTAACCTCTCCCATGAAAACCCCAATAGCTCTAGCAACCAAGCTTGGCAACGATGAAAAAGATAAAAGTATTGATATAACTCAATACAGAGGTATGATTGGCTCTCTTATATATCTAATTGCCAGTAGACCAGACATAATATTTGCAACATGCATATGTGCTAGATTTCAAGCTAATCCTAAGGAGTCACACTTAATTGCAGTAAAAAGAATTTTCAGGTATCTCAAGGGTACGCCTCACTTGGGACTTTGGTATCCGAAGGAGTCCTCCTTTGAACTAATAGGATATACAGATGCTGACTTTGTAAGTTACAAAATAGATAGAAAAAGTACCAGTGCCACCTGTCAGTTGCTAGGAAACATACTTGTGTCCTACTTTAGAAAGAAGCAAAACTCAGTATCTACTTCAACTGCAGAAGCTGAATACAGTGCTGCTGGCAACTGTTGTGCTCAAATCTTATGGATGAAAAATTAGCTAGCAGACTATATGTTTGATTTCAAATCTATACCTGTTCATTATGATAACACAAGTGCCATAGCAATAACACACAATCCTGTCATACATTCTAGTACTAATCATATAGAAATAAGATATCATTTTATTAGGGATCATGTGCAAAATGGAACCATATATTTACAATATATCCCTAGTAAAAATCAACTTGCTGATGTCTTTACAAAGCTTCTAGATGAATCCAAATTTAATAAACTGATAAGTGAGTTAGGCATGCTAAATCTACAACCATAAAATCTATGCTCTAATTTATGTTAACCATGTAGATATAAAGGCTATGTTCAAAATCGTAGAGAGGACTAAAGAAATCCACGATCGTAGAGTTGTCGTGACATGAAAGAGCACGATCGTAGAGTCTCCTCGACATGACTAAGAAGCATTCTGTGATGATAACATCTTCAAAAATTAAAGCAATCTCTCTATCAAGCGCCTCAGGGAAAAACATGATCCTTAGATCCTTCTAAGAGATTGGCCCTTCCTGAGCTACCTTGATTCGAAAGGAATGCTCAATCAGAATTTATCACAAGGACCAGAGCAGACTCAGCAGTGGACTCAATGATCGCAGTGCAGACTCAACCATCGTAAAGACTACCTCAACGACCGTAGTGCTACCTCGACAATCGTAGTCATCCCAAGGAATACATTAGCTCAGGAGGAGCTAAGGGCAAACCATTATTTTCCACGTAAGTTAAAATCGTGGACCCAAGCAGAACTTGACACATGCCCCACTAAGCAGATCGAGAGGAGAGAAGTTACAAGTACAGTTTGAAAATATCTTTTTAAAATCAAAAGTTCAAAAAGCTCATTCCTCTTTCTCTCTATCTATCTATAAGCAGAAACCCTAGCTTTTCGAAATGCTCAATCAACCTCGGTACAAAGAAATCAATGGCAGCTTCAAATGTTATCACTAGTTACAGACTGTGCTTCGTCGAGTTTAAGACAGCTGACTCTCAATTCCATAAGATTATGGCTCTATTGAAGAAAGCTGGCCTTGAAGTGGCTCTAGGTACCAGCACATGGATCTACCCTAAGCTAGTAAAAGAGTTCTACAGAAATGGAGTGTTTGAGAATGATGTTATAACCACAAAAGTCAAGGGTGTGGAAATCAAGCTCAGAGCTGAAGATATAAACCTAGCCCTAGGTTTCAAATCAAAAGGATTTCCATTCTTAGAAGGCGTCCATTTTCATGAAGGACTGAAGAAGATGCATCATAAGAAGTTTTTGACTTTCAAAGGGTACAAAAAGAAAGAGTTTCCCCAAAGGTATGAGTTTTTGGCTGACATTGTTTGGAATTGCATATGCTGCAAGAGCTCTAGCCATGACTCTGTGAATGAAATATAACTTAAGCTCATGACAACAATCAGTTGTGGGATTAAAATCAACTATGGTGCCCTACTCATCAACTGGATTAGGAAATGGATACTCAGTTTGAAGAAATTAAAGAGCTCTAGAAAGATGCTCTACGGGCGGTTTATAATCATAATCCTATAGTCAGCATTGGGTGATAAGATTGCGGATGATGAAGGAGAATCCGTCAATCCAAATAGAAGGATAACTCGGCAGTTATTTGAGAACTGGAAAAGAAATCCAGAAGAAAATGTTAGGATGATGTCTGAATCCAGTGGAAGAACTGGTGAAGCGAAGGAATCTGGGATACCAGGGAATATGTTAGTTCTAAAGGAAACTGAAGAAGAAGAAGAAATCAACAAGGAGGAACCCATTGCTTTGGTCATAAAAAGCAAGGGTAAGAGAAAGATGAAGGTTCAAATAGCAGAGGAACCTCAAGGTTCAACTACCGATGCACCTCAAGAGTGTTCTGGCATAGAAACTCTGAGGAATTTAAAGAGGAAATAGCAGCAGTCTAAGTAAGATGAAGTCAAAGCTACCATCTCTTAGCTGTTTAAGAAGGGAAAACGCAGTCACAAGTTAAAGAAGCCCTCTTTCTCTTCGATCGTAGAGTCTCTACCGATCGTAGAATCCAGACTAGACACCACTCCTGAAGAGGATGCTACAACAGCTTCTCAAGTTGATCAACTATTTAGAGCTGAAGCTGAAGAAAGTGCTGAGGCTATGGCTCAGCCTAGGAAGCCAAGAAGAAAACTGGTCAAGAAGTACATCCTTGTCAATGAAAGAGTGCAAAAGGAAGAAGACAAAAGAATAGCTGCTGAGAAAGGATTACCCGAACTTGAAAAAGGGTTACCCGAACCTGAGAAGGGGCTATCTGAAGCAAGTAAGAAGAACACAGCTCAAGTTGAGGGGGAGCTGCCTAAAGTTCTTACTCTAGAGAATGCTCCAGCAGAGGGGGATTTGTTTGAAATGCAAATGAATGATCGAGTTGAGGGGGAGCCTCATGAAGTACCTATGTCAGAAGAAGCTGCAGCTGAGGAGGAACAGTCAAGAGATCATTATGAATCTCCCTCAGTCCCTCAAGAGACTCTAGCTTCAGAAAATATAGTAATAGAAAGGACTGAAGCTATGAAGGATGAGAGAGTAGAAGAGAAAGGAAGTCAAGTGGAAATAATTGATGTAGTGGAAACTTCACATGAAAACAGAGAAGAAGAAAAGGATGATGAAGTTGAGACTATAGCGGTGGGCTATGATGGTTATAGGAGAGCCAACTACAATCAACTATTCTCCTATCTACCTACGATGCCCTTTCACATAGCCCAAATTCTCAACTCTTGGGATCACATGTTTTGGACCTTCAAAGCCTATCCAGTAATCTCGGTGCTAGCTCATGGATTCCCAAGCAACCTCAACTTTACCCGAAAACTGATCACCAATGGCTCTTCTTCAAAAAATGGGCATGAGGTAATATCTATCCCCATATCTTTCATGGATGATCATGGTCCACCATCAACCTTCAACCAATTCTACTAATGGCCAAGATGGTTGGAAGTAACACTTAATCCACTCAACCAATTTTTAGTTACAGAATCCCAACATTCTGTAACTGATGAACCAAATGTGCCCAACTTTATATTGATCCAATCTCCTATCATCTCTCACTCTACGATTATTGATCCAAATCCAATCGTTCAGTCACCTACTCAAGACATAGAGTCACTTCCTCCTAAAGCTCAACCCCCACTACTACAAAATAGTAAATAGACAACGCGTAAAAAATGTTATGATTTCAATCAAAAAAACGTCGTGGTTAAGGGTGTCGCAACGTTTTTAAAACGTTATAGTTAGACACATTTTACAACGTTTTTTAAGAAAAAAACGTTGTAGATTTGTTTTCTATAAATTAGTAGATGCTTGGAAACGTAGTAGATTATATGCTTCCACAACGTTTTCTGGCTTAAAATGTTGTAATTTAATATATTAGACAACATTTAGACACATTATACAACGTTTTTAAAATGTTGTAGATTGACTTGAAAAAAAAAGAGTTGTGGTTCACCTATATTACTAGTGCACCTGCAATCTGCTAATGCCATGATATATAGCTAAAAGGTCTAAAATCTCATTTAAATTTAAAGCCAAAATGTATCAACCATTCAAAATACATCCTAATAATACTATTCGTTTACAGTTTTAAATTACTACATCCACAAAATATATACCAAACTATCCATATATACATCTTAAATTCACTTTTCAATATAAATTACTACTATATTGAATTGTGAATTTGATTACATCCACAAAATAAGTGCAAAGAAAAGGCCAGATGTGACTACATTCGCATCCTGATTAGGACCACTAAATCCACTCACCAATGAAAAAATGGCTCAAGAACCAAAAGCTGCCACCATACTGCAATGATGTCGAGTGGACATACAAGATCAGTAAAATGTCAAATCTTAAGAAATCAATATAAAGGTCGAGTGAACTAGAACTTTTTTACTAAGAGAGACAACAAAAGCTAGCAATTAGGGAAGACAGAAATAGATAAAAAAATTTATCAGTAGAACGCTCAGTATAGATAAAAAAATTCCCTTCTTCCACATCTAACGAATTAAATTGACCTACAAGTAAACAAATAAAGGAAGCACGGAGAGTGATCAAGCAAACAACACAGCATCTTGGCCACATGCAAGTGAATGATGGTGTTCACATCTTAAACACAACACCCAAGAGTAGTATATATTCATCAACAAAACAAGTCAGATATCATGATGATGTGTAATCCAACCACAAACATTAATGAACGAAAACAGAGATCAATTCTGAATCAGAAGTATAGTAGACCAAATAAGAGTGCATGCCAATGGATATTATAGACAATCAAGTAAGCCAAACTTAACTAAGTTTAAGTGATTCTTGGAAGTAAATTACTAGGATACAAGTAATATTAAAGTCCAACCAAGATTAACCTTTTTGAAAAAAGAACAAAAATATCAACGTCCAACAAAACAAGATACCTTGAAATTGACAGGTTTGGAGAGACAGATCTTTTGCGCTCGTCTGAGAGACAGGCCCCACTTTTGACTGGACTGACCATCTTGCGAGGATATGGATGCATAGGTTTTATTTTTGGACAAGGAGGAGGAATCTCAATGGGTCAACTCGCCAAGTCTTGCGAAAACTCTAAGAAGAAGGAAGTGATGAGAAATCAGCTTCTTGTCTACATTATAGCTTATGCAGCAATTGGAGGATATCCTGGATTCATGACAAAGTGGCATCATTAAAGAGGAATGAATGAAACTCAAAACACCTCTACCTTGGCAGTCAAATTTGACACAACCATATTCCATTTCTCTCTGGTTTTTGTACCAGTAACTTGCCCAACCTTTGCCACTTTACCAAAAGCACCATTCACCCAAGTTGTTCCAGCAGTCACATATTTGTCCAACAGTAACATGGGTTTTAGCAACAAAATTAGTATAATATTTTGTTTTATTATAACATACTGCTACAAGTACTCAAAAAACCTAATAAATAACAATTCTAGATTCCTTGTTCACATTTGGTCTCTTCGATTAGACATTTGATGCCACTTTTTGGAGCAAAATAAGTTGGCCAGTAACGCCTAGTGCTTTACCCATTTACCCATGCTTCACCTTTTCCCAACCTCGATATGTCTAGTGCAATCAGATTATCACTAGTAGGGGTATCAAAAGTTGTCTAAACCATGTTTCTTACTCTATGTTAGTGTCAAAATGAGTTCAAAACTTTTCAGAATAAAAAGAATCAAGGAAAATAAGAGAAAAATAAAAGTAAATATTAAGAAATTGTCACTTAAGAAAATCCTTCATGCAAGGCAGCTTTACTTCAACTATTGTCACTTGGTAAATATAAGAACTGAGGATTGATTATACAGTTTCTTTAAAACTTATCAGCTGTATTACAAAATGCTAATAAAAATTAAAAAAAATGTATATACTGGGGTACAGAATCTGCATATCTTAGGCATATGTAAACGTGAAAGAGTTATTCACTTGCATTATCCATTTTTTGGGATCAACTTTGAAACTATACATTTCAGTTCAACTAACTTCCCTTACATTCATAGTTAGTTTGAAATCTGAACTCAAATCAGCAGCATATCAGTATAGGCAGAGTGAAATCAGAACTCAAATTTTTGGGGTCTGGAACTCTTTTAGCAGTCAAAATTCCAGAGAGTGTCAAGAACTCTACTACTATATCAACATTCACCAAATTAGACATAAAGAGAAAGTGGGTTGCTGCTAAAGTTGCATGAGCACAAAGTTTAACATGTAAGCATACACAGTTTGTACAGAAGAATTACTCCCCAAACATGATACTTATTTTTAAAAATTTCGTCTGCCCCCCTCCCCCTTAACGACCTACAAAGACTTCAAAAACAATTAAGACACTCCAAATAAATATGTAAGTTAGCCAAAATACAGCAATTGAAACAATATAAGATCAGTTACACCGTATGAGAATTGAGAATTGCTTCCCCATCCCTTTCCTCTTATATTCTGTCCAGTTTTTTTCACTAAATAAAATAGCCCCAACTACAAGTATCCCTCTCTAATGTTACCTTCCTCCTTTGTACGACTCCATTCCCTTCTAATTCCACCTCCATCCTACCAAACAGAGTATAAGTTAATAAATAACTCGCGTAACAAGACTGTTCATTCCTCATCAACTATGGTTTTGCAATTCATCATACTCATATAGCAAAACAACATACCCTCTAATCAAGATCCTTATGAGGCAATGATATTGGACAATAACAGAAATCGATCTTGGCAATAACATTGATTAAGAAAAAAATTAATACTCAATGAGGCAATAATCAATATAATCTTATTAAATAATAGAATAGAATAGATTAAAGTTGGACTACCTCAGTAACAGGAGTGAACCTGTAACACCCCGAAATCTGGTCTATCTTCACACCCGGATTTTGTACGTCACGAGTATATCATTCATCCAACATACATCATTATATATCGAAATATATCAACATACACTCTCAAATCCCAGGTTCTAGAAACCTTATAACCTCTTTTATTACAAATAAAGATAGTTATATTATTCATTTCATCTTACAAGAGTGACTTTTATCCGCCACTAAGGATATATAACAGTTCATTAAGCTAGTCTATAATTAAATTTCATCTTTCTACATTACAAGTCTTCACTTGATCTTCTTGCTCATTCATATTCTGAATGACACCTTATCTGAATACCGTCAGCTTGATCTTTACGGGATCCTTAAGTTCTTTTAACCTCGTCCATTGAAAATGTTTTTTATTTAAAGCAACTGTGAGCATTCAATTGCCCAGCAAGTCATAACAGTTGAACACACAACTTCAAGAGTTTAAACATTTCTTCAGAACTTTAATAACCGAACAAAGGTTATGAAGTAGCTTGAATAATAAGAATAGTCCCGTTTCATATCATCTTAAAACATCTGTCATTTTCACTTTGAAATACTTTCATTCCTCTACCTTTTTCATACACATCTTGTCTGGCTAGAATCATTAGCATAGACTTAACAATAACGATTCACGTAAAAACAGAGTATACTTGTATTGAACAGTCAATCATAGAACAGTTCATATCATAGAAACACTGAAGTGTTCAAATTATGGCACAAGACCTCATACATACTACCACCTCGTACATACATCGCACATATGCACGTAGACAAGAATTCTTAAGTTCGACATCTGAGAAGTTTAAGAAACTAGCATTCATTTTAAATATGAATAAAGTTAGAAAACTTGCCTTACGCACAGCTACACTTTACGCTGAACTGCTCACTCCAATTCCAATATAACACATAAGGAGAAAATAGAAACACCAATTAGTTATATATTGAACTTACACATTGGTTTACTAAACTTTACTTCTTAGGGTTCACGTTCTTGCAATATAAGTTTACGCGACTAACTTCCTTAACCAGTTTACGGCTTTATGACATACGGAGATGTCTTACTCAAAACGTTCATCATCTTGTATGATTTATATTCTTATCTTCTTCTTATAACTTCTCTACGACTCAGCACACATCGCTTCTCTACTAGTAGTCCATATGGTACTCTGAGTGGTTTCCCATAAACAACCAACAAATAATTTATCGTCTCATCTACACTGCCATCACAGTGAGTTAGATCGGTTGCCAGTTTTATATATATCTTTACTCTCAAAAGGAATTGTTTAGACTAGCTCCCATATATCAACCATCAAGGGTTACGATTGTATCACAATCTAAACTTATCTTAACTTATCCGAACCATTAAACTTAATGTTTGTTAAACATATTTCTTATTCCTTACGACTTTCTGGCAACTAAATGCCATACCTTAGAATTCATTCCTTATTCGACTCACATTCAGATTTTGTTAATCTTATTACCATTCATTACGGCTTTCTTGATAATTCATATCATATTTAATACTTTCGTTATCCCTTACATGAACCCCATGTTCATTACTCGTTCTTAGTGTCGAAGCCATACCGATCGTTGTATGCTAAGACCGATTGTCCATCGCAACAACATTGCGTTCACAGCGTCTATACGCTTCACACTTATCTCTCATTATCATGACATAACATCAAAATGTTATTCATTACCCTCCTCACTAAATGTCTAAGGAATCACAATCATAGCAATCCCTCATGTTCATTCATCGCGACTACGGTCCCCGGATATCGGTTCCGTAACCCGTACCTAAAATCTTTGTCTTTTAATCTTGTTTAATCTTTTCGTTCAACCTTTACTACAGGTTTAATTCACTAGATTAAGTGTTACATTATTTGAACGTTATGTTTTTATCTTCCCTTACGTTCCCCCAGGAGTTGAGCAATTAAAAGCTCATTTATGGCTTTTTCTCAACACTGGCGCTGCGGCGCCACTCTCCTCATTAACTCCCGCACCGCGATGTGAGTTGACAGTACCCGGCCCCCCTGTCTGGTGCTACAGTGCCACATAACAAATCATGGCTGGAGCCGCAGCACCAAGCCCTAATTCTTGAAAATTTCTCTAAGTGTTAAATTCACTTTGAGACGCTTACTTCCAGATCTCATAACTTCTTCGTTATAACTCGGAACGAAGTTGTTCCAAAGCCATTATCTTCCTTATCTTATGTAATTTAATACTCCTCAGATAAAACTTCATTCTAAATCCATTAACATGCCATTCGATTGGCTTGATCTTCACCCTTCGTTCATTTTTATACTTTTAGTGCTCTTCGTTTGTTTGTCCGTAATTCGGTCATCCGAACTCAGAACTCGTTCGTTCTTAAGTCCATGACTCACATTTTCTATGTTCTCTTACTTCCTTATGAAACCCTACATGTTCGGGTTCATTTAGTAACTTTCTAATTATCATTCGTCTTTTACGAAATTTTTGCCATAACTTCATTATAGCTAAGTTTTAATCCGTTCTTCATGAACGTTTCTACCATTTCTAACCAAGCAATAAGCAACTAACTTATATGCGATGGTGTTAAACTTGTCCATCAACAACAATTATACTATGATGGCTTTAAATTTGTCCATCAACAACGTTCTTCGTGTTCATCGCGTGTTCTTCATGTTCTTCGTTCGTTCTTCATTTTAATCGATATTTTGGATTACAATTTCTCTTTTTATTGGAATTTGATGTTACAGAACACCATTCCTTACTTATTTCACCTACTTATTCATATAATCCACTCGGATCGCTCAAAATCCTCACGAATCTTATACTTCCTTAAGAAATTTACAAACTAAACTTCTAATTTTTATTTCTTTATTTTCTTATGATTTCAACCATATGAAATCATTACTAACATCTTTTACTCCTTATTCTTATTAAGTTATGTTATTTACATATTGGACTTAAAGAGAAATTAAATTCGACTAGGTTTTAGGATTACCGTTCTTCTTTAATCTTTTTTCGTCGGACAAAGTTTGTACACGGCCTAGCCTTTCCTCCTCCTCCTCCCATCTGAACTCTCTCTCTCTCTCTCAAGTGTCTTAGGATTTTCAAAATCCCAAAACAATAAAATAAGCTTCTTATTCATATAAAACCAAAGTTAGGGGTAGTTTAGTCATTTCGCCCCCCTTAACCTCCTTACTATTCCACCTCCTTACTATTCCAAACTTAGCCACCAAGTTTACTTAGCCTCCACACTTACTTAACCATTAAGTCTTCTTAGCCATTAAGTTTGCTTAGCCCTTAAGTTTACTTAACCCTTCACTTATAAGCACTTTACTTAGCCATTAAGCATAAGCACTTTACTTAGCTATTAAGTTTACTTAGCTATTACTTAACTTATCCCTTACTTAGCCTTTAAGACTTACGCATCTCATTCTCGTATTCTCTTCGTATATAGTTCGTACGATATTCGTATTATACGTCGTAATAATCTTCGTACTATACTCGTATAATAACTAGTATTATACTTATATCTCTCATGCATAATAACCCTAATTATTATACGTGATCATAGCATTCTTGGAACTCACTTTCCCTAACCCTTAGGTTTTGAGTCTGCAGGCGAAAACTTCATTTTTTCCATAACTCAAATATTATTGAATATTCCATCACGTCTCAAAATTATACGTAATCATTAAATTCTCGAAATTTCAAAATAAATCTCCGAACAGAAACTGATGAATAGTGCCTATTTCGTCTTTTTCCCCAAAAATATTTTTGTTACAGGAAATTTTTTATTTTCGTCCTGAAAATTCTTATTCGTTCAATCTAGCTCGCAGCCAGAATACTCCCGACTTATAATCATCCTAGGTTCTAGAACGATTAATAAACACATAGCACATAATAGATTACAATTACAAAGAAAGTAAACTACCTCTTCCATGTTCTCCTCAGACTTAATCATTAGATTCCACACCAAAAGAATTTGGTTTGGCACAAGTTCTCAAAGAAAGCTCGATTTTCTTATAACCTGACATACCATTCGTCTAGCCGAATCAAGTAGCTTAGACCATACCAATAAATTGGATATCAACGTGAAACATTCGTCTAGTCAACTCAATTGACATCGACTACTTCTTTAAATTCTTTTCGCAATACATCAAAACGTTTTATGACGTCATGATACCTTACTTGTCACAGTACATTGAGGACTTTGTCAGTTTGTGACTTCGTCATTATACATCATACCATAGCGGGTTGTTGATCCTAAGATCACATCCAACACCAGGTTCAATTGCATTTATTACTCCATCCTTTTACCATCCTTGCATCGAATGCACAGATGATATAAAATTTATTTTGATATTTTAAATCAATTTCTGTCTAGCCGAAACAATTAGCATAGACATACCAAGAATAGATCTTTTAAAATCCGTTGATTCCAAAAGTTGAACCAATTCTTTCCTTTTAAAAATGTACATATCAGCACGAGTTCAATAAACTTTAAAATCTAGCATAGCTAGATAACTTGGAATATCCTATTTCTCCATCTTCCTTCATTGTCTTACTGCGACAATACTTAATCTTCTCTAGCACCTTCAATGCTAAGCCTACTGAAAACAACGTGTTTTCAGTCTAAATATTTCTATACCTTAGTACAATCCATCAACTTACCACACATTATGAATTCAGGAACTTTTTACAATAATATGAGTTTAAGAACTATCCAGTCAAACCATAGGCGTCCATTCGCTGAGACGTTCGAAAACATACCATATTATTATGAGTCCCGGACTTACCATAAGTATGAGTTTCTGTAATGCCCGAGAAAATCAGATTTTTATGACAATTAAATTTTTATTTGATTATGTGAATTAAATGAATTTAATTGATTTATTGTGTGAGTAATCTAAGTGAATGTCGTTCTATGACCTATAATGTGTTTATATGGTTAGTAATCTGGCTACGTGCTAGAATTAATTGTTTAGAGTTTTCGAGACGAAAATAAATGATTTCCAAGAAATTTCCGTAAAAATATTATTCATCCATTTCTGTTCGGGGAATTATTTTGAAATTCTGAGAAACGCGTAATGATAGAATATTGAGATAAGACGAAATATCTGATAATATTTCATTTATGGCAAACGAAGTTTTCACCTGCGGACTTAAAACCTAAGGGTTGAGTATATTGATTTCCGAGAAGGAAATGATATGCGTAGAAGGAATTGAGTTATGGTTAAAGCGTGTATTATACAAGTTTGATACTATTTAGTATCTATGTATAATACGATGAGTTAATACGAAGTACCATACGATTATTGTATGGGTATTATACGGAAGGAATACGTGAATTGTACGTATAGAATATAATTCATATTATAGAATTAAGTTAAGACTTAAGGTTAATTCATTTGAGTTGGGTTCTGTTTAGTCCAACCAATTGAAGGAGCAAGCCCAAGGGATTAATAGGTTAAGCCCAAGTCAAGGCCCAATGATAGATTGCTTAAGCCCAATGCATGAAAACCGAACCGTGGATCGAACCGGTGGGTCACCGAATGGGTAAAACCCATGGGGCAACCCAAGGGGATGACCCATGGGCAAGGGTGGGCCGGCCCCTTGGTGTGCAAGCCAAGCATAATGCTTGGTCACCAAGCAATTTACTTGGTCACCAAGTGTGAATAGTAAGGAGGTGGGAAGGTGTAATGTCTAGATTGCCCTCCATTTCATTTTTTATAAATAAAAAGCCAAGGTTGGTCATTTGAGAGTTTTTCAATTGCTCAACCTAGATTATTTGAGAAAGAAAGAGAGCTAGACTCATCCAATCATATACTTTGGAATCTTTGACTTAGAGTTTTCCAAGAGATTTCATAAAGAGTTCTTAAAGGTAATATTCCTTAATTCTACTTTCATCTCTTTTGGTTTTCTTTTATCATGGAGAATCATAGATGGGTGGGGTATGGTTTGTATGGTGGAATAAGAGTGACTTACCATATATTCAATCTCTATAAGTCATGTAATCATAGAAATCATAAGGTTTGATATAGTTTTAAACCATGAAAATATTGATTGTTGAGATTGATTGTTGATAAACAATTAAACTCCATCAATACATTAATATGTGCATCTCGTTTGGTTAGGATGTAGATATGAAATCCATGGAGTATTCCATGTGATTTGGCTTAGAGAACATTAGTAACGAAGTTATGGCGAATTTTACGGAAATAGACGTTAAACGTCGAAAACGTTGATATTCCGGATTGGTAGTTGAAAGTTGCCATGAGACTTGAAAACATTGTTTTTCAATGTCAACACGTGAGATAGGGTAATTAAGAGTTGTGGGTTCGAGAATCGTCGGATTCTGACTTAAAACGAAGAAAACGAGCATTGAATGCTCATTAACGTTTACGAACGCATAGAAAATGAACTCAAAAGTGAATTTTGAGTTAACAGATTTGAAAGTGTTGAATTATTATATGAACGCGTAGATTATGTCATTTATGACGTGTAGGCTTTTGAACGGACCAAATCGGGCTTATAACGAAGAAGTTACGGCCCCAGGAATTTCACAAAATTTTTAAAACTACTGAGAATTCTGGTACTGAGGTCTGGCACCGCGCCGCAGCGCTGGCATAGTAAAGTTTGCCACTGCTGAATGGCGCTGCAGCACCACTGTTAGTATTAAGTCTTGCACCGCAGCGCCGAGACCGAAACCCAGACACTACTAACTGGCGCCGTAGCGCCAGTCTAGTACTAAGAAGCCCACGCCGCGGCGCGAGTTCAGGGCTTGCGATAGAAAACTTAAGTTTTAAACTTTTGTTGTTCCGAGACCTACATTAGTTGAGTTTATATACTCAATAAATGTACTAAGACTAATCCTATACTTCCTATACTAATGTATATGGTATTGAACTTAGGAATTGAATGCATGTTAATAAGTTATGAATGATGAACAAAGTTGGTACCTTATCAACAATGTTAGAGTCCAGTTAATAACGTAAGTTGATTAATAAACTGGGACGAAGGGTAATAAGTCGAGTTGACTTTATTAATGATATTAAGTTAACAAGGACATAGAAGAGAAAGAAGTTGGTAGGAACAATGTGAACAATTATTTGATAGCTAATTACAGTGTGCTATGTGAATATATCTTGTAGATTCTGTAAAGGTTGTGGTCAGTCGATTAAGTTATTTGAAGACGCTGAAAGGTAAGTTTCTTAACGCTTGTCTGACTTTCAAGTTAGCCAAGTTTTATGTGATTCATTGTACTGAATTGCATGACTGATTTTAAAGAAAGGGTCGATGCCAGATTTAATTCGGCTAGACTACTCGTAAGATATAGATTGATTGATATTCATATCTTTCTATATTGAAATGTTAACACTATCCTATGCCAAGAAATTGGTACAGACGTGAAGGTAAGGTTTGTCTATGAACAAATAAAAGTATTTTTCATCGATATTTTGATGGGCACGCGAGTTTGCCAAAATGTTAAACGTAAATACGTTTAACGAATGAATGTTGATCAACATAGAGTACTATAGCCTGATCACCTAGAAGTTCTCGTAAGTAATGTAGATGTACAGCCTTAGTGCTGTGATATCCTTTTCAAGTATGAAAACTGAAAGCTACTGTTCATGGTATATCGACCGGTTCAGAATTCCTAATCTACTATATACATTGGGAATTGATGATATGAAATTTTAAAGTATTATTATTTCATAATACTTCATAACTATTTGTTCAGTTATGTAGGAATTGTTATATAATTAACGAATGTGGTATTACTGTTATCCTTTGATAAACTTGCTGAGCTGTCATGCTCACTTCTTGCGTGAATTATATAATTACAGTTAAGGATGAACGTACTGAGAAAGCTAAGAGAGATAAGGGCAAGGCTAAGATGTATACTTAACCATCGTGTAATAGACTAGTATGTTTGTATGTATTATACATTATGAACAACGAATGATGTAATAGGTTTATGAACCTGGGAAGGATTATACTTTGATTGTAATAAGAAGATAGTAATTACATTCATTTTGTTGTATTTCAATGGAATGGTTGTATGAATGTTAGTACAATGGAGCACCATATGTCGGGTTGGAAGATACCCGAATTTGGGGGCGTCACAGTTTCAAGAACTCGCACCTACCTTATCGTTCTCTACCTATCAAGTATATACATGAGAAAAGTTTCACCTTCTCGTCACATGCATTTTGATAGCGCGATATACTATTCCAATGATTATCACTACCAGAAGCTAAGTGATTATAGAACCAACACAATTCCCTGCCCATATAGAAAATTGGTCAACTCAGCTACTGACCGATATAGGAAGCTAAGCGGTTGTTACACCAAGGACAATTCTCTGCCCATACAAAGAATTGTTCAACTTAACAACTATATCGCATAAGGAGCTAAGTGGTTCTAAAACCACGTACAATTTTCCCGCCCCATACAAGGAATCATACAACTCAGCTGCTGACATGAGTCCTCAATTGAAATCCTAAAACTTCTTACTTTCTATCTATATAATACGAATTTTCTTTAATTCATATGCTAACCTTTACAACTCAATTTGAGTTCTTCTTCATGCACTCCTTCGTAGTACTATTCATGTATAGCATTTGCTATAAATCATTTATCGTTTAACAGCTCATCTGTTACTACGATTCACTATGATCACGTGGTGATCTTCTTATCTTTCTCTCTACGATTATAGTCTTAGGTACTCCTACCTAAGGTTTATAATCTATCAGCTCTGATACCAACATGTAACACCCCAAAATTCGGTCTATCTTCACACCCGAATTCCGTACGTCACGAGTACATCATTCATCCAACATACATCATTATATACCGAAATATAACAACATACACTCTCAAATCCCAGGTTCTGAAAACCTTATAACCTCTTTTATTACAAATAAAGATAATTACATTATTCATTTCATCTTACAAGAGTGACTTTTATCCGCCACTAAGGATACATAACAGTTCATTAAGCTAGTCTATAATTTAATTTCATCTTTCTACTTTACAAGTCTTCACTTGCTCTTCTCGCTCATTCATATTCTGAATGACACTTCATCTGGATACCGTCAGCTTGATCTTTACGGGATCCTTAAGTGCTTTTAACCTCGTCCGCTGAAAATATTTTTCATTTAAAGCAAGTGTGAGCATTCAATTGCCCAGCAAGTCATAACATTTGAACACACAACTTCAAGAGTTTAAACATTTCTTCAGAACTTTGATAACCGAACAAAGGTTATGAAGCAGCTTGAATAATAGGAATAGTCCCGATTCCTATCATCTTAAAACATCTGTCATTTTCACTTTGAAATACTTTCATTCCTCTACCTTTTTTCATACACATCTTGTCTGGCTAGAATCATTAGAACAGACTTAACAATAATGGTTCATGTATAAACAGAGCATACTTGTATTGAACAATCAATCATAGAACAATTCATATCATAGAAACAGCGAAGTGTTCAAATTATGGCACAAGGCCTCATACATACTACCACCTCGTACATACATCGCACATATGCATATAGACAAGACTTCCTAAGTTCGACATCTGAGAAGTTTCAGAAACTAGCATTCATTTAAAATATGAATGAAGTTAGGAAACTTGCCTTACGCACAGCTACACCTTACGCTGAACTGCTCACTCAAATTCCTATATAACACATAAGGAGAAAACATAAACACCAATTAGTTATATATTGAACTTATGCATTGGTTTACTTAACTTTACTTCTTAGGGTTCGCGTTCTTGTAATATTAGTTTACGCGACTATCTTCCTTTACCAGTTTATGACTTTATGACATACGGAGATGTCTTACTCAAAACGTTCATCATCTTGGATGATTTATATTCTTATCTTCTTCTTATAACATCTCTAGGACTTAGCACACATCGCTTCTCTGCTAGTAGTCCATATGGTACTCTCAGTGGTTTCCCACAAACAACCAACAAACAAGTTCCCGTCTCATCTACACTGCCATCACAGTGAGTTAGATCAGTTGCCAGTTTTGTATATACCTTCGCTCTCTGAAGGAATTGTTTAGCCCATCTCCCATATGTCAACCATCAAATGTTACGATTGTACCACAACCTAAACTTATCTTAACTTATCCGAACCATTAAACTTAATGTTCGTTAAATCAATTTCTTATTCCTTACAACTTTCTGGCAACAAAATGCCATACCTTAGAATTCAATCCTTTTTCGACTCACATTCAGATTTCATTAATCTTATTACCATTCATTAGCTTTCTTGATAGTTCATATCTTATTTAATACTTTTGTTATCCCTTACATGAACCCCATGTTCATTACTCGTTCTTAGTGTCGAAGCCATACCGATCGTTGTATGCTAAGACCGATTGTCCATCGCAACAATATTACGTTCACAGCGTCTATACGCTTCACACTTATCTCTCATTATCATGACATAACATCAAAATGTTATTCATTACCCTCCTCACTCAATGTCTAAGGAATCACAATCATAGCAATCCCTACGTTCATTCATCGCGACTACGGTACCCGAATATCGGTTCCGTAACTCGTACCTAAAATCTTTGTCTTTTAATCTTGTTTAATCTTTCCGTTCAATCTTTACTACAGGTTTAATTCACTAGATTAAGTGTTACATTATTTTAACGTTATGTTCTTTATCTTCCCTTACGTTCCCCCAAGAGTTGAGCAATTAAAAGCTCATCTTTGGCTTTTTTTCAACACTGGCGCTACGGCGCCACTCTCCTCATTAACTCTCGCGTCGTGGCATGAGTTGGCAGTACCCGGCTCCCCGGTCTGGCGCTACAGCACCGCATAACAAAGCATGGCTGGCGCCGCGACGCCAAGCCCTAATTCTTGAAAATTTCTGTAAGTGTTAAATTCACTTTGAGACGCTTACTTCCCGATTTCGTAACTTCTTCGTTATAACTCAGAACGAGGTTGTTCCAAAGCCATTCTCATTCTTATCTTACGTACTTCAATACTCCTTGCATAAAACTTCATTCTGTATCCATTAACGTGTCATTCGATTGGCTTGATCTTCACCATTCGTTCATTTTTATGCTTTTAGTGCTCTTCGTTTGTTCGTCCGTAATTCGGTCATCCGAACTCGGAACTCGTTCGTTCTTGATTCCATGACTCATGTTTTCTATGTTCTCTTACTTCCTTATGAAGCCCTAAACGTTTGAGTTCATTTACTAACTTTCTAATTGTCGTTCATCTTTTACAAAATTTTGGCCATAACTTCGTTATAACTATATTTTAATCCGTTCTTCATGAACGTTTCTACCGTTCCTAACCAAGCAATAAGCAACTAACTTATACGTGATGGTTTTAAACTTGTCCATCAACAACAATTATACTACGATGGTTTTAAATTTGTCCATCAATAACGTTCTTCGTGTTCTTCATGTTCTTCATTCGTTCTTCATTTTAATCGATATTTTGGATTAGGATTTCACTTTTTATTGGAATTTGATGTTATAGAACACCATTCCTTATTTATTTCACCTACTTATTCATATAATCCACTCGAATCGCTCAAAATCCTCACGAATCTTATACTTCCTTAAGAAATTTATAAACTAAACTTCTAATTTTTATTTCTTTATATTCTTATGATTTCAACCATATGAAATCATTACTAACATCTTTTACTCCTTATTCTCATTAAGTTATGTTATTAACATATAGGACTTAAAGAGAAATTAAATTCGACTAGGTTTTAGGATTACCGTTCTTCATTAATCTTCTCCCGTCGGACAAAGTTTGTACACGGGCTAGCCTTTCCTCCTTCTCCTCCTGCCATCCGAACTCTCTCTCTCTCTCAAGTGTTTTAGGATTTTCAAAATTCGAAAACAATGAAATGAGCTTCCTATTTATAGAAAACCAAAGTTAGGGGTAGTTTAGTCATTTCGCCCCCCTTAACCTCCTTACTATTCCAAATTTAGCCACCAAGTTTGCTTTGCCACCAAGTTTACTTAGCCTCCACACTTACTTAACCATTAAGTCTTCTTAGCCATTAAGTTTGCTTAGACCTTTAGTTTACTTAGCCCTTTACTTAGCCATTAAGCATAAGCACTTTACTTGGCTATTAAGTTTACTTAGCTATTACTTAACTTATCCCTTACTTAGCCTTTAAGACTAAATCGTATTCTACGCATCTCATTCTCATATTCTCTTTGTATATAGTTCATACGATATTCGTATTATACGTCGTAATAATCTTCGTACTATACTCGTATAATAACTAGTATTATACTTGTATCTCTCACGCATAATAACCCTAATTACTATACGTGGTCATAGCACTCTCGTAACTCACTTTCCCTAACCCTTAGGGTTTGAGTCCGCAGGCAAAAACTTTATTTTTGCCATAACTGAAATATTATTGAATATTCCATCACGTCTCAAAATTATACGTCATCATTAAATTCTCAAAATTTCCAAATAAATCTCCAAGCAGAAACTGATGAATAGTGCCTATTTCGTCTTTTTTCCCGAAAATATTTTTGTTGCCAGAAAATTTTTAATTTCGTCTTGAAAATTCTCATTCGTTCAATCTAGCTCGCAGCCAGAATACTCCCGACTTATAATCATCCTAGGTTCTAGAACGATTAATAAACACATAACACAGAATAGTATTAATAAAAATTTATTTTATTAATAACTAATTCTTTAAACTTAAATTCTGAACAATCTGGATTCTTCGGGTTGTTACAGAACCATCTGAGGTGGAACCTAGGGTTTGTAGAGTAATCTGAGTGGGTGGTGGCGATGGGAGTCAAAAAACATGTTTGGGAAACGTTGAACTCGGTGGCGACTGATTGAAACCAACCCTCTTCTCTCTCTTCTTCCTCTTCCAACAAACACACGGCGGCGGGGTTTCCCTTGAACGATGATTCTGTAAACGCATCCACTGTTGTCAAAAAACCCAATCCCCAAATTCTACTACTGTTAAATTAAAAAATGAACAGTAATTAGATAAATAAAGCACAAGGAGATTAGAAGGTTTTATTACCACACAGTACTTAACGACGTTCTTTACCATTATTAGTGTGTTGGAGAGAGAAAAGGAAATGATCGAAAAAAGCAATCAATACGTTCAGTTGGAGGTCAAGTTGACGGCTCCACTCTATTTATAGTAATACTTTCTCCGAGTTTTGGCCGCATGATTTCCAATCTTCCCACGCACTGGAGCTCCCGACCTCTGTCGGAGCTTGGCGATGATTTCTCCATTGATAATTTTTCTGGTCAGTCTAGGGTTTTTTCTACTATTACTCCAGTTTCTTCTATCTGGGTTTATGATAATTTTTCTAGTTAGTCTATGGTTTTTTACCACGACGTTGCTGGAAAGTCAAAGTGCACTATAACAGATAGGGGAGATTTGAAGGTTTGAGCCTTATCGATCTACTGTAAGAGAGCAAGAGAGAGAGAGAGATAAAGGAGGAGGATGAGGAGGAGGTCGCTGGCGAGGGAGCGACGAAGGGATGAGGTTATCGAAAAGAGGAGTGAGAGGAGGAATGTTTGTCGCCGCTGCTACTAGATAGAGAAAATGGGAGAGAACGAATGAGAGGAAGAAACGAGAGAGAAGCTTTTAATTTCAAATTTTCGTTTCTGCGTTTTTTATTTTTCGCTCCATGTTTTTTACACAGATAACGTTTTTAAAAAAAATTGTTATCTATTTAAAACCAAAAATTGCACTTATAAATACATAACGTTTTTTCCCATGTATCTGCAATATTTTGTTAAAAAAATGTTGTAAAAAAAATACCACAACGCTTTTTATAAAAACGTCATCTTTTAAGTGTTATCTTTTTATGGTTTTGTACTAGTGCCCACACATCAGCCCATCCATCAGATATCCCTTCCTCATCAATAAATGAGTATTTCAATCTAGATCTTGCTCTCTACACTATGCAAGATTGATACACAAGAGCCCCTCCTCCAAACAATCAGCAACTCCTTGAGCTCATATCAGATCTTCCAACCAAAATAGAGTTGTCTGAATCATCCAAGAAGGTGACCAAAGACATACAAAAAGACCTTGAAGTTCACTAAGACCTTGTTCACCTAAAGCTGACTCATTTGATCGATGCTGCCAACACTCTCCCAAGCAACCTAAACTCTGAGCTGTCAAAGAAGCTTAGGGAGATTATAAAGGAGATGATTCAGAGTATCAATGAAAGGGATCAAATCCACTTTTAAGCTGCTAAGAAACACAAGGAAGTTGTTCTTGTCTTGCAGAATACTCAGCAATCCGAAAACAAACTCATAATGGACAGTCTCACGAGTCTACGAACTTCAATGAAAGAATTCCAAGGATTCTCCATGGGCCAAATGCAACAGACATAAAATGTCTTTGCCATTCTCTAAAAGAGGGAAGCTCGAACTGATTCTATGGTTAAAGAAAACCGTGAAGACATTGCTCAATCCAAGAATCAGCTCAATAAGCTTATACAAGGCATGACTCGCCTATCTGACGATATTCGAACACTTGATGCTGACATAAAGGGGGAGAATAAAGGGAAAGGAGAGAAAGGTAAGGGCAGAGGCACATTCATCGCTCGATCATCAAGGAGCTCTCCTACAAGACAGCCTCACCATCAGACTCCACGATCTAAATAGTAGCAAATTCTCATGGCTCAACCGCTAAGAAGTCAAGAGCCCAGCTCACAAGGTGAAATCCCTACACACATACACTTGCCTATTGGAGATCCTGCGTTCATGAAGAGATACGAGAATAATGAACCGCTTAATCAAAGCGAGCTGGAAGATATAACATGGTGAAACGAAATCAGCAGACAAAGGAGAGACTATGAATATGTCAATCCTCCAAGGAACAAAAGACAAAAGAAAAAGAGATAAGTTGAAACTCAATTCTTATTGATGTAACTAAGCTTAACTGTAATATCTGTCTTTACAAACATCAAAAAACTCATGCTTATTCTTTAGAAATTCTAGTTGCTCACTGAAACACTAAGTCATATTTACTTTCTTGCAACTGCATCTAAAAATTGATAATCATGATAAAAATCTCCTTGGTTATGTCAACATCAAATAAAGGAAGATTATTGGGAGATTGCATATTTAAATTTGATCTTGAAAGTAAATATTCATGATTATATGTAAAGTCCTTCAAGGATGATATGTACAAGGACTTAGTGATAGACCAAAACTGTTAGGTTGATCTGAGCTATCAATGTTTATCATTTTATAAATGAATGTATAGATGAAAAGATTAAAGATGTTAGGTTGATCTATATCTTGAGATGTAATAGATAGGCTTCAACAGAATCGTAGTCTATCAATCTAGTCAAGATATTGCAGATGCCAAGGCAGAATGGTAGATCATCAAGAATCGTAGTGTGTCTGCTTTGAAGGGCTTCTCCTAGATTCGTAGAGTGGTCCAAACGCTTGCTGAGCTAACTCAGAGATCGTAATGTGTTCTCAAAAGCGTAGAGTCTGCAAGCCAAGCAATTGAAGATTGTAGTGTGCCAGTACTTAAGAGAAATCGTAGTGTTCTTGTTTACTAGTATCAGATCAAGTACCAAGGTGGCAAGACACCTCGATCAGAATCATAGAGCTTCATCTGTTTGTGTCAGAAGCATCGAGCCCTGTCATTTGTTTAAAGAATAAGTTTCAACAAATGTGGAATGCGTTATAAACGTTGAAGTCCTCGGGAGTCCCAATGACACAACAGTTATCCTTAGCATGTAACAAAGAAACATATTGAAGAAGCTAAGAAAAGTACTCTCGGTAAGCTGAAAACACCTTTTCAAGTGTTAGGTGAGACAGCATTCTGCTGTGTTAGTGGGCCAGACTGCAAATCAGAAGTTATGCAAAAAGTCTCCATCAAAGTACAAAAATGTCAAATGCATTTAATGCTTCAGCGAATGTCTTCAATAGATACATTTCAAAGACCTCATATATCCAAAACATCAGCAGATGATAGATCTAAGCAAGCAATGAACAAAAATGCTGAAGAACACTCAACGCTCAACTCAACGATCTGAAAGATAAAGCTTGCTCAACTACTTAGTTCTTTCGAACATAAGCTTAACGGCATCTGAGTAGCACTACACAAGAACTCAGCTACTATCAAGTGAAGTGAGAAGTTCCAAGTCAGAAGGACTTGAAGAGTTCTAAGTGAAATGTGAAGTACCAACTCTGCTGGACTTGAAGAGTTCAAAAGTGAACTAAGAAGTTCCATGACTGCTAGTCTTGAAGGAATATGTGACATTCAGAAAGTGTAAAGATATCCTTAGTGGATTTCCTACTCGAGGAGTAGAAGAGTTGACTAGGAGCTTTAAGTGCTCTGAACCACTTAAAATCACTGTGTCTTTTCTATAACTGCTATAACTGCTTACCACTCATTAACTCGTTATATCTTAAAGGGGAAACAAACAATTCACAATTTCGCTGTGTTTAAGTCATTATCAAAACTAACAAGTATTTCGAAAAAGAATTTAAAATATTTATTCAACCCCCTTCTAGATAACTATTGTGCCTCTAGGAACTAACACTAACCTGTGACCAATTTAATCCTATTTAAACAAATGATTTTATATTTTAAATTAAAATAGTTAATTAAACTATTACTAATTATCCCTAAAGTGAAACAAGATATTGAAGACTTGATATTATAATTTCACTTATTATTTCATTTAAATCAACACACTTCCTGTTAAACCAAATTAATTATACTGGATTGTTAATCAAGAACACGAAAGTAAAATATGGCCATCTCTCAATGCACCATACTCATATCAAATCAAAACCACATGTGATAGAATCAAATTGAACACCCTAGTTAATTAATCCACTATATCTCTATGTGAATTATAATTAAAAAGAGTTTAAGTGCAAGTTCTTATTAGATTACATGCAATGCTTCGGTATATCTCTATCCTAAGCACAAATCATGAATTTCAACACCATGTAGAACACATAAATACATGTTATTATGATCAGATCTGAACCCATAATCCATCTCTCGAGTTCATATAAATTATCACAGTAATTGTTAGCTAGGCAATTAAGCAATTAAGGGCAAATCATAATAGACAATTCAAATATAGCCAATAAGACCAACAAGGAAGTTTATTAAAGTAAATTACACAATAAGATCCATAATAATCTCAAAATATATTTTAATTCATAACTAAACTGGAATCTATCATCCACAATTGATTAAGCATTAAAAGATACAAATAAATAAGAAGAGAAATTAGAATTGAGATAAACAAATCTGCATTCTCTTGCTTCCAATATGATCTCCCAATGATATTCAATAGCTTCAATCTTCTGTTCTTAGTAAAACTAGGGTTCCTAATCTAAGAAAGAAAATAAAGATGAAAATAACAGAAATCTATCCCAAGAGGGATTTGATGGAGTCTTGGAACTAGTCTCTCCATTACAAACTGTAAATAAGCCATATATAAAATAATTCACGAGTCCTTCTTTGCACATCCGCTTAGTCAAAATAATTAAAAAGCCAAATATGGAGATTCGGAGACCGGCACAGCTGCGTCACCCCCAAGGCTAAATGGGACGCAGCTACGCTGCAACATTCTTGAGCCAAGACCCGGCGCAGCTGCGCTGCACCCAAGGCCAAATTGGGCGCAGTTGTGCCATGCACCGGATCCTGATTTCTGCATTCTGTCTTTGGTGCTACACTCCATATGCCATCACCTTATTGATTATCCCTTATAGCATCCACACATGTACTTTAACTTCAAAAGTTAGTAGGAAAGTTCCCAAACATGCAATCTATAAAAGAAACTGAAAGTGCATGAAAAGCTACTAAAATGCAAGAGTTCAAGCACAAACTAAAATCAATTGATAATTAAATAGGTAGATATAAAACTACCTATCACCCCCCATAAGTTATCCAATACTTCCCCCTTGCCCTTCTTTTTGCCGCCCACCGTGGCCTTCTATATCCCATATGGGATAATTCTTCCCTTTACCAAACTTTGGCTCCAAGTTTGTAATAGTATTGGTTCCAAGCCACAAGCCATGACTTATCCTTATCTAAGCCACTTGCTACCTAGGCTTCCCCTTTGGCTCCCATTTAGCCAAGCCATTCAATCATTGGCTAGGCTTTTACATTACATTCTTGGCTTAAACCTAGCTAACCTCCAAAATTCTTATTGCTTTAATATTCTTTTAATATACTTTATACTTTAACATATTCTTAGAATATACTTCTTAGGATTTTACCCATAAGGTTTTTCAAATTCTTATTATTCTCCCTTAACTTTCGTAATTCACTTTCATACTTCATTTAGTTAGCAAAATGTCCATACCTTTCATACCTTTGATTAGGGTTTAATTCCCAAACCAAGTTGATTACCCGATTTAGATTTTCAAAAATCTGATTTCGCTACTGTTCCCCTTTTTCGAAGAAGCGCTATGTCGTAATTCGAAAATTCAAAAAAATGAGTTTAAGTTTTCAGTGTGAATAATATTTTATGGCTTTTTCCCAAAATTGTTTTAATTACATATTTCATCTCGCACTCTCAACTAAACGCAATGACGAATTTCGAAATTCTAGAAAAATTTCGTTTTTTATGCGTTTTCGTGAATATTAATTTTTTTGTCTTTTTCTCAGAAAAATTATATTTTCTCGTACGATTGTAAAACTCGTAAATTCCATCACAGAATCACGATCCACCACAAAAAAAATCAACTTTTAACACATAAAATGGAATAATTGAAATTTAAATAGGCACACTTAGAAGGGGGGTTGGATAAGTGTAGGAACAAACTATGTCCAATTTTTGTTTAACTAAAAAATTCTTTTGGATATATAATGCAGCAAGCTGTATTCTATATCTTTATAAATGGATATATCAAAACAATGTATTGAACTTATGTAACACTTTCCACAATATATGAATTCGAGACTTAACCTTTTTCAGAATATGATTATGAGAAAATAATGTGCTAGATTAGTTTGGCAGGGCTTATAGATATTGAATGCAAGCTGCTGGATTGTTGACTGAATAATATAGCACAAAAATTCAATCACATAAACACCGAAATTTTTACATGGTTCAACTACTACCCTCTATAATAGTAGCCTAGTTCACATCCAATACCAACTAGTTTTGGAGACTCTCTTTTATTAAAACTTTTCCAATTACAATACAAGTTTCAACAACTTGAGCACCTTTGCTCCTTATGCACCTATGCACCCTCAAGCACCTATGCTTTCAAACTTGATTGTAATAATAATCCAAATCGAATCACAATTTAGAGAAGATTGATTTTAATGTGAAAATATAAGATTCACAATAGAGGTCTAATGATCAAGTAATATATCACTCACCAATGCAAGGCTCTAGTATGTAATGATATGCAATAAAAGTTATTACCAGAGTTCTTTCTGCACTATCACCGTAGTAGTATTTCCTTCAGTTGTAATCAACAGTAAGTCAAAGAAACACACTTTCGTAAATTTGTATGTATGCAATCAACAGTATGTATTTCTTTTTTTTGTTCTTAATATTGGACCAATTCTTTTATAGACAACAAAAAGATATTACCGTTGCTGAGAATCACTACTGTGATATGCGTGTTTGAGAACATAGTGTAGAAATCATGCAATTTACACGTCAATATGCTTAATTACTTCTTTAGACCTGAATCCACCATAGAGATCTTGTTTGTTCGTGATATATGATATCATGCTAAAGTTTATCCTAGATCAGTGTGATAAAAAGAAGTATTTTAGGCCAGATTGATTTCCCATCACGTGGGTTAACACAACTTTCCATTTTATACCTTGTTATACGTCACCCACTTTATTGCTGGAAATCAGTATTTTAGTTACGAAAACGAACTCTTTTCCGTATATGACTTACCATAGATTTGGCTGGTAGAAATGCCCAATATATTTCTTAGTTTATGACGCATGATTAGATTTTTCAAATCATGGGTTAATTTCTTCCCTTAACACATGGTTTATAATTGATGGTATATATTCAATCAACTATTCTTACCATGTTACCGTATTCGGTTTTACTAGAGTTGTATTACTTTAATTTATGAAGCATGAATTAAGCCACTGTTTTTTCCATGCTCTTTAGAGGATTAATTTAATGATATTTAGAATATGCACATATATGTATATTGGAGATGCACATGCCCTAAAGCCTTGTAATTGGAAAGTAATAAATGCTAAGATCTTACATATTCTACCAAGGGCTCAATTTGCCTTTCCTTCTTCAAAGATTCCTTGTCTTTGTAATTTCTTCCATGATGTTCCTGTAATGTCATATCTTTCCCTGAAATTTTATAGAGCATGATTAGAGGAATAATATGGTCATCATCAAAACATGGAGTATGACATAAGTCAACATTCTCTCCCTTTTCGATGATGACAACAAGATAATTATGTCTCCCCCTAAATCCATGCATATATTCACATTTAGAATTAACTGTTTAATTCATACTTTTCTGTAAATATGCAGTGTTTAATAACCCTGCACTAACTTGTTAGCCCATAAAATTTTAAAAATCGAAGGAACACCATTAACTATTAACTCATCATCCATCAACAGTTAAACAAAAGTATCCATCAACGATTAAAGCATACTTTTAAACCAAAAGCCATCATGCATGAATTTAAAAATTATCTTTTAATGGCAGAATCATAATTCATCTCCCCCTTTGGCATCCATTAAAAAGAAGTGTCCAGAGAGCCAAAAGGGGAAAGAGGGAGCAAGACCTTTAAGCATCCTCCTCAACAATGCGAACATGGTTGGCCTCACGAGTAGTGAAATATGAACGATGAAGCCTACAGTGTTCAATATCCTCTAAGGACATGGTGCTTGCAAATCTAGGAGGTCATGCGATGAAGGTAGGAGGAGGTAGAGGCAAGTCTAGGAAATCTCCTTTGTATTCGGCCATCCAATTGCACTGTGGCCACTCAGGTATGCGAGATTGGACTTGGTCAGCCTGGAGTTCTTCACTCAGATCATTCAAACGTCGCTCAATAAATCGTTCGAGTGTCCCAATTTGATTACTGATGAATTTGAGTTTAATGCTTAATTGGCAGGCATTATTATTTTCCTCTGCAGGGCTTCTACCATAGCCCGAGTATATAATTCGAATCCTGCTTGAAGATCGAGTGAAGTTCAGTCCGACTGATACAGAGTTTACCTTTTTCAAGCACAAAAAGACAGTGTTGGATATCCTTAACATCAGTAGTGATTGAAGCTTGATTGGTTGTGATGGTATGAAGAAGAGAGAGAATCTCAAGAGAGGGAGGTTGTTAGACAAGAGGAGTGGAATTTTGGATAGGGGGATTCTCTGGGGCAATTCGCATGAACTTTCCACTTACCAGTGTGAGATGAGCGCTTTTGAGATAGACAGAATCGATGGAATCAGTAATTGTGATTGAGCCCTCATTGTCTAGTGGGATTTCAAAGTGAGTGAACAACTTTGTAAGGAAACAACTGTAAGGCAAGCATTTTTTGGAATGTTTGATGCAGTTGACCATGTGTTTAAGCATCCTAAGAGAAAAATTGAATGGTTTTCCTTTCATTATCAGAGCCACCAAAACCAAATCCTGGTAGGTGAAGTTAGCCCCACCACTAAGACGAGGGATAAGATTGTACCCTAGTAATTTGTGAAGGACTATGGCAATAAGGGATACTTCAATGGTCTTTGGAAGAGTGACTGACGATAGAGTGGGGTCAGCCATGATAGTTTAAAGTTGGTCAAGAGGGGACAGAGGAGTATAAACTGGTCCCTTAAGGGTAAAGGGGCAGTCTCCTGTATAGGGAATGGGCAACATGCTCCCTAAATCCATAGCAGTAAAAAACAAAGATTTGCCTTTAACAAAAGAAGTATAGCAGTCGCCATTATTTTCAAGGTTTGTATAAAATTATTAGACTAATTATGGGTAAGCCACAGAGGGAGGAGCACTTAAAGAAGATAAGCCACATGACTCAAGGAGGAGTTGAAGAGGCGAGTTTTGGTAGTAAGACATGCCAACTGATTTTTCATCAACAAAGGATTTTTAACAGATAGAGGACTTAAAACGAAATTTGAAATTATGGCCTCTTAAGAAATCCTCAGGAACATCATACAACGAAATAGATAGAGGAATTATCGTCATCGGAGGGGATCTAGGTGAGGATTCTTTGATTTTTTGCCGTTTGGTGCCAGTCGATGTCCCAATTGGTGGAGGAAAAGGTAAACTCGCTTTAGATTCGACAGGGGATGAGTCACCGGAGATGGTCGTGACAGACGGTTGCTTCCTTTTTAGTTTTCGAGTAGCAGGAGGATGAGAGGGTGGAGAGGGCAGTGATACCTCGTCCTTAGACTCGTCACAGAGTTGTCTAGCACGCCTGGTTTTCATCTTCTCGGACGGGGTTTGGGAGCGATTGAGAGTTGCAGAGACTGTTGGCGTGCTGAAGATGAAGGTACAAGAGTTAAGTAACTTCTACCTTTATCGTGGGTGCGTGTTTTCAAGATACAGAAAGTCGTGGCGTCGTGTTTGGGAAGGGAACATTGAGCATATTTAATTTAGCGTAATTATGGGAGGGAGATATTCTGTGTCTGTCTAATTTCCTTAAAGCATGCAGACCATATCTATATCAGACACATCCCGAGTTCTCTTCTTAGAGTACAGAAGCGTTCTTCCCCTAGAGGTTTTGTAAATATATCTGCTAATTGGTGCTCAGTGGGAATAAATATTAATTTGATTAGTCCTTTTCACACATTATCTCTGTAGCGCCCCCAAATCCGGGTATCTTCCAACCCGACAGATGGTGCTATACTGTACAATCATTCATACATTCATTCAATTGAAAGTCTCAAAGAACGAGCATAACTTCAATATATTTAAAGTAATATTTACATTTCCCAGGTTCTATACCCATTACAAAGGTTCTTTGTCATAATATCAGTTACATTACAACATTAGACCTATTATATTACAAGACAGCTTAACAATCTGCCTTAGCTTTTCCTTTATTCTTTTTTGATCCTTCAGGACGTTTAGTCTTAGCTGCATTCATATGGTTCAAGCAAGAGTGAGCATAACTAACTCAGCAACTATAACAATTCAATAACAACATGCTTTACACGTATGAATTGTATATCTTCAATAACTGAACAATAGTTATGAAGTACTATTGATAATTCAAAATAGCACTTTACCTTTCTTTCAAAATGTTTTACAATAATAACAATATTTAGTAAAACATTCACTCCGGTTAAAGACCTCGAGTATTCATTCTTTCTTGGAAAAAAGACAACCCGGAACGAATTCCGTAAGACCGATATTACTTACGAGCACTTCTAGGTGATCAGCCTATTGTACTCTATGTTGATCAACACTACATCCATTAAACGTATGTACGTTTAATCATTTGGCAACCTCACGTGCCTGTCGTTTTACCGACAAAACATTTGTTTAACATTTCAGTCTTCTTTTGAAAACCATATTGAGTAGTTGACAAAAGACAACAACATTTGATAATAGATGAATGAATTACCAAGTCTAGCCAAGGGATTGGCTTTAACTTCAACATACCTTAATTCATGCGAAAGAATACATGAACCTCAAAAACTTGTTCAGATTGAACTTAGACAAGTGTGAGAATACTTGCCTTTAGCGTCTGCTACCGTAATTTAACTTTATGTTCAAGTCTTTCAATTCTCTACAATACATGATCACATAATGCCTTACATTAGGTCACATATAATCAAGTATGTATATGACTATATCTTACCCTTCTTCTCAATCTAATTGTGTATTAGATTCAGTTATTATTTGTTCCAGTTTATCATTATCCTTGCATTTATATTCTACTAAGTTATCTCAACTTTTATACAACATCCATAAGGTTTAACAAAGTTTAAACAAAGTTACATTACATTTCTTAAGTTGTGTTTACTTTCAAAACAATTAGCTTTCCTTTCTGTGTACTTAGAAACATTCATTACTATCTTTGTTCTGAGAATGGCGTTGCGACGCGAGTCCTTACTTAATGGGTCGCGCTGCGGCGCCACACTCCAGAAGATTTTCTCACTGTACATGGCGCTGCGGCGCCACAAATTGTACTACGGTTTGTGCTGCGGTGAATTCTTGCAGTGTGATCGGCTACTGTTACACGCTGCGGCGCGACTCATTTAGCCTAGTGTTGGCGCCGCGGCGCCAACTCTGTGCACCAGAAAATAATTTTAGTTTTTAAATTTTGTGAACTTCTCGGACGCATAACTTCTTTGTTATAAGTCCAAATTGGCTTGTTCAAAAGCCTACGATTCACAAATTATGTAATCTACGCATTCATGCAAGAATTTTATCTATTTGACTTTGTTTGCTAAAAATTCACCTATTGGTTCAATTTTTAACGAAAACGATAAACGTTCGTGAACGTTCAACGCTTGTTTCTTCGTTCTAAGTCGGAATCTAGTCATTTTCGAGTCCACAACTCTTAAATCCCAAATATAACTTGTCTCCATTAGAAAACAACAGTTCCAAGTTCAAATACAAAATTTGACTTCTATTCTGAGAATTTCACGAATTCGACGATTATCGTCCAATCGTGCAATTTTTGATAAATCTTCATTCTCACGATTTGTTCCACATTACCAATGAATTCCATTCATTATGTGAACATCTCAACCTACTTATTACAACAACTTATTCTAATTGTTGGATTTTAGACTTATTTCTTCATGAGGTTATAACTTGTCAAATTATAAACTACTTAATATTTCATTGTTCATGACTTATGAAAATTAAAGTTTCTTAATCATCATACCTTATATGTTCTCAACATATAACTTTTACTTGTGTATTCATGATATATAATCATACAAGTTCTTAATTCACTTTTCTTAACAAACTCATTACAAGTTTATATTTTCATACTTAACATTCAAGGTTAACTTATAATAAGTTCATAACTTTTATAAGTTCAAATAACTTATTGCCAACTTATGTGGCTTAAGTTCATGACTTATACATTCTTCTTGCTTCTTATTATTCATGTTTCTTAATCCATCTTTTCTTATCAACCTATCATGGTAGAGATAGAAGATAATGGAGAAGAAGTCTTACTCTTTTGAAGTCTTGGTAAGGTAGCCTTCTCCTTCTTCTTACTTATGGAATGACTTATGTGTAGCTTATTCTCTCTAACACTTAAGCACTTTAGAAGTGTTGGATTAATTGAACAACCAACAAATGGCTTGCAAGCTATTCTATTTATAGACTTTCCAAAGTTAGGGTAGTTTAGTCATTAAATCATCCCACCTCCTCATGCACCTCCTTACTATTCATTACTTGCAAGGTACAAAACTTATCCAAAGCTTGGCCATTACTTCTATTACTTGGCAATTACCTTAACTTGGTCATTACATTACTTGGTCACCACATTAAACCATATAAATATGGTTTGCCCATGGGTCAACCAATCCATGTATTTTAGTTTGGGCTTGGATTAATTAAATCCTTGGGCTTTATATTAACAAACCACTAGTTGATTCATTAATTAATAATTGGGCCTCACCCTTTAATTTACTTGGACTTATAATAAATCCAAGCAATCTTTCCCAAATCCATTAACATTTCATAATACATATAGTTTATGTATTATTCTTGCATTCTAATTCATATAAAATTTATATATATTATTTCATCCTTCATACAACCTCGTATAATACTTCGTATTATACTCATTTCCATTACTTTGTACAATACTTAAGTATCATACCCTTATTACTTATTTCTTACCACTTCGCCTTACTTAATATTATAAATTAAGTCCACAGGCGAAATATAATTTTTTTCCATAACTAGATTTTTATTACATAATCCACCTCGCCTTATTATTCTATCATTACGTATTTCTCAGAAATTCAAAAATAAATCCCGAGCAATTATCGATGAATAGTGTTTTTCAGAAAATTTCTTGAAAAACTTTTATTTTCGTCTTGGAAATTCAAACACTTTAACTCCTCCAGGTAGCTCAAATACTACGACATTCTAACATCAATAGGTTATATAACGACAACCATCTTGATAACACATAGAATAGGATTTTATTATCATTTAATTTAATAAAATCATTTTACAATAAGATCCTAATTTCTCGGTCGTTATATTCTTCCCCCCTTATATAGATTCTGTCCTCAGAATCTCATCTTACTCTAACCAAATAGATGGGGAAAATTTTTCTTCATCTGTTCTTCTAGCTCCCACGTTGCTTCCTCAACATCGTGGTTCTTCCATAATACCTTTACTGATGGTATTACCTTGTTCCTCAGAACTTGTTCCTTTCTATCATTGGCGATTCCTCATATGTTAAGTCCTTCTCGATATGAATCGGCTCATACTCGATTACATGCTTATAGTCCGGCTTATATGGACGTAATACCGATACGTGAAACACATTATGTATACGTTCTAGGTCTGGAGGTAATGCTATCATATAAGCTATCTCTCCCACCCGTTTTAATACTTCAAAATGTCCTATAAACCTTGGACTTAACTTTCCCTTTTTCCCAAAGCGTATCTTTCCTTTCCAGGGAGATACCTTTAGAAACACATACGAGCCCACCTCAAACTCTCGGCTTAGTCTATGCGAGTCTGCATACTTCTTCTGTCTGTCCTGAGATGTGACGAGACGCATCCGAATTAACTTTACCACCTCCGATGTCTGTTGCACCAATTCTGGTCCTAGCATCCGGCGTTCTCCCACCTCATCCCAACACAACGATGTTCTGCACTTTCTTCCATACAGAGCTTTATAAGGCGACATACCTATGCTTGCATGATAACTGTTGTTATACGCGAATTCTACTAGCGGTAGATGATCATCCCAACTACCCTTGAAATCCGTGACGCAAGACCTCAACATGTCTTCTAATGTCTGAATTGTTCTCTCGCTCTGCCCATCAGTCTGAGATGATACGCTGTGCTTAACTTCAGCTGTGTTCCCAACTGTTCTTGCAAACTCCTCCAAAAGTTCGATGTGAATCGTGGATCACGGTCAGACACAATCGATACCGGTACTCCATGTTTGGAAATGATTTTCTTAACATAAAGTTTAGCTAATTGGTCTAAGTTATACTTGACCCTGATTGGCAAAAAGTGAGTCGACTTCGTCAACCGGTCCACTATTACCCAAATTACATCATACCCTTTATTTGTCGTCGGAAGTCCCACCACGAAATCCATCGTAATATGCTCCCACTTCCATTCTAGAATCTCCAATTACTGTAATAAGCCACTGGGTCGTTGATGCTCGGCCTTAACTTTTTGACAAGTCAAGCACCTACTCACATACTCTGCTATTTCTCTCTTCATGTTTAGCCACCAAAAACTCTGTCGAAGGTCTTGATACATCTTAGTGCTACCAGGATGTATCGAGTACCTCGAACAATGAGCTTCTTGTAACACTTACTCCTTTAATTCTGTCTTATTCGGAATCCAAATTCTTCCTTCAAATCTTAATAATCCTCATTGTCAAGACTATACTTAGTATCTTCCTTCTCGAATAACCGCTTCTTCATTTGGTTACACTCGTCTGTCTTGAGTTGTACCTCCTTGACTCTATCTACGATGGAAGATTACATCTCCGTCTCAAAGAGTATATGCTCTGAATCACTCGACAATTTTACTTCCATTTCCATACTAGTCATCTCTGTTATTAACTCATCTTGAGCCGTCAACATAGACAACTTTCCCCGACCCTTCCGACTTAAGGCGTCGGCAACTACATTGGCTTTTTCAGGGTGATACAAGATTTCACAATCATAATCCTTTATCAACTCTAGCCATCTTCTCTGCCTCATATTCAACTCCTTCTGAGTGAAGATATACTTTAGACTCTTATGGTCCGTATATATCTTACATTTTCCCCCATAAAGATAATGTCTCCATATATTTAGGGCAAACACTACTGCGGCCAGTTTCAGATCATGAGTAGGATAAACTTTCTCATAATCCTTCAACTGCCGTGACGCATACGCAATTACTTTGCCATGTTGCATAAGCAAACAACCAAGTCCCCTATGCGAAGCATCAATATACACTACAAAATTTCCTGTGTCATCTGGCAATGACAAAACATGCGCTTCACTTAATCTTTTCTTCAGTTCTTGAAAATTGTCTTCACATTTATCCGTCCATACGTATTTCACCGTCTTCCTTGTTAAATTAGTCAACGGGGTAGCTATCTTCGAAAAATATTAGATAAATCTGCGATAGTTGTGAGACCCCAGATTTTATGAATAAATATTTAATTTTCTCGAAATAATTTTTTGAATATTATGGTATGGATTTGATATAATATTATAGTAATGGGTATTATTTATAAATTTTACAAAGTAAGCAAGTTGTTATAAAATATTCGTTTGGTCGGGAAATATTCTTTTTGTTGGGGAATATTCGTACGACGGCACAATCATTGGTAGACCCCACAACAGAAGTATAGTCGTAGTTAGAAAACGACAAAATTATCTTTCTATAAAAATAACGGCTGAGGTGTTACCGTTAAAACCGTTGAACTACCCGGTAGTAAAAGTACAGTAATACGCGTGGTTGTATAGTAGCACACGGTATTGATTATTGATGCTTACGTGAGAAGTCACTCAGCTATACTCAATTATTGCTACAGTAATTGCTGCATCATATCTCTTAAATTATTGTCATAGTATCATCTGTATAATATGTTATATTATTAAATCAATAATTGAGACGTTGTGGTAAGTTTGGTTATTTTTTATGGGGGGCCCATATGTCATCATCTAAGAGTCTCTTCGTCAATAGTAATTACCGTCGTCAATAGTATTTACCTTGGTCAATAGTAATTACCTTGGTCAATAGTATTTACCTTGGTCAATAGTAATTACCTTCGTCAATAGTATTTACCTTGGTCAATAGTAATTACTTTCGTCAATAGTAGTTGTCCCTTCAATATTACCAAGAGTCATTTGACCCTTCGTTAAGACCAAGAGTCATTTGACCCTTCGTTAAGACCAAGAGCGACCCTCAGTTTTTCTATAAATAGAGGCCTAGGGCTTCATTATTTTCACGAATTCATTCAAGCTATAGAAAGAGAAAGTATAGAGAGAATAAGAGAGAGAGAATAAAAGTATTCTGCTACTTCACTTTTCCAATATCCAGTTCTTTTAAGGTAAGGGATATTATTCTTTTGTATTCAAGAAGAGAACTTCTGTTATTCCATTTCTCTATTATTCTGTTGGAATAACCTGTATATGCGGAATACCCTATACTTGGTGACATTCTTCTATTATTCTGTTTTTGTTATTCCATTGGAACATCCTGTCTGTGCTTTACGCCGGACCTGGTTCCGTCTTTATTATTATTCTGTCGGAATATCCTGTCTGTGTATTTTACACCGGACCTGATTCTATTATTTATTATTCTGTCGTAATATCCTGTCTGTGTGTTTTACACCGGACCTGGTTCCATTATTTATTATTCTGTCGGAATATCCTGTCTGTGCGTTTACGCCGGACCTGGTTCCATTATTATTATTCTGTTAAGAATAACCTGTCTGTGCGGTCTATCGCATGCATGGTGATTTCTTTTGTTATTCCATTCTTTATTATACTCAGTTGATTAAAACTTTGACTTCTATACTCCATGAAATTAGTGGAATATCCTTGATATTTGCACTTCATCTAGAATCTATTCATGAAAATATTCTCCTGATCAGTCTTGAAGTTACTCCACAAAGCAGTATCATGTTGACAATTTGAACGTTATTAATTCCTGGATAAATTAATTCTTGAACTTGTTTTATTGAATTCTTATATCATTGTCATCATCCTCATGCTTATATTCTGTTGAAAGTCATCTATGGCCTGTAGTGCATAGATGGACTTGGTATGATTATGACCAGGGATTATTCGATGTAATCATGACCGTAATATTACAAATGATGTGGTTAAAGTCTCATTGGCCGTAGTGTAGTGATGGACAGTTGTTGGCATGATCATGACCATTAATGAAAACACGAATATCCTTGGCCGTAGTGCAGGGGTGATTCGATGATGTGGATTATTTTATTAAGCTGAGTCCCAGTGATCACAGTGTTGAAAAACCTTTTAAATCATAAAAAATAGTAGAGTTTATTTTCTACTTGACTCTCTTAATGGATTTCTTGTTCCGCTACAATTAAACTTGATGTCTATTATATTTTATCAGTTTAACATTGTTGAAGGCTAATGATAATTTATTCTGCATTATCTTAGTCATAATATTTCTTACTGGGCTAGTTGAGCTCACCCTTTCTTCCACTGTTCTCTTCAGGAAATGAGAATATAGCTGGGACGAGTCGGGGAACGGAGTGATAGACCAGATGATAGTATTAGTAGTCCTCACTATTCTGTGAAATAGTGTGACAATAATTGTATTGAGGACTCCTTTTGAGTTTGTATAATTTCTAGTAGACAATAATTGTATTCAAACTCACAGTTATATTTTGTCGTATTGTACACGACAGTGTATTAGTAAGTTGTATTTGAATTTTGTACCATGTAAGTGGCGACCTAAGATGGGTGATGTATACCTAATTTTGGGGGCGTCACAGTTGGTATCAAAGCTTAGGGATATGATCCCTGGCTAAGATGTGAGAATAGAACTAGGAGGGGAGAGACGGGGAATTCCTTCGCTAGTATGACCTACCAGTATGACCTACCTAAGTTTATTTGGTATTTAATTGGTCGGTCAAAGTATATGGATAATATGTTATATGTTAATTAACCCTTGTTTTGTTGCAGTATTTGCAAATGGCATCCGAAAATGTTGAGATAATCAATGAAGCGCATGAGACCATTGAATCACCAACGATAAATACTCAGGGTAATGTGCAACCAGAGGACAATAATCTTCATGAAAATAATAACACCGATGAAATGGTGAATGATGAGATGGTCAGAGGCTTTATGCAATTCATGCAACAACAAAATAACTCTCGGACGGTCACCGCTAAGCAGTTCAAGGAACAATTCATGCAACAACGGGCGAGAGCGGCTCCTATCCAAAATGCAGGAGGCAACAATGACAACCCACGGTTGGTCACCGCTAATCAATTCAAGGAGCTGGGACCACCGGAGTTTTTGGGAAAGCCAGAACCACTTAAGGCGGAGACGTGGTTAAAGCAGATCACCAAGATATTTGATGTCTTGGGATGCTCCGAGGAGCAAAAGATTCCCTTTGCCACCTTTATGTTACGTGAAGAGGCAGATTACTGGTGGGAATCTGTAAAACGTACCCAGCCTGACGCACTCAAGATGTCTTGGGAGAAGTTCCACGAGATGTTCAATGACAAGTACTTTCTCGAAAGCATTCGTCACATGAAGGAGGTGGAATTTATCAATTGGAGCAAAACAACATGACCGTGTCGCAGTACGAAGCCAAGTTTGCCGAATTATCCCGATTTGCGTCCCACTTGGTGGATAATGAAGAGAGAATGGCGCGAATGTTTTTAAGAGGTTTGAAGTCGGAGATACGTCAACATCTTATTTCTCATAAACTGTGTTTGTATTCAGATGTTGTAAATAGGGCTCAGTTAGTGGAGCGCGATAACGAGTCAACACAACCAAAAGAGAGCAGCCGGCAAAATGATAATACTAGTGAGAGCAGTCATCGAAGCGGTGACAACAAGCGTGGAGGGAATCAACAAGCCAAAAATGGTAACCACTTCAGTGGTAATCATGGCCAGAACAATAAGAATGGACATTTTAAGAAGCGAAAATTCAACAATGATGGAAAGACGTCAGCACCAGCAACCATTGTTAAGGATGGAGAACGACCACCTATCATATGTTTCAAATGCGGAGGAGAGGGACATATCAGTCCAAACTGCGCGATGCCGTCCAAGGCATGTTATAATTGTGGAAGAGAAGGTCACCTAGGCCGATTTTATCGTTCACTGAAGATAAGTTCAGCTAGGATGGAGGCACCAAAGGATGTCCCAGACAAGCCAAAGCCAGTAGTTTAAGAGAGAGCATTTTTTTCGTGACGAGGAACCTGAATAAAATTATCACGGGTATGTTAGTCATAAACTCTTGCGAAGTCTATACCGTGTTAGATACCGGTTCTACTCACTCTTTTATTTCACCTAGTTGTGTTCAATGTTTATACTTAACTCTGGAGAAGTTAGACTTTGATTTATCTATTGAAACTCCGTTGGGAGAAACCTTCGTTACCTCCACTATTTATAAATCTTGTTCAAATCAACACTTTCACGTTACCTGTCAATCTTATCTCTTTGAAAATGCTTGCCTTTGATGTGATTTTAGAAATCGATTGGTTAACTACTCATCATGCTTCTCGTAAGGTGGTTAACTTTCATATTCCTAACCAACCTGTTATGCGAATTCAAGTAACCAAACCACTAAAGTCAATTATTGTCATATCAAGCCATAAGTAAAGAGCCCTGAGCCTTTATCTTGTGACTTTCTTGTGTGGAATGCACCGAAGCTAGACTTTCTGAAGGCAACGTTGTGAATAACGGTGACAAGTTAATAGGTATCAATGTGACGTGTTATTCAAGTCTTGGACGAGAGTCATAGTTTTGAATGATATTTCTGTTGTTAATAAATTTTCTGACGTATTCTTGAAGTCTTCTTAGCCTACCCCTAGAGCGTGAAATCGAATTTTTGTATTGACCCCAGTACAAAACCCATTTCTAAAATCGTTAAATATTTCTTCAACTAAAGCGAACGTAACATGCGCCAAAGATGTTGGCTCGAGCTGTTGAAGATTACGACCGTACCATTCAATATCATTGTGGAAGAACGAACGTGGTAGCTGACATGTTGAGTAGAAGATCGTATGTGTTTACGAGTGCGATGTTGTTAAAACAAAGACTCATTTCGTATAACTTACAAATGATGAAGATAGAGTTAAACACTCGAGGGACCCATATGAAGATAACGAATATACGAGTAAAATCGACTTTAATCGATAACGTTAAAGCCGTTCAAGCTACACACCCGGAGATGATGAATATGAAGAAGAAGGTTTAAGAGGGCGTTATTCTAGAAGCACGAATTGACAAAGGGAGGAAATCTCAACCCTCGATGTAATTGACCCATTTAAAATCCTCGATCGAGTAGGAACTGTGGCTTATAGACTCGTTTTACCGCAAAGCATGTCGTGTGTTCATAACGTTTTTTTTTCACGTATCGATGTTACGTAAATATGTGGACGGCCCGAACAACATTATTAATTTAGAACCGGACGAGAGAGCGGATGATTTAATGTTTGAGGAGATACGTGTTAAAATCTTCGATAAGAAGGATCATATTCGACGCTCAAAGGTTATACCTCAAGAGTTAGAATTTGAAGTGAAGTCAATGTATCCTCACCTGTTCGGCATACCAGGTATGTACGTAAATTTTGAGGGCAAATTCCATAAGGAGGGGAGATTGTGAGACCCCAGATTTTATGAATAAATATTTAATTTTCTCGAAATAATGTTTTGAATATTATGGTGTGGATTTGATATAATATTATAGTTGTAGGTATTATTTATAAATTTTGTAAAGTAAGCAAGTTGTTATAAAATATTCGTTTGGTCGGGGAATATTCTTTTTGTCGGGGAATATTCGTACGACGGCACAATCATTGGTGGACCCCACAACAGAAGTATAGTCGTAGTTAGAAAACGACAAAATTATCTTTCTATAAAAATAACGGCTGAGGTGTTACCGTTAAAACTGTTGAACTACCCGGTAGTAAAAGTACAGTAATACGCGTGGTTGTATAGTAGCACACGGTATTGATTATTGATGCTTACGTGAGAAGTCACTCAGCTATACTCAATTATTGATGCAGTAATTGCTGCATCATATCTCTTAAATTATTGTCATAGTATCATCTGTATAATATGTGATATTATTAAATCAATAATTGAGACGTTGTGGTAAGTTTGGTTATTTTTTATGGGGGGCCCATATGTCATCATCTAAGAGTCTCTTCGTCAATAGTAATTACCGTCGTCAATAGTATTTACCTTGGTCAATAGTATTTACCTTGGTCAATAGTAATTACCTTCGTCAATAGTATTTACCTTGGTCAATAGTAATTACCTTCGTCAATAGTATTTACCTTGGTCAATAGTAATTACTTTCGTCAATAGTAGTTGTCCCTTCAATATTACCAAGAGTCATTTGACCCTTCGTTAAGACCAAGAGTCATTTGACCCTTCGTTAAGACCAAGAGCGACCCTCAGTTTTTCTATAAATAGAGGCCTAGGGCTTCATTATTTTCACGAATTCATTCAAGCTATAGAAAGAGAAAGTATAGAGAGAATAAGAGAGAGAGAATAAAAGTATTCTGCTACTTCACTTTTCCAATATCCAGTTCTTTTAAGGTAAGGGATATTATTCTTTTGTATTCAAGAAGAGAACTTCTGTTATTCCATTTCTCTATTATTCTGTTGGAATAACCTGTATATGCGGAATACCCTATACTTGGTGACATTCTTCTATTATTCTGTCTTTGTTATTCCATTGGAACATCCTGTCTGTGCTTTACGCCGGACCTGGTTCCGTCTTTATTATTATTCTGTCGGAATATCCTGTCTGTGTATTTTACACCGGACCTGATTCTATTATTTATTATTCTGTCGTAATATCCTGTCTGTGTGTTTTACACCGGACCTGGTTCCATTATTTATTATTCTGTCGGAATATCCTGTCTGTGCGTTTACGCCGGACCTGGTTCCATTATTATTATTCTGTTAAGAATAACCTGTCTGTGCGGTCTATCGCATGCATGGTGATTTCTTTTGTTATTCCATTCTTTATTATACTCAGTTGATTAAAACTTTGACTTCTATACTCCATGAAATTAGTGGAATATCCTTGATATTTGCGCTTCATCTAGAATCTATTCATGAAAATATTCTCCTGATCAGTCTTGAAGTTACTCCACAAAGCAGTATCATGTTAACAATTTGGACGTTATTAATTCCTGGATAAATTAATTCTTGAACTTGTTTTATTGAATTCTTATATCATTGTCATCATCCTCATGTTTATATTCTGTTGAAAGTCATCTATGGCCTGTAGTGCATAGATGGACTTGGTATGATTATGACCAGGGATTATTCGATATAATCATGACCGTAATATTACAAATGATGTGGTTAAAGTCTCATTGGCCGTAGTGCAGTGATGGACAGTTGTTTGCATGATCATGACCATTAATGAAAACAGGAATATCCTTGGCCGTAATGCAGTGGTGATTCGATGATGTGGATTATTTTATTAAGCTGAGTCCCAGCGATCACAGTGTTGAAAAACTTTTTAAATCATAAAAGGTAGTAGAGTTTATTTTCTACTTGACTCTCTTAATGGATTGCTTGTTCCGCTACAGTTAAACTTGATGTCTATTATATTTTATCAGTTTAACATTGTTGAAGGCTAATGATAATTTATTCTGCATTATCTTAGTCATAATATTTCTTACTGGGCTAGTTGAACTCACCCTTTCTTCCACTGTTCTCTTCAGGAAATGAGAATATAGCTGGGACGAGTCGGGGAACGGAGTGATGGACCAGATGATAGTATTAGTAGTCCTCACTATTCTGTGAAATAGTGTGACAATAATTGTATTGAGGACTCCTTTTGAGTTTGTATAATTTCTAGTAGACAATAATTGTATTCAAACTCACAGTTATATTTTGTCGTATTGTACACGACAGTTGTATTAGTAAGTTGTATTTGAATTTTGTACCATGTAAGTGGCGACCTAAGATGGGTGATGTATACCTAATTTTGGGGGCGACCTACCTGCTGCTGGAAATCCACATGAGAACTCCTATGTATATAGGACATCCTCTCCAACTTCCACTGTTTAGTCTTTAGCTCCTGCTTGAGCTCAAAGACTTCACATTTCAGCTCTCGGACCTTGTCCTTGGCTAGAATTCTATCATCGTGCTCCTCTTCCCACATTCCCTCCATGCTAGTCTTGTCCTCACGGACAGCTTGGAGTTCCTCTTTCAACTCCTTAACCTCTTGGCAGTAATGGATATTTCTATCCAATACTGACATAAACAATGCCTTCATTGATTCCCCCGTAGACAATTCCTCTATAGGTGGAACCTGATCAAAGGACATCACGTCCACCTCCTCCTCTAGCATGCCATCAAATATAGACATGTAGTCTAAATCGTCTTAGTCTGCAGACTCGATTGTCACCACCTCTGGTTCTACGGCTACAGTATTTGGTAGTATCTCTACTCGATTAACCGAATCCTCGCTCACTACCTGTATGTCTCTATACATATCATTTTCTTCTGACATCTACGATAAAACAATATAGTTTGATTAGTACACGTCAGTAAAATAATAGAAACACATAACATAATATAATGCATTTTTATAAGGTTACTTTCCATCTTTTACTTCTTTACTCTTTCTTAAGGTTATGTCTTAAGGTTCTATTTTCCCCCTTAAGTTTTATAACCTAGGCTTTGATACCAACTTGTAGCGGTCCCAAATCGGGGTATCTTCCAACCCGACAGATGGTGCTATATTGTACAATCATTCATACATTCATTCAATTGAAAGTCTCAAAGAACGAGCATAATTTCAATATATTTAAAGTAATATTTACATTTCCCAGGTTCTATACCCATTACAAAGGTTCTTTGTCATAATATTAGTTACATTACAACATTAGACCTATTCTATTACAAGACAGCTTAACAATCTGCCTTAGCTTTTCCTTTATTCTTTTTCGATCCTTCAGGACGTTCAGTCTTAGCTGCATTCATATGGTTCAAGCAAGAGTGAGCATAACTAACTCAGCAACTATAACAATTCAATAACAACATGCTTGACACGTATGAATTGTATATCTTCAATAACTGAACAATAGTTATGAAGTACTATTGATAATTCAAAATAGCACTTTACCTTTCTTTCAAAATGTTTTACAATAATAACAATATTTAGTAAAACATTCACTCCGATCAAAGACCTCGAGTATTCATTCTTTCTTGGAAAAAAGACAACCCGGAATGAATTCCGTAAGCCCGATATTACTTACGAGCACTTCTAGGTGATGAGCCTATTGTACTCTATGTTGATCAACCCTATATCCATTAAACGTATGTACGTTTAATAATTTGGCAACCTCACTTGCCTGTCGTTTTACCGACAAAACATTTGTTTAACATTTCAGTCTTCTTTTGAAAACTATATTGAGTAGTTGACAAAAGACAACAACATTTGACAATAGATGAATGAATTACCAAGTCTAGCCAAGGGATTGGCTTTAACTTCAACATACCTTAATTCATGCGAAAGAATACATGAACCTCCAAAACTTGTTCAGATTGAACTGAGACACGAGTGAGAATACTTGCCTTTAGCGTCTGCTACCGTAATTTAACTTTATGTGCAAGTCTTTCAAGTCTCTACAATACATGATCACATAATGCCTTACATTAGGTCACATATAATCAAGTATGTATATGACTATATCTTACCCTTCTTCTCAATCTAATTGTGTATTAGATTCAGTTATTATTTGTTCCAGTTTATCATTATCCTTGCATTTATATTCTACTAAGTTATCTCAACTTTAATATAACATCCTTAAGGTTTAACAAAGTTACATTACATTCTTTAAGTTGTGTTTACTTTCAAAACAATTAGCTTTCCTTTCTGTGTACTTAGAAACATTCATTACTATCTCTGTTCTGAGACTGGCGCTGCGACGCGAGTCCTTACTTAATGGGCCGCGCTGCGGCGCCACACTCCAAAAGATTTTCTCACTATACATAGCGCTGTGGCGCCACAAATTGTACTACGGTTCGTGCTGCGGTGAACTCTTTCAGTGTGCTCGGCTACTGTTAGGCGCTGCGGCGCGACTCATTTAGCCTAGTGTTGGCGCTGCGGCGCTAACTCTGTGCACCGAAAAATAATTTTAGTTTTTAAATTTTGTGAACTTCCCGGACGCATAACTTCTTTGTTATAAGTCTGAATTAGCTCGTTCAAAATCCTACTATTCACAAACTACGTAATCTACGCATTCATGCAAGAATTTTATCTATTTGACTTTGTTTGCTAAAAATTCACCTATTAGTTCATTTTTTAATAAAAACGATAAACGTTCGTGAACGTTCAACACTCGTTTCTTCGTTCTAAGTCGAAATCCGGTCATTTTTGAGTCCATAAATCTTAAATGCCAAATATGACTTGTCTCCATTGCAAAACAACGGTTCTGAGTTCAAATACAAAATTTGACTTCTATTCCGAGAATTTCACGAATTCGACGATTATCGTCCAATCGTGCAATTTCTGGCAAATCTTCATTCTTATGATTTGTTCCACATTAACAATGAATTCCATTCATTATGTGAACATCTCAACCTACTTATTACAACAACTTATTCTAATTGTTGGATTTTAGACTTATTTCTTCATGAGTTTAAAACTTGTCAAATTATAAACTACTTAATATTTCATTGTTCATGACTTATGACAATTAAAGTTTCTTAATCATCATACCTTATATGTTCTCAACATATAACTTTTACTTATGTATTCACGATATATAATCATACAAGTTCTTAATTCACTTTTCTTAATAAACTCATTACAAGTTCATATTTTCATACTTAACATTCAAGGTTAACTTATAATAAGTTCATAACTTTTATAAGTTCAAATGACTTATTGCCAACTTATGTGGCTTAAGTTCATGACTTATACATTCTTCTTGCTTCTTATCATTCATGTTTCTTAATCCATCTTTTCTTATCAACCTATCATGGTAGAGATAGAAGATAATGGAGAAGAAGTCTTACTCTTTGGAAGTCTTGGTAAGGTAGCTTTCTCCTTCTTCTTACTTATGGAATGACTTATGTGTAGCTTATTCTCTCTAACACTTAAGCACTTTAGAAGTGTTGGATTAATTGAACAACCAACAAATGGCTTGCAAGCTCTTCTATTTATAGACTTTCCAAAGTTAGGGTAGTTTGGTCATTAAATCATCCCACATCCTCATGCACCTCCTTACTATTCATTACTTGCAAGGTACAAAACTTATCCAAAGCTTGGCCATTACTTCTATTACTTGGCAATTACCTTAACTTGGTTATTACATTACTTGGTCACCACAATAAACCATATAAATATGGTTTGCCCCATGGGTCAACCAATCCATGGATTTTAGTTTGGGCTTGGATTAATTAAATCCTCGCGCTTTATATTAACAAACCACTAGTTGATTCCTTAATTAATAATTGGGCCTCACCCTTTAATTTACTTGGACTTATATTAAATCCAAGCAATCTTTCCCAAGTCCATTAACATTTTATAATACATATAGTTTATGTATTATTCTTGTATTCTAATTCATATAGAATTTATATATATTATTTCATCCTTCATACAACCTCGTATAATACTTCGTATTATACTCATTTCCATTACTTTGTACAATACTTAAATATCATACGCTTATTACTTATTTCTTACCACTTCGCCTTACATAATATTATAAATTAAGTCCACAGGCGAAATGTCATTTTTTCCATAACTAGATTTTTATTACATAATCCACCTCACCTTATTATTCTATCATTACGTATTTCTCAAAAATTCAAAAATAAATCCCGAGCAATTATCGATGAATAATGTTTTTTAGAAAATTTCTCGGAAAATTTTTATTTTCGTCTTGGAAATTCAAACACTTTAATTCTTTCAGGTAGCTCAAATACTACGACATTCTAACATCAATAGGCTATATAACAACAACCTTCTTGATAACACATAGAATAGGATTTTATTATCATTTAATTTAATAAAATCATTTTACAATAAGATCCGAATTTCTCGGTCGTTACAATCTCTAAGAAAATGGTGGCAAACTTCTATGTGTTTTGTGCGAGTGTGTAGAACTGGATTTTTGGAAATGTCTATAGTGCTTGTATTATCACAGTAAATGGGCACATTTTCACACATAATATCAAAATCCCATAGTGTTTGACGCATCCATAAAATTTGGGAGCAACAACTCCCAACTGCTGAATATTCATCCTCAGTGGTGGATAGGGCAACGGATGTTTGCTTCTTACTATGGCACGAAGCAAGACTTTGTCCCAAAAATGTACAAGCACCGCTTGTGCTTTTTCTATCTATTTGACAACCTGCATAGTTAACATCTGAGTAACCCATTAGATCAAAATTGTTACATTTAGGATAGAATAATCCTAGATTTGTGGTACCACTCAAATATTTAAATATTCGTTTAACAGCTTGTAAATGTGATTCTTTGGGTTTTGCTTGAAAGCGAGCACATAGACAGACACTGTACATTATATCAGGTCTAGAATCAGTTAGATATAGTAAGTATCCGATCATACCTCTATATTTTGTTACTTCTACATCCTTACCTTTTTCATCTACTGTGAGTTTGATTGATGTACTCATTGGTGTGGTCTTTGGATTTGAGTTGTCAAAACCGAATCTCTTGAGAAGTTTTTTTGTATACTTGGTTTGATGAATGAAAATACCTTCCTGATTTTGTTTGATTTGAAGGCTCGGAAAGTAATAGAGTTCTCCCATTAAGCTCATATCAAACTCCTTGTGCATGCATTTGGAAAACCACTCACAAAAAAAGTTATTAGTAGCACCAAATATTATATCGTCTACATATATTTGTACAATAATGATATCTTTATTTTGACGTTTAATAAATAAAGTAGAGTCTATTTTACCTTGTATGAAGCCATTTGATCGGAGGTACTTACTTAATCTCTCATACCAAGCTCTTGGGGCTTGTTTGGGTCCATAGAGTGCCTTCTTTAGTTTGTATACGTAATGTGGTAACTTGTCATGCTCAAATCCAGGAGGCTATTTTACGTATACTTCTTCGTTTATGTAACCATTGAGAAAGGTGCTTTTGACGTCCATTTGGTGTAGTTTGAACTTTTTGAAACAAGCAAATGCTAATAATATTCTAATGGATTCCAAACGAGCTACAGGAGAAAATGTTTCTTCATAGTCTATTCCTTCTTGCTGATTGTACCCTTGAGCTACTAATCTAGCTTTGTTTCTTATAATTGTTCCGTACTCTTCAAGTTTGTTTTTGAACACCCATTTACTTCTAATAATGGATACATCTTTTGGAGGAGGCATCAACTCCTAAACTTGACATCTTTCAAATTGTTGTAGCTCTTCTTGCATTGCTAGTAGCCAATTTTCATCAAGTATGGCTTCTTTGGCGTTCTTTGCTTCAATATGAGAAAGAAATACTGAGAAAGCACACATATTTTGTGCTTTTCTTCTTGTAGTAACTCCTTCATTTATGTTCCCAATGATGTTATCGGGAGGATGATTTTTGATGTATCTTGTTGATTTTGGAAGTTGAATGTCATGGATCAGTTCTTCAGTAGTTTTTGAATTATGGTCTTGTTGTTTGTTCAATTCAGCGTGCTGGATATGTTCCTGATTTTCGTATTCAGCTTGCTGGATAGATTCCTGGTCCTGCTGTTCTTCTAATCCAGCTTGCTGGATAGGTTCCATAGTCTTGCTATTTTTCTTTATGTGGTAAGCTGGATTTGCAGCAGTCTCTAAATTTCCTGCATCTTCCTCTCTTTCTTTTGGAATATCATGGTTAGATTCATTAAATTTGATATGTATAGATTCTTGAATACAAATATTTTGCACATTATTAATGGGATATGCTTTACTATTTTGAGAGTAGCCAATGAATATTCTCTCATACGATCTAGCTTCATACTTGCCCAAGTTCCCACTAATATTAAGAATAAAGCATTTAGATTCAAATACTTTGAAATAGCTTATATTAGGAAGACGATTATTTAATAATTCATAAGGGGTTTTCAAGATAATTGGACGGATTAACACTCTATTTAGTACATAACAAGATGTGTTTACAACTTCAGCCCAAAATTTCTTTGGAAGTTTACTTTCTTGAATTAGGGTTCTAGCTGTTTCTTGTAATGTTCGATTCTTCCTTTCTACCACTCCATTTTGTTAGGGAGTTCCAGGTGCTGAGAATGCATGAGTAATTCCTTTTTGATTACAAAGTATAATAAAATCCTTTTGAAATTCAGTACCATGATCATTTTTGATTTTTATGAGATTAAGACTATATTTTGTTTCCAAGTTTCTAATCAGCTTTTCAAATTCTTTAAATACCTCATCTTTTGTTCTAAGAAATAGTACCGATGTGTATCTAGAAAAATCATCGACTATCACAAATGCGTAAAATTTACCATTTAAGCTAGCATGTCTTTCAAGTCCAAATAAATCAAGATGGAGTAATTGTAAGGGATAAGAAGTTGACACCGTGTTCTTGGCTGTGAATGATGTTCTTACTTGTTTTCCAAGTTGCCAAGGTTCGCATATACCTTTCTTCTCAAAGTTTATTTTGGGTAATCCTCTCACTAGGTTCTTTGATGATAACTTTTTGATTAGGTCCATATGAACATGTCCCATTCTCTTATGCCCTAGATTTGCTTCATCTTGAATAGTTGCAAGACATAATTCTTCCTCCTATTGCTCAAAATCAAGAGTATATATATTTCCTTCTCTTTGGGAAACTAAAGTAGCATTATTAGTACCATGTGAAATTGTACATTTATCGTTTTCAAAATTTACTTGATGTCCATTATCCATTAATTGACTGACACTGATAAGATTGAATTCTAGACCATTAACAAGATGAACATTATTAATGTTAACCTTACCATTACCGATTTTACGTTTTCCGATTATTTCACATGACCGGTTATCATCGAACATGACAGTTCCATGTTTCTTTTTGATATTTAGCTCCACGAACATAGATTTGTCACATGTCATGTGGCGTGAGCATCCACTATCAAGGATCCACTTTTGAGATGACACTTTTGCCTTGAAACATACCTGTTTAAGACAAATGCAATTTATATTTTTGGTACCCATATCTTTTTGGGTCCACTTGTGTTAGTTGAAATCAAATCCCTTTTCTTTATCCATATTGCTTTACTTCGATTGTTATTTTTCTTCTTTGAACAGTTTATCTCTAGATGACCTTTAGTGCCACAATTTTTGCAAGTAGTGAAAGGTGTACAGTAATTTAATTTAAATGATGATTTAGATTTAAGCATTTCAACTTCTTTTCTATATACTGGATTATAACCAATTCCTTATTTATCATAACTGGGTTTTTATTTTTCTAACATGACATTTTAATTTTCTTCACCATGAACAAATTTAGCTAGAGAGAGTTTTAGTGATTCTATTTCCCTTTGAAGTTCATTAGTTGGAGGTGTCTTATTACTTGATTCATCATTAAAGGCATCAATGTATACATCTCTCATTTTTATTTCGTTTGTCAATTTTTCAACTTCATTATTTAACTGTTTTACTTTGTTGAAAAGTATTTTATTGTAATTATCTAAGTACTCATTTTTCGTAGCTAATATTTTTTCTTAATTTGTGTGTGTTGCTTTTTCTAATTCTTTCTTTTCATCTATTAGTGACTCAACTTCGCCCATTAGTGTGCTTACTAGATCTTTTAAGTACATATTTTTTTCTTTTAGCTTTTCATTTTCTTGTTTCAAAATACTAATATCAGAAAGAGATACCTCACTAGATTCACCTTCTAGTCCCATGAAGCATATTTGAGCCAGTTCATCATTTGCATTTATCTCCACATCAAATTCTTCATCGTCACTCCATGTTCAGAAGGCTTTATTCTTTTTGAAATCTTTATTGCCTTGCTTCCATTTGTTTTTGAGCTGGAACCAGTCCTTCTTGAAGTGGCCTGGTCGTTCGGATTCAAAACACGTTTCTTCGGATTGCTTAGCTTTGAATTGGTTTGAATTGAATGTATTCATCCTCTTATTCTTTCTCTGAAGTAGTCCCTTGAGTCTCCTTAAGAACATAGTTATTTCATCATCCGAGTTGTTTTCAAGTTCTTCTTCAATTCCTGCATTTGGAGCTAGTACTTTCTTTCGAGGAACTTCTTCCTCTTCATCATATCTTTTTAATTGGTGTTCATATTCTTCTAGTTCACCAAAGAGAGTTAACGTAACCATAGAAGAAATATTGATAGAATCGTGAAGAGTAGTAATTTTAGGTGCAAACCTTTTGGGCATAGCCCGGAGTAGCTTATGATTGATTTCACTTTGTTGAATTGATTTGTCGAGCAACTTCAAGGAGTTTATAAGTACCAAGAATCGTGCTTGAGCAATTTAATTGTTTCATCTTTTTTAAGTTTGAACATTTCGTAGTCATGCATGACCATACTTAGCTTAACTTCTCATACTTTGGAAGTTCCTTCGTGACTTACCACTAGGGTATCCCATATCTTCTTTGATGTGTTGCATGAAGAGACTTTATCTATTTTGGATTGCACCATTCTGCTAAGAAGAGTGTTCATTGCTTTTGAATCGTATGAGACCATGCATATTTCGATTGAGTCCATTTCGAGTAAAATTTTTGGAGTTCCATCATCTTTCCTTGGGATTACTGGTCCATTCTCTACCACCCACCATTCCCATGGGTCTCGCTTAAGATATATCCTCATTCGAAATTTTCAGAAATTATAGTTTTCCATTCCAAAGAATAGTGAAAGGTCGGTTTGTTGATTAACCTTCTTGATGAGCATTTCCAAATTGTGCTATGTCAGAATCTTTCCCTACAAGTCACCTTTAAGGCCAAGATAAGTTGAGCTAAGCTCTGATACCAAATGAAATTTAAATAGGCACACTTAGAAGGGGGGTTTAATAAGTGTAGGAACAAACTATGTCCATTTTTTGTTTAACTAAAAAATTCTTTTTGATATATAATGCAGCAAGCTGGATTCTATATCTTTATAAATGGAAATATCAAAATAATGTATTGAATTTATGTAACACTTTCCACAATATATGAATTCGAGACTTAACCTTTTTCAGAATATGATTATGAGAAAATAACGTGCTAGATTAGTTTGGTAGTGTTTATAGATATTGAATGCAGGCTGCTGGATTGTTGACAGAATAATATAGCACAAACATTCAATCACATAAACACCGGAATTTTTACGTGGTTCAACTACTTCCCTCTATAATAGTATCCTAGTCCACGTCCAATACCAACTAGTATTGAAGACTCTCTTTTATTAAAACATTTCCAATTATAATACAAGTTCCAACAACTTGAGCACCTTTACTCCTTGTGCACCTATGCACCCTCAAGCACCTACGCTTTCAAACTTGATTGTAATAATAATCCAAATCGAATCACAATTTAGAAAAGATTGATTTTAATGAGAAAATATAAGATACACAATAGAGGTCTAATGATCAAGTAATATATCACTCACCAATGCAAGGCTCTAGTATGTAATGATATGCAATAAAAGTTATTACCAGAGTACTTTCTGCACTATCACCTTAGTAGTATTTCCTTCAGTTGTAATCAACAGTAAGTCAAAGAAACACACTTTCGTAAATTTGTATGTATGCAATCAACATTATGTATTTCTTTTTTTGTTCTTAATATTGGACCAATTCTTTTATAGATAACCAAAAGATATTACCGTTGCTGAGAATCACTACTGTGATATGCGTGTTTGAGAACATAGTGTAGAAATCATGCAATTTACACGTCAATATGCTTAATTACTTCTTTAGACCTGAATCCACCATATAGATCTTGTTTGTTCGTGATAGATGATATCACGCTAAAGTTTATCCTAGATCAGTGTGATAAAGAGAAGTATTTTAGGCCAGATTGATTTCCCATCACGTGGGTTAACACAACTTTCCATTTTATCCCTTGTTATACGTTACCCACTTGATTGCTGGAAAACAGTATTTTAGTTACCAAAACGAACTCTTTTCCGTATGTGACTTACCATAGATTTGGCCGGTAGAAATGCCCAATATATTTCTTAGTTTATGACGCATGATTAGATTTTTCAAATCATGGGTTAATTTCTTCCCTTAACACATGGTTTATAATTTATGGTGTATATTCAATTAACTATTCTTACCATGTTACCATATTCGGTTTTACCAGAGATGTATTACTTTAATTTATGAAGCACGAATTAAGCCACTGTTTATTCCATGATCTTTAGAGGATTAATTTAATGATATTTAGAATATGCACATATATGTATATGTGAGATGCACATGCCCTAAAGCCTTGTATTTGGAAAGTAATAAATGTTAAGATCTTACATATTTTTCCTAGGGCTTAATTTGCCTTTCCTTCTCCAAAGATTCCATGTCTTTGTAATTTCCTCCTTGATGTTCCTGTAATGTCATATCTTTCCCTGAAATTTTATAGAGCATGATTAGAGGAATAATATGGTCATCATCAAAACATGGAGTATGACATAAGTCAACAATAATATTAATAAAATCTTATTTTATTCAATAATATTCCAAAATACTTAATTTACGAATTAAGTAAAATTTCTGGGTCGTCACAAGAATTCGGTAAAGGCATGTGAGAATGATGGAGTGTTGGATGAGGGGGCAAATCATAGGTGAACTCTGAAAGTAGTATGCACACAAGCCAATCATATTTAATATGATGAAACATATATTTTGTAATAATCTAATCATTTATTAATAAAAGAATTGTTTATTAAAAGCTTTTAATTTATTTACATGGTGTTGTTATATTATATGTGATAAACCCATTGTTTTAAGTAATATTTTAAGAATCGTGATGATGATCATGCTGATAAGAAAGTTGTCGATCCCATGAGGAATTATGACTAATATTTACCGAGTACCGACTTTATATCGTTTCAATTTTATTCGAACAACAAAATAAAAGATAATTAATTAATCTAATTAACGCTAAATTAATAAAACAAGTAAATGACTAATGACTGGTATCTAAAGCGCTACAAGCTAAGATCATAAGCATTTTGTCAAACACTTGGCTTGCAATGCTTCAATGAACATCCTAACTCTCCCTTTTGTTTTAGTGGTCACGACGGATTGTCGACCGAGAACTCTTAAGTGTTCATAGGTTTCTTCCGAGGCACATACAAACCTATCCTTTCTAAATCTACCCAAAACGGAATAGAACGGAAAGGAACATCCTAACTAGGCAATTCGACACATTCTTGTACACATTAACTAAAGGCAAGGAATTCTAGCACATGTTCTCAATTAGGTCACATGCGACGCATTTGTATATTCCTATCCTATACGCAAATTATGCAGTCCAACTGTGTAGACAAACATAACCACATGTCAGATATTCATGGTCAAATCTACAATCCATTTCCCAATTTCTTATAGAGTAACCAATTAATCACTAATTCCTTAGCAATTAAAAAATAAGCATAAATATCTGAGCCAAACCATATGGTGCCAACCAAAGGGAAAAAGTAAATAAATTCAAATTAATAATGGGTTCAATTATAATCTTAGAGCCAAGATTCAATTCATAGCTAGTAAATTAAATATAAGTAGCAACAATAACAACATTTAAAAATACAGAATCAAAGGAAATAACTAAAGAAGAATAAACTATGTCCCAACTTCTTCAATCTCTAAGAAATCCATTCGATTCTCTTTCCGATCCATGTCGCTTCGTTGCTCTTGAGCTCCAAGGAATCCCAGTCCTAACCCTAATCTACCTAAACTATGTGTACAATGATTAACAAAATAGAAGAAAAAAACTAAGCTAAGAGGGTTATCGAGAAAGAGAATATCAGAGATGAGCTTTTTAGAGAAGGGGGGCTGATATATATATATATATATATATATATACACACACACACACACACACACACACACACATAGCTATTTGTGATGGAGCAGCAGCGCTGCAGCGCAGTAGGCTGGTGAACTGGCAAGGATGGGGCGCTGCAAGGCTAGTGCTAGAAAACTGACAATTTTACCCCTAAAAGCTGGAAATGACCTGAAAACCCCTGCAAAAGATATATTAAACAAAATAATAATAAAATACTATAAAAGCGATATAAAATACAATGAACAAGCAACTTCTTAATCATTAGAGGATCCAATTTGCGGGTATAAATCTCACTCATCAAATACCTCCAAACTTAACCCTTTGCTTGTCCTCAAGCAAAACTATCTAAATGAACACATCAAAAGTAAAATATAAATGCGAATTAAGTTAAATACTATACACTTACATCATGGCTTCTAAGCTCAAAACAGCTACTCTCAATGAAAAGAAAAACACAGTTATGAGTAATGGTTCAATTAATCTTAAGCTTAAGACTGTATTCGATCCATTCTATTTGTGTGTGTGAATACCAACTATCCTAACTAATCATATCTCAAAATAAGCTCACCCAATTGATCACAATGAAAATGTTAACTCTACAAACTCAAACAACATCAAGCATTAAGAACAAGTCATAGATGCAAGAAAGGATAAAAAGGAATTAGCATAAAGACATCTAAATTTGACTTGTGCAATGCTTAATTACCTTATGATATACAGAGTTACCCATGTAACAAGCTTTCGATTAATGACTCCCAAGCTAGACAGCTTTAGGGCACTAGGTGTAGAACACCTCTAAGGATCTAATAACTTGAGCAACAAAGGCCACACAATCAACTTAAGCTAATTTGATATTTATTCTTTATATTATAAATATCACAACCCTTAGCATGAATGTGTAATGCCTAATTACATTAGGCTATTCAGAGTTATCCATGTAATGAGTGTTAGATAAGTGACTCCCAAACCAGTCGGCTTTAGGGCACTAGGTGTAGAACACCCCTAAGGATTTAATAACTCGAGTAACAAAGGCTACATAGCTAGGCTTAGTCAACTAAGGTTATTATTCTTCTTCTATTCATTTTGCTTTTTTTTATAACACGAAAACATGCCAAGAATAAAAGATCCGAACTTGCATAAGTGCCTAAGTCTTTTATTACCTTGTAATCACTTAAGTTAAACAGAGCCAACACATTTTCAAAATAATAACCGCACAAACTATATGAAAAATATAACTAGCTCTAACAGTTGGTCGGTGCTCACTAAGAATAACAAATCAATAACAGTCTTAGCTACAGATTAAACTAAACCCTCATCCACATATGCTTAACACATGTTTCTTTGAAATAACATAAGCCAACAGGACTATCATTAGCCTCAACAAAAAATTTATAATCTATATTACCCATTCAATCATATAAACAGTTCAAATTATGGTCAAACATAGTCATGTCATCACACAAATAGATATAAGCCCTAGCATGACATATCAAAATAGAAAACAAAAAATTTATTGCCCAAAAATATACTACTAAAGCTAGGTAATATTAATTATACTAAAGGCATCCTAACAATATCATGCCAAAACAAAAATCATGGCATATAATAGGAAAGCTGATAACACCCCCAAAATTAAAATGGGCAATGCCCTCTTTGCCTAACATGCAAATATGAAAATAGAGAGCTTCCCTGAGGTATGATCATGGTCGAGTCGTGATAACTCGAAGAAATTTCAATGCCGCTTTAACGCTCACAAACCTCGTGCCCTATTGCAGTGTTGCTTGGGAGGAACTAGAGCCGGCTTGCTGGCATTTAGACGCCATGTCAATGCACTTTGTTGCGGCCCATCCGAATCCTAGTCCATTTGAGCTCAAAACCAAGTTAATACTAATTGAGGCAATTCATTGAACACTTCATGTGCATCACTCAAAACGAACTCTGACAACCTTTATTTAGCAAGCTCAATCCCAAAAAAAAAATTGAGTAGTGGAAATCAAACAATCACAGCAGTTCAAAGAAATTTATAAAGCAAGACCAATTAAATTTCACAGAAACCCTAAGTCTAATACCATTAGATATCCAAATGCTTAAGATAATGAAAGAAAAACAAATACCTATGAAATATTGGTTGAGAGCCCAAGAATCTGAAGAACTTGCAAGAAGAATCCGTTGAGATGACACTAATTTAGGGTTTAAGTTGGGTAGGATGCGATATGGTTGGTTGGGAGGTGCTTTGGTGTGGCTTGGGGCTACTTGGGGTAGAAATGAGGGGGTTGTGGGCTTTGCCTACCTAGAATGGTGATAAGTGGGTTTTATACCTACGAATTGGCCTCTAATTCGGACTTAAACTGTGTTGATCATGTATATTTATGTTCATTTTTACTTGTTCATGTTTGTTTTGTGTTTAAGTGGCATGGCGTAGCATTGGTGGCATAAAGGTGGCCTTGTGATAGGAAGTGGCATCAAAATGAGCAAAAAGTGCATCTACAGAACTACCCCCAGCTGGGGCGGGCCTCTATAGTGTAAATACCCCCCGTTGGAGTGGGGGTACGTGACAAGAAAAAGAGTTATATTTCAATTAGAGTTTGGAAGCAGCGTGAAGGGAAGCAAGTTGGTATGGCTTGGGACTTCAATTAGTGTCGATTTTATGACAAAATTGATGACCATTGATCAGATAACAACAATAAAAGGGGGACATAACAACAATCAATCAAGAAGCAATATTAAGTCCCAATTTGAGTGAAGAACATTTGAGGAAAGAATTGAAGGTCAGAATCATGAAGATTACGTGTTGGAGCGAAGAAGAAGGGTGGTTTTGTATCTATTCTACTTCTTTAATTCAATTATTATAATTGGGATGATGGATTCTTTTATTATTTCAGTTTTTATTTCATTCATGATGAACTAAGTTACTTTTTTAGGCTTATGATGGATCTTTACGGTTGAACGATAATTGTGAAGCCTTAATTTCAATTTAATAATCTATCTATTCACTTTATATACTGTGATTTGTGTTTAATTTATGAATTAAAGTTACTACGGTATTAGTGCATCAAGATTTCATGGCGTATGATATTGTGACTAATTCACTATACCCTAACATTCATCAAGATTTCACTTTATATACTGTGATTTGTGTTTAATCTATCTATTCACTTTATATACTGTGATTTCAATTTAATAATCTATCTATTCACTTTATATGGATTCGAGAGATGATGTATGAATCTAGACTTAGTCACTTTAGCATGTGTTCTTGAATTTTGTGTTTTAATGAAATCTTGATGAATGTTAGGATATAGATATACCTAGTATCACAAATTGATGGATAAACCAATTCACTTTACATCAAGCCAAACACCCTAATAAACTATTCACTTTACATCTAATTAGATGGATCTTTACGGTATTAGTGCATCGAGAGATGGCTAATTCTACACGAGTGTTCTTGATTAATAAACTGAGATAGTGAATTAAACTGGATTAAAGTGTGATAATCAGAGTGAGACTTAAAATGAAGTTGTAAGCCTAATTCTCCAATATTTTCTTAAATGTATGGTTTTTAAGTTGTGTTGATTGGTTGGTATTTTTAGTTTCTTAGTTTTTCTTAATTATAATTATTGATTTGGATAGTTTAATAAAATTGGGTTAATAGAAAACTGGTAAATGTTAGGATTAATTTCATACTAATCTATGTAGGAACGATACTTTTTCTTACTACTATATTACTTGTTGACCACGTGCACTTGCGTGTGAGTGTAATTAGATTTCGTCCAAAAAGTTTTTGGCTTCATTTCCAAGGATACTATTGATTTTAATATTTTTCAATATCATTTTAATTAGTTCAGTTTTACTTAAACATTTTTTTCTTTTGTTTTATTCTTTCGTATTTCAGGTTCTCTGAGTTAGTTTATGCAAACTCGGTCTAAGAAGCTAGACTTACTTCCTTTCGAGGACGATATCGAGAAACGGTTTCAAAGGCTAAGTAAGTGGATTAAAGACACTAAGGAAATCTTTGAGAAGTCTAATAAGGAATAAATAATGGCTGCAGAAGATCAGAAAGCGCTGAGGGATTATGCTACTCCTAGGGTGACTGAGCTTCAGTTAAGTATCACCAGGCCTGCAATAGCTGCAAACAATTTTGAGATAAACCCTGGGACCATACAAATGATACAAAACTAGGTTGGGGATTAGCCAATGACGATCCGAATGAACACTTGGTTAGCTTTCCAGAAATATGTGATACCTTCAGATACAATGGAGTGTCAGATGATGCAGTCAGACTTCGCTTGTTTTCGTTCACACTGCGGGACAAGGCAAAAAGTTGGTTACACTCTCTACCTCCATGGTCGATTACTACATGAGATGAACTTGCACAGAACTTCCTGGCTAAGTTCTTTCCACAGGCTAAGACTGCTAAGATGAGAAATGAGATCACCATGTTTGAGCAGTAGTATGGGGAATCATTGTATGAGGCATGAGAGAGGTACAAGGAATTGCTCAGAAAGTGCCCACATCATGGATTACCTAGATGGCTACAGATGAATACGTTTTACAATGGATTGAATGGGAATCTGAGGACAAGCATAGATGTAGCTTCGAGTGGAGCGTTTATGGATAAGAGCTATGAGAAGGCATATGAGCAAATAGAAATAATGGCAGCTAATAACTACCAGTGGACTATAGCCAGAATGACACAACTTAAGGTAGCTGGGGTATTAGAGGCAGACGGGGTAACATCATTGGCAACACAAATTTCATCCTTATCAAAGAAAATGGATGCTCTCACAGGTGCACAATCACAACAGGTTGCGTATGTTTATGAGTTTTGTGTGGGTGAACATCCTACAGATCAGTGTGCCATTAACCCAGCAGCAGTGCAATTTGTGGGTAGCTATAATAGGATTTCGTAGAATGTGTATCAAAATGCCTATAATCCAGGAAATAAGAACCATCCCAACTTCTGGTGGAGTAACAATCAAAATCAGCAAGCTCCACGATCATCTTATCCCCCGGGGTTTCAAAATCAGAATCAACAAGCAGCTCCGCATCAAGAGAAAAAAGGCGAATTTGGAGAGCTGCTAGTGAAGCATATAGCTGGGAACGAGGTGCCAATGAAAACACAAGCAGCAGTGATCAAGAATTTAGAAAACTTAAAATGGGATAACTTGCGTTAACACTGAACAACAGGCTTCAAGGGACATTTCCTAGCGATACAAAAAATAATCCAAGAGGAAAACACGAGCAATGTAATGCGATTACACTAAGGAGTGCTAAAGCCTTGGGTGTCGACTGTGATGAGAAAGCATGTACAGAAGAGGTTTGTGAGAACGAAGAGAATGATTTGACAAGGAAAATTGAGGAAAAATTTGTGGAAAAGCCGAATAAAGATAAATAGAAGATAATTACACCACCGGTACCTTTTCCCCAAAGGTTGGAAAGTCAAAAGCTAAATGATCAGTTTTCAAGGTTTATGTATATATTTAAGCAATTGTACATCAACATTCCATTTGTAAAGCCCCCAAATTTGGGTACTTGAAACCTGAACTCGGTGCTTCACGATACCGTTTCTATGAGCGAAATAATACTAATAATAATAACAATAATATAAGGATCAACTTAATTTACATGATTATCAGAGTCTAGCTCCCAAGTATGTAACCTTTAATACATTCCTTATAACCCATAATAGATAATATATATCATTGTCTTAATAATAATATCAAACAATTACATAACTACCACAAATCTTATTTGGTTAGCTTTCATTTTCCCTTATTTTTGCATGAGCTGTCTGGTTCTTCACACTTGGCTGAAACATTTAAATTAAGCAAGGATGAGCATTTGAGTGCCCAGCAAGTAAAAATAATTATATATATATATATATATATATATATATATATATATAGTTGAAAGAATTTAAATATTTTCTTTATACTACCCTCCTACAACAGATCAATAGTTGTGAAGTATCTATACCGATAATAATAACATAACAACCCTCTTTCAAATATTTGAAACTACGTAATGACTATAAATAGGGTTAAGGTGACATACTATGAACATTGTTTTCATTTTCAAAAAGGTTAAACAGAACTTAATCTGTAAACCGTCATGACTTACCGACACGGGGGTGATCAACCCGTTGTACCCTGCATTGATCAACACTACATGCAAGAACGAGGGTATCGTTCACTCTATCCGCCTTGGGCGCATAAAAGTTTTTCCGTGTAGGGAAGTTCATACTTGTCTAGGTTCCAAATCAAAGGTTTTATCTTGTTCAACAATAATCTATAATTCAATATATATATATATATATATATATATATGGGTAATTGACAAAGGTGTATCAACATATGATTAAATACAATGATTATCCAAGTGGGGACACTTGTGTAACCATTTATAAAAATTAACGAACATAATATATATCTGAATTACCATATACTAACATGTTGATAATCATGAGCGTATATAATATAGGGTTAATAATCTGTATAGTATTAATATAATTTAGAAACATTCTTACTCATGTCCATTGCATAAAGAAAATGCAAAGGTAGGATACTTTCCTGATATGCTGCTTACAGTTCGTAACTTAGTTATATCTTTTGAATAACAACCTATTAGTAATAAGATCATTTTACTAATTAGAATAACATACTATAACATATAGCACTGCTTATTGTAGTCAACACATTATCTAATCACACTGTCACATAAGTTTAACAACTATTGAATCACAAATAAACACTTATACAGACAAAATATCTAAGTTCAGATCAATTTCTGAAACATGTCGGTGTACCGACGGCTTTATCGGGTAATTATCGAGTCTAAGACTCTGTCATGTAACTCAATATCCGTAAGTATCAGTCATATTATTTTTAAACATTTATTATAATTTATCATGAATTTTCAAACATCGGAATCATTATTAAATGATTTAAATATCAAACAAATCTATTATCATTAATATTTAATTACTATTAAACTATTAATGAAACCATTGCCAAAAATATTAAGTTATTTAAAATAACTCAAAATATTTTTAAAACATTTATATTACCCTTAAATGATTTTTAAAATATTTAAAATCATTTTTAAATAATTACCATTAATATTTAAATATTAATGTATTATTTATCAAAATATTAAAAGTCATTAGTTATAACTTAAAATATTTTTAATTCATTTATATCCTCTTTAAATGATTTTTAAATTAATTAAATCATTTTTAAACTATTTATTATTAAATAAATTTAGTATCATTAATAATCATTAATATTAAATTATTAATGAAATTATCCTTTAATTATTAAAAGTTATATTTTATAACTTAAAATATCTTTAAACACTTTATTTTCATTTAAAATGATTTTTTTAATATTAAAATCATTTTTAAACTCAATTATTTAATACAATTATTAAATAATTTTAATATCATTAATAATAATTAATTAATAAAATTTACCTTTAAATATTAAAAGTTATATTTTATAACTTATAATATTTTTAAATACCTTATTATTATTTAAAATGATTTTTAATATAACAAAATCATTTTCAATTAATTTATTTAATTCATTTATTAAATAACTTAAATATTATTAATATTAATTTATTAATGAATTTCATCACAAAATATTAAAAGTCATTAAAAATAACTTAAAATATTTTGTTATAGCATAATATAATTTTAAATGATTTTTCAAGTATTAAAATCATTTTTAAATAATTTATTTAATATTATAATTAAATAAATTAAATGCCTTTAATATTCCAAAAATATTAAATATTTATGAAATATATTCAAAATAATTAAAAACTAATTTTCAGAATTTAAAATAATTTTTAATAATTTATTTTGTATTTTTAATAATTAAAAAATAATTTTCTATAATTATTTAATATAAATATTATTTTTATAAATAATATGTCGCTAAAGACCACCTATAGTGACAGAACTGTCGCTATAGGTGTTCTTCATGTTCTTGAACATTCATAAGGTAGTTTCATGGGTGCTATTTTGACCAAGAATCGTGCACGGTGTAATGTGTTTCTGGCCATGATATTGATCAGATCGTGTAGTGCTAGCGTAAGATTATATAATACAATAACAATCATGATCATAAAACATATAACCAAGAAGATCTGAGCCTTCAAAAGTGTTGCCAGGACTGTTCTTCATTTCTGGGTTACCCAGAAATGAAGAACAGATCATGGGTCATACTTTAAGACTTCACTACATGCTATCCTTGTAATGTTTTTGTGATCTTTAAGCTGCAGTGTGTAGCCAACATGCAAGGGTAGAGATCCATTATATAAAAACAACATAACAACCACTGAGTTAGCAGATCTATGCCGGTCAACCCATGTCAGACGACACGGTCAAGCGTTTTCTGGGTTACCTAGAAAACGGCTTTCATGCAAGTCTGGCTTGGTTTGACCGTCGACTACGCTTCACCTGTTAACTGTTTAGGTGATCTTAAGGCACAATAATGAAGTCTAACAAACGTACTACAACTTAGATGCAAGAACAACAACAAAAAGACTAACAACAGAAAGATCTTGACGTCAGAAAAAGTTGTCAGGCCGTTTATGGGAAAAATCTGGGTTACCCAGAAATGTCCGGTCAATGCCGGTCAACGGTCTTTGACCATTAATAACATGAAATCTGTACATCTTATGACCCTAGATCCAGATCTAGAACAAAGATCTCTCAACATACTACCAAAAACAACATTTAAACATACAAAAACATAAACATAATGAGATCTAGGAGGTCTGACATTCGTTGTCGGACATCAAAATAAAATTTTTCCAGAATTTGAAGAACATCAAATCCGAGCCTCTAGATGTTATGGATTCAACATCTAGCAATCCAGATTATCATTATATACCATAAACAACATATTTTAACAATGAATCATAACATCTAACGACAGATTTTTGGTCAAATTGTATGGCTAGGGTTTATACCTTCTATGAACGATTTTGATTTCTGGCTTCTGATTTGGTTAGTGGATTTCATGGGGCTTTGATATGGAACAGATATGCTAATGAAATTTGGAGGTGAGAGCTTGAGAGAGTCAAGGATGAGAGTTAGTATAAAATAAGTGAACAACTGACACTTTCTCTCTCTCAAATCTATTTATATCCTTTAGATGCAATGAATTGGCTGCTGAAATGGCTGATTGCTATCAATTTTAAGTAACTAGAAAGTCAAGGTTAGCTCACCAACTAAAGTATTGGCAAATCTAGCAAGTTAGCTTCAATAATGCATACAATGATACAAGGGCAATTTGGTCTTTTAGCTTGGAATTTTAAGGGCAAATCTTGTAATCATGCAAACCCTTAGGGTTTGACCCTTAGGGGTTGGCACAAAAAATGTAGGATTTCCAATTTAGGGTTTGTTCAAAAAAAATTTAAATAAACTTTAGTTTCTAAAATTTTGAAATTAGGGTTTCCTAATTATGATTAATTTTCTAATTACATTATACATTAACATTAGGATTTTAATGACCACTAATTAGCATTTAGCTTACAGTTAACAATTAGTGTTACCAATTTAGCAAATTAGGGTTTTACAATTAGGATTTCTAGCTAATTAGGGTTTTACCTAGTTAATCATTTAATACACAACATAAAACATATATAACAGTCTTAAACTCACAATTGATTTTCAAATTAGGGTTTCCCTCAATAAAACTAGGGTTTAACCAATTAATATTAGGATTTTAAAATTATACACCATAATTGACCAACCATTCTCTATACGTACATACAGTACATATTTATAGCACTGTAAAATTAAAATATAATATTATTATATTATTATTCTCATTCCTTGATAAAAATACAAAATTAGGGTTTGGATTCCATATCTGATTTATTCTCCTATATTTAACCATAATAATTAAGGTAAAATAATTAACTTAATAATCTGTACTAAAATTCATATAATAAAATAATTATTATAATTATTCTTAAAAATCACTCCATATATTATTTAAATAATATATGCTTATATTTTCATGAAAAATAATTAAAAAAAAAACCTTTCTACCATATTAATTATTATAAGAATATACTTAATAATAATCAATAATTCTAAAATAAAATTATTTGTAAATATTCATGTAATAAATATATTTTTATTTATCACATAATTACATATACACATTATCTTGTACAAATCCTCATCCTTAAAATAAAAAAAAAATTACGCAAAATTTCTAATTTATTTATATAGAAAATATCGGGTTGTTACATTCACCCTCCCTTATAAAGATTCCGTCCCCGGAATCACCGTTTTAAAACTCATACATACAAGGGTACATAACATACACAATCATTGCAAGTAGATCTCGATCATAATTTGATCGAATTGATCTTTAACTATTCACTTCAAGCTTGTCTTTCTGATTAAACGGAAATTTAATTTCTAAAAGAACTCAAATTCCTCCCTCAAATTTTCTTTATAAAATAATTTACTATATATAAGAAAATCATGTTTATAATAAAATAAAAGTTATACGAATAATACCTGGAGTTCCATTGCCAGGTGCCGCCGTATCCTGGGCAGTCATGTTGTATACCCTTGCTGTTAATTTTGTTGGCTTGCTCGATGGCGTAGGTCCCGTGATTGCTAAAGTTCCACTGCCAATACCCGTGTTCACACTTCCTGCCTCCGCCCTCCTCTTCGGACAATTTTTCACCTTGTGCTCCGTCGATCCGTATAGGAAACACCCACTGCTCATCCTATGATTGGGGCAGTTGGGAGAGATATGGCCCTCCTGCCCGCACTTATAGCATACAAACTTCCCTTTCAAATATTCCCCAGAATGGTTCTTTCCACAAGTCTTGCACTGCACAACTGGCTTCTTAACTCCTTCCTACTTGATCTGAACATTCCCAAAATTATTCACCTTCCTCTTTCCATCTCCACGCCTGCTCCCACTATTAATTCCTACTTTCCCAGCTCCTTCGGTCTTACCTTTATTCTTCCTCTCCTTGTTGTAGAGGCTCATGGCCTCACTTCCCTCCTCAGCTATGATCGCTTTCTCCATGAGTGCTACAAATGTAGGGATCTGCAACACTTCCACCTTGTTATAGAGTCAGGGTTTTAATCCCAGCTCAAACCTTCTCACTTTTCTAGCCTCCGTATCAACTTGATGCGGGGTAAACCTAGCTAACTCATTGAATTTGGCGGCATATTCGGACACCATCATATTCTCCTGCTTCAACTCTAAAAATTTTACCTCCATCCTAGCCTGCATACTTGGTGAAAAATAATTTTCGAAAAACAGAGTTTTGAACCTATCCCATGTGACTGCACCTTCTCCTGCCCTTGTCTGATTCGCTTCCCACTAAAAGTTTGCCTCAGCCTTCATCATATAGGTGGCAAAAGCAGTTTTCTGCCCCTCAGCTACCCTTGCTATCACGAATGCTTTTTCAATTTCTTTAACCCAAGTCTGGGCCTCAACAGGGTAAGTTGTACCTTTGAATTTTGGCGGTCCTACAGCCTTAAAATCTTTGAAATTTACTAAACGGTTGTCCGGCTGGTTCCCTACGGCTGGCATCCCTTGTTGCATCGCTTGTGCTACCATGTTTGCAAAGTGTTGCATCGGGTCTGCTTGTTGTTGTTCCCCAATGTTATTGACAGATTCTTCTGCCCTTTGATTTCGAGTTCGACGTCTTGGCGGCATTATCTGATTAAATAAAATCATAAATTTAACTTACATTCTAGACCTTATCGCATAAGTTTAATATTTTAAACTTGTTTCATTTCTCAAACTTATATTCATATTCATTCAACGAATATTTTACATAGCATAGTATATAATGCTTTAAACATCAGTTATCCCTTTGTGACCCCAAAAGTTGAGATTTACAAACTTGGTCATTACAAAAGTTTTAGAATATAACCTTACACGGACATACTAAGCACACATATTACATTAAACACACATATATCACAGAACCTATACTACTTATTCACTGCGCCTTTTTCCTTGGACAACCTTTCACTTGATAACCTTCTATCCCACAGATAAAACATGCTCCTGGTTTGTAGTCAGGACAATACAGAGTAGTATGTCCTTCTTAGCCGCAAAGATAACATATTCTTCTCCCTTTCTTCTTATCAGGTTTTCCTACGTTATGGTCTTCTATCTTTCTTTTCCCCTTATTGTTTGGAGCTGCACACGATGTGTTGCTTGTGGCTCCCATCTGATCAATTTGGATTTTAAGCTTATCTTGTTCTTCCATTATTTCTATTAACGCCTGTCGCAAATGACTATTCAACAGCTTTTCTATTTCTCACAGCCTTTCCAGAGAAGAAACCTTGTTCCTCAGATCCTGCACCTCCGTTGATGCTTGATCAGCGTTAACTTTAGTGTCCGAATCACTATCTATCAGCTCCACCATCTCCGGATCTGGTATTATGTTTTCTACAATAACCACATCGTCTGAGTTGTTTCCATTGTGAGCTTCTACTTCAGCTATTGGCTTCGATATTAACTCGGGTGTATGGATTTAATCCTTCTTCATGCTATAATCATATAACAAGCCTTTTCCACCAGACATCTTCACACACAAGTTATCCTGATTAGCATATAGTATATACACACAGTAAATAAGAGTTTTATATAAGTTATCTTTTATTTTATTTTACAATGAATTTATTCAATTCATCTCCTTTTTAAACTCTATATGAGTTGTTTATATTTTCAACGTTTCCCTCTATTCTAAGGTTATAGCCTAAGGTCTAGCCCACCTAAGGTTTTTAACCCCTAAGCTCTGATACCAACCTGTAAAGCCCCCAAATCTGGGTACCTAAAACCTGAACTCGGTGCTTCACGATGCCATTTCTATGAGCGGAATAATACTAATAATAATAACAATAATATAAAGATCAACTTAATTTACATGATTATCAGAGTCTAGCTCCCAAGTACGTAACCTTTAATACATTCCTTACAACCCATAATAGATAATATATATCATTGTCTTAATAATAATATCAAACGATTACATAACTACCACAAATCTTTTTTGGTTAGCTTTCCTTTTCCCTTGTTTCTGCATGAACTCTCTGGTTCTTCACACTTGGCTGAAACATTTAAATTAAGTAAGGATGAGCATTTGAGTGCCCAGCAAGTAATAACAATTATATATATATATATATATATATATATATATATATATATATATAAGCTGAAAGAATTTAAATGTTTTCTTTATACTACCCTCCTACAACAGATCAGTAGTTATGAAGTATCTATACCGATAATAATAACATTACAACCCTCTTTCAAATTTTTGAAACTATGTAATGACTATAAATAGGGTTAAGGTGACATACTATGAATATTATTTTTATTTCGAAAAGGTTAAATAGAACTTCATTTGTAAACCGTCATGACTTACAGGCACAGGGGTGATCAGCCCGTTGTACCCTATATTGATCAACACTACATGCAAGAACAAGGGTATCATTCACTCTGTCCGCCTTGGGCGCATAAAAGTTTTCCCGGGTAAGGATGTTCATACTTGTCTAGGTTCCAAATCAAAGGTTTTATCTTGTTCAACAATAATCTATAATTCAACACACACACACACACACACATATATATATATATATATATATATATATATATATATATATATATATATATATATATATATACGAGTAATTGACAAAGGTGTATCAACATGTGATTAAATACAATGATTATCCAAGTGGGGACACTTGTGTAACCATTTATAAAAATTAACGAACAGAGTATATATCTAAATCACCACATACTAACATGTTGATAATCAATGAGCGTATATAATATAGGGTTAATAATCTGTACAGTATTAATATAATTTAGAAACAGTCTTACTCATGCCCATTGCATAAAGAAAATACAAAGGTAAGATACTTGCTTGATACGCTGCTAACAGTTCGTAACTTAGTTATATCTTTTGAATAACAACGTATCAGTAATAATATGATTTTACTGATTAGAATAACATACTATAACACATAGCACTGCTTATTGCAGTCAACACATTATCTAATCACACTGTCACATAAGTTTAATAACCATTAAATCACAAATAAACACTTATACAGACAAAATATCTAAGTCTAGATCAATTTCTGAAACATTTCAGTGTACCAACGGCTTTATCGGGTAATTATCGAGTCTAAGACTCTGTCCTGTAACTTAATATCCGTAAGTATCAGTCATATTATTTTTCAATGACTTATAATAATTTTTAAACATTTATTATAATTTATGATGAATTTTCAAACATCGGAATCATTATTAAATGATTTAAATATCAAACAATTCTATTATCATTAATATTTAATTACTATTAAACTATTAATGAAACCATTGCCAAAAATATTAAGTTATTTAAAATAACTCATAATATTTTTAAAACATTTATATTACCCTTAAATGATTTTTAAAATATTTAAAATCATTTTTAAATAATTACTATTAATATTTAAATATTAATGTATTATTTATCAAAATATTAAAAGTCATTAATTATAACTTAAAATATTTTTAATTCATTTATATCCTTTTTAAATGATTTTTAAATTAATAAAATCATTTTTAAACTATTTATTATTAAATAAATTTAATATCATTAATAATAAATTAATAATCATTAATATTAAATTATTAATGAAATTATACTTTAAATATTAAAAGTTATATTTTATAACTTAAAATATCTTTAAACACTTTATTTTTATTTAAAATGAATTTTCTAATATTCAAATTATTTTTAAACTCAATTATTTAATATAATTATATAATAATTTTAATATCATAAATAATAATTAATTAAGAAAATTTACCTTTAAATATTGAAAGTTATATTTTACAACTTATAATATTTTTAAATACCTTATTATTATTTAATATGATTTTTAATATAACAAAATCTTTTTCAATTAATTTATTTAATTCATTTATTAAATATCTTTAATATTAATTTATTAATGAATTTCATCACAAAATATTAAAAGTCATTAAAAATAACTTAAAATATTTTGTTATAGCATAATATAATTTTAAATGATTTTTTAAGTATTAAATTTTTTTAAATAATTTATTTAATTTTATAATTACATAAATTAAATACCTTTAATATTCTAAAAATATTAAATATTAATGAAATATATTTAAAATAATTAAAAACTAATTTCAGAATTTAAAATAATTTTTAATAACTTATTTTGTATTTTTAATAATTAAAAACTAATTTTCTATAATTATTTAATATAAATATTATTTTTATAAATAATCTGTCGCTAAAGACCACCTATAGTGACAGAACTGTCGCTATATGTGTTCTTCATGTTCTTGAGCATTCATAAGGCAGTTTCGTGGGTGCTACTTTGACCAAGAATCGTGCACGATGTAATGTGTTTTTGGGCATGCTATTGATCAGATCGTGTAGTGCTAGCGTAAGATTACATAATACAACAATAATCATGATCATAAAACTTATAACCAAGAAGATCTAAGCCTTCAAAAGTGTTGCCAGTACTGTTCTTCATTTCTGGGTTACCCAGAAATGAAGAACAGATCATGGGTCATACTTTAAGCCTTCACTACATCCTATCCTTGTAATGTTTTTATGATCTTTAAGCTGTAGTGTGTAGCCAACATGCAAGGGTAGAGAACAATTACATAAAAACAACATAACAACATCTGAGTTAGCAGATCTATGCCGGTCAACCCATGTCAGATGACACGGTCAAGCGTTTTCTGGGTTACCTAGAAAATGACTTTCATGCAAGTCTGACTTGGTTTGACCGTCGACTACGCTTCACCTGTTAACTGTTTAGGTGATCTTAAGGCACAACAATGAAGTCTAACAAACGTACTACAACTTAGATGCAAGAACAACAACAAAAAGACTAACAACAGAAAGATCTTGACGTCAGAAAAAGTTGTCAGGCCATTTCTGGGAAAAATCTGGGTTACCAAGAAATGTTCGGTCAATGCCGGTCAACAGTCTTTGACCATTAATAACATGAAATCTATGCATCTTATGACCCTAGATCCAGATCCAGAACAAAGATCTCTCAACATACTACCAAAAACAACATTTAAACATACAAAAACCTAAACATAATGAAATCTATGAGGTCTGACATTCGTTGTCAGCCATCAAAATAAAATTTTTCCAGAATTTAAAGAACATCAAATCCGAGCCTCTAGATGTTATGGATTCAACATCTAGCAACCCAGATCATCATTATATACCATAAACAACATATTTTAACAATGAATCATAACATCTAACGACAGATTTTTGGTAAGATTGTATGGCTAGGGTTTATACCTTCTGTGAACGATTTTGATTTCTGGCTTCTGATTTGGTTAGTGGATTTCGTGGGGCTTTGATATGGAACTGATATGCTAATGAAATTTGGAGGTGAGAGCTTGAGAGAGTCAAGGATGAGAGTTGGTATAAAATAAGTGAACAAATGACACTTTCTCTCTCTCAAATCTATTTAAATCCTTTAGATGCAATGAATTGCCTGCTGAAATGGCTGATTGCTGTCAATTTTAAGTAACTAGAAAGTCAAGGTTAGCTCACCAACTAAAGTATTGGCAAATCTAGCAAGTTAGCTTCAATAATGCATACAAGGGCAATTTGGTCTTTTGGCTTGGAATTTTAAGGGCAAAGCTTGTAATCATGCATACCCTTAGGGTTTGACCTTTAGGGTTTTTCACAAAAAAATATAGGAATTCCAATTTAGGGTTTGTACAAAATTTTTTTTTTAATAAATTTTAGTTTTTAAAATGTTGAAATTAGGGTTTCCTAATTAAGATTAATTTTTTAATTACATTATACATTAACATTAGGATTTTAATGACCACTAATTAGCATTTAGCTTGCAATTAACAATTAGGGTTACCAATTTAGCAAATTAGGGTTACTAATTTACAATTAGGGTTTCTAGCTAATTAGGGTTTTACCTAATTAATCATTTAATACACAACATAAAACATATATAACAGTCTTAAACTCACAATTTATTTTAAATTAGGGTTTCACTCAATAAAACTAGGGTTTAACCAATTAATATTAGGGTTTTAAAATTATACACCATAATTGACCAACCATTCTCTATACGTACATACAGTGCATATTTATAGCACTGAAAAATTAAAATATAATATTATTATATTATTATTCTCATTCCTTGATAAAAATCCAAAATTAAGGTTTAGATTTTGTATCTGATTTATTCTCCTATATTTAACCTTAATAATTAAGGTAAAATAATTAACTTAATAATCTGTACTAAAATTCATATAATAAAATAATTATTATAATTATTCTTAAAAATTACTCCATATATTATTTAAATAATATATGCTTATATTTTCATGGAAAATAATTAATAAAAACCTTTCTACCATATTAGTTATTATAAGAATATACTTAATAATAATTAATAATTCTAGAATAAAATTATTTGTAAATATTTATGTAATAAATATATTTTTATTTATCACATAATTACATATACACATTATCTTGTACAAATCCTCATCCTTAAAATTAATAAAAAAAAATTTACGCAAAATTTCTGATTTATTTATATAAAAAATATCGGGTTGTTACACCATTCGTCGAAGCACTTAAGCAGATGCCACATTATGTCAAATTCATGAAAGAGATACTTTCAAAGAAACACAGGCTCAAGGAATTCAAAACAAAGGCATTGATTGAAGAATGCAATGCAATTTTGTAGAAAAAGCTCCCTCTTAAACTGAAAGATCCGGGGAGCTTCACAATATCGTTTGCGATTGGCAATCAAGATGTGGGGAAAGCCCTTTGTGATCTTGGTGCAAGCATAAACCTCATGCCACTATCCATTTACCGAAAGCTGGGGTTAAAGGAAGTAAAGAATATCAACATCAGTCTTCAGCTCGCAGATAGATCAATAACATATCCACTGAGGATAGTCGAAGACGTGTTGGTGAAGGTTGAATCTTTGATCTTTCCAGCTGATTTTGTGGGGCTAGATTTTGAAGAAGATAAAAATATCCCTATCATCTTGGGACGACCATTCCTTACGACTGGACGAACACTGATTGGCGTGCCTGACGGAGAACTGATTATAAAAGTGTTCGATCAGGTAGTGAAGGTGAAAGTGTTTAAGGAAATCCCAATCCCGACTGACAAGAAAGAGTGTGAGTTGCTCGAGGAATCTACATATGTCAAATTCGGGGATTGCAGAAAGATTGGTGGTCTTAAGGCACTGATTGAGGATAGTAAGTCAACTTCAATCTCAAACATGCAATTGAAAGGGCATGCAATATAACGATGTTGGTTATGTGCTATTAATAAACAACATGCCGCGAATAACCCAACTAATACAGGATAACACAAGGAGTAGTCAGGCTGAAAGACTCAAAAACAAGCGCTAATTGGGAGGCAACCCAAATTAATTCCATTTACAATATTTTTTATGTTATTTAGTTAAATTTGTAGTTTAATATGTAATTCTAGTATCAAGTAATTTTATTTCGGTCCAATAGATAGTTAGTTAAGTCATGATTTCTAGTTAATTCGACCTTACATGCTCAATTTTCATGATGTTATCTTATATTTATGATTTCAATGTGTTTCAGGTGTTTAGGATGTCAATGGACATGCATTTGATGAGAAGAAGTTGAAAGTTCAAAACCATCTGCAGAATACTCCCCCCCCCCCCCGTCGGGGCGGGAATTTTTTTGTGAAGGATACCCCCGCCGGGGCGGGGGTCTTAAGCCAGAAACAAAATACCCCCCGCCGGGGTGGGCATCTGCAGTATAAATACCCCCCGTCGGGGCGGGGGTATAGGAATTGGACCGTTTTATTCTGCATATTAACCGACTTCTTCCCTTCATTACCGCTTCTCCCATAACCGATCCCCACTCTCTATCCCACTAACTCCCCACAAACTACCACACATTCCCCACTTCTCATCTCCATTAACTCACTAATTCACCCAATATCCTTCTCTATAAATACAAACCCTAAATCCTCAACTCCACGCCATATCTCCATCCAATTTCAGTCACTAAAAGGTTAGGGTTTCACTAATTCAACTTTGATAGCAACAAGGATGGAGACAAATTCAAATTGGCATCACTCACAGGAGCAATATCATCAATAGAAAAGGGAAATCAGTGGGTAAGCTACAAGTTCAGTTTGTCATCATACTTTTGCATTCAAGTTTGTCAGATTGGGGATATTATAAGTCGTGCACACCAAGTGTTTGACAAATTGTGCAAGTGAAGTTTGGGGGAATCTGTGATCCAATTAACCGCCATGGCACCAAAAACACCATCCAAGCAACAACGGGGCGAAGGTTCAGGGTCTACACCACTGTCGTAAATTTGTGAGTGCCAGTGCCGCTGACAAGTACAATTATTTAGTGTCCAAAGCACTAACTCATGAGTGGGGCTTGGCACCAGACAATGTCGATGAGGAAATGAAGAGGCAGATATACGAGAAAGGTTGGGATATGTTTATTGATGAGCCAGAACCAGTAATAGTCAATATGGTGAAGGAGTTATATGCAAATGCTGACGATAGGGCTCCATTTAGTGCATTCGTGAGGGTTAAATAGGTGCCCTTCAGTCCAGAGTCTATCAAAAATTATTACAGTCTGCGAGCACTAACGGTATGCCATTATGCGCAATTGCATGACAGTGGTCCTGATTCTAATCAAATTCTAGCTGAAATAACTAAGTCGGGTACTACATGGGTTAAAGGCCGAAAGGGTTGCATAATCTTCCTCATCAAAGACTTGAGCCGCTATGGTAAGATATGGTATGCGTTCTTGTGCGCAAAGTTGTTCCCGTCCACGCATACCACTGAGGTAACGAGGGAGAAAGTGCTTCTACTGTACGCAATTGTGCATGACTTCAGCATCGTTGTTGGTGCCATTATCAGCTTCTCTATACGGCGATGCCTGCGAGGGCCATTTTTCGATGGCCTGCCTCACCCATCCCTTATCTGTGGGTTGTGTAGGCAAACTGGTATTAAATGGTCCAAAGATTAGCCTTCCCAATAGCCTCTCTAGCTTTTGGACTTCCGCATGATTGCACGCTACACGGTCTGGCCTGGGGGAGAATCACATCCAAGAAGAGTTAGGTTTATATTTCCACAAGCCTCTATGGAGGAAGACGATGTTGAGGACTCCTCTGAAGATGATGAGTTCCAGGATGACAAGATGGCTGGAGAGCAGGAGACTGCAGAGAGTTAAAGGACAGGCAGATTTATGTTAAGTAACTAATTTCGCAGTCTCCAGCACCTTGTGGACAAAAGGGATAAAGAAGCCAACTGACAGATGAGGCGATTGGCGGCCAGGCAGGACCATATGTTTAATGCCATGAACACGTCCTTTGCCTCGCTAAATGCGGCCTTACAGACTCTGAATCTTGCCCTAGCCGCAGCCGCACAGTTTCCATATCAGATGCCCGAGCCCATGCCACAATTTCCACCATCTGATTCTGACAATGAAGAGCACCGGCTTTATGAGCCACGACCGCCATCACCACCATCACCTCAACCTTAGATGCTTACATAGAAGTTCTCTTATGCTTAATGTTATATTTTTACAATGAGGGCATTGTAATTGCTAAGTTTGGGGGAGTTAGTTTACTTTAGTTTGTTTTTGCATGTTTAGTTTAGTTTGCTATATTTTTGCATATGTTATCATGTTTAGGTTTAGATTCATTACGTTGCATTCATGTAGTATAATTGCATAATAGTTTGCATAAGTAAAGTAGTAGTGTAAATAGTTTTTTATTAGTTTCTGTTATTCTTATTCCGTATTATAAAAAATAAAAGAATGGAAAAATTTGAAAAAATCACAAAAATTTAGTTAGTATTGTATTTCTCTTGCATGAGTCCAGCTGTTTGATAAGTTAAAGTCTGTTTTAGCCAATGATGAGACTGACTTTGAGTATAAAATTATAGTATTGACTATTAGAGCTTTGATGTGATTTCTTGTTATGAATCGAATCTTTATCTGTTTGAAACTGGTATAAAAAGGTTAGCACAGTAAAAACAATTACGTTGACTGATTGCGTTTAAATTGATACATAATGGAACTCAAAAGGATAATGCTAGTTTGAATGAAAGAATAACAAGAATAGGCAGTGATGGCTAAAATTAGACAAGAACCTAAGTTTTGGGAAAAATTTGGGGTATATAAGCTATTATCTAAAAAAATAAAAAAAAAATAAAAAACATCATGGCTTGTCTAGTTTCGTGGCCTTTGTTACTTGAGTAAGTAAGCCCGAGGGGATTATCTTTACACTTAGGGCCCTAAGGCCTTAAAAGTTTGGGAGTCGTTGGTTGAAAGCTCGTTAAGGTAGCATTGAAAAGCCTAAGAGAATAAGACATTGCATATCCATGTGTATATATAAAAAGTATAAAATGGGAAATAAGAGCAAAAAGCCCCCATAATTGAAAAATAAAGCATAAGTACCCTATTTGGACCCTTAATATTGGTAATTGTTTGAGTTTAGTTGGATCTTGGCTATTTTTTGGATTTCTTGAGTTTTACTGTATGATGCATTCTAAGAGACTTATTATGTGTTAAATTTAATGTTATATCAGTTGGTGTAGTTGTTGAGAACACACACACTATATCAGTTGTAAGACCCCGAATTTTATGAAATAAAAGTATGCAATTTTTCTTATAATTACTATTTAGTAAATGGTTAAATTGATAAAAGTTTAAAGTTATGGGTGAAATATGAATTTTTTTCAAAATAAGCAAGTGGTTATAAAATAATCATTGTTGTCGGGGAATATTCGTTTGGTCGTGGAATATTCTTTCTGTCGGAGAATATTCGTACGACGGCGCATCTATTTGTGGGCCCCATAACGAATAACTGTCGGGTGAAGGAAAACGACAAATTTGAGTTTTTATAAATAACGACGTAGTTGTTACTGTTAACACTGTTGGAATACCCGGTGGTTAAAATACAGTAATACGCGTTATTGCACAGTAGCACACGGTATTGCATAGTATTTTTAAAATTATTGATTCTTACGTAAGAAGGCACTACTCAATAATTGTTACAGTAATTACTGTTCAATATTTTATTTTATTGATTCAATAATTGCTACGTTGAAATTTTATATTATTGTTGTTCAATAATTGTTGCTGCACAGTATTTTCCATTATCAGATCAATAATTCATATTATTTGAATAGTATTATTAGATAGCATTATTGGCAATGTCTAGAAAGTTCTGTCTAAGGAGAGGTTTGGTCATCTAATTGCGCGCTAGTAAGGAGAAATCCTTATTGGAAAGCCCCCTCTTTCCTGGGAACGGCCTGGTTGTCATAAATGTGATTCTGTAATATTATTTGTTAATAATTAATTATTGATTCATATGATAAGAAAATATTTATTTTATGTGGATATAAATGAGGGATATATTTTTGTGGTTAAAAAATGAAGGAGTTAATGTTGAGATTTTTATCCGTATTTTTGTCGGAATGGAGGTATTAAAAATCAGGGTTTTTGAGATATTTTGCGGGGGTTATAATTTTTAATCCGACCGTTGGATCGTGGTAATTTTTGGATATGTTATACATATATAAGTTGAGTATACGTCCATAAATTTTGAACCGTTAAAAATGAACGTATGATTTATTATGAATTTTACGAGATGACTGGTTCAGAAATTGTTGAATTTTCGGAGTTTATCATTTTGGTGGAAAATTCTAGAATTGGTGGGCCCCACTTGTGGTTGGTGAAGAAATGTGCTGAATTATATTTCAAATGTGGTGGGTGAGAATAGTAGCAGGTAAAGCCATCAGGTTGCAGGTCAAACCTACCAAAATTTTCCTATAAATAGAGGGCTAAGTTAGAATTGAAAATCACACCAGAAACATAAGCTTTCTCTCTTTCTCTCTCTATATTATGAAGCATATTTTGTGAGTTTTTAGATACTTGGTGAGTTGCTATTCATCAGTGCAAGTTTCCTTCAGCATCATATCCGATATCCAGTCAGAAGTACTACTCTTTTGAGGTAAGGGATAGTAAGGGATAGTAATGGATTTTAAGGGTTGTTATGATTTTCAGTTTCGTAATTTTTCTGATCTTCAAAAATTCTGGAAAAATTTGAAATGATATTTTGATGAGTTTTCTTGATTGTGTCCAAAAATGGTGATTTTTGAATGTATAGATTGAGAGTTATGAATTTTATGAGAAAAGACTATTTTAAAAGTAACAGCTTATAATTCCTTGTGGTTAACTCCAAAATTGATGAAATTTTTATTGGGAGTACATGTATATGATAGAAGTATACTCTGTAAATTTCAGAATTTTTAGACAAAAGTACAATTTTTGATAAATGTCTAAATATTCGACTATTTTGGCCATATGAAAAATAGTAAATGAATTAAATATGTTTTGTGAAGAAAGAAAATTGGAAAATAGGATTTTATGGCTTGAGAATCCTATATGAGGTATATGCAGATTTTTGATGAGGGTTTTGGTTATTGATGATGAAATTGTAAGAGTTGGCATTTTATGATGATTAAATGCATTAATTAGTAAAGTGTAAACAATTAAAATAAATTGTTTATAAATTTAAGTAATGTTATTCTTTCAATATCATTATACCGAAATATTGGTATGAATTTTATTGTAGAATTTCTATCTTTTGTGTCGGGGTTACTATTCATGAGTTACGAATATTACTCTTGAGATTAAAACTATATGTTGATCATATTATTTTTATCATCATATATAATATTTTTATAACCCTGATGTTGAAATTCTCTTTCACTGGAGTGTAAAGATGGATAGATTATTGGTATGATCATGACTAGGGTTCTCTTTGGCCTGTAGTGCAAAGTTGAATTGTGACTGGTATGATCATGACCATTGAATTTATAATTGAATATCTTAAGCTTAAGTGCAAAGGTGAATTGATCAACATGGTTATAATTATTGTTTATATAAATTCTGAAATGATTATATATTTCTTTGAGATATGAATATATTTGGCCTGTAGTGCAAATATGAATTGTTGATGAATATCTTTGGCATGTAGTGCAAAGATGGCCTGTTGATGAATATCTTTGGCCTGTAGTGCAAAGATGAACTGTTGTTGAATATCTTTGGCATGTAGTGCAAAGATGAACTGTTGTTGAATATCTTTGGCCCGTAGTGCAAAGATGGTTTGTTGATGAATATCTTTGGCCCGTAGTGCAAAGATGGATTTGTTAGTATGATTATAAACATGAACTGTGATTTGGTATAACCATGATCTTTGATGTTTCAGGTAAAGACAGGTGATGAAAATATTCTTCGTCCTGGGTGCGAAGAAAAATTTATAGTCACAATTATGATTATGAGTTATTCATATGATTGTGGAAAGGAACTGTTGAGTGATGTTACATGGATAAAATATTATTGGTGGATTTTTAACATGGAGAAGATAATAGGCTTTATAGTCTATTTGACTCTTCTAATGGATTGCTCGTTCCGCTGCAACTATGGTTGAAATTTTTATCATTTACCATATGTTCTAAATCTCTGATTGATGAAGGCTATTGATAATTGAATTATCTTTAGTCATGATATTCTTTACTGAGCTAGTTGTGCTCACCCTTTTGCTTCACAATTCCTTTCAGGTAATAAGAGTGTAGCTGGGTCGAGCGGGGGTAACGGGGAAATAGAACGGTGGTCTCTAGCTGTGGATGTTCTCCCGAAGCAGTATAGAAAAGTTCATTTAGTAGTTTTATTTGGTGAATCCAATAGGGTAAGGCGAACCCAACGTTGGAAGGGTGTTTTGTCACTATCATACAAGATGTCTAATGACATACAACCTCGTGTCATCATAAGACATGATTGTGCACATCCACTTGCCGAGTATATCTATGGGCACTACCTATATAATCTTGGTGTTTGTTTGAAGTATAATTCTCAATTAGAGACAGTGGAGATAATGATAAGTCAAGAGAAGACTCCCCATTGGGAAGAATATGATAGTAATCTTCTCGTTTTTCTTTGGGGTCTATTGGGTCAACCAAGGATAATTCTGTGGCCATATGATATCTATCATAACCTAGACGCATGGCCTCCCATGTACGAAGGTTTTCTTGAGTACTTCCCAAAGATTCTAATTTCTAAAACAGTTTTTGACTGTACCTTTATGTAAGGTACCTTTGTGAGGTGCTGACACATGATGGTGTCCAATGTCACATTTGGTATATATTTGTATCCAAACTCACGGCATATCTGTTGTTGTATTTTGCACGACAATTGTGGTAATAAAGTTGTAGTTATTTCTGTACCATGTATTTGGCGACTCAGAATGGGTTGGATAGAATGGACCTATTTTGGGGTCGTCACAGGTGGTATCAGAGCTATAAGTAAAGAGCCCCGAGCCTTTCGCTGGTGACTTCCTGTTGATGGGGGATGCACCGAAGCCAGACTCTCCGTAGGGGACGCCGTTCTGCGGTGGCAAACTGATAGGTACCACTGTGAGGTGCTGTGGTTGAAGCACCATGTGAGTTACAGGTGGTATCAGAGCTTAGGGATATGATCTCTGGCGGAGATCGGGGAATACAACTAGGAGGGTAGAGATGAGTAAATCCTTCGCTAGTGTGTCCTACCTAAGCTTATTTGTTGGTCAGTCATAATATTGGGATATTATGTGATATGTTAATTTGTTCAATTAACCCTTATTTTGAAGCTGTATTCTAGAATGATATCTGAAATACAGGAGATGAGCAATGGAGAAATCATGAGGACAGGGAAGATGAAATCTGAAATGAAAGTACGGTATTCTCAACTCTTCGAAATACCAGGTATGTAAATTTCGGGGACGAAATTTCATAAGGAGGGGAGATTGTAAGACCCCGAATTTTATGAAATAAAAGTATGCAATTTTTCTTATAATTACTATTTAGTAAATGGTTAAATTGATAAAAGTTTAAAGTTATGGGTGAAATATGAATTTTTTTCAAAATAAGCAAGTGGTTATAAAATAATCATTGTTGTCGGGGAATATTCGTTTGGTCGTGGAATATTCTTTCTGTCGGAGAATATTCGTACGACGGCGCATCTATTTGTGGGCCCCATAACGAATAACTGTCGGGTGAAGGAAAACGACAAATTTGAGTTTTTATAAATAACGACGTAGTTGTTACTGTTAACACTGTTGGAATACCCGGTGGTTAAAATACAGTAATACGCGTTATTGCACAGTAGCACACGGTATTGCATAGTATTTTTAAAATTATTGATTCTTACGTAAGAAGGCACTACTCAATAATTGTTACAGTAATTACTGTTCAATATTTTATTTTATTGATTCAATAATTGCTACGTTGAAATTTTATATTATTGTTGTTCAATAATTGTTGCTGCACAGTATTTTCCATTATCAGATCAATAATTCATATTATTTGAATAGTATTATTAGATAGCATTATTGGCAATGTCTAGAAAGTTCTGTCTAAGGAGAGGTTTGGTCATCTAATTGCGCGCTAGTAAGGAGAAATCCTTATTGGAAAGCCCCCTCTTTCCTGGGAACGGCCTGGTTGTCATAAATGTGATTCTGTAATATTATTTGTTAATAATTAATTATTGATTCATATGATAAGAAAATATTTATTTTATGTGGATATAAATGAGGGATATATTTTTGTGGTTAAAAAATGAAGGAGTTAATGTTGAGATTTTTATCCGTATTTTTGTCGGAATGGAGGTATTAAAAATCAGGGTTTTTGAGATATTTTGCGGGGGTTATAATTTTTAATCCGACCGTTGGATCGTGGTAATTTTTGGATATGTTATACATATATAAGTTGAGTATATGTCCATAAATTTGAACCGTTAAAAATGAACGTATGATTTATTATGAATTTTACGAGATGACTGGTTCAGAAATTGTTGAATTTTCGGAGTTTATCATTTTGGTGGAAAATTCTAGAATTGGTGGGCCCCACTTGTGGTTGGTGAAGAAATGTGCTGAATTATATTTCAAATGTGGTGGGTGAGAATAGTAGCAGGTAAAGCCATCAGGTTGCAGGTCAAACCTACCAAAATTTTCCTATAAATAGAGGGCTAAGTTAGAATTGAAAATCACACCAGAAACATAAGCTTTCTCTCTTTCTCTCTCTATATTATGAAGCATATTTTGTGAGTTTTTAGATACTTGGTGAGTTGCTATTCATCAGTGCAAGTTTCCTTCAGCATCATATCCGATATCCAGTCAGAAGTACTGCTCTTTTGAGGTAAGGGATAGTAAGGGATAGTAATGGATTTTAAGGGTTGTTATGATTTTCAGTTTCGTAATTTTTCTGATCTTCAAAAATTCTGGAAAAATTTGAAATGATATTTTGATGAGTTTTCTTGATTGTGTCCAAAAATGGTGATTTTTGAATGTATAGATTGGGAGTTATGAATTTTATGAGAAAAGACTATTTTAAAAGTAACAGCTTATAATTCCTTGTGGTTAACTCCAAAATTGATGAAATTTTTATTGGGAGTACATGTATATGATAGAAGTATACTCTGTAAATTTCAGAATTTTTAGACAAAAGTACAATTTTTGATAAATGTCTAAATATTCGACTATTTTGGCCATATGAAAAATAGTAAATGAATTAAATATGTTTTGTGAAGAAAGAAAATTGGAAAATAGGATTTTATGGCTTGAGAATCCTATATGAGGTATATGCAGATTTTTGATGAGGGTTTTGGTTATTGATGATGAAATTGTAAGAGTTGGCATTTTATGATGATTAAATGCATTAATTAGTAAAGTGTAAACAATTAAAATAAATTGTTTATAAATTTAAGTAATGTTATTCTTTCAATATCATTATACCGAAATATTGGTATGAATTTTATTGTAGAATTTCTATCTTTTGTGTCGGGGTTACTATTCATGAGTTACGAATATTACTCTTGAGATTAAAACTATATGTTGATCATATTATTTTTATCATCATATATAATATTTTTATAACCCTGATGTTGAAATTCTCTTTCACTGGAGTGTAAAGATGGATAGATTATTGGTATGATCATGACTAGGGTTCTCTTTGGCCTGTAGTGCAAAGTTGAATTGTGACTGGTATGATCATGACCATTGAATTTATAATTGAATATCTTAAGCTTAAGTGCAAAGGTGAATTGATCAACATGGTTATAATTATTGTTTATATAAATTCTGAAATGATTATATATTTCTTTGAGATATGAATATATTTGGCCTGTAGTGCAAATATGAATTGTTGATGAATATCTTTGGCATGTAGTGCAAAGATGGCCTGTTGATGAATATCTTTGGCCTGTAGTGCAAAGATGAACTGTTGTTGAATATCTTTGGCATGTAGTGCAAAGATGAACTGTTGTTGAATATCTTTGGCCCGTAGTGCAAAGATGGTTTGTTGATGAATATCTTTGGCCCGTAGTGCAAAGATGGATTTGTTAGTATGATTATAAACATGAACTGTGATTTGGTATAACCATGATCTTTGATGTTTCAGGTAAAGACAGGTGATGAAAATATTCTTCGTCCTGGGTGCGAAGAAAAATTTATAGTCACAATTATGATTATGAGTTATTCATATGATTGTGGAAAGGAACTGTTGAGTGATGTTACATGGATAAAATATTATTGGTGGATTTTTAACATGGAGAAGATAATAGACTTTATAGTCTATTTGACTCTTCTAATGGATTGCTCGTTCCGCTGCAACTATGGTTGAAATTTTTATCATTTACCATATGTTCTAAATCTCTGATTGATGAAGGCTATTGATAATTGAATTATCTTTAGTCATGATATTCTTTACTGAGCTAGTTGTGCTCACCCTTTTGCTTCACAATTCCTTTCAGGTAATAAGAGTGTAGCTGGGTCGAGCGGGGGTAACGGGGAAATAGAACGGTGGTCTCTAGCTGTGGATGTTCTCCCGAAGCAGTATAGAAAAGTTCATTTAGTAGTTTTATTTGGTGAATCCAATAGGGTAAGGCGAACCCAACGTTGGAAGGGTGTTTTGTCACTATCATACAAGATGTCTAATGACATACAACCTCGTGTCATCATAAGACATGATTGTGCACATCCACTTGCCGAGTATATCTATGGGCACTACCTATATAATCTTGGTGTTTGTTTGAAGTATAATTCTCAATTAGAGACAGTGGAGATAATGATAAGTCAAGAGAAGACTCCCCATTGGGAAGAATATGATAGTAATCTTCTCGTTTTTCTTTGGGGTCTATTGGGTCAACCAAGGATAATTCTGTGGCCATATGATATCTATCATAACCTAGACGCATGGCCTCCCATGTACGAAGGTTTTCTTGAGTACTTCCCAAAGATTCTAATTTCTAAAACAGTTTTTGACTGTACCTTTATGTAAGGTACCTTTGTGAGGTGCTGACACATGATGGTGTCTAATGTCACATTTGGTATATATTTGTATCCAAACTCACGGCATATCTGTTGTTGTATTTTGCACGACAATTGTGGTAATAAAGTTGTAGTTATTTCTGTACCATGTATTTGGCGACTCAGAATGGGTTGGATAGAATGGACCTATTTTGGGGTCGTCACATCAGTTATAACAGTTTAAGATTTGATGATTGATGAGGAATTTACAGATTGGTTTTGGTATGAAGTCTAATCATGTTTGCTTCCTTTCTTTGAGGCCGATTGAATAGACTTGTCTTTGTCATTACTGTTGGATTCGTAGGCATGTAGATTAGTTGCATTCCATCACATTTTTATTTTTTTTTGTGCTCGAGGACTAGCACAGGTTTAAGTTTGGAGGAGTTTGATGAGTAGGTTTTATATCTACGAATCAGCCTCTAATTCGGACTTAAACTGTGTTGATCCTGTATATTTATGTTCATTTTTACTTGTTTATGTTTGTTTTATGTTTAGGTGGTGTGGCGTGGCGTAGCATTAGTGGCAAAAAGTTGGTGTTGTGACAGGGAGTGGCATCAAAATGAGCAAAAAGTGCAGCTGCAGAACTACACTCCGTCGAGGCGGGCAATATACAAAGGAAAACCCCCGCCGGGGCGGGGGTACTTGGCCAACTACAGAAACACCCCCCGCCGGGGCGGGCCTCTATAGTGTAAATATCCCAGACCGGGGCGGGGGTACAAGGCAAGATAAAGAGTTATGTTTCAATTAGAGTTCTGCAGCAGCGTGAAGGGGAGCAAGTTGGCATGGCTTGGGACTTCAATTGGAGTCGGTTTTATGACAAAATAGATGACCATTGATCAGATAACAACAATAAAAGGGGGACATAACAACAATCAATCAAGAAGTAAGATTAAGCCCTAATTTGAGTGAAGAACATTGGAGGAAAGAATTGAAGGTCAGAATCACGAAGATTACGAGTTGGAGTGAAGAAGAAGGGTGGTTTTGTATCTATTCTACTTCTTTAATTCAATTATTATAATTAGGATGATGGGCTCTTTTATTATTTCAGTTTTTATTTCATTCATGATGAACTAAGTTACTTTTTATTAATATGATGGATCTTTATGGTTGAATGATGATTGTGAAGCCTTAATTTTAGTTTAATAATCAATCTATTCAGTTTATCTACCGTGATTTGTGTTTAATTTATGAATTGTCTGATCACCAATTCTGTGTGGATTTGTATGGATTTGAGAGATGATGTATGAATCTAGACTTAGTCACTTTACCATGTGTTCTTGAATTATGTGTTTTAATGGAATCTTGATGAATGTTAGGGTAGAGATATACCTAATATCACATGTAATCATGTAGAGAACTTGAATTTAAACCTTATTTGATTTTAATTCATATAGAGGTATAGTGAATTAGTTGATTAGGGTGTTTGACTTAATTCTATATAATTTCTGGATTTAAGTTAATACGGTATTAGTGCATTGAATGATGGCTAATTCTACATGAGTGTTCTTGATTAATAACTAAGATAGCGAATTAAACTGGATTAAAGTGTGATAATCGGAGTGAGACTTAAAGTGAAGTTGTAAGCCTAATTCTCCAATATTTGCTTGAATTTACGGTTTTTAAGTTGTGTTAATTGATTGGTATTTTTAGTTTCTTAGTTTTTCTTAATTATAATTATTGATTTGGATAGTTTAATAAAACTAGGTTATTAGAAAACTGGTAATTGTTAGTGTTAGGAATAAGCATGTGAGTAATATTCCTATTTATATATGATTTGATTATGATATGTATGAATGAATATTCAAGTATGCTTGCATTAAGAAAAGCTATAAAGTCCTTTGATAGAAAATAGAAATATATATACAAGGACTTAGAATGAATTGATCAAATGTGTAAGGTTGATCCTAAATAAGCAAAACAACTTTGTAAAGTCCTTAAAAAGAAATGATGTACAAGGACTATAAATATAGAAAGATCAAACTTGTTAGGTTGATCTTATAATGTAATAGATAGGCTTGTCTGATCATCGAGCACTGCACTAGAAATTGTAGTCTGCCATGAGAGTCAAGGAAAACTCGAGAACTATCGAGGTAGAATCGTAGTCTGCAAGATAGTAGATCTCGGAGTTCGTAGATTTCCAGGAGAGACGAGGAAGGATCGTAGTGTGTCGAGAAGAACTTCCTTGGAGCCGTAGTCTACTGAGGAAGTCATGTTCAGAATCGTAGAGACAGCCTGTCTAAGAGCTGAACGAGCATCTGCCAAAGCCAAGTCAAGAATCGTAGACCATACTCGAAGTCGTAGAGTCTACTGATCATACCAAAGGCAGAGATCGTAGTCGAGCAAGATCAGATGAAGACAACAAGCTTAAGAACATAAATCGTAGAGTGTCAACATCTGATCTCGGAGTCGTAGTGTCTACAGAACCAAAGCTAAATCGTAGAGTGCAGAACTAAGACTTTAATAGAGGTGCTCATAACGCCAAGGCAGAATCGTAGAGTAAACATGATTCTCAACATATGAGCACTCCCTAAATATCCAAAGCATGAAGCCTCTGGTCTGCTGCAATGATACATCCCACCTGAAGGAAACCGGAGAGCACTCAACGAATAACATGCAGGCTAACAGAAGATCTAAGCACCAACCCAATGAACATCTAGATTGAGTTGTGAAGCCATTCAAGATGAAGTCTTCCACAAGTTGATCAGAAGAAGACTTTGGTCAAAGTAACTGACTAAGGAAAGCCAGCAAGTGCAGTAGCTGTCAAAAGAAAGAAGACAGTGATCTTAGGATTAACCCGGATCGTAGTGTTTGCCAAACAAAGAAGGAACTGATAAAGTGTACACAAAGATACTGGTCAAGCTTATGAAGAACAAGGCTAAAGTGATTAAGCATTGGGTCAGTCCATTGATGATAAGTGAATGGGAGATCACAAGGAGAAAGCGAGCTGGGCATGCCACAAATCTGATGTGTCTTGCTATTCAGAAGAGACCAGAACAAGGAGTCAAGCTATCAGTTACTGAGATCAGTCGAGGAAAACAGAAGTGTTGAAGCACTGCACAAGAGAAAGAAGAGGTGATTTGCATTGAAGATTCAACGAACACTCTTCAGGATCGTAGTGTTGTCTCAACCTGTTAATGAGAAACATTCAACAAGACACACTACGATCAGGTCCAAGAACATCTACATCAGAATCGTAGAGTTCGGTCATCTGAAGATTGAAGCATTGGTAACTGTTCAACCTGAAGACTGATATTCAACCATTGCTAGTTGAGAGCATCGATTCAAAAGGACATATCCCTACGTTCTAATCGAGAAGTCAGAAAGGAGAAATAAAGATGACTACCTGCCTGAGACATCAAAGTGACATCTTTGATGAGGTAGGTGAAATAGTAGATTGCAGTGTCAGAAAGTCATAAAGGAACTGTCATGTCACATCTGCAGTCTACATAAAATAACTCGAGATCTACGAAACAATTCAAATAGCTCCCAATGGCTACATTCCAATGGGAAGGTTGTGAAGGAGTATAAATCAACAAGAGCTTTAAAGATCAAGTGTTGCTGCAGTTGCAGAATCGTTGAGTTGTTGGAATGTTATATTGTTGACTCTACAAGTTCCACCAGAGCTTAACAGAACAAGTCTCAGTGATAGTGAGACTACAAAGGTGGAAGTGAAGCATCTTTGAAGAAGGACTTGAATAGACTAAAGCTTCACTCAACTAAAGATGAGAATGCCACTGAAGATGGCAACTAAGCTGAGAGCCGAGAAGGAAAAGAAGATAGCATTCAGAAAAGTGACAGAGCACAAAGAAGAACCAGAGAGCCACTCTACGAATCACCATGTACCAAAAGATGAAACAGAACAAGTGCAGAACCATGTCTGAAAACCAGTTAAGAAGGGTTCAGGGAATGCTAAGTGCTAGACGAAGTCTACCAAAAGCTCAAACACTTAGCAAACCCAAATGGTGATGGTGCAAAGCTAACATCAGATGAAGATGAGTAGAACAGAATGAAGATCAGCTGCATCTGAAGAGATGTGGTCCAGACTCTACGCAGAATGCTAAGAGGACCACGCCAAGCTGCTAAGTGTAGAAGATGTTCAAGCTTAAAGACATCTTAGCAGCAAGGCACCAAAAATAATAACTACACCAACAAGTAGCCAGGGCCTGAGGGGTTTTTGTCCGGAGGAACTAAATGAAGTTCCAAGCCTACTGGGCTTGAAGAGTTTTTAGAGAACTAGATGAGTTGCAAGGTTGCTGGCCTTGAAGAATTCTTAGTGAACAGAAGTTCCAAGGCTGCTAGCCTGGAAGGATTCTTAGTGATTCAGGGTGCTGCCCTTCCTTAATGGAAATTCTGCTAGTTAAGCAGAAGAGTGAATTAGGAGCTTGAGTCTCTGAACCACTTAAAATCTCTTGTGTCTTTTACATTCAGTCATTTACTTTCTATCATTTACATTATGTACCTAACTGCTATAAATGCTATGTATGTATTAACTGCTTACAACTGAACTAACTCTACGAACAATGTATGCATGTTTATGATTATATCAATGAAAGGAATCTTTTACTTATTCCACTGTGCTTGAAAAGATTCTTATGTTTGTCATATGCTAAGTCATTAGCAATACAAAATAAATGAAAAAAGTATTTGAAATTAAAAAGGATCTATTCAACCCCCCTTTTAGATCTATTGTGTGCCTACTGGGAACTAGCAGTTAGGATTAATTTCATATTAATCTTTGTGGGAACGATACTTTTTCTTACTACATGCACTTGCGTGTGAGCGTAATTAGATTTCGACCAACAAATGGCCAACTTATTCAACAAAATTTCGCTACTGGCGCTGCATCACTAATTTTTCTTTGTTAAGCCGCGCTTCAATGCTGGTTACTAACACTTGATTTTGATGAGGCGCTGCAGCGCTGGTTAAAGGCAAATTGGAGGCACTACAACCTGAGTTTCCAGTGGATTGGCTTGATGATGGCGCTACAACGTCACTCCAAGAGCAAATATAGGCGCTGCAGCGTCTGTCCTGAATCAGTGAAATTTTTTTTATCTTCCTGCACATCCAATAACCAATTCAACACAGAAACAAATAGCCAAAAATTGTACAAAAATTTTATGTAATTACTACAAACTTACTAGAATAACTAAAAATTAACAATTTAAATAAATGGATATCAACATGCAATAGAAACAAAAACTTACCTAAACTTAAAAACTAATGGCTATTACGAATTTGAAAAACCAAAACATAAGGATACCAAAGGGTTCAAATTTCCATTACCAAAATCTTGCGTACATAGATATCACAACATATGGCAACTAATGGAAGGCATCAAACAAGCAATTTAGAAATCTTACTACTAAAAAGATATCACGATAGCAAAAGATTTTCTATTATTATGCCAACATGCTATAAATATCTCGTACTATACCAACAAACTACCATTAGCATGAAAATATACTAAGATAGCTAAACATGGAAATAAAATAAACCAAACAAGTTAAAATAACACTTAAGTAAAAATGCAAGAAATAAATATCAAAAGGTATGAAATTTAAACTTTCACTTGGGTTGCCTCCCAAGAAGCGCTTGTTTATAGTCATCGGCCCGACTCTTTCATTGCCGCTCAATCTAGCTTAATCACAAAAATAACCATAACATGCCGCCTATTTGTCAATTCCTTAATGTTCATGTCGGACATGGATGATTAGCCACCCCCAAACTTCACTTCACCTATCGGCACTAAGAATCTTTCAAAACTCGAATTATCCACTAATTCGCCTTTTTGATCAAATTGAAAGCGTTCTTCGTGCGCTAGTGGGCCCTCTGGGGTTTCAAAAACCTTGAGTGTGGTTTACAACTTTTCATCAGTCTTGACAATACACTCACTCATGATCCTCTCGTCTCCTACCTCAAAATCCACAGATTGGTCAATACACACTTCGATATCTCCCTTAGCAACTTCGTGAGACTCATCGCCTTTTTCTTGCATATACACCATGCATTTCTCTTCAACCCCCTCGTTGTGATCAGTAACGACATGTTGACTACTTTGCGGTGGATTCATGATAACATTGACGAGTTATCCCATTTGGCTCTCAAGGTTCCACAATGAAGCGTCTTGGTTCGCCATTCGAACCTCATTTTTCTTTATGAAATGAGTAAGGAGCTCCTTAATCCTTCTCTCTTCTTCTCGTTTTAAGTACATGGGAAGGCTCTCCTCCAACTAAGATGTCACCTCATATTTCGGCGGAGACTGATATTCAAATTCTTTCTAATGGGAAAAATTTGGATCAAAATTTTGCTCTTGACTGTAGTTCCAAAAGTTTGGATAACCCTGATAGCCTGGATGATAATAAGTCGGTTCATCGTCAGCTCGTTCCTGACAGTAGGTATTTAGAGTGGACTGACACTCAAGATTGTCAGAAAACCTTAAGAGACTTGCAATTTGATCTTGCAATCGCTCAAGTCTTTCTTCCGATCTTGGTTGTGTCGTCCTCTCAAAAGGCCATTGATAACAATTTTCGTCCATTGTCAGAAAATAATTAAAAACAAAAAAAACAAAGATCAAACAAATAAAAGATAAATATATACGTTCAAATTAAGACTAAATTGATTGAAATCAATATTGGACAATATTAGAATAATAATTGCTTGGTAATGGCGCCAAAAACTTGTTGGTAACTTTCGTGATCACTAAACACATGCAAGTATACGCGGTCTAACAAGTAATAAAATAATTCTAATAATCATTCATATATTATTTAAATAATAATATAATCATATTTTCATGGAAAATAAATAATAAAAATATTTTTACTACAAAATTAATTTATTATAAGAATATAATTTATAGTGATCAATGTATAATTCCTTTAAAAATGATTTGCAATTATTCATGTAATAAATTAAAGTTATTTATCACATATATACATACGCTTTACCTTATACACATTCTCACCTTTATTAAAAAAAATTATACGCAAAATTCTAATTTACTTATATATAAAATATCGGGTTATTACATTCACTCTCCCTTATAAGGATTCTGTCCCCATAATCACCGTTTCAAAACTTATACATACCGGCGTAAATAACATACACAGTCATTGCAAGTAGATCTCAATCAAATTTGATCGAGCTGATCTTTAACTATTCAGCATAAAGCTTGTCTATTGATCATATAGAAGTTTGATTTCTAATAGAACTCAAATTTTTCCTTCAAAATTTATTTATAAAATAATTTACTATATATAAGAAAGTCATATATAAGAAAATAAAATTTATTTGAATAATACCTGGTATTCCATCCCCGGCTGCTACCGTATTCTGAACTGTCTTGTTGAAGACTCTTGTGGTTGATTTTGTTGGTTTGGTTGTTGAAGTTGGTCCCGTTATCGCCAGTGTTGTGACAACCCCAAAATAGGTCGATTTCTCCCAACCTATTCTGAGTCGCCAAATACATGGTGCAGAAAATAACTACAACTTTATTACAACAATTGTCGTACAAAATACAACAACACATATGCTGCGAGTTTGGATACAAATATATACTAACTGTGACTCGTGTCCCAACCGTAATGTGACAAATGCCCCATCAGTGGACAACACCTCACAGTGATACCTACATAAAGGTATAGTCAAAAACTGTTTTAGAAATGAGAATCTTTGAGAAGTGCTCAAGGAAACCTTCGTACATGGGAGGCCATGCTTCTAGTTTATGATAGATATCATATGTCCACAGAATTATCCTTGGTTGACCTAATAGACCCCAAAGAAAAATAAGAAGATTAATATCATATTCTTTCCAATGGTGAGTCTTCTCTTGACATATCATTATCTCCACTGTCTTTAATCGTGAATTATACTTCAAACAAACACCAAGATTATATAGGTAGTGCTCATAAATATACTCAGCAAGTGGATGTGCACAACCCTGTATTATAATGACATGAGGTTGTATGACATTAGACATCTTATATGATAGTGGCAAAATACCCTTCCAACGTTGGGTTTGCCTCACCCTATTGGATTCATCAAATATAACTACTAAATGATGACCATCGTTCTATTCCCCTGTTACCCCCGCTCGACCCAGCTACACTCGTATTACCTGAAAGGAATTTTGAAACAGAAGGGTGAGCACGACTAGCTCAGTAAAGAATATCATGACTAAAGATAAATAAATTATCAATAGCCTTCAACAGTAATAAATCAGAGATTTAGAACATATGGTAGATGATAAAAATTTTCAACCATAGTTGCAACGGAACGAGCAATCCATTAGAAGAGTCAAATAGACCATAAAATCTATTATATTCTCCATGTTAAAAATTCATCAACAATGTTTTATTCCTATAACATCAATCAACAGTTCTGGTCCACAATCATATAAATAACTTATATTCATAATTGTAATTCTAAATTCCTCTTCGCATATAGGACGAAGATAATTTTCATCACATGTCTTTACCTGAAACATCAAAGATTATGGTTATACCAAATCACAGTTCATGTTCATAATCATACTAATAAATTCATCTTTGCACTACGGGCCAACGATATTCGTCAATAGTTCATCGTTGCACTACTGGCCAAAGATATTCAACCACAGATCATCTTTGCACTAAAGGCCAAAGATATCCAACAACAGATCATCTTTGCATTACAGGCCAAAGATATTCAACCACAGATCATCTTTACACTACGGGCCAAAGATATTCATAAACAATTCATATTTGCACTACATGCCAAATATATTAATATTTCAAAGAAATATATAATCATTTCAGAATTTATATAAACAATAATTATAACCATGTTGATCTTTTCACATTTGCACTTAAGCTAAAGATATTCAATTATAAATTTAATGGTCATGATCATACCAGTCAACAATTTAAATTTGCACTACTGGCCAAAGGGAACCCATAGTCATGATCATACCAAAAATCTACCCATCTTTACACTCAAGTCAAAGAGAAATATCATCACTAGCGTTATAAAAATGTTATATATGATAGTAAAATTAATATAATCAACATATAGATTTAATCTCAAGAGTAATATTTATAAATTAACTATAATTTGATCAGAAAAAGAAATCATTTTTGTCGTGAATAGTACCCATGAATAGTAACTCATGAATAGTAACTCGTGAATAGTAACTCATAAATAGTACTCCGTATTCGTACATAGTACTGTATACGTAAATAATATCATATACGTAAAGAGTGCCATATAGATGAATAGTGTTGTATACGTGAATAGTGTCGTGTATATGAATAGTGTCGTATATGTGAATAGTAACCCCGACATGAAAAAGGTAGAAATTCCACAATAAAATCTATACCAATATTTCTGTATAATGATATTGAAAGAATAACATCATTAGGAAGAAAATAACATCCCTTACTATCCCTTACAATCTCTTACTATCCCTTACAATCCCTTACAATTCCTTATCTCAAAAGAGCAGCACTTCTGACTGGATATCGGATATGACGCTGAAGGAAACTTGCACTGATGAATTGCAACTCACCAAGTATCTAAATACTCACAAAATACACTCGATAATCTAGAGAGAAAAAGAGAGAAAACTTATGAATTCTGGTGTGATTTTCAATTCTAACTTAGCCCTCTATTTATAGGAAAATGTTAGCACGCCGAAGTAGACTTGACCTGCTACCTGATGGCTTTACCTGCTACTATTCCACCTACCAAAAATCAGCTATCTTCCCCAACAACCAAAAGTGGGGCCCACCCATTTTTAGAATTTTCTACCAAAAGTATTTATAAACCTAATTTCCGAATCAATCACCTCTTAAAATTCATAACAAATCATACGTTCATTTTTAACGGTTCAAAATTTGTGGACATATACTCAACTTATATATGTATAACATATCCAAAAATCACAACGATCCAACGGTCGGATTAAAAATTATAACTCACGCAATAAAGCTGTAAGAACACTAATTTGATCTTTTAATACCTCCAATCCGATAAAATACCTCAACATTAATTCTTTCATTTATAACCACATAAATAAATCCATCATTTATATCCACATCAAATAAATATTTCATTATCATATAGATCAATAATTAATTATTCACAAATAATATTACAGAATCACAATAATGACAACCAGGCAGTTCCCAGGAAAGAGGGGGCTTTCCGATAAGGATTTCTCCTTACTGGCGCGCAATTAGGTGACCAAACCTCTCCTTGACAGAAATTTCTAGACATTGCCAATAATGCTATCTAATAATATTATTCAAATAATATGAATTATTGATCTGATAATGGAGATATTGTGCAGTGATAATTATTGAAACAACAATAATACTTTATAACCACTTGCGTATTTTGAAAAATACTCATATATCACCCTTAACTTTAATTTTTTTATCAATTTAACCATTTACTAAATAGAAAAATTGAATACTTTTATTTCATAAAATTTGGGGTCTTACAATCTCCCTCCTTATGAAATTTCGTCCCCGAAATTTACGTACCTGGTATTTCGAAGAGTTGAGAATACCTTGCTCTCATTTTAGATTCTATCTCCCCGGTCAACATGATTTCTCCACCGGTCATCTCCTATATTTCAGATATCATTCTAGAATACAGCTTCAAAACAAAACTTAATTGTCATATCACAATTTGTCAACTTAAGTAAGAAAATTTAGCTTAGGTAGGACACACACTAGCGAAGGGTATTACTCGTCTCTCCCCTCCTAGTTCTATTCCCTAATCTCCGCCAGAGACCATATCCCTAAGCTCTGATACCAACTGTGACAACCCCAAAATAGGTCCATTTCACCCAACCTATTCTGAGTCGCCAAATACATGGTACAGAAAATAAGTACAACTTTATTACAACAATTGTCGTACAAAATACAACAACACATATTCTGTGAGTTTGGATACAAATATATACCAATTGTGACTCGTGTCCCAACCGTAATGTGATAAATGTCCCATCAGTGGACAACACCTCACAGTGATACCTACAAAAAGGTATAGTCAAAAACTGTTTTAGAAATTAGAATCTTTGGGAAGTGCTCAAAGAAACCTTCGTACATGGGAGGCCATGCTTCCAGGTTATGATAGATATCACATGTCCACAGAATTATCCTTGGTTGACCTAATAGACCCCAAAGAAAAATAATAAGATTACTATCATATTCTTTCCAATGGTGAGTCTGCTCTTGACATATAATTATCTCCACTGTCTTTAATCGTGAATTATACTTCAAACAAACACCAAGATTATATAAGTAGTGCTCGTAAATATACTCGGCAAGTGGATGTGCACAACCCTGTCTTATAATGACACGAGGTTGTATGACATTAGACATCTGGTATGATAGTGGCAAAACACCCTTCCAACGTTGGGTTCGCCTCACCCTATTGGATTCATCAAATAAAACTACTAAATGATGACCACCGTTCTATTCCCCTGTTACCCCCGCTCGGCCCAGCTACACTCGTATTACCTGAAAGAAATTTTGAAACAGAAGGGTGAGCACAACTAGCTCAGTAAAGAATATCATGACTAAAGTTAAATAAATTATCAATAGCCTTCAACAGTAATAAATCAGAGATTTAGAACATATGGTAGATGATAAAAATTTTCAACCATAGTTGCAGCGAAACGAGCAATCCATTAGAAGAGTCAAATAGACCATAAAATCTATTATATTCTCCATGTTAAAAATTTATCAACAATGTTTTATCCCTGTAACATCAATCAACAGTTCTGGTCCATAATCATATAAATAGCTCATAATCATAATTGTGATTCTAAATTCCTCTTCGCATTCAGGACGAAGATAATTTTCATCACATGTTTTTACCTGAAACATCAAAGATCATGGTTATACCAAATCACAGTTCATGTTCATAATTATACTAATAAATTCATCTTTGCACTACGGGCCAACGATATTCGTCAACAGTTCATCTTTGCACTACTGGCCAAAAATATTCAACCACAGATCATCTTTGCACTAAAGGCCAAAGATGTCTAACAATAGATCATCTTTGCACTACAGACCAAAGATATTCAACCACAGATCATCTTTGCACTGCGGGCCAAAGATATTCATAAATAATTCATATTTGCACTACATGCCAAATATATTAATATCTCAAAGAAATATATAACCATTTCAGAATTTATATAAACAATAATTATAACCATGTTGATCTTTCCACCTTTGCACTTAAGCTAAAGATATTCAATTATAAATTTAATAGTTATGAGCATACCAGTCAACAATTTAACTTTGCACTACTGGCCAAAGGGAACCCATAGTCATGATCATACCAAAAATTTATCCACCTTTACACTCAAGTCAAAGAGAAATATCATCATTAGCGTTATAAAAATGTTATATATGATAGTAAAATTAATATAATTAACATATAGATTTAATCTCAAGAGTAATATTCATAAATCAACTATAATTTGATCAGAAAAAGAAACTATTTTTGTCGTGAATAGTACCCATGAATAGTAACTCGTGAATAGTAACTCATGAATAGTAACTCTTGAAATGTAACTCGTGAATAGTAACTCATGAATAGTAACTCGTGAATAGTACTTCGTATTCATACATAGTACCGTATACGTAAATAATGTCATATACGTAAAGAGTGTCATATACATGAATAGTGTTGTATACGTGAATAGTGCCGTGTATGTGAATAGTGTCGTATACGTGAATAGTAACCCCGACATGAAAAAGGTAGAAATTCTACAATAAAATCCATACCAATATTTATGTATAATGATATTGAAAGAATAGCATCATTAGAAAGAAAATAACATCCCTTACTATCCCTTACTATCCCTTACAATCTCTTACAATTTCTTACAATCCCTTACCTCAAAAGAGCAGCACTTCTGACTGGATATCGGATATGACGCTGAAGAAAACTTGCACTGATGAATAGCAACCCATCAAGTATCTAAATACTCACAAAATACACTCGATAATCTAGAGAGAAAAAGAGAGAAAACTTATGAATTCTGGTGTGACTTTCAATTATAACTTAGCCCTCTATTTATAGGAAAATGTTATCAAGCCGAAGCAGACTTGACCTGCTACCTGATGGCTTTACCTGCTACTATTCCACCCACTAAAAATCAGCCATCTTCCCCAACAACCAAAAGTGGGGATCACCCATTTCTAGAATTTTCCACCAAAATTATTTATAAACCTAATTTTTGAATCAATCACCTCTTAAAATTCATAACAAATCATACGTTCATTTTTAACGGTTCAAAATTTATGGACATATACTCAACTTATATATGTATAACATATCCAAAAATCACAACGATCCAACGGTCGGATTAAAAATTATATCACATGCAATAAAGCTGTAAGAACACTGATTTGATCTTTTAATACCTCCAATCCGACAAAATACTGATAAAATACCTCAACATTAATTCCTTCCTTTATAAACACATAAATAAATCCATCATTTATATCCACATCAAATAAATATTTTAATATCATATAGATCAATAATTAATTATTCACAAATAATATTACAGAATCACAATAATGACAACCAGGCAGTTCCCAGGAAAGAGGGGACTTTCCGATAAGGATTTCTCCTTACTAGCGCGCAATTAGGTGACCAAATCTCTCCTTGATAGAACTTTCTAGACATTGACAATAATGTTATCTAATAATATTATTCAAATAATATGAATTATTGATCTGATAATGGAGATACTGTGCAGTGACAATTATTGAAACAACAATAATATTTTATAACCACTTGCGTATTTTAAAAAACACTCATATATCACCCTTAACTTTAACTTTTTATCAATTTAACCATTTACTAAATAGAAAAATTGAATACTTTTATTTTATAAAATTCGGGGTCTTACAAATGTCCCACTGCTTTTCCCCATATTCGCACTCCCTGCCTCCTTTCTCCCTTCCAGACAGTCTTTCACCTTATCCTCCTTTGATTCACAAATAAAACACCCACTATACATTCTTGGATTGGGGCAGTTAGGAAAGATATATCCCTTCGGCCCACACTTGTAGCACACAAACTTTCCCTTTAAACACTCTCCCGAGTGATTCTTTCCGCAATTCCCACATTGCACAACCTATTTCTTTCCATCTCCTAGCCTATTTATGGTATTCCCGAAATTATCTCCTTTCCTTTTTCCACTCCTAGCACCACTACTCCTTTCTCCACCTCTAGTTTGATTTGCATCCCACCAAAAATTCGCCTCCCCTTTCATTGTATAGGTGACAAAAGCTGTCTTTTGCCCCTCCGTTACCCTAGCTATCACAACTGCTTCTATAGGGTCAGTTGATCCTCTAAATCATGGCGGTTCAACTGCCTTGAAGTCTTTGAAGTTCGCCAATTGATTATCAGGCTGATTTTTCGCATATTCCATTCTACACAGCTTGAGCGACCATATTCGTAAAATTTTGTATCGGGTCTGGTTGTCCTCTAGCATTGTTGACAGGTTCTTCTACCTTTTGGTTTTATTTTCAACTTGGCGGCATTATCTAATTAAATAAAATCATGTTCATCCAACTAATTCTAGTACTTTACACTATATAGCATAACACATACTGCTTTAAACATTCACTATCCCTTTCTGACACAAAAATCGGGAATCGCTATCATAACTTATACAAAAATTGAGAATATTACATTACACATCATAGAACATACTTATTCAAGTAATATTAATACTACTTATTTCCTACGCCTTCACTAAGGATCAATTTCTTAGTAATCTATGTATTCTCATTATCCTCAATAATCCATTCACACATATAACTATACCCAATTCATTAAACTTACCACATATTATAAGTTCAGGAACTTACCACAATCATATGAGTTTAAGAACTTATCCTAGTCAAAACTTTGGCGTCCATTCGCTGAGGGGTTCAAAAATTTCATATAATTATGAGTCATGAACATACCATAAGTATGAGTTTTAAGAACTTGAGCTTAACCTTATATTCTCTAACTATACTCTACATATTTTATAACGACCCCAAAATAGGTCCATTCCATCCAACCCATTCTGAGTCGTCAAATACATGGTACAGAAAATAACTACAACTCTATTACAACAATTGTCGTACAAAATACAACAACACATATGCTGTGAGTTTGAATACAAATATATACCAAATGTGACACATGTCCCAACCGTGGACAGCACCTCACAGTAACACCTTACATAAAGGTATAGTCAAAAACTGTTTTAGAAATGAGAATCTTTGGGAAGTGCTCAAGGAAACCTTCACACATGGGAGGCCATGCGTCTATGTTATGATAGATATCATATGTCCACAGAATTATCCTTGGTTGACCTAATAGACCCCAAAGAAAAATAAGAAGATTACTATCATATTCTTTCCAATGGTGAGTCTTCTCTTGACATATCATTATCTCCACTGTCTTTAATCGTGAATTATACTTCAAACAAACACCAAGATTATATAGGTAGTGCTCGAAAATATACTCAGTAAGTGGATGGGCACAATCCTGTCTTATGATGACACGAAGTTGTACGTCATTAGACATCTTGTATGATAGTGTCAAACCACCCTTCCAACGTTGGGTTCGCTTCACCCTAGATGATTCACCAAATATAACTCCTAAATGATGACCACCGTTCTATTCCCCTGTTACCCCCGCTCGACCCAGCTACACTCTTATTACCTGAAAGGAATTGTGAACAGAAGGGTGAGCACAACTAGCCCAGTAAATAATATCATGACTAAAGATAAATAAATTATCAATAGTCTTCATCAGTAATAAATCAGAGATTTAGAACATATGGTAGATGATAAAAAATTTCAACCATAGTTGCAGCGGAACGAGCAATCCATTAGAAGAGTCAAATAGACCATAAAATCTATTATCTTCTCCATGTTAAAAATCCATCAACAATGTTTTATTCCTGTAACATCAATCAACAGTTCTGGTCCACAATCATATAAATAACTCATAATCATAATTGTGATTCTAAATTTTTCTTCGCACCCACGACGAAGAATATTTTCATCACCTGTCTTTATCTGAAACATCAAAGATCATGGTTATACCAAATCACAGTTCCTGTTCATAATCATACTAATAAATTCATCTTTGCACTACGGCCAAAGATATTCAACAACAGTTCATCTTTGCACTACAGGCCAAAAATATTCATCAACAGACCATCTTTGCACTACAGGCCAAAGATATTCAACAACAGTTCATCTTTGCACTACGGGCCAAAGATATTCATCAACAATTCATATTTGCACTACAGGCCAAATATATTCATATATCAAAGAAATGTATAATCATTTCAAAATTTATATAAATAATAATTATAACCATGTTGATCAATTCACCTTTGCACTTAAGTTTAAGATATTCAATTATAAATTCAATGGTCATGATCATACCAGTCACAATTCAACTTTGCACTACAGGCCAAAGAGAATTTCAACATCAGGGTTATAAAAATGTTATATATGATAATAAAATCAATATAATCAATACATAGTTTTAATCTCAAGAGTAATATTCATAACTAAACTATAATTTGGTTAGAAAAAGAAACCAATTTTGGCGTGAATAGTAACTCGTGAATAGTAACTTATGAATAGTAACTCGTGAATAGTAACTGTGACGCCCCCAAAATAGGTATACAACACCCATTCTGTGTCGCCAAAATACATGGTACAGAAACAACTACATCTTTATTATTACAACACAAGAACTGTGAGTTTAAATACAAATATTGTCATTTAGACAATATCCACACTCAAATAAGTCCTCATCACAATTATTGATACATTATTTCACAAAAATGGTGAGAACTACTAAAATAACTTCTAGAACCATCATTTCATACCCCGACTAGTACTCGCTACATTCTCGCCTCTTGAGAAAAATGGAACAAAAAGGAAAAGGGTGAGCTCAACTAGCCCAGTAAAGAACATTATGACTAAGATAATACAGAATAAATTATCGTTAGTCTTCAACAGGGAAAAATCTAATAGAATACAATAGACAACAAGTTTTAAATCAATAACTGCAGCGGAAACAGCAAACCATTAGAAGAGTCAAGTAGAGAATGAGTTCTACTATCTTCTAAGATTTAAAAGTCCATCATCAATATTTTATCCCTGTAACAACAATCAATAACCATCTTTAATCAAATATTCATCTTTGCACTACAGGCCAAAGATATTCATTTGTATCACCAGTCGGTTATGTTCATCTCAACACCTGTTCATCTTTGCACTACGGGCCAAAGATATTCATCAGTTAATCATTCATCTTTGCACTACGGCCAAAGATATTCAGTAATATCATCATTTAGGACTGAGGATGATGAAAAATATCTTAAAGAAAACGAATCCAGTGAAACAAAATAACAAATATTAAGGATTCTTATTTCGATTTATCCATGTCCAAAAATACCTTATAATTATTCATAGTGAAGTAGAATTCAAGAATGATCAAAACATGGATACAATCAAAGCTAGTACCCAGAATAGATATTTTGGACGAAAAGAAGAAAATTTTATTTTTCGGTGAATAGTAACTCGTGAATAGTAACTCGTGAATAGTAACTCATGAATAGTAACCCCGACGTGAAAAGTTACAAATTTGATAAAAATTTCCAACCAATATTTCGGCATAATGATATTGAAGAAATAATATCATTTTTGAATAAAATAACATCCCTTACCTCGTAAAGACAGTACTTCTGGTCGGAATACCGGTATAAGGCTGAAAGACACTTGCTCTGATGAATAGAAACTCTCAAAGTATCTAAATACTCACAAAATATACTCAATAATCTAGAGAGAGAAAGAGAGAAAACTTGTTTCTGGTGTGATTTTCAATTCTAACTTAGCCCTCTATTTATAGGAAAATGTTAGCACGCCGAAGCAGACTTAACCTGCAACCTGATGGCTTTACCTGCTACTATTCCCACCCACCACATTTGAATAAAAATCTCAGCACATTTCTTCACCAACCAAGAGTGGGGCCCACCAATTCTAGAATTTTCTACCAAAATGATTAACTCCGAAAATTCAATAATTTTTGAACCAGTCATCTCGTAAAATTCATAATAAATCATACGCTCATTTTTAACGGTTCAAAATTTGTGGACATATACTCAACTTATATATGTATAACATATCCAAAAATTACCACGATCCAATGGTCGGATTAAAAATTATAACCCCCGCAAAATATCTCAAAAAACCCTGATTTTTAATACCTCCATTCCGACAAAAATACTGATTAAAACCTCAACATTAACTCCTTCATTTTTAACCACAAAAATATATCCCTCATTTATATCCACAAAAATAAATATTTCCTTATCATATGAATCAATAATTAATTATTCACAAATAATATTACAGAATCACATTTATGACAACCAGGCCGTTCCCAGGGAAGAGGGGGCTTTCCAATAAGGATTTCTCCTTACTGGCGCGCAATTAGATGACCAAACCTCTCCTTAGACAGAACTTTCTAGACATTGTCAATAATGTTATCTAATAATATTATTCAAATAATATGAATTATTGATCTGATAATGGGAAATACTGTGTAGTGACAATTATTGAAACAACAGTAATATAAAATATCAACGCAGCAATTATTGAATCAATAAAATAAAATACTGAACAGTAATTACTGTAACCATTATTGAGTAGTGACTTCTTACGTAAGAATCAATAATTGGTGCAATACAGTGTGCTACTGTGTAACAACGCGTATTACTGTATTTTAACCACCGGGTATTCCAACAGTATTAACGGTAACAATTACGCCGTTATTAATAAAAAACATATACTTGTCGTTTTCTTCATCCAATCGCTTTTCGTTATGGGGCCCACAAAAGACTGCGCCGTCGTACGAATATTCCCCGACAGGAAGAATATTCCACGACCAAATGAATATTCCCCGACAACAATGAATATTTTATAACCACCTGCTTATTTGAAATATTTGCGCATTTTACCCATAACTAACCTCATTAATCAATTTAACACTTACTATTTCAAAATAATAAATAGAGGGAATTTAAATTTCATTTATTAATAATTTGGGGTCTTACAACCTCCCCTCCTTAAAAAATTTCGTCCTCGAAATTGACGTACGTACCTGGTGTTTCGAAAAGATGAGGATACCTCGCTTTCATTTCCGTTTCCAACTCCCAGGTCATTTCCTCAATAGCATGGTTTTTTCACAAAACTTTAACTTGTGGTATGACCTTCGTGCGTAGGACATGCTCCTTTCTATCCAAGATCTTGACAGGTACCTCTTCGTACGTTAAGTCTTCAGCTATTTCGTCCGGTTCTAACTCAATAACGTGGTCTGGGTCTTTCACATATTTACGTAACACAGATATATGAAAAACATTATGAACACGAGACATACTTGTAGGTAACGCGAGTCTATAGGCCACATTTCCTACTCGGTCAAGAATCTGAAATGGACCAATAAATCGTGGATTGAGCTTTCCTCTCTTCCCAAATCTTGTAACCCCTTTCCATGGAGCCACACGCAACAATACATGATCCCCAATGTCAAATTCCACGTCCTTTCGATGAAGATCCGCATAACTCTTTTGTCGATCCTGTGCCGTTTGTATACGTTGTCGAATCGTTTGGATCTTCTCTGTAGTCATGCGTACCAACTCTGGTCCCAACAATGTTGCTTCACCCACCTCGTCCCAGCATACTAGAGAGCGACACTTTCGTCCATATAATGCTTCAAATGGCGCCACACCTATACTTTCCTGATAACTGTTATTGTAAGAGAATTCCACCAATGGTAGGTACTTATCCCAACTCCCTTTGAAATCTAGGACACAAAGTCTTAATAGATCTTCAAGAGTTTGAATAGTCCTCTCTGATTGTCCGTCCGTTTGAGGATGGTATGCCGAACTAAATCGTAAATCTGTGCCCATAGCTTTTTGCAAGCTAACCCAAAATCTTGAAGTGAATCTTGGGTCACGATCCGAAACTATGGATACTGGCATGCCATGCAGTCTCACAATCTCATCTACGTATATACGAGCAAGACGTTCAAGGGAATAAGTCTCCCGTATCGGCAAGAAATGAGCAGACTTGGTTAATCTATCAACAATAACCCAAATAGCATTTATGCCTTGAGAAACCGTGGGAAGACCCGTAACGAAATCCATGGTAATGTGTTCCCACTTCCATTTTGGAATCTCAAGTGGTTGCAATGGACCCTTTGGTACTTGATGTTCCGCCTTTACACGTTGACAAGTTAAACACCTCGAGATAAACTTTGCAATCTCTCTCTTCATATTATTCCACCAAAATGTATGTCGTAGATCACGATACATTTTGGTACTTTTAGGATGGATTGCAAATGGTGTATTGTGTGCTTCCATCATGATCTTGTACTTCAAATCAGAATTGTTAGGAACACAGAGTCTAGAGTGGACTCGAAGTATTCCTTCTTTATTGATTCTTGCTTCTGGAATAGAACCTTCTTGCACTTTCTTCTTCATACGCATCAGCTCTATGTCCGTAGCTTGAGCAGCTATAACTTTATCGATTAAAGTCGGTTCTACTCGTATATTTGATATCATCATGTGGGTACTTGGAGCCTTCATCTCTATCTCCATCCTTTGCAAGTCATACAAAATGGGCCTTTGTGTTAACAACATTGCACTCGTACCCGCATATGATCTTCTACTCAATGCGTCAGCTACTACGTTTGCTTTTCCAGGATGATATTGGATGGTATGATCGTAATCTTTCAACAGCTCGAGCCAACATCGCTGCCGCATGTTAAGTTCCTTTTGGGTGAAGAAATATTTGAGGCTTTTATGATCTGTATAGATCTCCACTTTCTCCCCATACAGGTAGTGTCTTCAGATCTTCAACGCGAAAACTACTGCTGCTAACTCCAAATCATGAGTAGGATAATTCCTCTCATATTCTTTGAGTTGTCGCGAGGCATAGGCTATGACTTTCCCATGTTGCATGAGAACACATCCTAACCCTTTGCCTGAAGCATCACTGTAGATAACAAATCCATCCGAACCAGATGGTATTGTCAGAACAGGTGCCGAAATGAGTCTCCTCTTAAGCTCTTGAAAACTCTTCTCGCATTCCTCGCTCCATACGAATTTGATATCTTTCCGAGTCAGCTGAGTTAATGGGGTAGCGATTCGAGAAAACCCTTCCACGAATCTTCGATAATAACCAACTAAGCCTAGAAAGCTACGTACTTTGGTCACCGTCTTTGGTTGCTCCCAACTTTGTATTGCTTCAATCTTTGCCGGGTCAACAGATACTCTATGTTTTGACACCACGTGCCCTAGGAAAGCTACTTCCTCAAGCCAGAACTCGCATTTCTTCAACTTAGCATATAACTTGTTTTCACGCAGCCTTTGGAGTACCAGCTTCAAATGATGCTCATGATCTTCACGGCTTTTGGAATATATGAGGATGTCATCAATAAAGACAACAACGAACTGATCCAAATAATCCTTGAATACTCGGTTCATCATATCCATGAAAGCCGCAGGAGCATTAGTCAATCCAAAAGACATGACTAGGAATTCATAATGCCCGTACCGAGTTCTGAAGGCAGTCTTTGGAATATCCTCAGTTTTAACCTTCAGCTGATGATATCCAGAACGAAGATCGATCTTTGAAAAGAATTGTGCTCCTTGTAACTGGTCAAACAGGTCATCAATACGAGGTAGCGGATACCTATTCTTAATAGTGACATGGTTTAATTCCCGGTAATCAATACAAAGTCGCATACTCCCGTCTTTCTTCTTTACAAATAAAACAGGAGCACCCCAAGGAGATGTACTAGGACGAATGAAACCGATGTCTAACAACTCTTGTAGTTGGACCTTTAACTCCTGAAGTTCAATAGGAGCCATTCGATATGGGGTTTTAGAAATGGGCTTTGTACCAGGTTCAAGATCAATAAAGAATTCAATTTCTCGTTCCGGGGGTAGACCGGAAAGTTCTTCTGGAAATACGTCAGGAAAGTCAATAACAACAGGAATATTATTCAAATTTGACGTGTCTTTATTCAAATCCATAACATGGGCTAAGAAAGATTGACATCCGTTTTTTAATAAACGAATGGCTTTATGGCTTGATATAATAGTGATTGATTTTAATGGCTTAGTTGTTTGAATTCGTACAACAGGTTGGTTAGGAATATGAAAACTAACAACCTTACGAAAACAATCAATTTTGGCATGATGAGTAGTTAGCCAATCAATCCCTAAAATCACATCAAAAGCAAGTATCTTTAAAGAGATAAGGTCAACAGGTAAGGTGATGGTGCCAACTTGGATCACACAAGATTTATAAACAGTGGATGTGATGAAAGTTTCTCCTAACGGAGTCTCCACAGATAAATCAAAGTCTAACTTCTCCGGAGTCAAGTTTAAACGTTGAGCACAAGCAGGAGAGATAAAAGAATGGGTAGAACCGGTATCTAATAAGGTATAAACTTCGCATGAATTTATGATTAGCTTACCCGTGATCACCTCGTTTGGGTTCCTCGCATGTTGACCAGTCACGACAAATGCTCTTCCAGGAACCATTGACTTTATCTTTTCTGGGACATCTTTTTGAGTCACCATCCCCGCTGGACTTGGTTTTGCTATAGTGCAATCTCGAGCGATATGTCCTTCCTTTCCACAATTATAACATACCTTAAACTGTTGTGGGCAGTTTGGGCTGATATGTCCTTCTTTTCCGCACTTATAGCATATAATCGGTGGTCGTTCTCCTCCCTTGGAACCAGTTGCTGCTGGTGCTGACGTCTTCGTATTGTCATTGTTGAATCTCCTCTTTTTAAAATCTCCTCCCGACTCGCTTCTTCTATTTTCATAGCCACGATTACCACCAGAGTGGTTGCCGTTCTTGTCTGTATTTTTCTTTCTCCGCTGGTTATCATTGTTCTGATGACTGCTGTCACCGATATGATCCTGGTTGTGGTCCCTCAGTTGACCGTACTCATTATCTCGCTCTAATAATTGAGCCCTGTTGACAACATCTGAATAGAGAGAAAATTTATGAGAAATGAGATATTGACGTATGCCAGGTTTCAAACCTCTCAAAAACATCCTCGTCATACGTTCCTCATTCTCCACCAAATGAGGTGCAAACCTGGACAACTCTGCAAACCTCGCCTCGTACTGAGACACCGTCATGTTATTCTGCTCCAGTCTAATAAACTCTACCTCCTTCATATGACGAATACTTTCAGGAAAGTACTTGTCATTGAACAGTTTCTGAAATGTCTCCCAAGACATGCTGAGTGCGGTTGGATGGGTACGCTTCACAGACTCCCACCAGTAATCTGCCTCGCCACGGAACATAAAGGTGGCGAATGGAACCTTCTGTTCCTCCGTGCATCCCAAGACATCGAATATCTTGGTAATTTGCTTGACCCACGTTTCCGCCATGATCGGATCCGGCTTTCCCTTAAATTCTGGTGGTCCCAATTCTTTGAACTGTTTGGCTGTGACAAACCGTGAATTGCTATCATTTCCTCCTGTATTTTGAACACGAGTCTCCCTCGTCTGGTTTTGCATGAATTGCAAAAAACTTCTAAACATTCCATCATTCATCATCTGCTCATTGGTGTTGTTCACAAGAGGAACATTGCCAGCCTGTTGCACGTTCTCCTCGTTGGTAAGCACCGATGTCTCCACGGTCTCATTCACTCCACTGTTAATATTCTCAGTCGACATTCTCAAATACTGTCATAAAACAAGGGTTAATTAAATAAATTAACAAATCACATAATACCCCTATATTATGACTGACCAATAAATAAGCTTAGGTAGGACACACTAGCGAAGGATTTATTCGTCTCTTCCCTCCTAGTTCTATTCTCCGATCTCCGCCAGAGATCATATCCCTAAGCTCTGATACCAACTGTGACGCCCCCAAAATAAGTATACAACACCCATTCTGAGTCGCCAAAATACATGGTACAGAAACAACTACATCTTTATTATTACAACACAAGAACTGTGAGTTTAAATACAAATATTGTCATTTAGACAATATCCACACTCAAATAAGTCCTCATCACAATTATTGATACATTATTTCACATACCCCGACTAGTACTCGCTACATTCTCACCTCTTGAGAAAAATGGAACAAAAAGGAAAAGGGTGAGCTCAACTAGCCCAGTAAAGAACATTATGACTAAGATAATACAGAATAAATTATCGTTAGTCTTCAACAGGGAAAAATCTAATAGAATACAATAGACAACAAGTTTTAAATCAATAACTGCAGCGGAAACAGCAAACCATTAGAAGAGTCAAGTAGAGAATGAGTTCTACTATCTTCTAAGATTTAAAAGTCCATCAGCAATATTTTAACCCTGTAACAATAATCAATAACCATCTTTAATCAACTATTCATCTTTGCACTACAGGCCAAAGATATTCATTTGTATCACCAGTCGGTTATGTTCATCTCAACACCTGTTCATCTTTGCACTACGGGCCAAAGATATTCATCAGTTAATCATTCATCTTTGCACTACGGCCAAAGATATTCAGTAATATCATCATTTAGGACTGAGGATGATGAAAAATATCTTAAAGAAAACGAATCCAGTGAAACAAAATAACAAATATTAAGGATTCGTATTTCGATTTATCCATGTCCAAAAATACCTTATAATTATTCATAGTGAAGTAGAATTCAAGAATGATCAAAACATGGATACAATCAAAGCTAGTACCCAGAATAGATATTTTGGACGAAAAGAAGAAAATTTTATTTTTCGGTGAATAGTAACTCGTGAATAGTAACTCATGAATAGTAACCCCGACGTGAAAAGTTCCAAATTTGATAAAAATTTCCAACCAATATTTCGGCATAATGATATTGAAGAAATAATATCATTTTTGAATAAAATAACATCCCTTACCTCGTAAAGACAGTACTTCTGGTCAGAATACCGGTATAAGGCTGAAAGACACTTGCTCTGATGAATAGAAACTCTCAAAGTATCTAAATACTCACAAATACACTCAATAATCTAGAGAGAGAAAGAGAGAAAACTTGTTTCTGGTGTGATTTTCAATTCTAACTTAGCCCTCTATTTATAGGAAAATGTTAGCACGCCGAAGCAGACTTAACCTGCAACCTGATGGCTTTACCTGCTACTATTCCCACCCACCACATTTGAATAAAAATCTCAGCACATTTCTTCACCAACCAAGAGTGGGGCCCACCAATTCTAGAATTTTCTACCAAAATGATTAACTCCGAAAATTCAACAATTTCTGAACCAGTCATCTCATAAAATTCATAATAAATCATACGTTCATTTTTAACGGTTCAAAATTTGTGGACATATACTCAACTTATATATGTATAACATATCCAAAAATTACCACGATCCAACGGTCGGATTAAAAATTATAACCCCCGCAAAATATTTCAAAAAACCCTGATTTTTAATACCTCCATTCTGACAAAAATACTGATAAAAACCTCAACATTAACTCCTTCATTTTTAACCACAAAAATATATCCCTCATTTATATCCACAAAAATAAATATTTCCTTATCATATGAATCAATAATTAATTATTCACAAATAATATTACAGAATCACATTTATGACAACCAGGCCGTTCCCAGGAAAGAGGGGGCTTTCCAATAAGGATTTCTCCTTACTGGCGCGCAATTAGATGACCAAACCTCTCCTTAGACAGAACTTTCTAGACATTGCCAATAATGTTATCTAATAATATTATTCAAATAATATGAATTATTGATCTGATAATGGGAAATACTGTGTAGTGACAATTATTGAAACAACAGTAATATAAAATATCAACGCAGTAATTATTGAATCAATAAAATAAAATACTGAACAGTAATTACTGTAACCATTATTGAGTAGTGACTTCTTACGTAAGAATCAATAATTGGTGCAATACAGTGTGCTACTGTGTAACAACGCGTATTACTGTGTTTTAACCACCGGGTATTCCAACAGTATTAACGGTAACAACTACGCCGTTATTAATAAATAATATATACTTGTCATTTTCTTCATCCAATCGCTTTCCATTATGGGGCCCACAAAAGACTGCGCCGTCGTACGAATATTCCCCGACAGGAAGAATATTCCACGACCAAACGAATATTCCCCGACAACAATGAATATTTTATAACCACCTGCTTATTTGAAATATTTGCGCATTTTACCCATAACTAACCTCATTAATCAATTTAACACTTACTATTTCAAAATAATAAATAGAGGGAATTTAAATTTTATTTATTAATAATTTGGGGTCTTACAGTAACCCCGACACAAAAAGGTAGAAATTTCATAATAAAATCCATACCAATATTTCGGTATAATGATATTGAAAGAATAACATTTCTTAAGCTTATAAACAATTTATTTTAATTGTTTACACTCTACTAAATAATGTATTTAATCATCTTAAAATGCCAAACTCATAATATTTCATCACCAATAACCAAAAACCCTCATCAAAAATCTGCATATACCTCATATAGGATTCTCAAGTCATAAAATCCTATTTTCTAATTTTTTTACTTCACATAACATATTTAATTCATTTACTTATAACTAGACTATTTTTATGAAAAATACCAAATCAGTTCCAAAAATATTTCTTTTCTGAGATTTAGCATAATATAGTCCCATATTGAACATATATTTTTTTCAGAATTTTTAAAACTCATTTACTATTTTTCATATGGCCAAAACCACCGAATATTTAGACATTTATCATAAATTGTACTTTTATCCAAAAATTCCGAAATTTACATGGTACACTGATATTATATAGATGTACTCTCAATAAAAATTTCATCAATTTTGGAGTTAACCACAAGGAGTTATAAGCGGTTACTTTTAAAATAGTCTTTTCTCATAAAATTCATAATTCTTAATCTATACATCCAAAAATCACGATTTTTGGACACAATAAATAAAACTCATCAAAATATCATTTTAAATTTATCCAGAATTTTCTGAAGGTCAGAAGAATTACGAACTGAAAAACATAATAACCCTTAAAATCCCTTACTATCACTTACCTCAAAAGAGCAGTACTTCTGATCGGTATAAGGCTGAAGAAAACTTGCACTGATGAATAGAAACTCACAAAGTATCTAAATAGTCACAACATACACTCAATAATCTAGAGAGAGAAAGAGAGAAAACTTATGAATTCTGGTGTGATTTTTAATTCTAACTTAGCCCTCTATTTATAGGAAAATGTTAGCAAGCCAAAGCAGACTTAACCTGCAACCTGATGGCTTTACCTGCTACTATTCTCACCCACCACATTTGAATAAAAATCTCAGCACATTTCTTCACCAACCAAGAGTGGGGCCCACCAATTCTAGAATTTTCCACCAAAATGATTAACTCTGAAAATTCAACAATTTCTGAACCAGTCATCTCGTAAAATTCATAACAAATTATACGTTCATTTTTAACGGTTCAAAATTTGTAGACATATACTCAACTTATATATGTATAACATATCCAAATATTACCACGATCCAACGGTCGGATTAAAAATTATAACCCTCGCAAAATATCTCAAACCCCCTAATTTGATTTTCAATACCTCCGTTCCGACAAAAATACAGATAAAATACCTCAACATTAACTCCTTCATTTTTAACCACAAAAATATATCCCTCATTTATATCCACATAAAATAAATATTTCCTTATTATATTAATCAATAATTAATTATTCACAGATAATATTACAGAATCACATTTATGACAACCAGGCCGTTCCCAGGAAAGAGGGGGCTTTCCAATAAGGATTTCTCCTTACTGGCGCGCAATTAGATGACCAAACCTCTCCTTAGACAGAACTTTCTAGACATTGCCAATAATGTTATCTAATAATATTATTCAAATAATATGAATTATTGATCTGATAATGGAAAATACTGTGCAGGGACAATTATTGAACAACAATAATATAAAATTTCAACGTAGCAATTATTGAATCAATAAAATAAAATATTAAACAGTAATTACTGTAACAATCATTGAGTAGTGTCTTCCTCCGTAAGAATCAATAATTCAAAAATACTGTGCAATCCGTGTGCTACTGTGTAACAACGCATATTATTGTATTTTAACCACCGGGTATTCCAGCAGTGTTAACGGTAACAACTACGCCGTTATTTGTAAAAACTCAAATTTGTCATTTTCTTCATCCGATAGTTATTCGTTATGGGACCCACAAATAGCTGCGTCGTCGTACGAATATTCCTCGATAGAAAGAATATTCCACGACCAAACGAATATTCCCCGACAACAATGATTATTTATAACCACTTGCTTATTTTGAAAAAAATTCATATATCACCTTTAACTTTAACTTTAACTTTTTATCAATTTAACCATTTACTGAATCGTAATTATAAGAAAAATTGAATACTTTTATTTCATAAAATTCGGGGTCTTACAATCTCCCCTCTTTATGAAATTTCTTACTCGAAATTTGCGTACCTGGTATTTCGAAAAGTTGAGAATACCTTGCTTTCATTTCAGATTTCATCTTTCCTATCATCATGATTTCTCCATTGCTCATCTCCTGTATTTCAGATATCATTCTAGAATACAGCTTTAAAAACAAAGGTTAATTTGACAAATTAACATATCACATCATATCCCGATAGTATGACAGACCAACAAATAAGCTTAGGTAGGACACATTAGCGAATGATTTACTCGTCTCTCCCCTCCTAGTTGTATTCCCTGATCTCCGCCAAAGGTCATATCCTTAAGCTCTGATACCAAATATAACGACCCCAAAATAGGTCCATTCCATCCAACTCATTCTGAGTCGTCAAATACATGGTACAGAAAATAACTACAACTCTATTACAACAATTGTCGTACAAAATACAACAACACATATGCTGTGAGTTTGAATACAAATATATACCAAATGTGACACATGTCCCAACCGTGGACAGCACCTCACAGTAACACCTTACATAAAGGTATAGTCAAAAACTATTTTAGAAATAAGAATCTTTGGGAAGTGCTCAAGGAAACCTTCGCACATGGGAGGCCATGCGTCTATGTTATGATAGATATCATATGACCACAGAATTATCATTGGTTGACCTAATAGACCCCAAAGAAAAATAAGAAGATTACTATCATATTCTTTTCAATGGTGAGTCTTCTCTTGACATATCATTATCTCCACTGTCTTTAATCATGAATTATACTTCAAACAAACACCAAGATTATATAGGTAGTGCTCGAAAATATACTCAGCAAGTGGATGAGCAAAATCCTGTCTTATGATGACACGAAGTTGTATGTCATTAGACATCTTGTATGATAGTGTCAAACCACCCTTCCAACGTTGGGTTCGCTTCACCCTAGATGATTCACCATATATAACTCCTAAATGATGACCACCGTTCTATTCCCCTGTTTCCCCCGCTCGACCCAGCTACACTCTTATTACTTGAAAGGAATTGTGAACAGAAGGGTGAGCACAACTAGCCCAGTAAATAATATCATGACTAAAGATAAATAAATTATCAATAGTCTTCATCAGTAATAAATCAGAGATTTAGAACATATGGTAGATGATAAAAAATTTCAACCATAGCTGCAGCGGAACGAGCAATCCATTAGAAGAGTCAAATAGACCATAAAATCTATTATCTTCTCCATGTTAAAAATCCATCAACAATGTTTTATCCCTGTAACATCAATCAACAGTTCTGGTCAACAATCTTATAAATAACTCATAATCATAATTGTGATTCTAAATTTTTCTTCGCACCCACGACGAAGAATATTTTCATCAGCTGTCTTTACCTGAAACATCAGAGATCATGGTTATACCAAATCACAGTTCCTGTTCATAATCATACTAATAAATTCATCTTTGTACTACGGCCAAAGATATTCAACAACAGTTCATCTTTGCACTACATGCCAAAGATATTCATCAACATACCATCTTTGCACTACAGGCCAAAGATATTCAACAACAGTTCATCTTTGCACTATGGGCTAAAGATGTTCATCAACAATTCATATTTGCACTACAGGCCAAATATATTCATATATCAAAGAAATGTATAATCATTTCAAAATTTATATAAATAATAATTATAACCATGTTGATCAATTCACCTTTGCACTTAAGCTTAAGATATTCAATTATAAATTCAATGGTCATGATCATACCAGTCACAATTCAACTTTGCACTACATGCCAAAGAGAACCCTAGTCATGATCATACCAATAATCTACCCATCTTTACACTCTAGTGAAAGATAATTTCAACATCAGGGTTATAAAAATATTATATATGATAATAAAACCAATATAATCAATACATAATTTGAATCTCAAGAGTAATATTCATAACTAAACTATAATTTGGTTAGAAAAAGAAACAAATTTTGTCATGAATAGTAACTCGTGAATAGTAACTTATGAATAGTAACTCATGAATAGTAACCTCGACACAAAAAGGAAGAAATTTTACAATAAAATCCATACCAATATTTCGGTATAATGATATTGAAAGAATAACATTTCTTAAGTTTATAAACAATTTATTTTAATTGTTTACACTCTACTAAATAATGCATTTAATCATCTTAAAATGCCAAACTCATAATATTTCATCACCAATAACCAAAAACCCTCATCAAAAATCTACATATACCTCATATAGGATTCTCAAGTCATAAAATCCTATTTTCTAATTTTTTTACTTCACATAACATATTTAATTCATTTACTCATAACTAGACTATTTTCATGAAAAATACCAAATCAGTTCCAAAAATATTTCTTTTCTGGGATTTAGCAGAATATAGTCTCATATTGGACATATATTTTTTTCAGAATTTTTAAAACTCATTTACTATTTTTCATATGGTCAAAACCGCCGAATATTTAGACATTTATCATAAATTGTACTTTTATCCAAAAATTCTGAAATTTACAGAGTACACTGATATTATATAGATGTACTCCTAATAAAAATTTCATCAATTTTGGAGTTAACCACAAGGAGTTATAAGCGGCTACTTTTTAAATAGTCTTTTCTCATAAAATTAATAATTCTTAATCTATACATCCAAAAATCACCATTTTTTGACACAATAAATAAAACTCATCAAAATATCATTTCAAATTTTTCCAGAATTTTCTGAAGGTCAGAAGATTTACGAACTGAAAAACATAATAACCCTTAAAATCCCTTACTATCACTTACCTCAAAAGAGCAGTACTTCTGATCGGTATAAGGCTGAAAAAAACTTGCGCTGATGAATAGAAACTAACAAAGTATCTAAATACTCACAACATATACTCAATAATCTAGAGAGAGAAAGAGAGAAAACTTATGAATTCTGGTGTGATTTTTAATTCTAACTTAGCCCTCTATTTATAGGAAAATGTTAGCACGCCAAAGCAGACTTAACCTGCAACCTGATGGCTTTACCTGCTACTATTCTCACCCACCATATTTGAATAAAAATCTCAGCACATTTCTTCACCAACCAAGAGTGGGGCCCACCAATTCTAGAATTTTCCACCAAAATGATTAACTCCGAAAATTCAACAATTTCTGAACCAGTCATCTCGTAAAATTCATAACAAATTATACGTTCATTTTTAACGGTTCAAAATTTGTAGACATATACTCAACTTATATATGTATAACATATCCAAATATTACCACGATCCAACGGTCGGATTAAAAATTATAACCCTCGCAAAATATCTCAAAAACCCTAATTTGATTTTCAATACCTCCGTTCCGACAAAAATACAGATAAAACACCTCAACATTAACTCCTTCATTTTTAACCACAAAAATATATCCCTCATTTATATCCACATAAAATAAATATTTCCTTATTATATGAATCAATAATTAATTATTCACAGATAATATTACAGAATCACATTTATGACAACCAGGCCGTTCCCAGGAAAGAGGGGGCTTTCCAACAAGGATTTCTCCTTACTGGCGCGCAATTAGATGACCAAACCTCTCCTTAGACAGAACTTTCTAGACATTGCCAATAATGTTATCTAATAATATTATTCAAATAATATGAATTATTGATCTGATAATGGAAAATACTGTGCAGGGACAATTATTGAACAACAATAATATAAAATTTTAACGTAGCAATTATTGAATCAATAAAATAAAATATTAAACAGTAATTACTGTAACAATCATTGAGTAGTGTCTTCTTCCGTAAGAATCAATAATTCAAAAATACTGTGCAATCCGTGTGCTACTGTGTAACAACGCATATTATTTTATTTTAACCACCGGGTATTCCAGCAGTGTTAACGGTAATAACTACGCCGTTATTTGTAAAAACTCAAATTTATCATTTTTTTCATCCGATAGTTATTCGTTATGGGGCCCACAAATAGCTGCGCCGTCGTACGAATATTCCCCGATAGAAAGAATATTCCCCGACAACAATGATTATTTTATAACCACTTACTTATTTTGAAAAAAATTCATATATCACCTTTAACTTTAACTTTTTATCAATTTAACCATTTACTGAATCGTAATTATAAGAAAAATTGAATACTTTTATTTCATAAAATTTGGGGTCTTACAATCTCCCCTCCTTATGAAATTTTGTCCTCGAAATTTGCGTACCTAGTATTTCGAAGAGTTGAGAATACCTTACTTTTATTTCAGATTCCATCTTTCCTGTCATCATGATTTCTCCATTGCTCATCTCCTGTATTTCAGATATCATTCTAGAATACAGCTTTAAAAATAAATGTTAATTTAATAAATTAACATATCACATCATATCCCGATAGTATGACAGACTAACAAATAAGCTTAGGTAGGACACATTAGCGAAGGATTTACTCGTCCCTCCCCTCCTAGTTGTATTCCCCGATCTCCGCCAGAGATCATATCCCTAAGCTCTGATACCAAATATAACGACCCCAAAATAGGTCCATTCCATCCAACCCATTCTGAGTCGTCAAATACATGGTACAGAAAACAACTACAACTCTATTGTAACAATTGTCGTACAACTACGCCGTTATTTGTAAAAACTCAAATTTGTCGTTTTCTTCATCCGATAGTTATTCGTTATGGGGCCCACAAATAGCTGCGCCATCGTACGAATATTCCCCGACAGAAAGAATATTCCACGACCAAACGAATATTCCCCGACAACAATGATTATTTTATAACCACTTGCTTATTTTGAAAAAAATTCATGTATCACCTTTAACTTTAACTTTTTATCAATTTAACCATTTACTGAATCGTAATTATAAGAAAAATTGAATACTTTTATTTCAGAAAATTCGGGGTCTTACAATCTCCCTTCCTTATGAAATTTCGTCTTCGAAATTTGCGTACCTGGTATTTCGAAGAGTTGAGAATACATTGCTTTCATTTCAGATTCCATCTTTCCTGTCATCATGATTTCTCCATTGCTCATCTCCTGTATTTCAGATATCATTCTAGAATACAGCTTCAAAAACAAAGGTTAATTTAACAAATTAACATATCACATCATATCCCGATAGTATGATAGACCAACAAATAAGCTTAGGTAGGACACATTAGCGAAAGATTTACTCGTCTCTCCCCTCCTAGTTGTATTCCCCGATGTCTGCCAGAGATCATATCCCTAAGCTCTGATACCAAATATAACGACCCCAAAATAGGTCCATTCCATCCAACCCATTCTGAGTCGTCAAATACATGGTACAGAAAATAACTACAACTCTATTACAACAATTGTCGTACAAAATACAACAACACATATGCTGTGAGTTTGAATACAAATGTATACCAAATGTGACACATGTCCCAACCGTGGACAGCACCTCACAGTAACACCTTACATAAAGGTATAGTCAAAAACTGTTTTAGAAATGAGAATCTTTGGGAAGTGCTCAAGGAAACCTTCGCACATGTGAGGCCATGCGTCTATGTTATGATAGATATCATATGTCCACAGAATTATCATTGGTTAACCTAATAGACCCCAAAGAAAAATAAGAAGATTACTATCATATTCTTTCCAATGGTGAGTCTTCTCTTGACATATCATTATCTCCACTGTCTTTAATCGTGAATTATACTTCAAACAAACACCAAGATTATATAGGTAGTGCTCGTAAATATACTCAGCAAGTGGATGAGCACAATCCTGTCTTATGATGACACGAAGTTGTATGTCATTAGACATCTTGTATGATAGTGACAAACCACCCTTCCAACGTTGGGTTCGCTTCACCCTAGATGATTCACCAAATATAACTCCTAAATGATGACCACCGTTCTATTCCCCTGTTTCCTCCGGTCGACCCAGCTACACTCTTATTACTTGAAAGGAATTGTGAACAGAAGGGTGAGCACAACTAGCCCAATAAATAATATCATGACTAAAGATAAATAAATTATCAATAGTCTTCATCAGTAATAAATCAAAGATTTAGAACATATGGTAGATGATAAAAAATTTCAACCATAGCTGCAGCGGAACGAGCAATCCATTAGAAGAGTCAAATAGACCATAAAATCTATTATCTTCTCCATGTTAAAAATCCATCAACAATGTTTTATCCCTGTAACATCAATCAACAGTTCTGGTCAACAATCTTATAAATAACTCATAATCATAATTGTGATTCTAAATTTTTCTTCGCACCCACGACGAAGAATATTTTCATCAGCTGTCTTTACCTGAAACATCAGAGATCATGGTTATACCAAATCACAGTTCCTGTTCATAATCATACTAATAAATCCATCTTTGCACTACGGCCAAAGATATTCAACAACAGTTCATATTTGCACTACAGGCCAAAGATATTTATCAACAGACCATCTTTGCACTACAGGCCAAAGATATTCAGCAACAGTTCATCTTTGTACTACGGGCCAAAGATATTCATCAACAATTTATATTTGCACTACAGGCCAAATATATTCATATATCAAAGAAATGTATAATCATTTCAAAATTTATATAAACAATAATTATAACCATGTTGATCAATTAACCTTTGTACTTAAGCTTAAGATATTCAATTATAAATTCAATGGTCATGATCATACCAGTCACAATTCAACTTTGCACTACAGGCCAAAGAGAACCCTAGTCATGATCATACCAATAATCTACCCATCTTTACACTCTAGTGAAAGAGAATTTCAACATCAGGGTTATAAAAATGTTATATATGATAATAAAATCAATATAATCAATACACAGTTTTAATCTCAAGAGTAATATTCATAACTCAACTATAATTTGGTTAAAAAAAGAAACCAATTTTGTCGTGAATAGTAACTTATGAATAGTAACTCATGAATAGTAATCCCGACACAAAAAGGTAGAAATTCCACAATAAAATTCATATCAATATTTCGGTATAATGATATTGAAAGAATAACATTTCTTAAGCTTATAAACAATTTATTTTAATTGTTTACACTCTACTAAATAATGCATTTAATCATCTTAAAATGCCAAACTAATAATATTTCATCACCAATAACCAAAAACCCTCATCAAAAATCTGCATAAACCTCATATAGGATTCTCAAGTCATAAAATCATATTTTCCAATTTTTTTACTTCACATAACATATTTAATTTATTTACTCATAACTAGACTATTTTCATGAAAAATACCAAATCAGTTCCAAAAATATTTCTTTTCTGGAATTTAGCAGACTATAGTCCCATATTGAACATATATTTTTTTCAGAATTTTTAAAACTCATTTACTATTTTTCATATGGCCAAAACCGCCGAATATTTAGACATTTATCATAAATTGTACTTTTATCCAAAAATTCCAAAATTTACAGAGTATACTGATATTATATAGATGTACTCCCAATAAAAATTTCATCAATTTTGGAGTTAACCACAAGGAGTTTTAAGCGACTACTTTTAAAATAGTCTTTTCTCATAAAATTCATAATTCTTAATCTATACATCCAAAAATCACCATTTTTTGACACAATAAATAAAACTCATCAAAATATCATTTCAAATTTTTTCAGAATTTTCTGAAGGTCAGAAGAATTACGAACTGAAAAACATAATAACCCTTAAAATTCCTTACTATCCCTTACCTCAAAAGAGCAGTACTTCTGATCGGTATAAGGCTGAAGAGAACTTGCACTGATGAATAGAAACTCACAAAGTATCTAAATACTCACAAAATACACTCAATAATCTAGAGAGAGAAAGAGAGAAAACTTATGAATTCTGGTGTGATTTTCAATTCTAACTTAGCCCTCTATTTATAGGAAAATGTTAGCACGCCGAAGTAGACTTAACCTGCAACCTGATGACTTTACCTACTACTATTCCCACCCACCACATTTGAATAAAAATCTCAGCACATTTCTTCACCAACCAAGAGTGGGGCCCACCAATTCTAGAATTTTCCACCAAAATGATTAACTCCGAAAATTCAACAATTTCTGAACCAGTCATCTCGTAAAATTCATAACAAATTATACGTTTATTTTTAACGGTTCAAAATTTGTAGACATATACTCAACTTATATATGTATAACATATCCAAATATTACCACGATCCAACGGTTGGATTAAAAATTATAACCCTCGCAAAATATCTCAAAAACCCTAATTTGATTTTCAATACCTCCGTTTAGACAAAAATACAGATAAAAGACCTCAACATTAACTCCTTCATTTTTAACCACAAAAATATATCCCTCATTTATATCCACATAAAATAAATATTTTTTTATCATAATCAATAATTAATTATTCACAGATAATATTACAGAATCATATTTATGACAACCAGGCCGTTCCCAGGAAAGAGAGGGCTTTCCAATAAGGATTTCTCCTTACTGGCGCGCAATTAGATGACCAAACCTCTCCTTAGACAGAACTTTCTAGACATTGTCAATAATGTTATCTAATAATATTATTCAAATAATATGAATTATTGATCTGATAATGGAAAATACTGTGCAGAGACAATTATTGAACAACAATAATATAAAATTTCAACGTAGCAATTATTGAATCAATAAAATAAAATATTGAACAGTAATTACTGTAACAATTATTGAGTAGTGTCTTCCTCCGTAAGAATTAATAATTCAAAAATACTGTGCAATCCGTGTGCTACTGTGTAACAACGCGTATTACTGTATTTTAACCACCGGGTATTCCAACAGTGTTAACGGTAATAACTACACCGTTATTTGTAAAAACTCAAATTTGTCGTTTTCTTCATCCGACAGCTATTCGTTATGGGGCCCACAAATAGCTGCGCCGTCGTACGAATATTCCCCGACAGAAAGAATATTTCACGACCAAACGAATATTCCCCGACAACAATGATTATTTTATAACCACTTGCTTATTTTGAAAAAAATTCATATATCACCTTTAACTTTAACTTTTTATCAATTTAACCATTTACTGAATCGTAATTATAAGAAAAATTGAATATTTTTATTTCATAAAATTCGGGGTCATACATATTTGTTATACTACCATTTCTGGATTCGGTACTATAATTTCCACAATAACCACATCATCAGGGTTGCTTTCAAAGTGAGCCTCTATTTTAGCTATTAGCTTTAATATTGGCTCGATTATGGATGTTGACTCATTCTTTACGATCTGAGGGTATCCTAATCCTTTTTACATTTGACATCTACACATAAATTACCCTGATTAACAAATAATATAAATACACAGCAAATAATAGTTTTATATAAGTTATCTTTTATTTTGTTTTACGATGAATTTATTCAATTCATCTCCTTTTAAACTCTATTTGAGTTATTCTTATTTTCAAAGTTTCCCTCTGTCCTAAAGGTTATAGCCTAAGGTCTATCCCACCTAAGGTTTCTAACCTATAGCTTTGATATCAACTTGTGACACCCCCAAATTCAGGTACTTGGAACCCGAACTCGGTGCTTCACGATACCATTTCTTTGAGCGAAATAATAACGATAATATAAATATCAAACTTAATTTACATATAACAGAGTTGTCTAGTCCCATGTACGCGACCTTTAATACATTACATTGCATGATAGATAATAAATATCATTGTCTTAATAAAGTCTAACTTTTACATAAGATACCATATAACTTATTCTGCTAGCTTTCCCTTTCCTTTGTTCTTATCTGAACCTTTCGGTTGATCACACTTAGCTGAAAATATTTACATTTAAAGCAAGAATGAGCATTTGGGTGCCTAGCAAGTAATAGCAGACAATAAACGTTAGCTGAAGAAGTAAATATTTTCTGTGAATGACACTTCTACAACGAGTCAACAGTTGTGAAGTAAGCTGAAGCAATACTATACAACATATGAAATCTATCTCAAATTTTGAAACTATGTAATGACTATAAATTGAGAGCAGTCAACAGACTATGAACTTTGTTTTTGATTTTCGATATTAAATTGAATAACAAGAATTAATTATACGCAATAACAAAGTGGAATATTTTTCAGAGTTTATGCTGAGTGATCCCTAAGGATCTCGAACTTAATTCTCGAGTAACTATCAAAGATTTTCTTTGATATATCTAGGTGTATCAAATAACTATAAAGATTAAGTCATACCCCTCTGCAAGTATAATAAGTGATCAGCTTCATTATACCCTATATTATGCATAATACTTAAACGCGCGAAATGGCCGAATTTACAACCAATAGTTTTCCCTTTGTATTAAAGGTTGTTCTTCTCAGTCTTACAATCATAATTTGAAGTATAACAACGAAATACTATGATTTTATATCTAATCGCTTTTTCGATCTAGCCAAAACAATTGGCATCGATCTGTCAATAATAATTAAATTTTATTCTCGAACCTATCAAGTTCTAACAAATATTCGTCTAGCCAGAATAATTAGCTAAGACATATCTCAACGCTATCTTTAAATCTATGTCTAGCCGAGTCAAATATCTTAGACAACTTTTAATCAATGTATACATACCAAAATTTAATAAGTATGTATCAACAGGTACAACAATTATGCAAGTGAGGACACTTGTATAATAATATTTAGAAATTAACGAACAGAATAAATATTTAAATTATACAATAATATTGTATTGATAACCAATGATCAGATAGAATTCAAGAACTGACATATCGACAAAAGTATAAATACATGAATAATAACAATAATAATATAGTTCTAAAACTGGCTTAAACATGTCCATTGTATAAATTAAATGCAAAGGTTATATACTTGCACAATGAAGAGAATAGTTTAGATATTCGCTTACGCATGTCCATTGCATAAAGTAAATGCAAAGATAGGATACTTGCCTGGTCTGCTGCTTACAGTTACGCAACTTAGTTTTATCTTTTATGTCGAGACCTATCATTAATAAGATCATTCTATCTATTAGAAATACATATCATAAATGTGACACCCCCAAATCTGGGCACCTCAATCCCACAGATTTGGTATTCACTGTCCAATTAAATCATAACTAACTACCCATAAACAAAGGATATAATTAAACTCAAAGTTTAGACAATCAATCTCCCATTAAAGGGTTACATAATCTAAAATAAATCCCAGGTCATCTAACCTTTATTACAATCATCAGTGGAAAATTAAAATATGATCATAATTAAATATGTTACATAAGTTTCATAAATAAAAGATAAATTAAACGTTGTCGTCTAATCAAGCACTTTGTCCTTGCCCTTGCTTGTAGAAAGCTCTTCAAACTTCTTAACTTCATCTACATTATTTTGTGCAAGAGTGGGCAAATAATTGCCCATAAGAAGGATAAAATACAATAACGTTTTATGAATGACAATTAATTGAGCTTTCAATGGTAAAGTGTTCTTACCGGAACAATAAACTTTAATTCAACAGCTATGAGTTCAAAGGAATAATGAACGTTAAGTTAACAATAGATATTAACGTCAAAGAATACACTGAGGGTCACAAGACCACGAACTATACTCTAGGTTTTTAAGTATTTCTACTTTAACCTTTAACAGTCTAAAAGACTATAATCATCATCTATGTCCTAGGTTAACAGGTGTTTCTACTGTAACCTTTAACAGTCTAAACGACTATATGGACCATCATCCCGTACTTCAGGTGATCAGCCGTTTCTAATATATATTGCGCAAATATTTTAACGATATTGCGTAGCTCTAAAATAATCCCCTAATATAGGGTTGTTCATCTTAGCTTAGATTATCAGGTTCCGAACCAAAGGAAGTTTGGTTGGGAATTAACTTCAAAGGAATTTTAGATCTTTAGAATGCTCATCAACCAAGTACTGGTTGAATCAGATAGAGACCAATAACTATTCAAGAGTTTGATTATAATATCTTCATGAACAAGGTATATCGATGAATTAATAGGAGCTAGAGTATTAAAAATTTCTAAATTGAACAAATGTTATCATCGACAACATGCTTTCAAAATTGTATGAGTACGTAAGCAAACCAAAGGAAGTTTGGTTTGGGTTGACTTCATGGGAAATTTAGAGTTTAGAACATTCATTAACTAAGGATTAGTTGAATTGGTAAAGAATCGCTTCGCAAGTTAGAGTTCAGTACAATAATGTAAGATAGTACAATGACATTGGAGAACGAAAATCAAACAACAGTTATTAGTAGCTGAATAAACACATTTCTTACCACAAAATTACAGACTTTGAATAACCAAAGTAATCTCGTTTGGAATAAAGAAATAAAGATTAACTAACTTGCTCAACAATAAATGAGGGTTAAAGAACTTGCATAACAATAAATTGCTCAACAAGAGATTAGAAATAGATAACTTGCAAAAGTATATCATGACAGTGAAAAGTAACCTTGCTGAATAATAAAGTAGCAAAGGTTAAGGGAACTTGCCTCTTGCGTAAGCTATATAATTAAAACTCACGTACTCTAATATCCTACGCATACCGTTACGATTATCACACCAATTAGCTATATACACATTAACCTCATAGATTCATTTCTCATCTTAGTTAAGTTATAACCTTTAGTTTAAGGTCTAACTATATTAATAAACCACATAACACGAATCTGAAAACTCACTAACACATACATAAGACTTTTAGCATCCACATCACATTTTCAACTCTTATTAATCAATATTACATTTCTCCTTAATCAAACTTGAAGTTCAATCAAGTGTTTAAGTCTTCCTAGGACTACTTATTGATTTTATATTAACCACATTCCATATCTTATAATGTTCGTCTCAGAATCACAAGTGTTAGCTTCATAACACCCATTCATTATTTATTGTGTACTTTAAATCATAACATAATGCGTTCGTAACTTACTAATCATTTTTACAAAGTTGAAATTATCAATGACATGACATGATTTTGTTTTAACCTCCTTGTTACATGTTTAACACATTAACATAACCTTAGACCAAGTTATAGTGGTATCCCATGTCTGCAGTAGTAGCAGAAGCCACTGCCCCAAATCAGTGTATGGCACAACTACGCCATACATAAGCCTGGGACCGTTTTTGGCCTTGGAAACCAGCGCAGCTGCGCCGGTGCACAGACAGAACCAGAAATGCCATGAATAGTAGCTGATTTTAGCCCAACTAACACGAATTTCACCCACAAAATAGTGAATTTAACACATACGATTGGTATAGTGTAGACACTCGAAATTTTCTTCTACTGTTACTAACATTGCAGAAGGACAGATTCGTCTTTTAAGAGGGAACCCTGAAAGACAATCCAAATCCATATCGAATAATACCAAAAGTTCATCATCAAACCCCGGATCGTAATCTGGGAGTAACTAAATCCAACCTCGGAGATAACCCCGAGGCCTGCAGATACAATATCGGACCACACACCGGAGCAGACCGATTAATATTGGAGATGACCCCGAGGTATCCAGTCTCAGTCCCAACCATAGGAATAGGACAAGCCAACCTCAGAGATGACCCTGAGGATAGTCAAAGTCAACAGCAAGCCAACCTCAAAGATAACCCTGAGAAAATACTGTTACAACTGTGTGAAAACCGGAGATAACCCCAGGAGGGGCACAATGGTCATTTTGCCAACTCAACTTCAACTCACATCAAATCAACTCATCTCAACTAAAATTACTTCAAAGGAAGTCCCACAAGAGCGTGTTATCGAACTCTGTTCAGTGAGCCTGGATTTTATATCCGGTGCGTTTACATGCTTATATATATATATATATATATATATATATATATATATATATATATATATATATATATATATATATATATATATATATATATATATATATATATCGTCCCACCTGGAGTTTACTTCGTGGTGGTTGACCGTTTTTACTGCTTTATCTACGTTTTGTCCCGCCTGAAGTTTCTTCCATGGCGGTTGATAGCTTTTAACAGCTTTATTTACATTTCTGATCCCCCATGGAGGTTCTTCGTGGTTGGTGATCATGTCTGTATATATATATTTACGGCTTATATATATATACCTGCTTACTGCTTTCATACAAATTGCGGTATCATGTGAGCCTAGGAATCATGTGATCACAGATTCATCCCATTGGATCTAGATTCGGTTTCTGCGATGGACATTTTCAGCTGTAAGCAGCTTGTAAATTATTATGCGGTGTCTAAATTTCCTCATATGGTTTCCATACCCACGAGGAAGTCGGCATTATTTTGTACATTATTTTCGTATGGATGCTTTGCAGCCGTCAAATAATATCAACCAAGCCGCGCATTTAATAAAATGGGAGTGCAAAAGGCCTCAATTACTATTGAGCGACAGGGTTTAAAAAAAACCTCTTTTATAAAACATCATTGTCATATCTTGCTAAAATTGAATTTTTACATAAATTCAAACCCTGCGTATATATGTGTGAACGAGGCCTCGTACCACTTCCAAATAACAGCACATTGACCCACACATACACAAACATTCAGATAATAGTTTCTTAAAAAGAGGTGGTCACCGTGGTAACACGGATGTCGGGGGGTGCCTTACACCTTCCCCCCGCATAACCAAGTCCCCGGACCCTAATTGAATCTCGGTTTCACCGACCCGTTAAGCAGTGTCACATCACTGGGTCAATGTGCAAACTTTTTCTCGGTTGTGTTGGTACAACCAGTTAAAAAACCAACTAGCGACTCTTACAGTCCAATAGTCGACATTATACATGTCAGACCTTTTTCACTTGTTTTTTTCAAACAAATCGCACCTAAAATGAAAACACCAAAGAACAAGTAACGGAAAGGGACAAATAAAAATCCCGACGTCGACATATAGAAATATCACAAACATGTTTCCTAATACTTTCATCAATTTAGAACAATTAAACAACAATTTAAACTAATTTAATTCCTTAAATTTCATGTTTTTATACAAAACTCTATTTTTTGACATCTTTCATAGAATTTCACACTGTGATCACTATTCTTCAACAAATTACTTCGTTCAAACTACACTTTCTTCGTTTCTTACCGAATTAACATATGCAAAACTCAATTCATCGATTTACATACAAACTAACCACCAAATTTGGTACTTTCACAACCCATATGTATACACACACTATAATTAGTTTCCTTCCTTTTAAACACAATTAGCACAATAATTCTCGTCTAAATACCATCTCTAACATCCCAATTACTCACAAAGGCAACAACTCAGTTAATATAACAACGATTCAAGGAAATTAAATTCACAAGAACTTAGAAATTATGTCGTAACACACACACACACACACACACACACACACACACACACACACACATATATATATATATATATATATATATATATATATATTATCAAAGTTATGGAAATACCTTCTATTATTCGGTAATTCTTGCTAGAACACCACGACTTTCTTTGAACTTCTCCTAAAATCTTCTTCTCAACTCTCTCTATTCTCTGTAACATTTCTTCTCTTCTTCCTCAGTAGACCAACTTCTTAGTTAAGCTTAAACAAATAACCGATAGGGCCATAATACGTAGATTTAATATAACATTTACTAAATAATAAACGTATAGATTATAAATACATTTTATATATTAATTAATTAATTTTATTTATTTTATTTGTTATAATAAAATTCAAAATTTAAAAATCCAAAAGTCATAAGGCTTAGTTTGGCAAAACTCTTTAAAAATTAAAGACTTAATATTTTAAACCTTGTTTGGTAAAAACTAAATTAAACTCCTTTAACTTATTTTACTAAAGATTTCCATATCCAACATTAATCAAATAAATTAATTAGACATACTATATTTTAAATAAATTTTCCACTTAAACAAATATCACAAAATTATAATTTCATTATAATTTTATTTAATAATTTAACACACTAATTTAGATTATTAAATTAAAATAAAAATATAACATTTTATGTTATATCACAACTCTCTAAATTATAAATTAATTTAATTTAGAATATTATCTAATAAATTTAGTTCATAAATATTTACTAATAATAACCACATCAATAAAATATTTATTAGAGTGTTATCTAATAAATTTAATTCGCACATATCAACCACATAAATAGAATATTTATTTAATTTAAGAAATATTTTAAATTATAAAACAACAATTTTATCAATAAAATATTTATTTAATTTAATAAATATTTTAAATTACACATAAAATCTTGGATTGTTACAATAACACATAGTACTACTATTTGCAGTCAGTACGTAACCTATTCACATTGTCATATAGTTATATCAGTCATTGGATCATAAACAATCACCTATCAAGTCAAACTATCTAGATCTGGATCAGTTTCGAAGTCAATTTGGTGTACCGACCACTTTATTGGGTAATTATCGAGTCTAAACTCTATTCTGTAGTTTAATAATCGATTAGATAATTTAAATATAAGTTATATTATTTTTCATAGTGTTATAATAATTTTTAAATAATTATTATAATTAATTATGATTTTTCAAACATTGGAATCATTATTAAATAATTTAAATATTAAACAATTCTATTATCATTAATATTTAATTAATATTAAACTATTAATGAAACCATTGCTAAAATATTAAATTTATTTATAATAAGTCAAAATATTTTTATTACCCTTAAATAATTTTTAAAATATTTAAAAAAATTTAAAATAATTACCATTAATATTTAAATGTTAATGTACTATTTATCAAAATATTAAAAGTCATTTATTATAACTTAAAAATATTTTTAAACTAGTTATATCCTTTTTAAATGATTTTTAAATCAATAAAACCATTTTAAAACTATTTATTTAATATAATTATTAAATAAATTTAATATCATTAATATTAAATTATTAACGAAATTTACCTTAAAATATTAAAAGTCACATTTTATAACTTAAAATATTTTTAAACTATTTATTTTCATTTAAAATGATTTTTATAATATTAAAATCATTTTTAACCAATTTATTTAATATAAGTATTAAAAAAAATCTAATATCTTTAATATTAAATAATTAATAAAATTTGCCTTAAAATATTAAAAGTTATGTTTTATAACTTAAAATATTACTAAATACGTTATTTATCATTTAAAATGATTTTTTAATATAATAAAATTATTTTTAATTAATTTATTTAATGTATTTATTAAATAAATTAAATATTAATAATATTCAAATAAGTACTAATATTTATGAAAAATATGTCAAATTATTAAAAGTTAATTTTTATAACTTAAAATAATTTTAAAACTAATTTTGTAATTTTTAGAAATTTATTTCTATTTTTAATGAATTTTCGAAAATTAGAAAACTAAAATAATTAAATCCGTCGCTAAAGGCTTTAGCGACAGTTTCTGTCGCGATAGGTGTTCTTGAGGTTCAAGAACATTCAAAGGCAATGTTCGAGGTAACTACTTTGGCCAGCACTATATCGTTGTGTAATGTATTTCTGGACAAGCTAAAGGTCAGATCTTACAGAACTAGTACAATACTACAAGCTCCAACAACAAACATGATCAAACAACAAAACATGAATGAGATCTGAGCATGAAAAGTGGCTGTCAGAGCTGTTCTTCATTTTCTGGGTTACCCATAAATGAAGAACAGTTCGACTGTCCACCTTTGGGCTTCCACAACTTGTAATCCTTGTATCCATTTTGTGATTTAATGGACCAAGTGTGTAGCCAACATGTCAAGGTACATATCTATTACATAAAACAATCATAACAACAACGAAATCTCCAGATATTATCCGGTCAACCCATGTCAGAAAACAAAAATCATGATCATCTTGCATGGTTTGACCGTACACTGCAAGAAGCTTGATAATAATTTAGGCATTCTAAAAGCTTAAAAATGTAGGCTATATAACATACCCCAATCTAGATACAATAAGAAGAACCAAACAACAAACATACGAAAGATCTGTGGCCATAAATGTCTTGTCAAAGATTTCAGGTTAACAATCTGGGTTACCCATATCGGTTTGGTCATGGTCGGTCAACGTGGTTTGACCACCCATATCTTACAATCTGTACATGATTTGGACTTGATTCAAGTTCTAGATCAAAGCTCTTACAACATACAGTTGGGTAAAATTTAATTACGCACAACACGCAAGTATACGTGGTCAACAAGTAATAAAGTGAAAGTAGAGTATCGTTCTCATGAGGAATTATTTAATAAAAATCACCAAGTACTAACCCGTAACCAACTCAATCTTATTTAAACGAATAAATATCAATTTATAAGTAAACTAATTCTAATTACCACTAGTTAAATTAAGATTACGGAGATTTAAGATCACAACTTCACTTATTGCATCATTTAAGTTAACACACTTCTCATCAATTATTTTCTATCCTGAATTGTTAATCAAGAACACTAAAGCAGATAAAACCACCTCTCGATGCATAATACACATACTCACTTAAATCCACAAATGATAGAATTAAGCAAGACATCATAATTAACTAATCTACTATATCTCTATGTGAATTACAATTAAAAATGATTTAAAACACACGTTCTCTATAAGATTACATATGGCGTAAAGGTATATCTCTATCCTAAATACGAATCATGAATTCCATCTATGCAGAAATCACAAACATATGCTATCATGATCAGATCTAAATCTATACATCATCTCTCGAGTTCATATAGATTATCACGGTAATTGTTACCTAGGCAATTAAACAATTATGTCAAAATCACAATAGACAATTCTCACAATAGAACATAATAATTGATAGCGAATCATATTAAAATAAATTACACAATAAGATCCATTGTAATCTCAAACAAATAATTAGTTCATTGAATTAAAACTAAGAATCCACACTTGAATACACATTAAAAGACAAAGATAGAAGAAAATAAGAAGATATAATCTGTTGTCTGCAGATTTGAAGCTCCCTCCTCGCTCCTACTTTGAATCTTCAATGGACTCCAAGTTACTTCAATCTCCAAATCTCATAAGAACTAGTGTTTTCTCCTATTCTACTCTAATCGAATCTAATAAAATCCTCTCTCTACCTCTAATCCTTGTGATTCTCCTCCTTTTATAAGTCTCTTTATATGTCTTTAAGTCCTCTTGGAAGCCCTAGAGTCAATTGGATCGAACCAATCCTTCTTAAACTCAAATTTGGACAAAATTCGCCTTTTCTAGGCGTACCCCCGCCCCGACGGGGGGTTAGCCTTGTAAAGGGCCCTCCCCGGTGGGCTAGGGTTCTGTTTTCCAGCTGGTACCCCCGCCCCGGCGGGGGTTTTGTGAACAGAAAGCCCACCCCGGCGGGGGTCCTTTTTCTATTCAGACGTCCTTTGGGAAAATGGCAATGACGTCTTCGTCTTAACTCCGATTTTGATGATTCAAGATGTTACGAAAAGAGGAGATGTAGATCTACAACTTTCATGCTTTGAGTTTTTCGAAATAAGGAATGGATCAATGCTGAAATTGGCTCTGAAGTGGCTACTATGTAAATGGTCACCCAAAACAGTGAAGTTCAACGTCCATTGGTACAAAGGTCATAACTCATGCATCTGAACTCCGATTGGAACGATTAAAGATGTTCTGAAAAGCTAAGAAGAAGCTCTACAATATAGTCAAAGTTCCAAGCCAAGAACATAAAATGAACATGAAAGCCTAAACGATGTCCGAATTTCTTTTCTTTGTGATTTCATACCAATTCTTTGCTATTTCAGCTCCCAAGCATATAATCTACAAAACGAACACAAAATTCATGAAAAGTAACTAAGAAACATGAGATTAAGTAACTAATTTAAGTAACAGATACCGAATATGTAGGTATAAAACCTACTTATGAAATACCTCCAAACTTAAACATTTGCTTGCCCTCAAGCAAAAACATAAAACAACAATGCAATGCAATGTAACTAATCTACATGCCTACGAATCCAGCAGTAATGACAAAAATAAGTCTATTCAACCGACCTTAGAGAAATCAAGTAAACACGATAATACATCATATCAAAACAAATCATTAACTTCCTAATCAATCATCAAATCTTAGACTTTTATCACTAATATAGTGCGTGTGTGCTCCACAACAATGTTAGCTAATATAAAATCAAATTTAACACATAACAAGTCTCTTTGAAGGCATCATACAGTGTAAACTCAAGAAATCCAAAAATAAGCTAGATCCAACTAAAATCAAATAATTACCAATATCGAGGGTCAACATGGGATACTTATGCTTTATTTTTCATCCACGGGGGCTTTCTTCTCTTATTTTCCGTTTTATTCATTTTTTTTTCTTTTGGTTTATATACACATAGCTATGCAATGTCTTATTCCCTTAGGCTTTTCAATGCTACCTTAACGAGCTTTCGACCAACGACTCCTAGACCAGTAAGACCTTAGGGCGCTAGGTGTAAAGACAATTCCAACGGGCTTACTTACTCAAATAACAAAGGCTACAAAACTAGACAAGCATACCATGGTGTTTATTCATACTTTTTTTTATTTTTTTCATTTTTTTTAGCTTTATACCCCAAATATTCCCCCAAACTTAGGTTCTTGTCTAACTTTAGCCATCACTACTTATTCTTGTCATTCTTTCATTCAAACTAGCATTATCCTTTAGAATCTCATTATGTATCAATTTAAACTCAATCAATCAACAAGTTGTTTTTACTGTGTTATCCTTATTATACTAGTTTCAAACAGAAAAAGACTCAATTCAGAACAGGATGTAACATTCTATAATTTTAAATTGTTATAATAAATATTTATTGATTTATATAAATATTTAATGGATAGGTTTATTGATTGAATAATTAATTGTTTAATTTGAGTGATGTAGTTTATTTAATTATTTGTTGAATAAATAATTAAATAGTAGATATTAAATATTTATTGGCAGTATTAAATATTTATCGAATTATGGCGATTGAAATTGATGTGATTTAATTAATTATTTGTTGTGTAATTAATTAAGGAGCTAAATAAATTAATTGTTATGAGATTTATAATAATTAATTTAATTAATAAGCTAGAGAGCTTATAGTGGTTTTAAATAAATAATAATATTTTAAATGAGAAATTGTAGTTTAAAATATTAGTTGGTTAAATGAAATTATAATTATAAAAGAAATTATAATTATTTATGTGTTAAAATAATTTAATAGATTAATATTTTAATTGATTTATTTAATTAAATGAATGTGTGATTAATAATCTTATTATAAAGGGGTTATTAAAATAAATTAAAAGAGTTTAATTTAGTTTTGCCAAACATACCTTATTGTATAATAAGTCTTTAATCTATTAGGATTTTAGCAAACAAGGTATAAGGATTAATCTATTATGTTTTAATTCAATTTACCAAACAAGGTATAAGGATTAATCTATTATGTTTTAATTCAATTTACCAAACAAGGAGTAAGGATTAATAGATTATTTTTATTTAGACTAGCCAAACAAGCCTTTTGGCTTTTAAATTTTAAAACTCCTATGACTGATATATTTATATCAGTACTTATATTATATCATTAATATATGTTATTATTATTATTACGTTATAATATTATACGTAAGATAGAAGAGAGAGAAAGGAGAGAAAAAGAGAAAACTCAGAAAAAAAAGTAAGAAGAAACTAGAGAGAATTGAGAGTTTTTATAGGTTTTGGAGAAAACTTGATAATCAAAGAGCTAGAGTCATCATCTTCTTCATAATCCAAGGTAGGCCATCTTTTCTTTTGTAAAACTCTAAAATTTTTCTTCTTCCCAAAAAGTCTGTGAAAAATTTTATAAACGAAATTTTGTTGTTATGATTATAATTTTGTATGATTATCAATTGTATATGTGTTTCATGAGTTATGCATGATCATAGAGAAATTAATTCATGTAAGTATGTAATTTATGAAGAAAATATTTTACAGAGAGTTTTTATGTATGAATATGGCTTTAGTTAAAATAGAAATTAAGGTCTAATTGGTTGTGGTATTGATAAATTAATTGTTAGAATTGCTAGAGTATGTAGAATCATAATCATGATGTTTAGAAATTTCTATTTTGATTTAATAACAAAGTCACAGTGTTGATTTTCATTAAAAATTGTCAACAATGGAGTTTTGCCAAAAACATTGAAATCGGGTGTTGTAAATTTGATGTTTGTGTTGTTTAGATGACTAGAAACGCGTTAGAAAGTATTAGATTCTGTTTATGTAAACCTATTTACTCATTGGGTAGCTTGGTATGGTTGTTAGAAAGGAGTTTGGAGGCCTAATTTGGCTTTTCGTAGTGTTCTAGAGCTAAAATCGCATAATCGCAGCAGTGACCCCCGCCCCGGCGGTCCCCCTAGTGCAAAAACCCCCGCCCTGGCGGGGGGGGGGTGTTCTGTCAAGCCAAAATTTTGAAAAAAAAAACTGACCGAACATAGTTTACGAAAATGAGTATAACTTTTTCATACGAACTCCGATTGAGGTAATTCAAGATGATTCGGAAAGAGGACGAGTAGACCTACAACTTTCATTCTTTAAGCTTTTAATTTGAGGTCTGTAAAAGTAGTCAAAATGGCCATATTTAGGACTGTTGTGTATTTGGAGGCCATCGAAAGGCGTCGGAATGCGCAGATGCAAGTGCAATCCTTTGTGTATTAGTATAACCTAATGATAACATGTTAGACATGTAATAGGATGTTGTATCAAGTTGTTAATGTGTGTATAGTGCAATGGCATGATCACTTAAGTAGTTGTAATAAAGCTAAATAGTGTTGTTCATGAAAAGATGCGATTTTGTTAGTAAGCTATATGAATCTAATGTTAGTATAACTAATGTGTATTGTCAATACATATGATATGTGTAGGACCTTTGGTGAACGTGAGTAGTGATTGTTTAACCTACACGATGAATGTATTAGTTATGTGTTAATGACTAACTATGTCACGATGACATATGTATATAGGATATTGTGATTCAAATTGATTCGGTTTAGCCTACGAGCAAGGCAAGTTCTGTAACTCAAAACTTCATTGTGCGAGTTTAAATTCATTTGGTACATTATTGTTTTCAAATTCAATTACAATTGTTGCAAGTTGCTACCTCTACATTTTCGTAGAGCGAGATTGTCTATTATTGAGTAGGTCATTGTATTTAGTTACTCATGACGATGCAAGATTTCTAATCCTTTATCTTATTGAACTAATTATTGTTTTCAATTCGATTACCTTATAATGATGCAAGCTGTCTAAACTTTGGTTTGATGTTGAACAAATTATTCTTGTATTACACTTGTTGTTTAGCATGCATAAATAAATTGCTATGCATGTTTAGTATTCAATTCTAATTAACCTTGGCTTAGTATTGTTCAAGCAAGGTATGCTATAGTTATTCAAATTGTATGCTATTAGATTATTCCTAATGCATGACTTTAGTTTACTACGATTGATTCAATCACTATTATTCTATAGTATAGTGTTATTGGTCTTATTCAACTACTCCTTAGTTGATGTTCGTTAAATTCCAAATTTCCTTGAAAGCTTATCCAAACCAAACTTACTTTGGTGCGGACTTGTATTCTAAATACTGAGATGAACAACTCTTTTAATAGAGGTTTACGCTTAGCGTTGAAATGGTTGTGCACAATACATTGTACGAAGGGTTGATCCCCCTAAGTACGTGAAGTCCTTATAGTCTTATGACTGTTAAAGTTTAAGTTGAAAGATTACTTATAACTGTGGACATGATTCGTGGTCATTAGACCCTCAGTAAATGTTAAAGTTTTCAGAAAGTAATAGAATTTATTGTTCAGTTCTATTAAACCTAATATTGGCAAATGATGTAAAGTTAAATGATTTATCTATTATTATTTCAAGTGGGCTTTGTTTGCTCACTCTTGCCTGTAAACTTTCTTACAGCTAAGGTTGAAACTGGTGATGTACCTAGCACCAGTAAAGGGAAAGGAAAGATGAAACAATGCTGAAGACCTGTAATAGATTGAATAGTTTATTTTCAGACTTGTTTAAAGATTGTAATGAATGTTATTTTAATTATTCCGCATGAATGAATGAATGTTTGTAAAGGTTAGATAACCTGGGAGATTTATTTAAATTTAGTCCTGTATGGGCAGGTTTTATTTATTTAATTTTATTATAATTGGGTAGTTAAAAATGAATGTTTTGATTACGTGAACACCAAATCTTGAGGAAATGGAGTACCAGGATTTGGGGGTGTCACAGGTTGGTATCAAAGCTTTAGGTTATGAACTTTAGGTGGGGGAAAAGCCTTAGGAAGTAACCTTTTGAAAAGATAGTGGAGTTAACTCTTATCGAGTTTTAAGAAGGAAGTAATAAAACACTTATGTGCTTATGTGTTTATGTTTATGTACTCGTGAGTGTCAAGTAGTATTGATTATTAATTAAAACTTTAAAATTTTGTTGTCAGGATGACTAATGCTGGAGAGTCCAGTCAGGCTAGGGAGGAGGGACCTCAAATGCCTATAGAGGAGGAACCTCGCGATGTTCAGGTAGTTTGGGAACAACTATTGCCACGGGAGTCAGCCCCGTTGGTCACAGTAGTTGAGGATGAGGAGGATGATGTGGAGACAGAATAGGAGGATCCCATTGAGTTAACACAGGAGGATGAGGATGACGAGGATGAGGAGGAAAGGATTTCGCTTAACTCGATAGCTGGCCGTGTATATGATGAAGTGCACGACCTTAACGTGGAACTACAAGATACAGTGGAGGAGTTGCAGGAGATAGTAGCTGAACAACAGACTACAATTACACAAAAAGACGGCAAGATCCAGGATCATGATGAACGACTGACAAACGCCGAGGAGAAACTAACACAGACTGAAGGAGAGAAGGAATAATTGATCGCGATGGTTGCTGAACTGAAGAGCAGGCTGAGAGAAGAAGCGGCTGAGAGGGCAAGAGCTGAAGATGCATACGAGGAAGCTTATCAACGAACTGGAAGAGTAGTAAGGAGATCACAGGAAAAAAGAATGAAGATGGAAGAAATGGACAAAGTATTCGACACCGCAATTAATCGAGCTCAAGATCGAGTTATGGGATATCCGATTCAGTTTGAGACGCTGCCATCATTTGTGTTAGATCGAAGAACGATGTTTCGAGTCATGGAGGAAGAACGTGATAGGGCTAAGAAGTATCTTAATAGATCATCGTAGAAACTGTGCCTGTAATGCACGTAATATGTATTAAATAATGTGTAAATCCCTAGTGTTAAGTAACCATGGGATATGATAATAATGGTGTTGTCCTGAAACTTTTGTAGTTCAGGAAAGGATGTAGATAGCAGAGATGCTATTGTGTTATGTTTTCAAAAAGTTTATGAATAAATAAAAGTTATTATTTTATTCAAAGTGTTATGTGCTATGTGGTTATTTCTTTTGTAGAGGCAAATTAATTAGAAATACTTAAAGAAGTTGAGTAATGGTCTAATAGATATTTTATTTTAAACAGAAAATGCCTCCTAGACGTCAACCAACACGACAGAGAACCACCGAAGAAGCTAACGACAATGTTGATGCGAATCCCGTTCAACAACTAGTGACACTATTGACAGGAGCGTTGCAGAATCAACCTCAAAACCATGGTACAATGTTTAAGGAGTTTAAGGCGGTTGGACCACCTAAATTCTGTGGGTCCATGAATCCAGTTGAAGCTCAAACCTAGATTATCTAGATAGAGAAGGTGTTCGATGTCGCTAGGGTAGGGGATGACCAGAAGACGACTTTCGCAACTTTCATGTTGAAAGCAGAAGCTAGTTATTGGTGGCAGGCCAATAAAACTCGTGAAGGGCCGGGAGTGATGACCTGGGATAGGTTTAAGGAGTTGTTCTTCGAGACCTATTTCCCAGAGAGTTCAAAGAGTCAGCTATAAGTACAGTTTCTGGAGCTGAAGCAAGGGACGATGTCGGTATCCGAGTATGCCGCAAAATTCAACGAATTGGCGAGGTTTGCGCCATATCAGGTTAGCACAGACGAACGCAAGGCGAAGAGGTTTGAACAGGGACTGAAGCCCTGGCTGTACAGTAGGGTTTCCCTATTCTAGTTGAAGACATTTGCAGCAGTAATGGAGAAAGCAGTACTCGCCGAAGGTGGAGGCGAGGCGGTAACAAAATTCAACCAGGAACAAAAGAAGAAGAAGAATGAAAATGAGATGAAGAGTGGAGGTGGTAGCGGTGGAAACAACAACAACAACATCTTGAAGAGAAAGTGGAATGGAAGTATGGGTACTGGAAACCAGCAGGGTAACCAGCAGAATAAGAAGTTTGAAGCGTGTGCGACATGTGGGAAGTTTCACAAGGGAGCGTGTTTGATGGGGAAACGAGTTTGCTACAAATGTGGCCAAGAAGGTCACATCGCCCCAAATTGCACTCAATCAAAGAAGAATGTGTGCTTCACGTGCGGATCTAAGGATCACTTTGCTCGTGAATGTCCTAAGAAGAAGGAGGGAGTGACAACCAGAAACAATGGAGGAGGTAACAATGGAGGTACGTGGGCTATTACAGGACCTGCAACATCAAACAAACCCACAGCCAGAACCTTCAACATGACTGTGCAAGATGCTGTGCAATCAAAGGATGTGGTGTCAGGTATTATCCCAATCAATGATATTGATGCATATGTATTATTTGATTCGGGTGCTACTTGCTCGTTTATATCTGATGAATTTGCTAAGAGGTTAGAATTGCCTAGAGAAGAACTGAATTTTCATTTGAACATAGAAATTGCGAATAAGGAAATAATCCCTGTTAGGTTCGTTTACAAGAACTGTAGGGTGAACATTAAGGGGAATATCTTGTTAGTAGATTTGATTCCGATTAGACTCGGGGAATTTGATGTAATTTTGGGAATGGATTGGTTGTTCAATTATGGAGCAGTAATTGACTGTCAAAAGAAGTGTGTAAACCTTATGACTCCGTCAAAGGTAGTATTTTATGGTAGCAAGTCGCCAAGACAAATGAAATGTCTGACGACTATGCAGGCCAAGAAGTTGTTGAGTCAAGGTTGTGTGGGCTATTAAGCTTACATAGTCGATACTCAGAAGAAAGGTGTGAAATTAGAAGAAATACCGGTAGTGAGAGAATTCGAAGACGTGTTTCCAGAAGATTTGCCAGGACTTTCGCCGAACAGAGAAATTGAATTCGTGATCGACTTAGTGCCGGGAACAGCACCGATATCAAAGGCTCCGTACAGAATGGCTCCGGTAGAAATGAAGGAACTGATGGTACAGTTGCAAGAACTGCTAGACAAGAAATATATTCAACCAAGTGTATCGCCATGGGGAGCGCCAGTTTTATTCGTGAAGAAGAAGGACGAGTCAATGCGTCTTTACATTGATTACAGTGAGTTAAACAAAGTCACTATTAAAAACAAATACCCGTTGCTAAGAATAGATGACTTGTTTGACCAGTTGAAGGGTGCTAAATACTTTTCGAAAATTGATTTGAGAAGTGGGTATCACCAGTTAAAAGTGAGGAAGGAGGATATACCACGAACGACATTCAAAACTCGGTATGGACATTACGAGTTTCTGGTGATGTCTTTTGGTCTAACCAATGCACCTGCTGTGTTCATGGATTTGATGAACAGGGTGTTTAAACCATTCTTAGAGAAGTTTGTAGTGGTATTCATAGATGACATTCAAGTGTATTCCAAAACTCAAGAAGAACACGTGGAACACTTACGTTTGACATTGGAGACACTAAGAAAGGAAAAGATGTACGTGAAATTCTCTAAATGCGAATTTTGGCTCGATCGTGTACAATTTTTGGGTCATGTTATTGACAAGGAAGGGATTTCAGTGGATCCATCGAAAGTGAAAGCTGTAATCAATTGGGAACAACCAAGAACACCATCAGAAGTGAGGAGTTTCTTGGGATTGGCTGGTTATTATAGAAGATTTATTCAAGATTTTTCTAAGATAGCCACTCCGTTAACAAATTTGACAAGGAAAGCTATAAAATTCGTGTGGACGGAGAAATATGAAGAAAGTTTTCAAGATTTAAAGAAGAAGCTAAGTGTAGCACCTGTGTTGACGTTACCAGACAATACAGAAAATTTTGTGGTGTATAGTGATGCCTCACACAAAGGGTTGGGTTGTGTTCTTATGCAGAATGGCAAAGTTATTGCGTATGCATCAAGACAATTGAAAGATTATGAGAAAGGGTATCCGACTCATGATTTGGAATTGGCTGCAGTTGTGTTTGCTCTGAAGATATCGAGACACTATCTTTATGGAGAGAAATGTGAGATCTACACAGACCATAAAAGTCTGAAGTATATTTTCACTCAGAAAGATTTGAACATGCGTCAGAGAAGGTGGATGGAACTGATAAAAGATTACGATTGTGAGATCTTTTATCATCCGGGCAAAGCGAATGTGGTAGCTGATGCTTTAAGCAAGAAAGGTAGGGAGAAGTTGATGCTGATTACAACTCAGGAGGAGCTCATTTCAGCAATGACAAAACTGGAGTTGGAGATAAAATTTCCAAAGGAATCTGACGAACAATTATTTCAGATAGAAGCTGGTCCAACTTTAATGGGCAAAGTGAAGAGTGCCCAACTACAAGACGAAGAGTGTGCGAAAATAAAAGAGAATTTGATTGAAGGCGGTGATGTAAAATACAAGATCGACACCGAAGGGTTACTACGGTTTGAGGGAAGGATCTGGGTTCCAGCAACACCAGAACTGAAAGAAGAAATTTTGATCGAAGCTCATAGCTTAAAATATTCAATTCATCCAGGGAGCACGAAAATGTATCAAGATTTACGCTGACATTTTTGGTGGCCAAATATGAAAAGGGACGTCACAAAATGTGTAGCGAAGTGCTTAACATGTCAGAGAGTAAAGGCCGAACATCAAAGACCCAGCGGGTTACTTCAACCGTTGGAAATACCAGAATGGAAGTGGGAACACATCACGATGGATTTTGTGGTGGGTCTTCCAACTACTCAGAGAGGATGCGATACGATTTGGGTGATAGTGGACAGACTGACGAAGTCAGCGCACTTTTTACCAATAAAGATTAGGTTCAGTCTTGATCAGTTGGCAAGATTGTACATTAAGGAAATCATTTCGAGACATGGGGTGCCAGTATCAATACTGTCTGATAGAGGTTCGCGGTTTACATCGAATTTTTGGAAGAGACTACAAGAATGTATGGGGACTCAATTGCGAATGAGTACGGCTTATCATCCACAAACAGATGGCCAAAGCGAAAGAACGATTCAGACATTGGAGGATATGCTGAGAGCATGCGTCATGGATTTTAAAGGAAGCTGGGAAGATCAACTACCATTGGTGGAGTTTGCTTACAACAACAGTTATCACGCGAGCATCGGCAAGCCACCTTACGAAGCATTGTACGGCAGAAAGTGCAGAACTCCACTGTGCTGGGATGAAGTCAGGGAACGCCAACTGTTAGGACCAGAACTGGTAAAACAAACTGCTGAAGTTATCAAACTCATCAGAACAAGGTTGGTAGCAGCTCAAGACAGACAGAAAAAGTATGCTGATCAACACAGACAAGATCGTGCATTTGACGTAGGAATTTTTGTATTCCTAAAAGTTTCTCCCTAGAAGGGAAAAATTCGTTTTGGTAAGAAGGGAAAACTAAGCCCGAGGTTTATTGGACCATTTGAAATGCTGCGAAGAGTGGGAGAAGTGGCTTACGAGGTAGCTCTACCTCCAGGGTTGGAAAACATTCATAATGTTTTTCACATTTCTGTGTTACGACCATATAAACCCGACTACAAGCATGTGATCGAGTATGAACCGTTGCAGTTCGAGAAAGATTTATCTTATGAAGAGGTTCCTATCCAGATAGTAGACAGGAAAGAACAAGTGCTCAAGAATAAGGTGATACCTTCTGTGAAGGTGATTTGGAGGAACCACAACGCTGAAGAGGCTACGTGGGAACTCGAAGAGAAAATGATGAAAGATTACCCTGAGTTATTTGTTTAATCCGTGTCTTCGATTCTGGGGACAGAATCTTTGTAAGTAGGGAAAAATGTAACGAATGATTTGTTTGAATTGTGATTCTGAGGACAGAATCCTTGTAAGGAGGGAATGATGTAACATTCTATAATTTTAAATTGTTATAATAAATATTTATTGATTTATATAAATATTTAATGGATAGGTTTATTGATTGAATAATTAATTATTTAATTTGAGTGATGTAGTTTATTTAATTATTTGTTGAATAAATAATTAAATAGTAGATATTAAATATTTATTGGCAGTATTAAATATTTATCGAATTATGGCAATTGGAATTGATGTGATTTAATTAATTATTTGTTGTGTAATTAATTAAAGAGCTAAATAAATTAGTTGTTATGAGATTTATAATAATTAATTTAATTAATAAGCTAGAGAGCTTATAGTGGTTTTAAATAAATAATAATATTTTAAATGAGAAATTATAGTTTAAAACATTAGTTGGTTAAATGAAATTATAATTATAAAAGAAATTATAATTATTTATGTGTTAAAGTAATTTAATAGATTAATGTTTTAATTGATTTATTTAATTAAATGAATGTGTGATTAATAACCTTATTATAAAGGGGTTATTAAAATAAATTAAAAGAGTTTAATTTAGTTTTGCCAAACATACCTTATTGTATAATAAGTCTTTAATCTATTAGGATTTTAGCAAACAAGGTATAAGGATTAATCTATTATGTTTTAATTCAATTTACCAAACAAGGTATAAGGATTAATCTATTATGTTTTAATTCAATTTACCAAACAAGGAGTAAGGATTAATATATTATTTTTATTTAGACTAGCCAAACAAGCCTTTTGGCTTTTAAATTTTAAAACTCCTATAACTGATATATTTATATCAGTACTTATATTATATCATTAATATATGTTATTATTATTATTACGTTATAATATTATACGTAAGATAGAAGAGAGAGAAAGGAGAGAAAAAGAGAAAACTCAGAAGAAAAAGTAAGAAGAAACTAGAGAGAATTGAGAGTTTTTATAGGTTTTGGAGAAAACTTGATAATCAAAGAGCTAGAGTCATCATCTTCTTCATAATCCAAGGTAGGCCATCTTTTCTTTTGTAAAACTCTAAAATTTTTCTTCTTCCCAAAAAGTCTGTGAAAAATTTTATAAACGAAATTTTGTTGTTATGATTATAATTTTGTATGGTTATCAATTGTATATGTGTTTCATGAGTTATGCATGATCATAGAGAAATTAATTCATGTAAGTATGTAATTTATGAAGAAAATATTTTACAGAGAGTTTTTATGTATGAATATGGCTTTAGTTAAAATAGAAATTAAGGTCTAATTGGTTGTGGTATTGATAAATTGATTGTTAGAATTGCTAGAGTATGTAGAATCATAATCATGATGTTTAGAAATTTCTATTTTGATTTAATAACAAAGTCACAGTGTTGATTTTCATTAAAAATTGTCAACAATGGAGTTTTGCCAAAAACATTGAAATCGGGTGTTGTAAATTTGATGTTTGTGTTGTTTAGATGACTAGAAACGCGTTAGAAAGTATTAGATTATGTTTATGTAAACATATTTACTCATTAGGTAGCTTGGTATGATTGTTAGAAAGGAGTTTGGAGGCCTAATTTGGCTTTTCGTAGTGTTCTAGAGCTAAAATCACATAATCGCAGCAGTGACCCCCGCCCCGGCGGGCCCTCTAGTGCAAAAACCCCCGCCCCGGCGGGGGGGTGTTCTGTCAAGCCAAAATTTTAAAAAAAAAAACTGTCAGAACGTAGTTTACGAAAATGAGTATAACTTTTTCATACGAACTCCGATTGAGGTAATTCAAGATGATTCGGAAAGAGGACGAGTAGACCTACAACTTTCATTCTTTAAGCTTTTTAATTTGAGGTCTGTAAAAGTAGTCAAAATGGCCATATTTAGGACTGTTGTGTATTTGGAGGCCATCGGAAGGCGTCGGAATGCGCAGATGCAAGTGCAATCCTTTGTGTATTAGTATAACCCAATGATAACACGTTAGACATGTAATAGGATGTTGTATCAAGTTGTTAATGTGTGTATAGTGCAATGGCATGATCACTTAAGTAGTTGTAATAAAGCTAAATAGTGCTGTTCATGAAAAGATGCGATTTTGTTAGTAAGCTATACGAATCTAATGTTAGTATAACTAATGTGTATTGTCAATACATATGATATGTGTAGGACCTTTGGTGAACGTGAGTAGTGATTGTTTAACCTACACGATGAATGTATTAGTTATGTGTTAATGACTAACTATGTCACGATGACATATGTATATAGGATATTGTGATTCAAATTGATTCGGTTTAGCCTACGAACAAGGCAAGTTCTCTAACTCAAAACTTCATTGTGCGAGTTTAAATTCATTTGGTACATTATTGTTTTCAAATTCAATTACAATTGTTGCAAGTTGCTACCTCTACATTTTCGTAGAGCGAGATTGTCTATTATTGAGTAGGTCATTGTATTTAGTTACTCATGACGATGCAAGATTTCTAATCCTTTATCTTATTGAACTAATTATTGTTTTCAATTCGATTACCTTATAATGATGCAAGCTGTCTAAACTTTGGTTTGATGTTGAACAAATTATTCTTGTATTACACTTGTTGTTTAGCATGCATAAATAAATTGCTATGCATGTTTAGTATTAAATTCTAATTAACCTTGGCTTAGTATTGTTCAAGCAAGGTATGCTATAGTTATTCAAATTGTATGCTATTAGATTATTCCTAATGCATGACTTTAGTTTACTACGATTGATTCAATCACTATTATTCTATAGTATAGTGTTATTGGTCTTATTCAACTACTCCTTAGTTGATGTTCGTTAAATTCCAAATTTTCTTGAAAGCTTATCCAAACCAAACTTACTTTGGTGCGGACTTGTATTCTAAATACTGAGATGAACAACTCTTTTAATAGAGGTTTACGCTTAGCGTTGAAATGGTTGTGCACAATACATTGTACGAAAGGTTGATCCCTCTAAGTACGTGAAGTCCTTATAGTCTTATGACTGTTAAAGTTTAAGTTGAAAGATTACTTATAACTGTGGACATGATTCGTGGTCATTAGACCCTCAGTAAATGTTAAAGTTTTCAGAAAGTAATAGAATTTATTGTTCAGTTCTATTAAACCTAATATTGGCAAATGATGTAAAGTTAAATGATTTATCTATTATTATTTCAAGTAGACTTTGTTTGCTCACTCTTGCCTGTAAACTTTCTTACAGCTAAGGTTGAAACTGGTGATGTACCTAGCACCAGTAAAGGGAAAGGAAAGATGAAACAATGCTGAAGACCTGTAATAGATTGAATAGTTTATTTTCAGACTTGTTTAAAGATTGTAATGAATGTTATTTTAATTATTCCGCATGAATGAATGAATGTTTGTAAATGTTAGATAACCTGGGAGATTTATTTAAATTTAGTCCTGTATGGGCAGGTTTTATTTATTCAATTTTATTATAATTGGGTAGTTAGAAATTAATGTTTTGATTACGTGAACACCAAATCTTGAGGAAATAGAGTACCAGGATTTGGGGGTGTCACAGGAAATCACATCAAAGCTTTAATAGTCAGTACTATACTTTGTCTATCGAATTCCAATCTCATCATTGGCCAAAACAAACTTTAAATATCAAACAACTGGACTCGTGCAAGATATACTAAATGCTGTATAAACATAGTAAACTAAGTACTATTTTTTTTAATTTTTTTATTTTTTTTATTTTAAGAATGCAAAAACTAAATGTAAGTATACAAACTATAATGTAAATAACTAACTATATGCAATACGACACTAAAATGCCCCCCAAACTTAAACTAGACATTGTCCTCAATGGCTGAAATAGAAAAAAGTAAAGTAGGGGACTTCCCTGAAAATATAGCAATCTTCCTCCTTGTCCGCTAAGTTTGGAGAATAGGTTAGGCACATGGAACAAATTGGGCACCACACTTGAATTTGACTTGAATAACCTTTTCATAATCTTTTGTCTGTCCATTGAACCTCCAACACCTACAATTAAGAGAGACAACATGGATTAGAATAGCACTTTGGATTGATAAGAGAACTTAAATAGCAAATTAATTCCTATCTACTAAATAAACTAGAAAAGCATATAAATATTAAAAAAAAATTCCTGGGTTGCCTCTCAGTCAGCGCTTGATTTACAGTTTTTTAGCCTGACTTTGTCTGGTCAACGCTAACCAATTCCTCTTCGGTAATTGAGGAACCCTCTATCCATCGAAAATAATGTAGCTTTTGGTAGGTTCGCATTTGTTATGGCTATCGAATTAAAGTAACCTAGCACGCTTTATTTAATTATGTGCCCAATTGAGAATGCTGAATAACTAGGTGCTTTTTCGTTCATTGAGCCTACGTTTCAATTGGGGCTTTGAGGCTTGGCAAGCACAACATGCTCTTCTTCTATCTTCTCCTCCTCATCCCATAATGGCTTTACATTTGTACTAGCTCTCATGTCATAAAGAGCCTTGCCGACGACATGACTACCAAGCGGGCACGGTTTTGCAAATCTAACTGGACCCTTGATCTTTGGTGGAGAAGGAACCTGAAGCACTAATAACATTGGCTCATCCTCGTTGGTACTCATAGTTAGCTCTTCACTGACCTTAATTTCATTATTCCCACTTGTCTCCTCTTTTTCAACATCTCGTGTCTCATCCAGTTGTAGATTTGGCTCGGGCACTTCATCAATCTCGAAATCCTCGTCATAACACCAATTTCTTTGAGGACAGTTGTTCAAGGCTTTGAGCATTTGATCCATTTGGTTCTATAAATTTTGAATTGATATCTCTTGATTCTGAATTGACCGCTCTTGATTAATCCTCCTCTCCTCATTTGATGCAACGAACTTGGACAACAATTCCTCCAACCTTTAATTATTTGTCTCAGTATTGGAATCTATGTGTTGAGGACCATGGGTTGAAGTGGTGATGAGTTGTTCCATCTGGTGCTGAAAATTGTGGCTCGATATTTCTTGACTCATCATCCGCTCCTCTTGGTTTGCTATGAACTTTGACAGTAATTCCTCCAAATTTAACTTTTCTTCTTGTGGCAATGGAGGTTTACATGAAAATTCCGGTGTGTATGTTGGATTTGGAGCGTAGTATTGGTCTTCATAAGTATAGTTCCATGACGAATCCTGGTGATACCCCCAAACTTTATGATAATTAGCATATGTATAATCGTTGAGGTATTCACCACCGTGTTATCCCGACCTAAAACTAACGGTGCATTGATGACTCGGATGATTACCAGCACAATAATTGCAATTAACTACTATCCTTCGATTACGTTGGGCTGCAACAACGTCCAACCTCCTCAAAAATGTCTCAAGCTGCGCTGATAATGCAAAAAATGCATTGAGACCATCAATCCCCGCTCCCCTTGGCTGAGTCATTCTCGTATACGGCCATTGATAATTAAATTCCGCCATGGTACCTGAAAAGAAAGAAAAATAGGAAGATAATTAAATAAAAAGGAAAAAAATGCTTAAATTAAAACTAATTTGATTGAAGCTAATATTGGAAAAAATATATTAATTAATTCCCCAGTAACGGTGCCAAAAACTCGTTGGGTAAAATCTAATTACGCACAACACGCAAGTATACGTGGTCAACAAGTAATAAAGTGAAAGTAGAGTATCGTTCTCACAAGAAATTGTTTAATAAAAATCACCAAGTACTAACCCGTAACCAACTCAATCTTATTTAAACGATTGAATTTCAATTTATAAGTAAACTAATTCTAATTACCACTAGTTAAATTAAGATTACGGAGATTTAAGATCACAACTTCACTTATTGCTTCATTTAAGTTAACACACTTCTCATCAATTATTTTCTATCCTGAATTGTTAATCAAGAACACTAAAGCAGATAAAACCACCTCTCGATGCGTAATACACATACTCACTTAAATCCACAGATGATAGAATTAAGCAAGACACCCTAATTAACTAATTCACTATATCTTTATATGAATTACAATTAAAAAGGATTTAAAGCACAATTTCTGTATAAGATTACATATGGCGTAAAGGTATATCTCTATCCTAAACACGAATCATGAATTCCATCTATGTAGAAATCACAAACACATGCTATCATGATCAGATTTAAATCTATAATTCATTTCTCGAGTTCATATAGATTATCATGGTAATTGTTAGCTAGGCATTTAAACAATTAAGTCCAAATCACAATAAACAATCCTCACAATAGAACATAATAATTGATAGCGAAACATATTAAAATAAACCACACAATAAGATCCATTGTAATCTCAAACAAAAAATTAGTTCATTGAATTAAAACTAAGAATCCACACTTGAATACACATTAAAAGACAAAGATAGAAGAAGATAAGAAGATATAATATGTTGTCTTCATATTTGAAGTTCCCTCCTCACTCCTACTTTGAATCTTCAATGGTTTTCAAGTTGCTTCAATCTCCAAATCTCATAAGAACTAGTGTTTTCTCCTATTCTACTCTAATCTAATCTAATGGAATCCTCTCTCTACCTCTAATCCTTGTGATTCTCTTCCTTTTATAAGTCTCTTTATATGTCTTTAATTTCTCTTGGAAGTCCTAGAGTCAATTGGATCGAACCAATCCTTCTTGGACTAAAATTTGGACAAAATTCGCCTTTTCTAAGCGTAACCCCGCCCCGGCGGGGGTTTAGCCTTGTAAAGGGCCCGCCCCAGCGGGCTAGGGTTCTGTTTTCCAGCTGGTACCCCCGCCCCGGCGGGGGTTTTGTGAACAGAAAGCCCACCCCGATGGGGGTCCTTTTTCTGTTCGGATGTCCTTTGGGAAAATGGCAATAACGTCTTCTTCTTAACTCCGATTTCGATGTTTCAAGATGTTCAAAAAAGAGGAGACGTAGATCTACAACTTTCATGCTTTGAGTTTTTTGAAATAAGGAATGGATCAATGTTGAAATAGGCTCTGAAGTGGCTGCTATGTAAATGGTCACCCAAAAGAGTGAAGTTCAACGTCCATTGGTACAAAGGTCATAACTCATGCATCCGAACTTCGATTGGAATGATTCAAGATGTTCCGGAAAGCTAAGAAGAAACTCTACAATATAATTAAAGTTCCAAGCCAAGAACATTAAATGAACATGAAAGCCCAAACGATGTCCAGATTGCTTTTCTTTGCGATTTCATACCAGTTCTTTGCGATTTCAGCTCCCAAGCATATAATCTACAAAACGAACACAAAACTCATGAAAAGTAAATAAGAAACATGAGATTAAGCAACTAATTCAAGTAACAGATATCGGATAAGTATGTATAAAATCTACTTATCACATACTACAAATATAAACCTTTAAACAACCAAAACAATAAACAAACTGAGATCTAAGAGACCTGACATTTGACTGTCAAAGACATTTTAAAATTTTTCCAGATTTTTGAAAACATCAAATCCAAGCCGTTAAATGTTATGGATCTAACATCTATCAATCCAGATCACTTATATAGACTACAAACAACATGTTTAAACACAAAATCAAAACATTTAATAGAGGATCAATGATCAGATTTTTGATTAGGGTTTATACCTTTTACGAACAAATTTTTGATTCTATGCTTCTGATCTGTTAATGGAGATAGTGGGGACTTATTTTGGGACTGGTCTAGCAATGAAATTCGTAGAGTTGGAGAGAGAGAGAGAGTTGGTTGAGTCTTATGAAATAAATGAGCAAGAATGTGGCTTTTCTCTCTCTAATGATATATATATTATGTTGTAATGGACTTGGCTGGCAATATATGGCTGATATGGGTAGATTTCAGTCACATGGTAGGTCAAAAGTTGGTCACCAACTAAAGTGTTGGCAATTTTACAAGTTAGCTACAAATAATGCAAGAGGGGCATTTTGGTCATTAGGCTTATGGTTTTAATGGCAATCATGACATTTGGCTAACCTTTAGGGGTTGACCCTTGGGGTTTAACCCTAAGGTTCTATAATTTGCTTTCCTAGAATTTTTCAATTAGGGCTAAAATGAAAATTTTAGTTTCTAAAAAAATGAAAAGTAGGGTTTCTTAATTAGTTTAGGTTTATTAATTCCCTTGAACTTGGAATTTAGGTTTGAGATTTACAAATTATGATTAATCTTGCTTAATTAGCGATTAAGGTTCCCATTTAGCAAATTAGGGTTTTTAATTAACTATTAGGGTTACTAATTAAGAAATTAGGGTTTTTAGTTAATTAGGGTTTCTAAATATCAATTATAGTTTCCCTAATTAACAATAAATTTTAAAGTAGACATAATTTATCACATAACACAGTTACCAAATAGTCTTGAACTCGTATTTGAGTTTCAAAATGGGGTTTATCAGATTAATACTAGGGTTTGTCATAATACACCATAATTGACCAACCATTATCAGTCTATACATACAGTACATATGTATAACACCGAAATATCATTAATATAATATTATTATTCTCATTCCTTATTCTAAATCTAGAATTAGGGTTTGAATTCCATATCTGATATATCTGTCATATATACCATTATTAATTAAATTAAAGTAATTAATTTGAAATTAATTCATATAATAAAATAATTATTATAATAATTCTAATAATCATTCATATATTTTTTAAATAATAATATAATAATATTTTCATGGAAAATAAATAATAAAAATATTTTTACTATAAAATTAATTTATTATAAGAATATAATTTATAATGATCAATATATAATTCCTTTAAAAATGATTTGCAATTATTTATGTAATAAATTAAAGTTATTTATCACATATATACATACGCTTTACTTTGTACATATTCTCACCTTTATTAAAAAAAAATTTACGCAAAATTCTTATTTAATTATATATAAAATATCGGGTTATTACATTCACCCTCCCTTATAAGAATTTCGTCCCCAGAATCATCATTTCAAAACTTATATATATTAGGGCAAATAACATACACAGTCGTTACAAGTAGATCTCGATCAAATTTGATCGAACTGATCTTTAACTATTCAGCATAAAGCTTGTTTATCCGATTATACGGAAGTATAATTTCTAATAGAACTCAAATTCTTCCTTCAAAATTTATTTATAAAATAATTTACTATATATAAGAAAATCATATATAAGAAAATAAAATTTATTTGAATAATACTTGGTATTTTATCCCCGGCTGCTACCGTATCTTGAATTGTCTTATTGAAGACTATTGTGGTTGATTTTGTTGGTTTGGTTGTTTAAGGTGGTCATGTTATCGCTAATGTACCGCTGCTTTTCCCCTTATTCACACTCCTTGCCTCTTTTCTCCCTTTTGGACAGTCTTTCACCTTATGCTCCTTTGATTCACAAATAAAACACCCACTATACATTCTTGGATTGGGGCAGTTAGGAGAGATATGTCCCTTCTACCCACACTTGTAGCATACAAACTTTTCCTTTAAACATTCTCCCGAGTGATTCTTTCCACAATTCCCACATTGCACAACCTATTTCTTTCCACCTCCTGGCCTATTTCTGGTATTCCCAAAATTATTTCCTTTCCTTTTTCCAGTCCTACCACCACTACTCCCTTCTCCGGCTCTAGCTTGATTTACCTCCCACCAAAAATTCGACTCCCCTTTCATCGTATAGGTGATAAAAACTGTCTTTTGCCCCTCCGTTACCTGCGGCTAGTATTCCATTCTGCATAGCTTGAGCGACCATATTCACAAAATTTTGTATTGGGTCTGGTTGTCCTCCAGTATTGTTGACAGGGTCTTCTGCCTTTTGGTTTCGTTTTCGTCATGGCGGCATTATCTAATTAAATAAAATCATGTTCATCCAACTAATTCTAGTACTTTACACCATATAGCATAACACATACTGCTTTAAACATCCGATATCCCTTTATGACACAAAAGTCGGGAATCGCTAACACAACTTATATAAAAGTTGAGAATATTACATTACACATCATAGAACATACATATTCAAGTTATACTAATACTACTTATTTCCTACGCCTTCACGAAGGATCAATTGCTTAGTAATATATGTATTTCTATTATCCTCAATAATCCATTAACACACATAACTATACCAGTTCATCAAACTTAATACACATTATGAGTTCAGGAACTTACCACAATCATATGAGTTTAAAAACTTATCCTAGTCAGAACTTTTGCGTCCATTCGCTGAGGGGTTCAAAAATTTCATATAATTATGAGTTATGAACTTACCATAAGTATGAGTTTTAAGAACTCGAGCTTAACCTTATAGTCTCTATAAATACTCTACATATCTATTATATTACCGTTTCTGGATTCGGTACTACAATTTCCACAATAACCACCTCATCAGGGTTGCTTTTAAAGTGAGCCTCTATTTTAGCTATTGACTTTGATATTGGCTCGGTTATGGAGGTTGACTCCTTCTTTACGATCAGAGGGTATCCTAATCCTTTTTCCATTTTACATCTACACATAAATTATCTTGATTAACAAATAATATATATACACAGCAAATAATTGTTTTATATAAGTTATCTTTTATTTTGTTTTACGATGAATTTATTTAATTCATCTCCATTTAAACTCTATTTGAGTTATTCTTATTTTCAACGTTTCCCTCTGTCCTAAAGGTTATAGCCTAAGGTCAATCCAACCTAAGGTTTCTAACCTATAGCTCTGATACCAACTTGTGACGCCCCCAAATTCAGGTACTTAGAACCCGAACTCGGTGCTTCACGATACCATTTCTTTGAGCGAAATAATAATAATAATATAAATATCAAACTTAATTTGCATATAACAGAGTTATCCAGTCCCAGGTACGCGACCTTTAATACATTACACTACATGATAGATAATAAATATCATTATCTTAATATAGTCTAACTATTACATAAGATACCATATAACTTATTCTGCTAGCTTTCCCTTTCCTTTGTTCTTATCTGAACCTTCCGGTTGATCACGCTTAGCTGAAAATATTTATATTTAAAGTAAGAATGAACATTTGGGTGCCCAACAAGTAATAGCAGACAATAAACGTTAGCTGAAGAAGTAAATGTTTTCTGTGAATGACACTTCTACAACGAGTCAACAATTATGAAGTAAGCTGAAGCAATACTATACAACATATCAAATCTATCTCAAATTTTGAAACTACGTACTGACTATAAATAGAGAGCAGTCAACAGACTATAAACTTTATTTTTGATTTTTTATATTCAATTGAATAACAAGAATTAATTATACGCAATAGCAAAGTGGAATATTTTCCAGAGTTTATGCTGAGTGATCCCTAAGGTTCTTGAATTTAATTCCCGAGTAATTGTCAAAGATTTGCTTTGATGTACCCAGGTGTATCAGATAACCATAAAGATTAAGTCACACCCCTCTACAAGTAAAATAAGTGATCAGCTTCCTTATACCCTATATTATGCATAATACTTAAACGCGGGCAATAGCCGAATATACGACCAATAGTTTTCCCTTTGTATTAAAGGTTGTTCTTCTCAGTCTTACGATCAAAATTTGAATTATAACAATTAAATACTATGATTTCAATATCTAATCGCTTTTTCGATCTAGCCGAAACAATTGGCATCGATCGGTCAATAATAATTGAGTTATATTCTCGAACCTATTAAGTTCTAACAAATATTCATCTAACCAGAATAATTAGCTAATACATATCTCAAAGCTATCTTTGAATCTATGTTTAGCTGAGTCAAATAGCTTAGACAACTTTTAATTAATGTATATATACCGGAATTTAATAAGTTTGTATCAACAGGTACAACAATTATCCAAGTGAGGACACTTGTATAACAATATTTAGAAATTAACGAACAGAATAAATATCTGAATTATACAATAATATTATATTGATAACCAATGATCGGATAGAATTCAAGAACAGACACATCGACAAAAGTATAGATACATGAACAATAACAATAACAATAGAGTTCTGAAACTGGCTTACACATGTCCATTGCCTAAAGTGAATGCAAATGTTAGATACTTGCACAATGAAGAGAATAGTTTAGATATTCGCTTACTCATGTCCATTGCTTAAAGTAAATGCAAAGATAGGATATTTGACTGGTCTGCTGCTTACAGTTACGCAACATAGTTTTATCTTTTTTGTCGAGACCTATCATTAATAAGATCATTCTATCGATTAGAAATACATATCATAACATATAGTACTACTATTTACAGTCAGCACATAACCTATTCACATTGTCACATAGTTATATCAGTCATTGGATCATAAACAATCACCTATCAAGTCAAACTATCTAGGTCTATATTAGTTTCAAAGTTAATTTGGTGTACCGACGGCTTTATCGGGTAATTATCGAGTCTAAACTCTATTCCGTAGTTCAATATTCGATTATATAATTTAAATATCAGTCATATTATTTTTCATAGCCTTATAATAATTTTTAAATAATTATTATAATTAATCCTAATTTTTTAAATACTGGAATCATTATTAAATGATTTAAATATTAAATAATTCTATTATCATTAATATTTAATTAATATTACACTATTAACAAAACCATTGCCAAAGATATTAAAGTTATTTATAATAACTAAAAATATTTTTAAAATATTTTTATTACCCTTAAATGATTTTTAAAACATTTAAAATTATTTTTTAATAATTACCATTAATATTTATATATTAATGTACTATTTATCAAAATATTAAAAGTCATTTATTATAACTTAAAAATATTTTTAAACCATTTATATCCTTTTTAAATCAATAAAACCCTTTTTAAACTACTTATTTAATATAATTATTAAATAAATTTTATATCATTAATATTAAATTATTAATAAAATTTGCCTTAAAATATTAAAAGTCACATTTTATAACTTAAAATATTTTTATACTATTTATTTTCATTTAAAATAATTTTTATAATATTAAAATCATTTTTAACCAATTTATTTAATATAAGTATTAAATAAATCTAATATCTTTAATATTAAATAATTAATGAAATTTGCCTTAAAATATTAAAAGTTATGTTTTATAACTTAAAATATTATTAAATACCTTATTATCATTTAAAATGATTTTTTAATATAATAAAATTATTTTTAATTAATTTATTTAATGTATTTATTAAATAAATTAAATATTAATAATATTGAAATAAATACTAATATTTATGAAAAATATGTCATTTTATTAAAAGTTAATTTTTAAAACTAATTTTGTAATTTTTAGAAATTTATTTCTATTTTTAATGAATTTTCGGAATTTAAAAAACTAAAATAATTAAATCCATCGCTAAAGGCTTTAGCGACAGTTTCTGTCGCCATAGGTGTTCTTGAGGTTCAAGAACATTCAAAGGAAGTGTTTGAGGTAGCTACTGTGACGCCCCCAAATTCGGACCCCCCACTTGGTCACTCGAATTCGGTTCGTCACGTGCTCAAAGTATTATCATAATAACTAAAATTACACATTCATAACAAAATATCTAATTTAGAATAATATACAATGATTTATCATAATTACTTTCCCAAGTCTCTCAACCTACAGTACTTAAAGGATTACATAACAATATCGAATAAAGACTTATTACATAATCCTACTTAAGCTTAAACATAGTCTGAAAATAGTCTTAATACAACATAATAGATTTAAACATAAATGGACAAGCTAGTCGGTAGCCTTGCCCTTGCCCTTGTCTTTCCCAGATACGCTTCCTTGTTCTGCCTTAACTGAAAGGTTTTAAATAAGCAAGGATGAGGACAAATTACCCAGCAAGTAATATACAACAAGGATAAATAGTTTTATAACACGAGTTTGAAATATCGAAGTATCATCTCTAAGATAGTTCAGAGTTTCAGAATAATATCATGAATAATGAATATCAACAATTCTTGGAATAAGAACAATAATTCAATATAAATCAATAGATATATATGAATTCAAAGACTATCAATGTATCCAGCTGGATAAACAATTTATATTGAGCAATCACTAAGGACTATTCAACATCTACTAGAATTACCAATATTAAACTGATAATCCAAAAGAATCAAGTACTATAGATGATTAGTCTACAGTACTCTAAGTTATGCATAACACCACAGTAATAATCTACTCATGTGTTGGGGTTTCCAACAACATACAATCCCCTTATCATAAGGGTTGTTCAACTCTGTATTTCCGCACCAATCAAGTGGTTTGGATAGTTTTATAAAATTACATATAGTCTAGCCGAATCAATGACATAGACCCTTTCATAATATTCAGGAATAATACCAAGTTCAATATGAATAATAGTTTTCTCAAGAGTTTACATACTAGCTCATTTGAACGAGAAAGTAATATAACATAAGGTTTTCTTACGATATTCGTTGAATAAAGTAATGCAATAGTTACAATACTTGCACAATGTAAAGGATAGTTCAGATACTTGCCTTAAGCGTAGTTTATCCACGTTAAGAAATCAACACTTTCGAATCCTATTTATAACGTATTATATGTTCAAGATGTTCATTAGCTAACACAGTATTTAATCAAGCTTGACATGATTCAAGCATGCACATAAGGTACAAAATCATCTTATAGGTTCATCATGAATCAAATACTTAGTTATTTTATAAGTAAATTAAGAATTCTCAAGGTTAAGACCTTTTTACCCATGGACACTCCTATTACAAGGCAAACACCATCATATTATCTAAGCATCACTTATATACATGTATGAGTAGGTTTTAAACCACTTATAGCAATATAGGCATCATACAAGTTAACTGTCCAAATATCAGATTTCAAACTAACCAAGTTCTGATTTCAGACTGGCGCAGCTACGCCATGGCTAAGCTTAGGACTGGCGCAGCTGCGCTGTCCTCTGGCTAAGCCAAGATTCAGCTGCTGCCTTGTGGTTACTGTCCGGCTTAAACACACAATCATACATAATATATTTTGTCATGTTAAAGGCCTTCTCATGCTTCTTAAGTCAATCTAGGTTCATTCTTTCATAATAAAATTCTAAATGGATCATTTCAACAATTTAAGGCCATTCAAGGTCATGAAACCACAAAGTCTATCATGCTTGCTCTATAAACATACAAGATAGTTATAAAACTCATATTAGGCATGCGTGCGAGTATTCATAACACATATGTGAAATTAGCATCGCTTTCGTTGAAAACATGCTTCGTTCATGCTTTACTTGAATTATGATACACGAGCATTGTATATATATGTTTATGCTATATGAGTGAGTCTAAGAGTATCATCAAACGCGATAATAATTATCAGATTCTAACCCTCAAGGTAGTTTGACAATATTCACATTCAAAGCTTACTAGTAGGTTCAACATGTTCATGCTTCCTTACTAATCACATAAACACAAGCAAATAGTTTATTCATGTATTTCTAAGCCATACCTACATGCTCGCAAGGTCAGTATATTAACATGTTATTCATACTCATCAAGTTTGTTTCTAAAGTCATAAAGTCATTTTAAACTCCACACTTTTGTTAATCATGCTAATCTAGTCTAAACATGCTCACATTAGGTTAATATATCTATGTATACCCCTTACACATGCTTGCATAATAGTATATGTCATAATGATTGATTAACACTTGGCAGAATGTAAAACAGAACTCAAAAATAAACTCAGGGACCGGCGCAGCTATGCTGCGCCTTAGTGTTAATCTGGCGCAGCTACGCCACGTCTAGTTCGAGCCAGGAACATTTTGCGTCGGCAGAAAACTAGCCCAACCAAAGAAATTACTCACGAAATTGATTCTAAACATTCCTATCACAGTTGAAACATATTTATATGGTCATATAACAACTATATAACCAATACCCAACCTCATTAACATCCAATTCCACATAATCAAGAATTTGAATTTCAATACTCAAGAACTCTGTTTTGACAGAGAATGAAATGGAAAGCAAGGAAAAAGAATTATACCTTTGTAATGTGAAATGAACTTGCTCCTAATGATCTCCCAAGTTCTTATAACACTTGTATGCTCCCAATCTCACACTAAGCAATTTATCAGATAACTCCAAGCAACACCAACTGATAAATGTTTTCTGCTATTTATAGAAGAAGTTTAGACTGGACATTTGTTTTACACAAGATTGGAATCCATGGTGTAATGGAATGAAACAATGGTTACTCAAGGGTTGCCCAACCACCCAAATATTCAACCATCATCACCTAAGGTTAGCCTTTTGAAAAAATACGTGTTCTACCTTTGAGCTACAATTCATGTACTTGGTGACACTCATTTTGGGACAAGAGAGAAAAATATTAGCAATTGGTCATGTAAAGCTTGGTTTGGTCCTTTTAATTCCTATAATGTAATGTTAAGGTACAATTGTTACCATATTAGGAATATAAAGATAAATTCTATACTCACATCATATAATCCATGTACATTAACTACATGCAATAAAATATCACAATTAGGCATTATTTCCCGGGTAATCCCATAATTATCTCTACCACTCACATAACCACATTACAACCTTATTTAATATTAATGTTTATTTAAAACATCGAATTCCTTTCTCAGATTGTAGAATACCCAGATAATTAATCATTTATGCATTACAACTTCATATGATGTCATGGTGCTATTAGGTACCTCATTTCAGTGCAATATACTCCTATCATATGGTTTTATTTATGTCACACATACAACATTAATGTCTCAATTCAGTGCTATAGTAGAAAGTAATCAACTCTAACTGATCTCTGGCGCAGCTGCGCCAGTTTGTACTGCTGGGACGGCGCAGCCGCACCGTACCCTGACAGTGCCAAAACTGGTTTAGCTTCAATCCAGTGTCAACTTTTATCGCCAAACTTGTTTTACACGACATGAATTAATGTCTACAAGAGTGATATTACAAGTCTAAGAGCGTATTGATTACTTATATGAAATCACATGATCATACACTATTAATCTTCCTAATTCCCGTTTTAACTCGCTTAGTAAATTTCATCGTTTCACATTATGCCACACAAGGCATTTCACAATTTTCATTGTCAATTCACACCTCTTAATACGCATTGATCTAAAATGAATCAATTTAATTAACCAACTCACAAAACAATAATACTTATATTCACATAAATATTATTTCTATTTATATATTCATTTAATAATACGTGGAAATTCTCGGGTATTACAGCTACTTTGACCAGCACTAAATCGCTGTGTAATGTGTTTCTGGGCAAGCTAAAGGTCAGATCTTATAGAACTAGTGCAATACTACAAGCTCCAACAACAAACATGATCAAACATCAAAACATGAATGAGATCTGAGCTTGAAAAGTGGCTGTCAGAGCTGTTCTTCATTTTCTGGGTTACCCATAAATGAAGAACAGTTTGACTGTCCACATTTCGGCTTCCACAACTTGTAATCCTTGTATCCATTTTGTGATTTAATGGACCCAGTGTGTAGCAAACATGTCAAGGTACATATCAATTACATAAAACCATTATAACAACAAGGAAATCTCTAGATATTATCCGGTCAACCCATGTCACATTTTCTGGGTTACCTAGAAAACGGAAATCGTGATCATCTTGCATGGTTTGACCGTACACTACATGAAGCTTGATAATAATTTAGGTGTTCTAAAAGTTTAAAAATTTAGGCTATATAACATACAACAATCTAGATACAATAAGAAGAACTAAACAACAAACATACGGAAGATCTGTGGTCGCAAATGTCTTGTCAAAGATTTTTGGGTAACAATCTGGGTTACCCAGATCGGTTTGGTCATGGCCGGTCAACGTGGTTTGACCACCCATATCTTACATTCTGTACATGGTCTGAGCTTGATTCAAGTTCCAGATCAAAGCCCTTACAACATACTGCAAATATAAACCTTTAAACAACCAAAATAATAAACAAACTGAGATCTAATAGACCTGACATTGGACTGTCAGAGACATTTTAAAATTTTTCCAGATTTTTGAAAATATCAAATTCGAGGCTACAAATGTTACGGATCTAACATCTATCAACCCAGATCACTTATATAGACTACAAACAACATGTTTAAACACAAAATCATAACATTTAGCAGAGGATCAATCGTCAGATTTTGATTAAGGTTTATACCTTCTATGAACAATTTTTTTATTCTATTCTTCCGATCTGTTAATGGAGATAGTTGGGACTTATTTTGGGACAGGTTTAGCAATGAAATTCGTCGAGTTCGAGAGAGAGAGAGAGTTGGTTGAGTGTTTGGAAATAAATGAGCAAGAATGTGGCTTTTCTCTCTCTAATGATATACATATTATGTTGTAATGGACTTGGCTGGCAATATATGGCTAATACGGGTAGATTTCAGTCACATGGTAGCTCAAAAGTTGGTCACCAACTAATGTGTTGGCAATTTTACAAGTTAACTACAAATAATGCAAGAGGGGCATTTTGGTCATTAGGCTTATCGTTTTAATGGCAGTCATGACATTTGGCTAACCCTTATGGTTTGACCCTTATGGTTTAACCCTAAAGTTTTACAATTTACTTTCCTAGAATTTTTCAATTAGGGCTAAAATGAAAATTTTAGTTTCTAAAAAAATGAAAAGTAGGGTTTCTTCATTAGTTTAGGTTTACTAATTACCTTGAACTTGGAATTTAGGTTTGAGATTTACAAATTATCATTAATCTTGCTTAATTAGCGATTAAGGTTCTCATTCAGCAAATTAGGGTTTCTAATAAGCTATTAGGGTTACTAATTAAGAAATTATGGTTTCTAGTTAATTAGGGTTTCTAAATATCAATTAGAGTTTCCCTAATTAACAATAAATTTTAAAGTAGACATAATTTATCACATAACACAGTTACCAAATAGTCCTGAACTCGTATTTGAGTTTTAAAATAGGGTTTATCAGATTAATACTAGGGTTTGTCATAATACACCATAATTGACCAACCATTATCAGTCTATACATACAGTACATATTTATAGCACCGAAATATCATTAATATAATATTATTATTCTCATTCCTCATTCCAAATCCAGAATTAGGGTTTGGATTCCATATATGATATATCTTTCATATATACCATTATTAATTAAATTAAAATAATTAACTTAATTAATCTGAAATAAATTCATATAATAAAATAATTATTATAATAATTCTAAAAATCATTCATATATTATTTAAATAATAATATAATCATATTTTCATGGAAAATAAATAATAAAAATATTTTTACTACAAAATTAATTTATTATAAGAATATAATTTATAATGATCAATATATAATTCATTTAAAAATGATTTGAAATTATTCATGTAATAAATTAAAGTTATTTATCACATATATACATACGCTTTACCTTGTACATATTCTCACCTTTATTAAAAAAAAAATTATACGCAAAATTCTTATTTAATTATATAGAAAATATCGAGTTATTACAAGCGGCGCACATGTATATTCATACCCTATACACAAATTATGCAGTCCAACTGTGTAGATAAACATAATCATATGTCAGATATTCACGGTCTAATCTACAATCCATTTCCCAATTTCTTATAGATTACCCAATTAATCACTAATTCCTTAGCAATTAAACAATAAACATAATATCTGAGCCAAACCATATGGTGCCAACCAAATGGAAAAGTAAATTAATCCAAATTATTAGTGGGTTCCATTATAATCTTTGAGATATTATTCAGTTCATAGCTAGTAAACTAAATATAAGTAGCAATAATAACAACATTTTTAAATACATAATCAAAAGAATTAACTAGAGAAGAATAAACTCTATCATAGCTTCTTGAATCTCTAAGAAATCCCTTCAATTCGCTTTCCGATCCATGTCGCTTCGTTGCTCTTGAGCTCCAAGGAATGCCAATCCTGGCCCTAATCCACCTAAACTATATGTACAATAATTAACATAATAGAAGAAAAATTAAGCTGAAAGGGTTATAGAGAGAGAATATTATAGACGAGCTTGTTACAAAAGGGGGAATGATATATATATATATATATATATATATATATATATATATATATATATATATATATAAAACCCTTCAATTCTAGGTCATTTCCCCTTCATGTCTTCTTGGGAACCGGAGGTGGTGCTGCAGCGCCAGAATATAGCCTTGGACAGGCGCTACAGCGCTTGGTCAAAAGTCTCAATCAATAAGTGGGCGCTGCAGCACCTATTTATGAAGGAACAGGAGCGTTGCAGCGCAGCAGGCTGGTGAGCTGGTAAGGATGGGGCACTTTAGCGCCTAGATTAAGCCTGGAAGAGGCGCTACAATGCCAGTGCTAGAAAACTAACACTTTTGCCCCTGAAAGCTGGAAGTGACCTAAAAACCCTACAAAAGATATATGTTGGGCTTGTTTCGGGTTAACAAAACAGAATCTAACTCATGCAAGTATACACGGGTCAACAAGTAGTACAGAGTAAGAAAGTATCGTTCCCATGGAGAAAGGTGACTATTTTTACACTAGTACGTAACAACCTTATCACTATTTCTGATTGCTTAAACGATCAATAATCAAGTAAATTAAAATTTAAATTAATTATCAACACAAAATTACGAAATACCAAATATAGGGAATCAAAGTGGAGAGAAATGAGATCATAATGTCATTTAATGCTTTATCCAAAATGCACGCCTCTTGATATGCTTGATTAATTAATATTGACAGCTAGTCTAGAGCACGAAAGTGAAACATGGCCATCTTTCGATGTACCATGTCCGAATCACACAAAATCCACAAAATGATAGAATTTATATAAGCATAAAAATTACCTAACCCACTATATATTTATGTGAATTACAAACAATAACGATTTAAGCATAAGCTCTCTCAACGACTACACATGGTGAACTGGTCCGGGTCATGAATCACAAAACCTAACACATATAAGTCTCATGAACACATGCTAACTTGGTTAAATCTGCACTTATATTTCCTTTTTTCAATTCCATATAAATTATTAATGTGAATGGTGATCAAGCATTCAAACATTTAGGTTCAACCAAGTTAGGAAATCTAATATTAAACATACAAGCATCACAGTATAGCATAAAATTCTGGATTAAACATTAAACTTCATTAGAATTCCATAATGGAGGTTAGTTCATTACTGAATCAACACCCATTATAGAATTTAAGCCAAGTATTGAAATAAACAAAGAGAGCGAAGAGATTTAAGGGAAATGAGGAATCAAATCTGATAAAACCCTACTCCAAAATATGATTCCAAGCTAGTTCAGGTCCACAATCATCACCAAAATAAAACCCAATATTCACAATCTAATCAGTCTAGAGAGAGAAGCTCAAAATAGTATAGAAAGGCTATGGATTCTCTCTAGACTATGAAACCCTAAAAATAGTAAAGTCTAACTGATAGAATAGAATACGTCTTTTCAAACTAGCAAATATACCCTTATCTAGAAATCACGCTTAAGCCGCTTAAAATAAAAAGTCAGTAGTTTAAGTGCCCACGACTAGCGTGGCCGCGCGGGTGTATAGCTTGAGTTGGGCGCAGGCGCGCTGTGCCTGGCACGGGCGCGCTGGTGCTGGTCTGCTGCATTCTGCTGGATTGCTATGATGCTCACTTCTTGCTGCTCTTCTTCACTACTTTCTTCTTCACATGACCACTACAAAAATCCTCTTCCATTGCTTGAGCTCAGCTACCTTTTTCATCCTAGCCATTGCTATGCCATATCATGCCATGTCATGCCATGCCATTTCCATGTCTTAAGAGTTTCCTCTATGAAAACTACAAAACAAACATAAAAAGAAATAAAAACTAACTAAAAATGCTTTAGTAAAGCGAAATTCTAGTAAGTTGGTGATCAATAAGTAGGTATAAACCTACTTATCAAATACCCCTAAACTTGAACTATTTCTTGCCTTCAAGCAATACACACAAATACGAATCAAGAAATACAAACTACATGCTATGCAAACTACACTATCATGCAAATGAATCCTAGGATTTCAAGCCATGCCAGAATTCCAACATGACATACCTTAGAGAAATATCCTGATTCAAGAATAACACATCAAACTAAGCCACATGCATAATGACATACAATTAGATAATCCAAACCTGCAATAAAGATACTGTGTGTGTGTGATGTGTTCACAAATAAGCTTGACAAAGGCAGAGATTTCACACGCTATACTGCTTAAGAAAGAAAACTGAGGTTCAAATCAAGAACTATGCATACAAATGAAACAACAACTACTCTAACACATCAATACAAACTAAAGTTTAGCAACGGGTTTATTCTGCTTTAGTTTTACTCACGAGGGCAATTTTTTGCACTTTCCTGCGGTGTTTATTGATTTTTTTTCTTTTTTCCACGACTGTGCAATGTCTCATTCAATTAGGATAACAGTGCTATCCCTTACAGAGCTTTCAACCAATGACTCCCAGACCATAAAGACCTTAGGGCGCTAGGTGTAGAGACAATCCCCTCGGGTGTACTTGCTTAAGTAACAAAGGCCTCGAAACAAGACTAGCCACAATATTTTATTCATTTTTTTCTTTTTTCTTTTCTTTTCTCTTTTCTTTTTTTTATTTATATAGCAAGCATACCCATGCGTTCCCAAAGCTTGAGTTTCAGTGTTTTCATAGTCAATGTTCACTTCCTACACAATTCTATATTTAAAACAGCATTTTTTACTCAACAGACAAACAAGCTACTTTTTAACCAACAAGCAAACATGAACATTGACGTGCTACTCGGTAGCATCTAAACAACAGGCATAAATCATAACATGTAAAAAAATTATAACTCAGCTCAAGATATCCACTAAGTTCAAGAATCTATCAAATTCCTTAATTCATCATTGGCTAAATTAGAATTCAACAAACTAGATACTTGGGATTATGCAATGTTATGCAACTAAACAGATAAACTAAACAGATACTAATCAAAAAAAATTTACTACAAAATTAATCTTGTACTACTAGCATGCAAAAACTATATGAAACATGAATAAATGATGCAAATTACACTACATACTCTACACTACTAATTAGACCAATTACCCCAAACTTATCATATTCATTGTCCCAAATGAATGAAGGTAAATGGCAAAGAAAACTCCCCTAAGTGTCAGCGTGGCCACCCTCCTCTGGTGGTGAATCTAGCGGTGGGTAAGGCATGGCTAAACCTAATATAGGCCACTCTACCATCGTCCCCTAATGCGTGAAGGCTTCGGCTAATGACCTAGAAAACCCATTTGCGAATGCTGAAAAGTTATCATGCATGGCATCCAATTTCCTCTCCAGTCGCCTTAGCCAGTGGTCATCATTCTCTAAAATGGCATGTGGTGAAGCAGCTGTCTCAGTTGGCTGCGGAGACGGCACCGATGATGGAGCTGACAAGATAAATCCTTTTCCCCTCGGGTGTGGTGTGCCTCCTGCCGAGTTGTTAAACTTCAAGATGGTGGCATGGGCAATGTCCTGGCTTGGCAACTATAACTGCTCATCGTCCCAAGTAACTCTGACTTTTACGCAGAGATGGGCTATTACTGAGGCGTGTGGGATGCTGCTTGTGGTGCTCCCCCTCATGTAACGGAACATATTTTTATGGAGGAGATGGTCCACGTCTATATATTTTCCCGTGACAATCCCCCACAGTATTATAGCTCTCTCGGATGGGATGTCATGCTGGTGCAAAGATGGCAGTAACTTAGCACATATGAAAAGGTACCATGCTTTTGCATAGCGGTTAAGTGCTGAACTTGGGAAATTGGTGGGCTAATTCGTGCCTTATTTATAGTTCCACCGAGTACCAGGCACGCACAAGTCTATAATAACTCTGTCTAAGTCCATCTCAAACTAAGCAGCTTCTACCCAATTGGTGTGTCCAGTCGACGGGCTAGGCAAATTGAAGACCTCCCTAATCACCTGTGGGAGATAGTCCACTTGCACGCCTTTGATAAACGATAACCCACTCATTATTTCCTTAGAATTTACATAAAATTCACGTACAATGGCCATTGGTGCAGGCATTGGGCTAGACACAACCCCTACCTAACACCTTTCCCTGATCATTTCCCACAACTGACCATCATGCTTCCCAGGATTGAAACCTCGCTCTTTCACAAACGTTTTGGCCATAATTCGGTAATACTCCGTCTGAGCCTCGAGGCTAACAAACTTGGTGAGGTCGACAATATCTTCTTCCTGACTGCTAGAATAAGATGATTCAAAACTGTGGTATCGTGCTCATTTTGGACCCATGAAGATGGACAAAGAAAAGCCCTAACTGATGTGAGAAGAGAACTTTGAATGAACTCTGTATACAAACCCTAACTCAGCCCTTGTACGCTCTAAACAAACCTTAATCATAGAGAAGAACCCCCAAACTTACTTTGTGATGAGTATAAGGAAGTCTGACGGGTTAGATATAGGATGCCTTATAACGCTTGCTGAGGATAGAAGATAGAGAGATGTGTGTGGGTAGGAGTGTACGTGGGGAGATTAAATGGAGTAGGAGAAGGAGAAAAGGCTTCAGTTATGTAGGAGAGAGAATGAATGTGCGCTCAAATGAAGGAAGGGTTATAACTGATATGAGATGGGTTACGATTTAAAATTTTGAAGAGCATAAGGATCCGGACTCAAGCGCGGCCACACCGAGTCTGTGCGTATAAGGCTAGGCATGATGTGGGCGCGTGGGAGCTGGGGACTGACCGAGTGGAAGTCTTGTGCAGGCATACATGATTAAACTTTGTGGTTGGTGTAGGCACGCTGTCCTAAGCCCAGATCTGAGACTGTGTTGCACAATAAGAAGGAACAAGCAGCACTGATACTCCATATTAAACATGCATACCAAGCATCACAAAAAATGAGACATACATATTCCCAAATCAATATTTGAACTGTAAAACATGTATGTATGATTGTATATCCAAAAATACTTTATATGTAATCTCTATCAAAAAGGATATGTGCATTAAGCTCTATCAAAATTTATGTTAATTTTTTTATAATAATAAGAATTAAACATGGGGGGAAATAGACATGATTCACCATCAGAATTAAATAGTAGAGAGAGATGGAGATATATGTAACTAAGGAACAATTAACAGAATTAAACAGGAGAAGATAAGAGAGATAATGAGGTGCCTCCCATTGAGCGCTAGTTTATAGTCCACTACCTTGACTTTCTCTGCTTTGATCAAGTTGTAGAAAGGATCGAGGCAACCTTCTACCTGTCAACCTCACCACCATAGTAATGCTTAAGCCGTTGTCCACTGACCTTGAAGGGCTTGTTTAGGCACTTGTCAAAAATTTCTATTACACCATGTGGATATACAATCTTCACAATAAAAGGCCCTGACCACCTTGACTTGAGCTTCCCTGGGAAGATTTTAAGTCTGGAATAAAATAACAACACTGCTTGCCCTGGCTCAAATGTCCTTTCCATAATCTTTCGATCATGCCACCTTTTCACTTTTTCCTTGTACAATTTAGAATTTTCATAGGCTTGCAACTGAAATTCGACCAACTCATTGAGTTGAAGTAGGCGTTTTTCCCCTATAGCCTTTAAGTCAAAATTTAGCATCTTGATTGCCCAATAGGCCTTGTGTTTGAGCTCTATGGGAAGGTGACAAGCCTTTCCATACACAAGCTAAAATGGAGACATACCCAACGGTGTTTTATAGGCAGTCCTGTAAGCCCATACCGCATCATCCAGCTTCAGTGACCAATCTTTTCTCGTGGGGTTCACGATCTTTTCTAGTATTTTCTTCACCTCACGATTTGGTACTTCTGCTTGGCCATTTATCTGGGGGTGGTAAGCTGTAGCAATTCGATGATTCACCCCATATTTGGCCAATAAAGCTGTAAACTGGCGATTGGAAAAGTGGCTTCCTTCATCACTAATGATCGCCCTCGGAGTCCCGAACCTCGTGAAAATTCTCTTCTGAAGAAACCTCAGAACTATCCTATCATCATTCATTGGTAGAGCTGCCACTTCCACCCATTTTGACACGTAGTCGACTACCAGTAGGATGTACAAGTTACCACATGATGAAACGAAAGGCCCCATGAAGTCTATCCCCCAAACATCGAAGATCTCCACCTCGAGGATTGTATTCAAGGGAATTTCATTTCTTTTCAATATATTTCCTACCCTCTAACATCTATCACATTTCTGAATAAAGCTGTAAGCATCTTTGAAGATAGTCGGCCAATAGAATCCTGCTTGCAAAACCCTGGTCGCTATCCTTTCACCTCCATAATGACCTTCATATACTGATGCGTGACAATCCTGTAGTATACCCTCTGTCTCGCTATATGGAATGCACCTTCTAATCATTTGATCAGCACACTACTTAAATAAGTACAGGTCATCCCAAATAAACCATTTCACATCGTGTAGAAACTTCTACTTTTGATGCCTAGTTAAGTCAGTAGGGATGATATTGCTTACTAAGAAGTTTGCATAATCTGCCAACCATGGCACTTCGCCTTTCACCATAAACAATTATTCATCTAGGAAGGACTCATTGATCATAACTTTGTCATTTGTATCCCTTCCCAAATTTTCCAATCGAGATAAGTGGTCAGCCACTTGATTCTCAATCCCTTTTCTGTCCTTGATTTCTAAGTCAAATTCTTGTAAAAGAAGTATCCACCTGATCAGACGGGGCTTGGCATCTTTCTTTGCTACCAAATATCGGATCGTTTCATGGTCTGTCTGCACAATAACTATAGTCCCAATCAAGTAAGCACTAAACTTATCAAATGTGTACACCAGTGCAAGAATCTCCTTTTTTATGGTAGTATAGTTCAACTGGGCGTCAGTAAGGGTCTTGCTGGCGTAATAGATAACGTGAAAGACCTTGTCCCTACGCTGCCCCAAACCAGCTCCCACAGGAAAGTCACTTACATCACACATTAACTCAAAAGGAAGGTCCCAATCTGGTGATGTAATCACATGTGTCGTAGTTAACTTCAAATGTTTAAATGAAGTCATGCATTCTTCATCAAATTTAAATTGGATATCTTTTTCTAACAAACTGCAAAGTGACTTTGTAATCTTCGATAAGTCCTTTATAAATCGACGGTAGAAGCTTGCATGCCCCAAAAAACTACGAACACCTTTTACAGAAGTAGGTGGAGGCAAATTCTCAATGGTTTCCAATTTAGCCCTGTCCACCTCTAATCATTTCTTTGATACCTTATGTCCCAATATTATATCTTCTTGTACCATAAAATGGTACGTTTCCAAATTCAGAACAAGATTCCTCTCAACACATCTCTTCAGCACCATTACCAAATTTTCCAGACACATGTCGAAGGAATCTCCAAAAATAGAGAAGTCGTCCATGAAGACTTCAACATTGTGCTCAATGATAAGTGGGTTTTATACCTATAAATTGGCATCTAATTCAAGCTTAAACGGTGTTAATTCTTTGTGTTTATGTTTCGTTTTTACTTGTTTAGTGTAATTTCATGTTTAGGTGTGGTGGCGTGGCTATTGGACTAAAAGCATGGAATAATGGTGAAAAGTGGTAGGTTTAAGGCTAAAATGGTAAACTAACAGCTTACACCCCCACTGGGGCTGGTTCTTTTGTGCATGATACCCCCGCCAGGGTGGGGGTCTCGATACGAGTTAGCAGCCTACATGTCCGCCGGGGCAAGCCCATCACACAGCAAAACCCCTGCCGGGGCAGGGGTACGGGGATCGATCTCCTATTCTAGCTTGAAGTGCTGCAACAAACGTGAAGGATTAGTCATTGCCTCAAATTAAAACTCATTTTGGCGAGGAATTAGAGTCAGAATACATATTTGAGTCATATAATTTACAACAAACAGAAGATTGAAGTATTATACAAGAAAATACATCATTTAAGACAGTTTTTCTGAGCAAGGGCATTGGAGAAAGACTTTGAAGGTAATTTCACAACAATTGCAGATTAAGGCTAGAGAGAAGGGTGGTTCTAGATTTTATTCTTCTTCTTTAGTTTTATATTTGTAATTGGGATGATGTTTACTTTATTTAATTCATTATTTATTTCATTGATGATGAACTAAATTCTTTATTAGGCTTATAACGAATCTTTGAGTGGAACGATGATTATGTAAACTTTGATTTTCAGTTTAATAAGCTATTATGTGATTTATCTATATTAATTTGTGATTGAATTTATAAATTGCTTGACCACCAATTTTATGTGGACTTGTATGGATTCGAGAGAAGAAATACGAGTCTAGACTTGGTCAATGTGACACCCCCAAATTCGAGTTACCTGACCCCCGAGTTTGGTGTTCACGATCCACAATATAATACCATTTAACTACCCATTCATATATAAATAGGATTACATAAGTCATTAACATATATTGTTAATACATAAGTCCCAGGTCCACTAACCTTAACATTATAGAAATACCCCTTAGATATACAAAAAGGGTTTACAATATAATACAACATAATAACATTGTTCATTATAACTACTCCAACATCTTGTCTTTGCCTTTTATCTTCTTTGACCCGCTGGCCTCTTCGTTCCTAGCTGAAATGTTTTATTTATAGCAAGGGTGAGCAACAAGTTTGCCCCGCAAGTTAAGACATACAATAAAGGTATATGAATCAACAAGAACAAACTATCTATTTTGATAGAATGAAACTAAAGTTCGGGGAACTTTGAAATAGCTAAACAAATCGTTAATCAATAACAATTCTTCTTGTATTCTAGGCAACGCAATAATTTGATAATGAAATAGTACAATGTTTTCAAAGTTTCTACGATATTCTATTGAATACTCAAGAATCAATTCTACGCAATAACAAAGTGGAATAATTTCCAGATTTATGCTGAGTGATCCCACCAGATCTTAGAACTTATTTTTTTGGGTATCTATCAAAGATTTATTTTGATACATACGCAGGCGTATCAGATAACCATAAAGATTAAATCATACCCCTCTGTAAGTACTTAGAGCCGGCCAACTCCTTGTACCCTATATTATGCATAATACTTAACAGCGCGCAATGGTCGAATATACGACCTACAATGTTCCCTTTTTATTTAAAAGGGTTGTTCTTCTCAGTCTCAGAATCAAGATTTTGATTTAACAACGAAATACTGTGATTTCAAATTCTATCTACTTATCGATCTAGCTGAAACAATTGGCATCGATCTATCAATAACAATTGATTTCTCTTCTCGTATTCATCAATTTTTAACAAATGTTTGTCTAGCCAGAATAATTAGCTAAGATATTTCTCAATATCATTTGACAATAAACAGGAATTATCTGTACTGTCAATATTAGTTTCTGTAGATATAAATATCCAACAACAGTAATTCTACGAATATATATTTTTCCGAATCAGTAATTTAATTTGAATTTTAATCATGCACTAACTACGAATAATCAACAATAAATTCCCTAGACATGGTATAATTATCAATAATTAACCATTAAAATATTTGAATGAATATAACTCAAGGTTGAGTTAGAAAACTTGCCTTTCGCGTTAATTACAGCTACACAATATAATTAACTGCGTTCGTAAGACCTATAATCAACAATATCGGTCTCACAATTAGCATAATTATTTATAACACGTAACACTGTATTCTACAGTCAAACTTATCCTAGGCACATTACCACAGCCACATTAGTGTTTATAACCTATATAAACACTTATCCAGTATAACTATTTCGGTCTGGTTGGATTTCGATCCATTCTCAGTGTTTTGGTTACCCTATCCGACAATTAACACATTGATTATCAATTAAACTTGGTCTCTAAGCTTCAATATTATTTTAGATAAGTCAAATATCATTTATAATATTTCTCGGAAGCTTTTAGTAATTTATAAACAATTATTATAATTTATAATAAATTTTCAAACACTTAAATCATTTTTAAATGATTTAATTATCAAATAATCTTATCATTATTAATATTTAATAATATAAAAATATTAATAACATACTTGTCAAAATATTAAAGTTATTATGAATAATTGAAAAATATTTTTAAATCATCAATATTCTACTTAAATTATTTTTAAAGTAATTAAAATTATTTTTAAATCATCACCATTAATATTTAAATATTAATGAAATTATTATCCAAATATTAAAAGTCATTAATTATAACTTAAAATATTTTTAAAACATTTTTCTCACTTCTAAATGATTTTTAAATCAATAAAATTATTTTTAATTCATTTTTTTAATATCATAAATAAATAATCTAATATCATTAATATTAATTTATTAATGAGAATTCTCAAAAAATATTGAAAATTATATTTTATAATTTAAAATATTTTCTAACACTTTATTCTTATTTAAAATAATTTTTAAATCATTAAAATAATTTTTAACTTATTTATTTAATTTAGTAATTAAATAAATCTAATATCATTAATATTAAATTATTAATGAAAATGCTCCAAAAATATTAAAAGTCACATTTTATATCTCAAAATATTTTTAAATATATTATTCATATTTAAAATGATTTTTCATAATATTAAATCTTTTTTCTCTAATTTATTTAATACACTAATTAAATAAATTAAATACTTTTAATATTTAAATAATTATAAATATTAAAGAAAAATATTCCAATTGGTCAAAAATTATATTTCATAATTTAAAATAATTTTTAAAACCATTTTTGGTAATTTTTAGAATTTGTTTCTATTTTTAAATAATTTTTAGAATATTCAGAAAATTAAAATAATTAAAACCGTCGCTGTAGGCCTTTAGCGACATAAAGCGTCGCTGTTGGTGTTCTTGGACTCAAGAACACTGACAGCTTCGCTATCAACCTGCCTTGTTTGACCGGGCATAATTCTCGGTGTAATACGTTTCTGGGCTAGCTTAAACTATGATTGTGTAGCCAAAATGTAATACTACAGCATACAACCAACAACTTGATCATACAACAACAAATTTGCAAGATCTGAAGCCCCAAAGTAGCTGTCAGAAGCTTCTGGGCTTTCTGGGTTTCCCAGAAACCCAGACAGCTTCGATTGTCTACTTTGTGGTTAAATTCTCTTCCAGCTCCGATGATTGAATCAGTTATGTTATGGTCCAAAGTTATAGTACTAGTGTCAAGGTACACGAGTATAACAACAAGTCAGTTTATCAACAACAGACCCACAAGATACGACTCGGTCAAACTCTGACAAAAACTTTGTTCATACGTTTTCTGGAAATTCCAGAATTGCAAAAACAGTGCGAATGGTCTACTTTGACCACCTGCCATGATCTATCTGTTGATTTTTTTTAGGCATTATAAAGACCCAGATCTATAGTATATTATACAGGCTATAACATGGTCACAACAACATCAACAAAAGATATCATAACTGACAGATCTGTTGCTTGGAAAATCTTGTCAGGCGTTGATTTTAAGTTTCTGGGTTACCCAGATTTTGACTAGTCATGCCCGACCAATGGGTTTTGACCGTCAATATCTTACAATCTGGACATTGAATGGCTGTTATACCACTTCCAGATCCAAGACCTCATGTCATACTATAGATCCAAAACATAAAACACGAAAAATCAAAAACAGAAAAGGATCTACGGCTACTGACATTTACTTGTCAGGCGACATTTGTGTTCTTGGATAGATTTTGTAAAACTCCTTGTTAAAGTATTTTGATGCTATAGATCTATGTTATATCAACATAGATCATCATATAACATCCTCTAGCACTGATTTAAACACATAAACAGAAAAAAAAATTTAGTAATAAAGATAAAAAATAAAGTAGGTTTTATACCTTTCTTGAACAATCTTTGATTCTTGCTCTCCAAATATGATCTAGGGGATCAAGTGGGTGTTTATGGAACTGATTTGCCTAAGAAATTTAGTATGCTAAGAGAGAGAGAGAGAGAGTTGGTGAGAGCAAAGTAGCAAAATGGCTAATATTTATGGACTTTCTCTCTCCAACATCTCTTATATATTGCTTGTTGTTGCTTTGGATCTGTGATTTTCAGCTGGTGGCTGAGATTTTGTGTCACCAAAGTCAAATTGGTGGTTCACCAACTAAAGGTATTACAATGTTTACAAGTTAGCTTACTAAAATATAAAAAAGGGCATTTTGGTCATTTAAAAAATAAATTTAATGACAAACATGGAATTTGTACAAACCTTTAGGGTTTAGGTTTTGGGTTAGGGTTTAGGGTTTAAGCCCATTTGATTTGCAATTAATTTCCAAAATTTTTGAATTTCGGTTCACAAAATAGAAAATTAATTTTCCAAAATTATAATTAGGATTCAATAAATATATTAATATTTCCTAATCATAAAATTCAATCTTGCTAATTAGGATTAATATTCCTAATTAAAATTGCTTAAATTAGCAATTAGGGTCAAACTGATCATTAGGGTTTACAACCAACGAATTAGGATTTTAATTAAAAAAATAATTTTTCTAAATTACAATTAGGGTTTGTAAAATAGAAATTAAGATAACAAAAATATAATTAGGATTTTCTAATCATATTTAAGTTTAATACACACAATAGGCTTGCCAATTAGGATTAGGGTTTCCTAATTTAGGGTTTAGGATTCCCAAATATAAAATTAGGGCTTCCCGGCGTGCAATTAGGGTTTTTAACCGTACCATTGGTTTTCTAAATTAGAGATTAGGGTTTTTAATCCCTTATTAGGGTTTATTAATTTCAAACCTTATCCAATCAATCATTGATCAAAATCCCTATACAGTACAAACACATACTCATTAATATAATTATTTTAATTATATTTTCTACCGAATTCCTATTCAGAAATTAGGGTTAGGGTTTCTAAAGCTTGTTAAGCACAACTCTACTCTAAATTTATCAGTCAATACCCAAATTGACTTTCTCGAGACTCGTATCAGAGAAACTTGTCACAAAATTGATAATTAATATTAATATTAATAATAAAAAAAATTTATTCGCAAATTTTTGATTATTCGAAATCTCGGGTTATCACATTCATCCCTCCTTAAAAGGATTCCGTCCTCAGAATCACCGCTTTCTTATTCTCTATAATCTTTTAAAGTTGTATCATCAATTTATTTTTATCAACACAATATCAAATTGTGTTTCTAATTCTAACCTGTGACTTGAATCTATAAAAGAAAACAGTTCACATAAATATCTGACTCATATTACTCGCGTAATTAAATTCTAAACGAAATCATTACCTATTGCCGCCTCCTGAGTAGCCACTGTATCCTGCGCCGTCATGTTGAATGTACGGGCTGTTGGTCTTCCTGGCTGTGTAGGTCCTTGAATCGCCAAGGTTCCGCCATCGGGTCCCTTGTTAACACTTTCCTTCTCCGTATTCTTCTTCGGACAGTTTCGAACAATATGGTCAGTCGATCCGCATCCAAAGCAACCTTGAATTTTCTTCAGACTGGGACAATTGGGTGACATATGCCCCTTTTGTCCGTAGTTATAGCAAACTCCCTTCTTCTTCAGGTAAACTCCTGCATGGTTCTTCCCACAATTCGAACAAGGCTCCCTTCCTTTCCAATTATCTTCTGTTTTAGTACCCTACTGGGTATTCTTGCTCCATTTTCTCTTATTAGGGTTACTTCCACCATTGCTTCCACCGTCATTTGTCTTCTTCTTCTTCTCCTGATGGAATCGAGACGCAGCTTCACTCCCTCCTTCAGCAATCAACGCTTTCTCCATCAATGCCGCGAACGTGTTGATTTGCAATACCGCTACCTTGTTGAATATTCCCGGCTTCAGCCCATTCTCAAATCTTCGCTCCTTTCTTGCCTCTGTGTCCACCTGATGATGTGCAAATCTTGCTAATTCGTTGAATTTAGCAGCGTATTCAGATACCGACATGTTCTCCTGCTTAAGTTCTAAGAATTTAACTTCCATCCTGGATTGCATACTTGGCGAGAAGTAGTTCTCGAAGAACAACTCCTTAAATCTTGTACACAACACCACTTCTGTACCAGCTCTCGCTTGGTTCGTCTCCCACCAGTAATTAGCTTCTCCCTTCATCAGATAAGTTGCAAAAGCTATCTTTTGCTCTTCCGCTACTCACGCAATGACGAATGCTTTCTCCATGTCCTTCACCCAAGTTTGGGCTTCAATAGGATCTGTGGTCCCTTTGAATTCAGGCGGTCCCACTACTTTAAAGTCTTTAAAATTTGCTAATCTTTCAGCTGGCTGATTCCTCGCTCTTCCTCTTGCAGCTGGAACTCTATTCTCCATAGCTTTGGCTATCATATTTGCAAAGTTTTGCATCGGGTCAACTTGACCTCCTTCATTATTCACCGACTGTTCTTCCCGTTGGTTTCGATTCTGTCGTCTAGGCGGCATGATCTGATTTAAATAAAAATCTTATATTAATTCTCTTTCTTTACACAAATTCTTAACACAATAAGAATTCAACACATAATTCTCATATAATTGCATATTATTCAAATAGCACATAGTACTTACCACATATTACTATCCCTTTTTAAATTATATCAGGATTAACAACACAACTTTACACAAAAAGTTGTTATTCTCCATTCTTACACAGTTATTACCAGTTCGTCAAACTTACCACACTTATGAGTTCAGGAACTTGCCACAATTATATGAGTGTATGAACTTATCCTAGTCAGACCTTTGGCGTCCATTCGCTGAGGGGTTCAAAACATTTCATATAATTATGAGTCATTAACTTACCATAAGTATGAGTTTTAAGAACAAAAAAAATAATCTTAATCTTATATTCATATAGAAAATAAAGATTTCATCCATAAAATATATATATATTTACATATGCTTACACATCGTTCTCGATATTACAACACTTAATATCATAAACTTCTACCCAAAAGATACTATTACATATTTCTAGGTTGTCTACCAACCACTCCCTTCACCAATCTTCTTCTTGATGGGACACTTACTGAATCCGTGACCCGTCTGTCCACATGAAAAACACTTCCTCAAATTCGGCTTAGGACAATGCAGAGAAATATGTCCTTCCTGCTTGCAGTTAAAGCACACGTTCTTCCACATCATGCAATCTCCCGCGTGAGTCTTCCCACACTTGCTACATGCTTGCTTCTTCTTCGGGCTTGCTTTTTCAGAATTAAGACTGCCTTTTTCCCTCTTTCTCTTCTCCTTGTCCTTCTTGCTAGTTCATTCAGATGATCCACCACCTTCAGCCTTCATTTTGTCCACCTGTGCCTTGAGCTCGTTCCTTTCTTTAGTCATTTCGCGTAATGCTCGCTCCATCTTCCACAATTCCTCCAAGAGAAACACTTTGCTCCGGAGTTCTTGAACCTCTGTAGATTCGTGATCTTGTTCTTCAACTTTAGTCTTATTCTTTAAATCTACCTTAGCTGGCTCAGACTCTGCCTCCTCATCTCCACTCAGATACATCTCGGGATAATCGTCATGATCGCTCCCCAGATTTACCATAGGTTCATCTTCTCCCACCTTCTCCATTGATTCGCTTTGCGTTGGCACCTCGGCTTCTGATACTGTACCGCCCCCAAATCCGGGTATCTTCCAACCCGACAGATGGTGCTATACTGTACAACATTTATACATTCATCCAAGTGAATAGTCTCAAAGAACGAATATACTTCTATATATTAAAGTAATATTTACTATTTCCCAAGTTCTATACCTATGACAAAGGTTCTTTGTCATAATATCAGTTACAAGATTTGGAAAGAGAGGAAAGCTAAATCCTCGATTCATCGGTCCATTTTTAATCCTCGATCGAGTAGGAACTGTGGCTTATAGACTCGCTTTACCGCCAAGTATGTCTCGTGTTCATAACGTTTTTCACATATCAATGTTACGCAAATATGTGGAAGACCCGAACCACATTATTGAGTTAGAACCGGACGAAATAGCGGAGGATTTGACGTATGAAGAAGTTCCTGTTCAAATCTTGGATAAGAAGGAACATATTCTACGCTCCAAGGTTATACCTCAAGTCAAAGTTTTGTGGAGAAACCACGATGTTGAGGAAATGACTTGGGAGTTAGAATCAGAAATGAAATCAAGGTATCCTTACCTCTTCGACATACCAGGTACGTACCCTAATTTCGAGGGCGAAATTTCATAAGAAGGGGAGGTTGTAAGACCCCAACTTTTATAAATAAAGATGAATTTTCTATAAATATCATTTTTGAATATTATGGAGTTAATTTGATATAATGTTATAGTTGTGGGTAATATTTATAAATTTTGCAAAGTAAGCAAGTTGTTATAAAATATTCGTTTGGTCGGAGAATATTCTTTTTGTCGGGGAATATTCGTACGACGGCACAATCATTGGTGGACCCCACAACGGAATTATTGTCGGATGGAGAAAACGACAGAATTATCTTTCTATAAAAATAACGGCGGAAATTTTACCATTGTTACTGTTGAACTACTCGGTAGTAAAAGTACAGTAATACGTGTGGTTGCATAGTAGCACACGGTATTGATTATTAATGCTTATGTGAGAAGTCACTCAGTTTGATTCTATTATTGTCAGTTAATAATATGAATTATTTAGCGATAATGACGTTTTGTTTAATTCGTATTATTAACGTAATAAAACAGAAACATCTTTTTATATAAAACAAAATACTTTATTAAAGTTATTCTATAAATAGAATATATTTTATTTTATTTAAAAGATTTTTCTTTAAATATGGACCGTCAGATTAAAGTAATCAATCTGGACCGTTCATGGATTAGTTACTATGCATTCTATTTTTCTATAAATAGCAGCTCATTCCTTCATTATTTCTTACGAATTCACTGAACTCTAGAGAGAGAAACTATAGAGAGAAACTATAGAGAGAGAGAAGAAGAGTATTCTGCTACTTAACTACTTCTTTACTTCAGCTCTTCTTTAAAACGGTAAGGGGTGTTATTCTTTCTTATTCATGAAGAGAACTGTTATTCCATTTCTTATTATTCTGTTGGAATAACCTGTATATGCGGTCTACCCTATACTTGGTGACATTCTTCTATTATTCTGTTGGAACATCCTGTCTGTGTGTTTTACACCGGACCTGGTTCCGTTTTTATTATTATTCTGTTGGAACATCCTGTCTGTGTGTTTTACACCGGACCTGGTTCCGTCTTTATTATTATTCTGTCGGAATATCCTGTCTGTGTGTTTTACACCGGACCTGGTTCCATTATTTATTATACTGTTCTTTATTATTCTGTCGGAATATCCTGTCTGTGCGTTTACGCCGGACCTGGTTCCATTATTTATTATTCTGTCGGAATATCCTGTCTGTGCGTTTATGCCGGACCTGGTTCCATTATTTATCATTCTGTTGGAATAACCTGTTTGTGCGGTCTATCGCATGCATGGTGATTTTTTTTGTTATTCCATTCTTTATTGTACTCAGTTGGTTAAGTTTTGACTTCTATACTCCATGAAATTTGTGAAATATCCTTGATAATTGCGTTTCATCCAGTATCTATTCATGAAAATATTCTCCTGCTCATTCTTGAATTTTACTCCACAAAGTAGTATCATGTTGACAATTTGGACGTTGTTAATTCTTGGATAAATTAATTCTTGAACTTGTTTTATTGAATTCTTATATCATTGTCATCATCCTCATGTTTATATTCTGTTGAAAGTCATCTGTGGCCTGTAGTGCATAGATGGACTTGGTATGATTATGACCAGGGATTATTCGGTGTAATCATGACCGTAATGTTACGAATGATGTGGTAAAAGTCCTCATTGGCCCGTAGTGCATTGATGGACAGTTGTTGGCATGATCATGACCATTAATGAATATACGAATATCCTTGGCCGTAGTGCAGGGGTGATTCGATGATGTGGATTATTTTATGAAGCTGAGTCTCAGCGATCAAAGTGTTGGAAAATCTTTTAAATCATAAAAGATAGTAGAGTTTATTTTCTACTTGACTCTTTTAATGGATTGCTTATTCCGCTACAGTTAAACTTGATGTCTATTATATTTTATCAGTTTAACATTGTTGAAGGCTAATGATAATTTATTCTGCATTATCTTAGTCATAATATTTCTTACTGGGCTAGTTGAGCTCACCCTTTCTTTCACTGTTCTCTTCAGGAAATGAGAACGTAGCTGGGACAAGTCGGGGTACGGAGTGATGGTCCGAATGATAGTATTAGTTAGTAGTCCTCACTATTCTATGTAATGGTGTGTTAATAAATGTAATGAGGACTCTTTTTGAGTATGAATACTCTCTAGAAGATAATATTTGTATTCAAATTCACAGTTTATGTTTTGTCGTATTGTACCCGACAGTTGTATTATTAAGTTGTATTTGTATTCTGTACTATGTATCTGACGACCCAAGATGGGTGATGTATACCTAATTTTGGGGGCGTCACAATTACCATTGCATTTATCCTTGACTAGGCTATCTTACCCTTTACATTACATTCCTTAAGGTTTAACAAAGTTTAAACAATGTTACATTACCTTCCTTAAGTTTGTGTTTATTTCCATTTCCTTTCTTTGTACTTAGAACATTCTTGACCATCCTTGTTCTGAGACTGGCGCTGCGGCGCCGGTCTTATACTTACATCTCGTGCTGCGGCGCGAGCCCTATTCTACCATGTCTCGGACGTGGCGCTGGGGCGCGAGTCCTTATGTAATGGGCCGCGCTGCGGCGCCACTCTCCAGATGGTTTTGTACTGTGCATGGCGCTGGGGCGCCGGTCATTTGCCTGGGGTTGGCGCCGCGGCGCCAACTCTGTGCACCAGAAAAAAATTGCAGTTTTTAAATTTTGCGAACTTTCCGGACGCATAACTTCTTCGTTATAGGTCCGAATTGGCTCGTTCAAAAGCCTACGGTTCACAAATTACGTAATCTACATGATCATCCAAGAATTTTATCTATTTCACTTTGTTTGCTAAAAATTCCCCTATTGGTTCATTTTTAACGAAAACGATAAACGTTCGTGAACGTTCAACGCTCGTTTCTTCGTTCTAAGTCGAAATCCGGTCATTTTCGAGTTCGCAACTCTTAAATGCCAAATATGACTTAACTCCATTGTAAAGCAATAATTTCGTGATCAAACACAAAATTTGACTTCCATTCCGAGAATTTTACCAATTCGACGATTGTCGTCCAATCGTGCAATTTCCGGCAAATCTTCCTTCTTATGATTTGTTCAACATTACAAGTGAAGTCTATTCTTCATGTGAACATCTCACCATACTTATGTTTATTGTTGGATTTTAACTTATTCTTCATGAGCTTATAACTTGTCAATTTATAAACTACTTAAGATTTCATTGTTAATGACTTATGACAATTTAAGTTTCTTAAACATGATTTCTTATATGTTCTCAACATATAACTCAATTTAGGTATACATGATACACATGATCATATAAATTCCTTTATCTTCATACCAATTCTCTTAATAACCTCCTTATAAGTTCATATTATTTTCTCATAAGTTATAACTTATGTTAGCTTAAATGACTTATTGCCAACTTAATTGGCTTAAGTTCATTACTTACTCATTTATGTTTCTTAATCCAACTTTTCTTATCAACCTATCATGGTAGAGATAGAAGATAATTGGAGAAGAAATCTTACTTTTGTTGTCTTGGTAAGGTAGCTTGCTTCTTCTTCTTACTTATGGAATGACTTATTGCTAGCTTATTCTCTCTAACACTTAAGCACTTTGGATTATTTGAACAACCAACAAAATAGCTTGCAAGCTCTTCTATTTATAGACTTTCCAAAGTTAGGGTATTTTAGTCTTTAAAACATCCCACCTCCTTACTATTCATTACTTGGCTAACAATTTCTTATCCTATACTTGGCCATTACTCATAAGTCTTGGTCAATACTCCTACTTGATCATCACACTTACTTGATCACCACCTCACTTGGTCACCACACATTCTTGGTCACCACTTATCTTGGTCATCACACATTTACCATATTAATATGGTTTTGCCCCATGGGTCAACCAATTCATTTTAATCTAGCTTGGGCTTGGATTTATAAATCCTTTGGGCTTTGCATTAATAACTCTCATTGGTTTATTAATTTATGTCTGGGCCTTAACCCTTTAATTCACTTGGCTTTATACAAAATCCTAGCCAATCCTTTCAAGTCCATTAACATTACTTTAATACATATACTTTTAGTTTATACATTATTCTTGTATTCTAATTCCTATAGAATTTGTATATCATTTTTCATCTTTCATACAAACTCGTATAATACTTCGTATTATACTCATTTCCATTTCTTTGTACAATACATAAGTATCATACCATTATTACATATTCATTACTATTTCGCCTTCCTTAATGTTTATAAATTAAGTTCACAAGCGAAATATCGTTTTTTCCATAACTAGATTTTTATTACATAATCCATCTCACCTTATTATTCCATCATTACGTATTTCTCGGAAATCCAAAATTATATCCCGAGCAAATACCGATGAATAGTATTTTTCGAAAAATTTCTCGAAATTTTTTTATTTTCGTCTTGAAAATTCAAACACTTTAATTCATCCACGTAGCTCAAATACTACGACATTCCAACGTCACTAGGTTATATAATGACAACCATCTTGATAACACATAGGATAAGATTTTATAATTATTTAAATTAATAAAATCATTTTACAATAAGATCCGAATTTCTCGGTCGTTACATTCTTCCCCCCTTTTAAAGATTTTGTCCCCAGAATCTCGTCTTACTTTAATCAAATAGATGTGGAAAATTTTTCTTCATCTTTTCTTCTAGTTCCCACATTGCTTCTTCAACGTCGTGGTTCCTCCATAATAATTTCACTGATGGTATTACCTTGTTTCTCAGAACTTGTTCCTTTCTATCAATGATTTGTATCGGCAACTCTTCATACGTTAAGTCTTTCTCGATATGAATTGGCTCATACTCGATTACATGCTTATAGTCCGGCTTATATGGACGTAATACAAATACGTGAAACACGTTATGTATTCGTTCTAGGTCTAGAGGTAATGCTATCATATAAGCTACCTCTCCCACCCGTTTTAACACTTCAAAAGGTCTTATAAACCTTGGACTTAACTTTTCTTTCTTTCCAAAGCGTATCTTTCCTTTCCAGGGAGATACCTTTAGAAATACATACGAACCCACCTCAAACTCTCGACTTTGTCTATGTGAGTCCGCATACTTTTTCTGTCTATTCTGAGCCGTGACAAGACGCATTCGTATTAACTTTACCACCTCCGCTGTTTGCTACACCAATTCTGGTCCTAGCATACGGTGTTCTCCCACCTCATCTCAACACAAAGGTGTTCTGCATTTTCTCCCATAGAGAGTTTCATAAGGCGGCATACCTATGCTTGCATGATAACTATTGTTATACGCAAACTCTACTAGTGGTAGGTGATCATCCCAACTACCCTTGAAATCCATAACGCAAGACCTCAACATGTCTTCTAATGTCTGAATTGTTCTCTCGCTCTGCCCATCAGTCTGAGGATGATAAGTCGTGCTTAACTTCAGCTATGTTCCCAACTGCTCTTGCAAACTTCTCCAAAAGTTCGATGTGAATCGTGGATCACGATCTGACACAATCGATACCGGTACTCCATGTCTGGAAATGATTTCCTTAACATAAAGTTTAGCTAATTAGTCTAAGTTATACTTGACCCTTATTGGCAAAAAGTGAGCCGACTTCGTCAACCGGTCCACTATTACCCAGATTGAATTGTACCCTTTTTGCGTTGTCGGAAGTCCCACCACGAAGTCCATCGTGATATGCTCCCACTTCCATTCTGGAATCTCCAATGATTGTAATAAGCCACTGGGTCGTTGATGTTCGGCCTTAACTTTTTGACAAGTCAAGCACCTACTTACATACTCTGCTATTTCTCTCTTCATGTTCGGCCACCAAAAACTTTGTCGAAGGTCTTGATACATCTTTGTGCTACCAGGATGTATCGAGTACCTCGAATTATGGGCTTCTTGTAACACTTGCTCCTTTAATTCCATCTCATTCGGAACCCAAATTCTTTCCTCAAATCTTAATAATCCTTCATTATCAAGACTATACTTAGCATCTTCCTTCTCGGATAACCGCTTCTTCATTTGATTACACTTGTCTATTGTGAGCTGTACTTCCTTGACTCTTTCTACGATGGTAGACTGCATCTCCGTCGTAAGCAGTCTCTGCTCCACCTCAACTGGCAACTTTACCTCTAATTCCATCCTAGCCATTTCTGTTATTAACTCATTTTGAGCCGTTAACATAGACAACTTTTCCTGACCCTTCCTACTTAAGGCGTCGGCAACTACATTGGCTTTTCCAGGGTGATACATGATTTCACAATCATAATCCTTTATCAACTCTAGCCATCTCCTCTGTCTCATATTCAACTCCTTCTGAGTGAAGATATACTTTAGACTTTTATGGTCCGTATATATCTCACATTTTTCCTTATAAAGATAATGTCTCCATATCTTTAGGGCAAATACTACTGCGGCCAGTTCCAGATCATGAGTAGGATAAATTTTCTCATAATCCTTCAACTGTCGTGACGCATACGCAATGACTTTGCCATGTTGCATAAGCACACAACCAAGTCCTCTATGCGAAGCATCACTATATACTACGAAATTTCCTGTGTCATCTGGCAAGGACAAAACAGGTGCTTCACTTAATCTTTTCTTCAGTTCTTGAAAACTGTCTTCACATTTATCCGTCCATACGTATTTCACCGTTTTTCTTGTTAAATTTGTCAACGGGGTAGCTATCTTCGAAAAATCTTGGATAAATCTTCGATAGTACCCTGCTAACCCTAGGAAACTCCGCACCTCAGTTGGCATTTTCGGCTGTTCCCAACTCATCACTGCTTCTACCTTCGCTGGATCTACTGAAATCCCCTCTTGGTCAATGGCACGACCTAAAAACTGCACCTTTTCCAGCCAAAATTCACATTTGGTGAATTTCGCATATAGCTTCTCCTTCCTTAGTGTTTCCAACGCTAATCTTAAGTGTTCAGCATGATCTTCTGGCGTCTTAGAATAGACTAGAATATCATCAATAAACACAACGACGAACTTGTCCAAATATGGTTTGAACACTCTGTTCATCATATCCATAAATGCAGCTGGTGCATTCGTCAACCCAAATGACATTACCAGAAACTCGTAATGACCATAACGAGTCCTGAATACCATTTTTGGTACATCTTCCTTCCTAACTTTCAACTGATGATACCCCGTCCGCAAATCTATTTTAGAAAAATACTTTGCCCCTTTTAATTGATCAAAGAGATCATCGATCTTGGGCACTGGGTATTTATTCTTTATCGTTAACTTGTTCAACTCCCGATAGCCAATACAAAGCCTTAACGATCCGTCTTTCTTCTTGACAAACAACACTGGTGCCCCCCACGGAGAAAAACTTGGTTGAATGTACTTTCTATCCAATAGTTCTTGTAACTGAACCATTAGTTCTTTCATTTCCACAGGCGTCATACGATACGGTGCCCTTGAGACTGGTGCCGCTCCTGGCACAACGTCTATCAAAAATTTGATTTCCCTATCTGGCGGTAACCCCGGTAACTCACTTGGAAATACATCCATGAACTCATTTACTATAGGTATTTGTTCTATAGTTGCTCCCACTCTCTGGGTATCCACAACATGGCATAGGTAACCTACGCAACCCTTCCTTAATAATTTTCTAGTTTGTGTCATCGTAAGGCAACACGGACGTCCCAGCAACTTACTACCGTAAAATACTACCGAAGGTTGCTTCAACGAATTGATTCTCACACATTTCTTTTGGCAATCTATAATTGCTCTGTGATTAATTAACCAATCCATTCCGAGAATTACGTCGAATTCTCTTAACTTTATCGGTATTAAATCTACCGATAACTTACAACCCCGTACCTCTACGCAACAACTCATATGAATATTTTTAACAGGAATTATCTCCTCATTTGCTACCTTAATGTTCAAAGGTAATTTTTCGGGAAATAATTCTAGTCGTCTAGCAAAATCACATGCTATAAACGAACAAGTAGCACCCGAATCAAAAAGCACATATGCATTTATGTTATTGATCGAAATAATACCTGAAACTACATCCCCTGATGCCACAGCATCTTGGACCGTCATATTAAAATTGCGGGCCATTGATTTCCCCGACTGAGTTGGACCACTAATAGCTAACTTACCGTTATTAGTTCCCTTATTTCGTTCCGTCCCCTTCTTCGGGCAGTTCTTTGCTATGTGGTCAATTGATCCACATACAAAGCATCTGTGATTTTTCTTTGGATTTGGGCAGTTAGGCGAAATGTGCCCTTCCTGTCCACAATTATAACATATTGCCTTTCCTTTGAGACAGACTCCTAAGTGAGTCTTCCCGCAGGTTTTACAGCCCTCCATCCTTCTCTTAGAATCCCCTTGTTTTACTCCGACATTCCCAGAGTTAAAGCCCTTCCTCTTTTGACCGTTGCCACTTCCACTGACTCCCTCGGTCTTGGATCTTCCATCACCCTTGCCCTTGTTTTTCTTCTCATTCCCACCTTCGGCAATGATTGCCTTTTCTAGTATGGTTTCAAAGGAAGTACTTTGGAACACCGAGATTCGGCTATAGAGCCAGGGTTTCAAACCTTGCTCAAACCTTCTAGCCTTTCTCACTTCAGTATCCACTTGATGTGGAGCGAATCGTGCCAGTTCATTAAACTTGGCAGTATACTGGGGAACTGTCATATCCCCTTGTTTCAATTCAAGAAACCTCATTTCCATCCTTCCATGCATACTCGTGGGAAAATAGTTCTCGAAGAAAATCTCTTTAAACCTTTCCCACGTTAAATTTCCTATATCGGCCCTAGCCTGATTTGCCTCCCACCAGAAGTTAGCCTCTTCTTTCATCAAATAGGTTGCAAAGGCAACCTTTTGACCCTCCTCAACATTTGCTATTACAAATGCTTTCTTGATTTCTTTTACCCAAGTATGGGCTTCTATAGGGTCCGTAGTTCATTTGAACTCCGGCGGACCTACACTTTTAAAGTCCTTAAATGTAGTAGCTCGTACTACTCCAGGAATCACAGGTATATTAGCCCTCGTTCTATTAAATGCAGCCGTTAAAAGATTAACGAATTCCTGCATTGGATTAATCGGACCACCCTCCGGTTGGTTAACATTAGCGTCTTAATTTTGTTGTCTCCTTCTTGGCGGCATTTTGCTATTAAAAAAAACAACACATCATTATTACTTTATTCTTGTTGGTTTGTTATTATTTATAATAAAACAATAACTCATACTCATTACTCAATATTTTCCAAGAAAAGACTTATAATGATTTATAACTTGTAGTATAACACTACATTGTTTACATTACTCAACCTTAGCTGATTACATTACCATCCCGCAATTACTTTAAAAATTGGGATTTACAAAAGACTACCCTTTGTTTATACAAAAGAGGGTTTTACGTCACTACTAGATATATAATATTTACATATCTAAGCTACTCCAGCTATTGCTAGATTACATCTGCCGTTAGGCATTCTCAAAGTCTGCTCTGGCCAAACCGGTAACAACATCTCTACTGATGGTATGACGGGTCTGTCCTGCTTCTATCTGATATCCAGCTAACTGCTGCTGGAAATCTACATGAGAACTCCTATGTATATAGGACATCCTCTCCAACTTCCACTTTTAATCTTTAGCTCCTGTTTGAGCTCAAAGACTTCTTCTTTCAAATCTCGGACCTTGTCCATAGTTAGGACTCTATTATCGTGCTCCTCTTCCCACATTCCTTCCATACTAGCCTTGTCCTCCCAGACAGCTTGGAGTTCCTCTTTCAACTCCTTAACCTCTTGGCAATAATGGATATTTCTATCCAATACTGACATAAAAAATGCCTTCATTGATTCTCCCGTAGACAATTCCTCTGTAGGTGGAACCTGATCAAAGGACATCACGTCCACCTCCTCCTCTATCATGCCATCAAATATAGACATATAGTTTTAATTGTCTGAGTCTCCGGACTCAATTGTCACCACTTCTGGTTCTACGGCTACAGGAATTGGTAGTATCTCTACCCGATTAACCGAATCCTCTCTCACTACATGTATATCTCTATACATATCATTTTCTCCTGACATCTACAATAAAATAATATAGTTTGATTAGTACACGTCACTGAAATAATAGAAACACATAACATAATATAATGCATTTTTATAGAGTTACTTTCCATCTTTTACTTCTTTATTCTTTCTTAAGGTTATGACTTAAGGTTCTATTTTCTCCCTTAAGTTTTATAACCTAGGCTTTGATACCAACTTGTAGCACCCCCAAATCCGGGTATCTTCCAACCCGACAGATGGTGCTATACTGTACAACATTTATACATTCATCCAATTGAATTGTCTCAAAGAACGAATATACTTCTATATATTAAAGTAATATTTACAATTTCCCAGGTTCTATACCCATTACAAAGGTTCTTTGTCATAATATCAGTTACATTACAACAATAGACATATACTATTACAAGACAGCTTAACAATTTGCCTTAGCTTTTCCTTTATCCCTTTTTGATCCTTCGGGACGTTCAGTCTTAGCTGCATTCATATTGTTCAAGCAAGAGTGAGCATGGCTAGCTCAGCAAGTATAACAATTCAATAACAACATGCTTGACACATACGAATCGTATATCTTCAATAACTGAACAATAGTTATGAAGTACTATTGATAATTCAAAATAGCACTTCATCTTTTCTTTCAAAATGTGTTAAAATAACAAGATTTAGTAAAACATTCACCCCGGTCAGAGACCTCGAGTATTCCTTCTTTATTTGAAAAAGGATAACCCGGAACGAATTCTGTAAGCCCGATATTACTTACGAGAACTTCTAGGTGATCAGCCTATTGTACTCTATGTTGATCAACACTACATCCATTCAACGTATGTACGTTTAATCATCTGGCAACGTCACGTGCCTGTCGTTTTACCGACAAAACATTTGTTTAACATTTCAGTCTTCTTTTGAAAACAATATCAAGTAGTTGACAAAAGACAGCAACATTTGATAATACAAGAGTAGATTGTCAAGTTTAGCCAAAGGAATTGGCTTTAACCTCAACATACCTCAATCCATGCGAAAGAATACATGAATCTTAAACTTGTTCAGATTGAACTGAAACAAGAGTTAGAATACTTGCCTTTAGCGTCTGCTACCGTATATTAACTTTATGTTTAAGTCTTTCAAGTCCCTACAGTACATGATCACATAATGCTTTACATTAGGTCACATATAATCAAGTATGTATACGACTATATCTTACCTTTCTTCTCAATCTAATTGTGTATTAGATTCAGTTACTATTCATTTCGGTTTATCATTACCATTGCATTTATCCTTGACTAGGCTATCTTAACCTTTACATTACATTCCTTAAGGTTTAACAAAGTTTAAACAATGTTACATTACCTTCCTTAAGTTTGTGTTTATTTCCATTTCCTTTCTTTTTACTTAGAACATTCTTGACCATCCTTGTTCTGAGACTGGCGCTGCGGCGCCGGTCCTATACTTACATCTCGCGCTGCGGCGCGAGCCCTATTCTAGCATGTCTCGGACTTGGCGCTGGGGCGCGAGTACTTATGTAATGGACCGCGCTGCGGTGCCACTCTCCAGAAGATTTTATACTGTGCATGACGCTGGGGCGCCGGTCATTTGCCTGGGGTTGGCGCCGCGGCGCCAACTCTGTGCACCAGAAAAAAATTGTAGTTTTGAAATTTTGCGAACTTTCCGGACGCATAACTTCTTCGTTATAAGTCCAAATTGGCTCGTTCAAAAGCCTATGGTTTACAAATTACGTAATCTACATGATCATCCAAGAATTTTATCTATTTGAATTTGTTTGCTAAAAATTCCCCTATTGGTTCATTTTTAACGAAAACGATAAACGTTCGTGAACGTTCAACGCTCGTTTCTTTGTTCTAAGTCGGAATCCGGTCATTTTTGAGTCCGCAACTCTTAAATGCCAAATATGACTTAACTCCATTATAAAGCAATAATTTCGTGATCAAACACAAAATTTGACTTCCATTCCGAGAATTTTACGAATTCGACGATTGTCGTCCAATCGTGCAATTTCTGGCAAATCTTCCTTCTTATGATTTGTTCAACATTACAAGTGAAGTCTATTCTTCATGTGAACATCTCACCATACTTATGTTCATTGTTGGATTTTAACTTATTCTTCATGAGCTTATAACTTGTCAATTTATAAACTACTTAAGATTTCATTGTTAATGACTTATGACAATTTAAGTTTCTTAAACATGATTTCTTATATGTTCTCAACATATAACTCAATTTAGGTATACTTGATACACATGATCATATAAATTCCTTTATCTTCATACCAATTCTCTTAATAACCTCCTTATAAGTTCATATTATTTTCTCATAAGTTATAACTTATGTTAGCTTAAATGACTTATTGCCAACTTAATTGGTTTAAGTTCATTACTTACTCATTTATGTTTCTTAATCCAACTTTTCTTATCAACCTATCATGGTAGAGATAGAAGATAATTGGAGAAAAAATCTTACTTTTGTTGTCTTGGTAAGGTAGCTTGCTTCTTCTTCTTACTTATGGAATGACTTATTGCTAGCTTATTCTCTCTAACACTTAAGCACTTTGGATTATTTGAACAACCAACAAAATGGCTTGCAAGCTCTTCTATTTATAGACTTTCCAAAGTTAGGGTATTTTAGTCTTTAAAACATCCCACCTCCTTACTATTCATTACTTGGCTAGCACTTTCTTATCCTATACTTGGCCATTACTCATAAGTCTTGGTCAATACTCCTACTTGATCATCACACTTACTTGATCACCATCTCACTTGGTCACCACACATTCTTGGTCACCACTTATCCTGGACATCACACATTTACCATATTAATATGGTTTTGCCCCATGGGTCAACCAATTCATTTTAATCTAGCTTGGGCTTGGATTTATAAATCCTTTGGGCTTTGCATTAATAACTCTCATTGGTTTATTAATTAATGTTTGGGCCTTAACCCTTTAATTCACTTGGCTTTATACAAAATCCTAGCCAATCCTTTCAAGTCCATTAACATTACTTTAATACATGTACTTATAGTTTATGCATTATTCTTGTATTCTAATTCCTATAGAACTTGTATACCGTTTTTCATCCTTCATACAAACTCGTATAATACTTCGTATTATACTCATTTCTATTTCTTTGTACAATACATAAGTATCATACCATTATTACATATTCATTACTATTTTGCCTTCCTTAATGTTTATAAATTAAGTCCACAAGCGAAATATCGTTTTTTCCATAACTAGGTTTTTATTACATAATCCATCTCACGTTATTATTCCATCATTACGTATTTCTCGAAAATCCAAAATTATATCCCGAGCAAATACCGATGAATAGTGTTTTTCAGAAAATTTCTCGGAAAACTTTTATTTTCGTCTTGGAAATTCAAACACTTTAATTCATCCACGTAGCTCAAATACTACGACATTCCAACGTCACTAGGTTATATAACGACAACCATCTTGATAACACATAGGATAAGATTTTATTATTATTTAAATTAATAAAATCATTTTACAATAAGATCTGAATTTCTCGGTCGTTACAGATACCGGTGCAACAGCCGCTAGCATCTCCACACTCTTTTCACCTTCTCCAGACATCCTACAATCAGTTTAAATAACTTGATTAGTACTTCACCAGTACAAAATTCTCACACTATGTGTCCACTTATCTCACTATTGATGCACTTCGGCAATCCCTCACTTAGAACTCTAAATGAGTTTTCTCTATCTCGCGTATGGTTATAATCCTAGGGTTTTCCCCCACCCCACTTAAAGTTTATAACCTACAACTCTTCTACTAACTGGTGACACCTTGGTCACTACAGCTCTGATACCAACCTGTGACACCCCCAAATCCGGGTTACCTGACCCCCGAGTTTGGTGTTCACGATCCACAATATAATACCATTTAACTACACATTCATATATAAATAGGATTACATAAGTCATTAACATATACTGTTAATACATAAGTCCCAGGTCCACTAACCTTAACATTACAGAAATACCCCTTAGATATACAAAAAGAGTTTACAATATAATACAACATAATAATATTTTTCATTATAACTACTCCAACATCTTACCTTTGCCTTTGATCTTCTTTGACCCGCTGGCCTCTTCGTTCCTAGCTGAAATGTTTTATTTATATCAAGGGTGAGCAACAAGTTTGCCCCACAAGTTAAGACATACAATAAAGGTATATGAATCAACAAGAACAGACTGTCTATTTTGATAGAATGAAACTAAAGTTCGGGAAACTTTGAAATAGATGAACAAATCGTTAATCAATAACAATTCTTCTTGTATTCTAGGCAACACAATAATTTGATAATGAAAGAGTACAACGCTTTCAAAGTTTCTACGATATTCTATTGAATACTCAAGAATCAATTCTACGCAATAACAAAGTGGAATAATTTCCAGATTTATGCTGAGTGATCCCACCAGATCTTAGAACTTATTTTCTCGGGTATCTATCAAAGATTTACTTTGATACATACGCAGGCGTATCAGATAACCATAAAGATTAAATTATACCCCTCTGCAAGTACTTAGAGCCGGCCAACTCCTTGTATCCTATATTATGCATAATACTTAACAGCGCGCAATGGTCGAATATACGACCTACAATGTTCCCTTTTTATTTAAAAGGGTTGTTCTTCTCAGTCTCAAAATCAAGATTTTGATTTAACAACGAAATACTGTGATTTCAAATTCTATCTACTTATCGATCTAGCCGAAACAATTGGCATCGATCTATCAATAACAATTGATTTCTCTTCTCGTATTCATCAAGTTCTAACAAATGTTTGTCTAGCCAGAATAATTAGCTAAGACATTTCTCAATATCATTTGACAATAAATAGGAATTATCTGTACTGTCAATATTAGTTTCTGCAGATATAAATATCCAACAACAGTAATTCTACGAATATATATTACTAGTGTCAGTTATGCTATGGTCCAAAGTTATAGTACTAGTGTCAAGGTACATGAGTATAACAACAAGTCAGTTTATCAACAACAGACCCACAACATACGACTCGGTCAAACTCTGACAAAAACTTTGTTCATACGCTTTCTGGAAATTCCAGAATTACAAAAACAATGTGAATGGTCTACTTTGACCACCTGCCATGATCTATCTGTTGATTTTTTTTAGGCGTTATAAAGACCCATATCTATAGTATATTATATCGGCTATAACATGGTCACAACAACATCAACAAAATATATCATAACTGACAGATCTGTTGCTTGGAAAATCTTGTCAGGCGCTGATTTCAAGTTTCTGGGTTACCTAGATTTTGACTGGTCATGCCCGGTCAACGGGTTTTGACCGTCAATATCTTACAATCTGGACATTGAATGGCTGTTATACCACTTCCAGATCCAAGACCTCATGTCAGACTATAGATCCAAAACATAAAACACGAAAAATCAAGAACAGAAAAGGATCTACGGCTACTGACATTTACTTGTCAGGGCGACATTTGTGTTCTTGGACAGATTTTGTAAAACTCCTTGTTAAAGCATTTTGATGCTACGGATCTATGTTATATCAACATAGATCATCATATAACATCCTCTAGCACTGATTTAAACACTTAAACAGAAAATTTTTCTTAGCAATAAAGATCAAAAATAAAAGTAGGTTTTATACCTTTCTTGAACAATCTTTGATTTTTGCTCTCCAAATCTGATCTAGGTGATCAAGTGGGTGTTTATGGAACTGATTTGCCTAAGAAATTTAGTATGCTAAGAGAAAGAGAGAGTTGGTGAGAGCAAAATAGCAAAATGGCTAATATTTATGGACTTTCTCTCTCCAACATCTCTTATATATTGCTTGTTGTTGCTTTGGATCTGCTATTTTCTGCTGGTGGTTGAGATTTTATGTCACCAAAGTCAAATTGGTGGTTCACCAACTAAAGGTATTACAATGTTTACAAGTTAGCTTACTAAAATATAAAAAGGGCATTTTGGTCATTTGAAAAATAAATTTAATGACAAACATGGAATTTGTACAAACCTTTAGGGTTTAGGTTTTGGGTTAGGGTTTAGGTTTTGGGTTTAAACCCTTTTGATTTGCAACTAATTTCCAAAATTTTCGAATTTCAGTTCTCAAAATAGAAAATTAATTTTCCAAAATTATAATTATGATTCAATAAATATATTAATATTTCCTAATCATAAAATTCAATCTTGCTAATTAGGATTAATATTCCAAATTAAAAATGCTTAAATTAGCAATTAGGGTCAAAATGATCGTTAGGGTTTACAACCCACGAATTAGGGTTTTAATTAAAAAAATAATTTTTCTAAATTACAATTAGGGTTTGTAAAATAGAAATTAAGATAACAAAAATATAATTAGGGTTTTCTAATCATATTTAAGTTTAATACACACAATAGACTTGCCAATTAGGATTAGGGTTTCCTAATTTAGGGTTTAGGATTCCCGAATATAAAATTAGGGTTTCCCGGCGTGCAATTAGGATTTTTAACCGTACCATTAGTTTTCTAAATCTAAGATTAGGGTTTCTAATCCCTTATTAGGGTTTATTAATTTCAAACCTTATCCAATCAATCATTGATCAAAATCTCTATACAGTACAAACACATACTCATTAATATAATTATTTTAATTATATTTTCTACCGAATTCCTATCCAGAAATTAGGGTTAGGGTTTCTAAAGCTTGTTAAGAACAACTCTACTCTAAAATTATTAGTCAATACCCAAATTGACTTTCTCGAGACTCGTATCACAGATACTTGTCACAAAATTGATAATTAATATTAATATTAATAAAAAAAAATTTATTCGCAAATTTTTGATTATTCGAAATCTCGGGTTATCACAGTCAATATAGCATGTGTTCTTGAATTCTATGAATGAATGGAATCTTGATGAATGTTCCTGTAGAGATATGTTTAACATCACATATAATTGAATAGAGAACTTGAACTTAAACCTTTTTAATTTTAATTCATATAGAGATATAGTGAGTTAATTAATTAAGGTGTTTAGCTTAATTCTATCTAATTTGCGGATTTGAGTTAATACGGTATTAGTGCATCGAGAGGTGGTTATTTCTACTTGAGTATTCTTTATTAATAAATTGGGATAGTGAATTAAACTGGAAGAAGGTGTAATGATCAGAGTGATGCTTAGAGTGAAGTTGTAAGCCTAATTTTTCAATATTTGTTTGAAAATTCAGTTTTTAGGGTTGTTGATTATTTTGTAATTTTGGTATTTTTATTATATTTAGTTATAATCTTGAAATTGGTTAGTTTAATAAAATTTGGATTAATAGGAAATTGGTAATTGTGAGGGTTAATTTCTAGCTAATCTCTGTGGGAACGATACTTGACTTATCATTATATTACTTGTTAACCACGTATACTTACGTGCTGTGTGTATATAGATTTTACCCAACAAGTTTTTGGCGCCGTTGCCAGGGATAGAGTATAGATTTTAATAATTTTGCAATATCAGTTTAATTAGTCCAGTTTTACTTAAACATTTTTTCTTTTTGTTTTCTTCTTTCTATTTAAGGTCCTTGAAGTCGGTTTATGCAAACTCGGTACAAAAAACCCAAACTTGCTTCTTTTGGAGGACGACATCGAAAAAAGGTTTCAAATGCTAAGTAAGTGGATCAAAGACACGAGGGAAAACTTTGAGAATTTTAAAAAAGAAGAAGTAATGGCTGCCGAAGACCAGAAAGCGTGGAGAGATTTTGCTACACCTAAGGTGACTGAGCCTCAAACGAGTATCACCAGGCTAGCGATTGCTGCAAATACATTTGAAATCAAGCCTGGAATGATTCAAATGAGTCAGAACTCGGCAATGTTTGCGGGACTTACAAATGATGATCCGAATGAACACTTGATCAACTTGTTAGAGATATGTGACACTTACAGGTATAATGGGGTGTCGGATGAAGCAGTCAGGCTTCGCTTGTTCCCATTTACTCTGCGGGGACAAGGCGAAGAGTTGGTGACACTCACTACCGTCGGGATCAATAACTACATGGGAAGACCTCGCCCAAAAATTTATAGCCAAATTCTTCCCACTAGCACAGACTGTAAAAATGAGGAATGAGATTACTATGTTTGAATAGTAGCACGGTGAATCGTTATATGAGGCATGAGAGAGATACAAGGAGTTTCTTAGGAAATGTACATATCACGAATTCACAAAATGGCTGCAGATGAACACATTCTACAATGGGTTAAATGGGAATCTCAGGACGAGTATCAATGCAGCTTCGGGTGGAGCATTTATGGCTAAGAGATATGAGGAAGCGTATGAATTAGTTGAGACAATGGCGGCTAACAACAACTAGTGGCCTACTTCGAGGATGATGCAACCTAAGGTGGCAGGGATTTTAGAGGTAGATGGGGTGACCGCGTTGGCAGCTTAGATTGATGCCTTATCAAAGAAAATGGATACCATGACGGGTACACAACCATAACCGCTGGCGTATGTGTGCGAGTTATGTGCTGGAAAACATCCTACAGAGCAATGCGCCATTAACCCAGCATCAGTGCAGTTTATGGGCAGCTATAACAGGATACCACCACAGAATATGTATCAAAATGCCTACAACCAGAGGAATAGAAACCATCCCAATTTGTCATGGAGCAATAATCAAAATCAGCAGGATCCACGATAATCTTATCCCCCAGGCTTTTAGAATTAACATCAACAACCAACTCAGTATCAAGAGAGAAAAACAAATTTAGAAGAGTTATTGTCAAAGTATATAACAAGCAATGAGGTAGTTATGAAGTCACAAGCAGTAGATGTAAGACCCCGAATTTTATGAAATAAAAGTATTCAATTTCTTTTATAATTATTATTCAGTAAATGGTTAAATTGATAAAAAGTTAAAGTTAAGGGTGATATATGTAAAGTTTACAAAATATGCAAGTGGTTACAAAATACTCATTGTTGTCGGGGAATATTCGTTTGGTCGTCGAATATTCTTGTTGTTAGGGAATATTCGTACGACGGCGCAGCCTTTTATGGGTCCCATAACGGACAACGATTGGATGAAGAAATGACAAGTATGAGTTTTTATAAATAACGGCGTAGTTGTTACCGTTAACACTGTTGGAATACCCGATGGTTAAAATACAGTAATACGCGGTGTTGCACAGTAGCACACGGTATTGCACCAAATATTGATTCTTACGTAAGAAGGCACTACTCAATAATTGTTACAGTAATTACTGTTCAATATTTTATTTTATTGATTCAATAATTGCTACGTTGATATTTTATATTATTGTTGTTTCAATAATTATCAATGCACATTATTTCCATTATCAGATCGATAAATCATATTATTTTAATAATATTATTAGATAGCATTATTAGCAATGTCTAGAAAGTTCTGTCTAAGAAGAGGTTTGGTCACCTAATTACATGACAGTAAGGAGAAATCCTTATCGAAAAGCCCCCTCTTTCTTGGAAACAGCCTGGTTGTCAGTATTGTGATTCTGTAATATTATTTGTGAATAATTAATTATTGATTTATATGATAAGAAAAATATTTATTTTATGTGGATATAAATGAAGGAATTTTTAGAAAAGTGACAATTGTTGAAAATTGATATTTTATCTTTTCTGATAAAATAATTCATTTTAATATATTATTATATTTCAATAATATAATAATTGTGATATTTTACAATGAATGTGTGATATATGAATAAATGAGGAGGAAAAATATTTTTGTTACAAAAAAATATTTAACATATGTTTTGTGTGTTAGTGGACCCTATTTTTGACTGAAATTTGATTATAATCTATAAAATCATCCGTATGTGGATTTTGGTCAATTTTTGTTTAGAATTTAGAAAAATATAAACTTACAGAGTTGTAGAAAATTAAATTTCCTATGGAATGGACATAAGATTCAAACTTTTCTGATAAAAGGGTTATTTATTATGAATTATTGAAGTTCCGGAATATTGAGTATTAATTGATTTTGTTACAAAAAAATTGTTTAAAACATGTTTAGTGTGTTGGTGGGACCCACTTACAGGTGTTAGTTGTTGAAATTAGATGGCAAGGCGTGAGTAGGAAAATAAATAAATATATTAATATTTTATTAAATTTTCTACTTTGGTGTTCTAAGCATTTTCCTATAAATAGAATGCTTAAGTTAGAAATAAAAATCACACCAGAAACTGAAGTTTTCTCTCTCTATATTATCAAGCATATTTTTGTGAGTATTTAGATATCTTGAGTGTTGCTATACGGCGCAAGTTTGTTCAGCGTTATATCCGATATTCAAGTCAGAAGTACTGCTCTTTTGAGGTAAGAGATTGTAAGGGTTATTATGTTTTTCAGTTTCGTAATTTTTTCGAACCTTAAAAAATTCTAGAAAAATTTAAAATGATAATTTGATGAGTTTTCTAGATTGTGTCCTAAAATGGCGATTATTGGATGTATAGATTAGGAGTTATGAATTTCATGGGAAAAGACTATTTTAAAAGTAAACCCTTATAACTCTTTGTGGTTAACTCCAGAATTGGTAAAAATTTTATTGGGAGTACATGTATATAACAGCAGTATACTCTGTAAATTTTAAAATTTTTGGACAAAAGTACAATTTATGATAAATGTTTAAATATTCGGTAGTTTTGGCCATATGAAAAATAGAAAATGAATTTTAAAAATTCTGAAAAAAAAATATATGTTCAATATGGGACTATATTCTACTAAATCCTAGAAAAGAAATTTTTTTGGGACTGATTTGGTATTTTTCATAAAAATAGACTAGTTATGAGTAAATGAATTAAATATGTTATGTGAAGTAAGAAAATTAGAAAATAGGATTTTATGGCTTGAGAATCCTATATAAGGTATATGCAGATTTTTGATGAGGGTTTTGGTTATTGGTGATAAAATCTTATGAGTTTGGTATTTTAGGATGATTAAATGCATTAATTAGTAAAGTGTAAACAATTAAAATAAATTGTTTCTAAGTTTAAGAAATGATTAAAATATTATTGTAATATTAATAGTATTAGATTCTGAGATTATTAAGTGATTTATAACATTTGGATTAAGGTGTTGTAAATATTGATATGAATTTTATTGTGAAACTTTATCTTTTCGTATTAGGGTTACTATTTCTGAGTTACTATTCATGAGTTACTATTCACGAGTTACTATTCATAAGTTACTATTCACGAGTTACTATTCACGAGCTACTATTCACGATAAAATTAGTTTCTTTTTCTGACCAAATTATCGTTGATTTATGAATCTTACTTTTGAAATTAAATGCAGTTGTTGATCATTTTATTTTTATTATCATATATAACATTTTTATAACCATCGTGATGAAATTTTTCTTTCGCTTGAGTGTAAAGATGAGTAGATTATTGGTATAATTGTGACTATGGGTTCTCTTTGGCCGGTAGTGCTAAGATGAATTGTTGACTGGTATGATCATGACCATTGAATTTATAATTGAATATCTTTAGCTTAAGTGCAAAGGTGAATTGATTTACATGGTTATAATTATTGTTTAAATAAATTCTGAAATGATTATATATTTTTTTGAGATATTAATATATTTGGCCTGTAGTGCAAAGATGATCTGTTGTTTAATATGTTTGGCTCGTAGTGCATAGATGACCTGTTGTTGAATATCTTTGGCATATAGTATAAAGATGAACTGCTGATGAATATCTTTGGCCCGTAGTGCAAAGATGAATTTATTAGTATGACTATGAATAGGAACTGTGATTTAGTATAACCATGATCTTTGATGTTTCAGGTAAAAACAGGTGATGAAAATTATCTTCGTCTTGAGTGCGAAGAGGAATTTAGAACCACAATTATGATTATGAGTTATTCACATGATTGTGGACTAGAACTGTTGATTGATGTTGCAGGGATAAAATATTTTTGGTGGACTTTTAACATGGAGAAGATAATAGACTTTATGGTCTATTTGACTCTTCTAATAGATTTCTCATTCCGCTGCAACTATGGTTGAAAAGTTTATTCATCTACCATATGTTCCAAATCTCTGACTCATTACTGATGAAGGCTATTGATAATTTAATTATCTTTAGTCATGATATTCTTTACTGAGCTAGTTTTGCTCACCCTTTTATTTCACAATTCCTTTAAGGTGATAAGAGTGTAGCTGGGTCAAGCGGGGATAACAAGGGAATAGAATGGTGGTCTATAGCTGTTGAGGTTATCCCTAAACAGTACGGAAATAATTTTATTGAGAACTGTAGATAAGTGCATTGTATTTTATACGTCATTTAATAGTTATATTTGGTGAATCAAATAGGGTGAGGCGAACCTAACTTTGGAAGGGTGTTTTGCTACTATCATACAAGATGTCTAATGACATACAACCTCGTGTTAACGTAAGACAGGGTTGTGCACATCCACTTGCTGAGTATATCTATGAGCACTACCTATATAATCTTGGAGTTTGGTTGAAATATAATTTTCAATTGCAGACAGTGGAGATAATTATATGTCAAGAGAAGACTCACCAATGGAAAGAACATGATAGTAATCTTCTCATTTTTTTTGGGGGTCTATTGGGCCAACCAAGGATAATTCTGTGGATATATGATATCTATCATAACCTAGACGCATGGCCTCCCATGTACGAAGGTTTGCTTGAGCATTTCCGAAAGATTTCAATTTCTAAAACAGTTATTGACTGTACCTTTATGTAATGTGTCATTGTGACGTGCTATCTAAGGTTGGTGTCTAGAGTCACAGTTGGTATATATTTGTATCAAAACTCACAACATATGTGTTGTTGTATTTTGCACGACAATTGTAATAATAAAGTTGTAGTTATTTTCTGTACCATGTATTTGGCGACTCAAAATAGGTTGGGTGGAATGGATCTATTTTGGAGGCGTTACAGTAGCCATCAAGAATCTAGAAAATCAGATGGGACAACTGGCCTTAGCATTGAACAATAGACCATAAGGGACACTACCAAGTGACATAGAAAAAAATCCGAAGGGAAATCACGAGAAGTGTCAAGTAATCACCTTGAGAAGCAAAAAACATCTAGCTGGGGAAATTGCAAAAAATTCAATTACAAAAGATGACAAAATTGATGACAACAAAGTGGTTGGAGAGAAATAGGGAGAGGAAAGGCAAGTGGAATAGACAAAGTGAAATGACAAGCCAATTGTGTATTGTAGACACTCGAAATTTTCTGCATACCTATTACTAACATTGTAGGAGGGCAGAATCGTCTTTCAGAGATAACCCTAGAAGATAACTTAGTTCAATCCCGGAGACAACCCTGTGATATTCAGTTATTACCATCTCAGAGATAACCTTGAGACATCCAGCTCATTCCCAGAAATAACACTGGGAGTTTCAGTTTCAACCTCGGAGATAACCCCGAGGAGTGCAGTTCAAATACCGAAAATCACACCGAAAAAGACTGTTTCATCTCGGAGATAACCCCGAGATACTCAGTCTCAGTCCAGGAAACAACACCGAGAAAGATAGTATCAACCTTGGAGATAACCCCGAGGAGTGTCGTTGCAGTTCCGGAGATAACTCTGGAAATGCTTATTTCAAACCCATGCGATCAGCTTCAACACTCGGTAATAACCCCGAGGCACTCATTCCCCAAGCTCAGAGATAACCACGGGAGGTCAGGCACACCTCAGAGACGACCCTAAGATGGTTAACACTTGAAGTAGTCCAATTTCAGAGATAACCCTGAGCAACAACTGCTAAATCAGCTCAAACCGGAGATAACTTTGGTGAGGGGCAAAACCATTATTTGCCATCTCAATCCCACATCGCGCCGTCTCAATAAACAACTCAACATACATTCTACACAAAAATGTCCTACAAGAACCAAAGAGCTCCAATCCCAAGTGAATATTGTACAAAACAGTACACCAGATAGAATTTGAAGCTTGAAGACCAAGGGCATGTCCCCATCTTCCTGACTTCGTACAACCTCTAATCCCATGTAATTGTGTAGCTCTTGACAACAGCATGCCAAAAAAAGTCTTATACACCTCAATCGGATGCCCAGATTGAAGTTCTAAAAGTTTGAGCGGACAACACGTTGCACGCGTGCACGTACTTTGAGACGACAGGACCCACGGAACCCGGGGCACCCCGGGCAGCCGCAAGTGCATCTGCGGCTGTCGCAGGTACACTTGCAGCTCCCCCTCTATAAATAGAGGTATTGGGGCAGGCATTTTGAAGAGGGAAAAGGCGGGGAAGTCATGTCCAATTTGCTCTGTACACAATATAAATTAACTGCTTTCTCATTTTAAACACTTGTGAGCTTATATATTGTTATATTTTTACCAGCGGGAGCCGAGTGTTCATCCATTCAAAGTCATTGAAGTCTTCTTTGGCAGTTCACTGTAAGCCTTCTTACACTTTCTAAAGCCTTTTCTCCACTACTGTGCTCACACAGTTCTGCACGTTGAGAGTCGTGTTGCGTGTGTACGCCCAAACTTCGGTTAGTGTCTTTTATTTATTTTTTGTATATATATATATATATATATATATATATATATATATATATATATATATATATACATTTCAGTCTGGCCTCTAGTTTACTTCGTGGCTTTTTACCGCTTTATTTACATTTCTGTCAGGCCTGGAGTTTACTTCGTGGCCTTTTACAATTTTATTTACATTTTGTACAGCCTAGAGTTTACTTCGAGGCGGTTGATCGCTTAATTGCTTTATTTATATTTTCTCAATCCCCTATGGAGGTGCTTCGTGGTGGTTGATTTGTTTTTACTACTTTATTTACATTTGCAATCCCCCATGGAGGTGCTCGTGGTGGTTGGTTGTCTGTACACACATACATTCATGGTGGAGATTGGTCCACATACATTCGACATATCTTTTCACGTGCTCATAATAGATACAGGATACAACCTGATCTTGGGAAGAATGTGGATTCATATGGCCGGGGCCATCCCCTCCACCCTTTATCAGTAACTTAAATACATTATCAACAATAGCTTAGTTATTATCGATGCTGAGCCGGAATGTCCTGAACAAGGTGACATACCACTCATCAGCATCAATTCAGAAGTTGAGCCAGTCAATTTTCATGCCCTGTAGGTAAGCAACACTCACTACCATCCCGTTGGGGCGCCACCGCCGAAGTAATGTCAGCTACTCAAGAAATGATGTCACTGGGTTATCAACCTGGACAAGGGTTGGGCAAAGATCATCAAGGCATCAAGCGCCCCATTCAAGTTCCCAGTCAAACAGGGACAGCCGGACTAAGCTATACTGCTAGTTCTAGTCGCAGGAATCCTCATAAACACAAACAGATTCCTTTAGCTTTAGCTACACAACGATTATCTCCACATACAGTCCTGAGCCTGTACGGTCTCCGGTAACGGTTCCTGCCCATGTCCTGGCTATGTTATTTCCTAAACCGATACTGGTAAAGGGGAAAGAAGTCCTGGTTCCAGATCTTGAAGTGAAAGAAGAGGAACGGAGTAGTAAACAAGACATCGTCAAGATGATGTCAAAGATACGCATCATTGTCCATGATGATCACACAAATAGATACACCCCAGATGATGATTGTCCAGACGTAATGGTCATCATTCGAGAGAAGGAGGATGATAACAACCCCTGCATCATTGCAGTCCATCAGTTTTTCACCCTTGACAATTGTAGCAACACTCCTTTCATTGGTCGACAAGGGTTAAACGGGCAGAAACTTCTTATGTCCTGTAGATAATAATAACTGCTTACTTTTCTGTACAGTATTAGTAGTTGTTTTGTTAGTACATGCTAACACTTTGTATGATTGAACAATTTCATATTTATTAAGTGAAAACATATTTTGTTTTAGGACTCTCAATTTAGATGTTCCTCATCAAAGAAGGATTTAAGCTAGTCAGGCAGAAGCTCATGCGATTAAAACCTGAATGGAGTTTAAAAGTTAAACAAGAAATTGTGAAATAATTTCAAGCAGGCATCATCATGGTGTCTACATACCCTTAATGGCTATCAAACATAGCCCCTCTGCCTAAACCAGGAGGGAAGGTGTGAGTTTGTGTGGATTACTGGGATCTGAATAAAGCTTTCCTTAAAGATAGCTTTCCCGTGCCATTTATCCACATTCTCATTAACAATACTGCTCAATATAACATGTTCTCTTTTGTTGATTACTTCGTGGGGTATCATCAGATTATGGTTGCTGAAGAGGATCGTGAGAAAACTGTATTCATCGCTCCTTTGGGAACTTTTTGCTGTAGACAGTTGTCATTTGGCCTCATCAATGCTGGAGCTACCTACCAGCGAGCCATGATGGCTCTTTTCCATGATTTAATGCATAAGGAGATAGAGATCCATCTGGATGACATTATTGTAAAGTTTCGAAGGGAGGAAGACCACCTAGACCATCTCAAAAAGCTCTTCAATAGGTTGCGTAAGTACAACATGAAGTTGAATCCAGCCAAGTGCACCTTTGGCGTTAAATCAGATAAGTTGCTAGGATTCCTAGTCAGCCACAAGGGGATTGAGCTAGATCCCGCCAAAATCTAGGCTATCACAAAAATGCCCATTCCTAAGATAGAGAAGGAAATACGAGAATTTTTGGGAAGAATCAACTTCATTAGCAGGTTCATTTCTCAACTCACAACAACATGTGAGCCTAATTTCAAATTGTTAAGGAAGAACTCCTCCATGAAATGGAATGATGAGTGCCAAAAGGCCTTCCTTACAATCAAAGAGTAGCTAGTCAAAGCTCCTGCTTTGGTACCACCCAAAGATGATGCTCCCCTATTCATGTACCTGTCCATAAGTGATAATTCCATGGGCTGCATGCTGAGACAGAAAGACGATAGAGGCCAGGAGCGAGCTATCTACTACCTCAGCAAAAGATTCAGCAGCAGTAAACACAGGTACACTCTAATTGAGAAGACGTGTTGTGCTTTAGCATGGGCTTCCACGAGGTTACAACATTACATCAATGGTCACACAACCCATCTCATAACCCACGTGTATCCTCTCAAGTACATGTTCAGTAAACCCATGCTGAATTGTCGATTGTCCATATGGAAGTTGATCCTACAATAATTTGACATCGTCTGCATGACGCAGAAGTCCATTAAAGGTCAAGGAATTGCAGATCAACTGGCCGCCGCACCTTCAGGGGATTTCATACCCTTGGAAACATACTTTCTCGATGAAGGGGTAATGGCAATTCAGCAACACCATCAGTATGATGCACGCCAAATATGGAATATGTATTTCGATGGAGCTATAAACATGGAATGTTCTGGGGCTGGAGCAGTCTAGTATCCGTTACGAGGGAGCAGCATCCCGTCATCATCAAATTGTAGTTTGCCAACACCAACAACACAACTGAGTATGAAGGCTGTATCATGCGGCTAAAACTTACCCAATCAATGGGCATTAAACGGTTAACTGTCTTTGGAGATTCCGAATTGGTAATCAGACAAACCACATTAATCTATCACACCAAAGGTCTACACTTGTTGCCTTACCATCGGCAGGTTCTATAGATGGCTTCGGAGTTTGAAGAAGTATCATTCCTCCAGATTCCTCAGAATAGGAATGATTTCTCGGATGCACTAACAACCTTGGCCTCCTTGATCAATATACTTAACAAGGAAAACATGTCAACCCTCATATTTGCCCAACAAAAGGCTCCAGCCTATGCGAATTACATTGGAGAAGTATCGGATGAGCTACCTCCCATCTAACTCCCTTGGTATCAGCATATCAAGGAGTACTTACAAGATTGATCTACACCCGTCGAGGCGAGCCTGACTGAAATAAGGCGGATTCATCGACTGGCTATGAAATTCTACCCGAGCAGAGATGCACTCTATAAAAGAGATGTAAGACTAGGTCTCCTCGGATGTCTGGACAAGGATCAAGCTCAGAGGATTATGAATGAAATCCATGGTAGAGTATGTGGCCCACACATGGGTGGCCCCCTACTTGTTAAGAAAATCCTTAAAACAGGGCATTATTGGCTCTCTCTCTCTCTCAAGGCTGACTGTGAGGATCACGTCTGGAGATGTTATCAAAGACAAATTCATGGGAATGGTATCCACGCCCCTCCGAGGGAACTCCACAATATAAGTTCACCTTGGCCCTTCTCAATGTGGGGAATGGACATGATCGAGCCCATCGAGCACAACGCCAGTAATGGGCATTGGTTTATCTTTACCATGATCGACTACATCACCAAGTGGGTAGAAGCAGCCTCCTTCCCCAGGGTTACCAAAGAAGTCATCATTGCTTTCATCAGAAACAATGTCATTAGTCGATATGGACAACCAGAGGTAATTGTATCAGACAATGCTAAGAACCTCAACAACAGAATTATGGAGGAGTTGTGCAGTAAATTCCACATCAAACATCTCAACTCCGTCATCTACCGTCCAAAGATGAATGGTGTTATTGAAGCGGCTAAAAAAATTAAGAAGGGCATGCAAAAGATGTCCGCCAACCACAAAGGATGGCCTGACTTGTTGCTTCTGACTCTGTTAGCCTACAGAACATCAATGCGCACTTCCACTGGGGCAACCCCCTACGCATTAACCTATGGGATGGAAGCAGTGCTCCCCATAAAAGTGGAAATGGAATCCTTCAGAGTGTTAATAGACGCGCAGCTAGATGAAGACCAATGTGTAAAAGATAGGTATCACCAATTGTCTCTAATAGACGAAAGGCATGCCGCTACTATCTTCCACGATCAGTTATATCAATAAAGGAACGCCAGGTCCTACAACAAAAAAGTCTGGCTACGGCAGTTCAAACAATATGACTTGGTTTTGAAGAAGATCATTGACAACCAAGATCGGTCTAAGAAAAAATTCACCCCGAATTGGGAAGGCCCATTTATTGTTAAGGAGGTATTGACATGAGGTGCTCTCAGATTATATGAAATGGATGGAGATGAATTTCCACAGCTTATCAACTCGGATACCGTGAAACGTTACTATGTTTAAGGTTACCATCAAGTAAACATCCTGGTTTTGGATCACCAGATCCTCAATCATTTCAGGTTTTCTAACCCTCCACTATATACAACTTCTCTTCACACTAATCTGCCCCATTAGGGAAAAACACATTTTTCTAACTAGCAGCCTGGTTTTGGATCGCCAGATCCTTCTCTCCACTTGGTTTTGAACCCTTACTCAACTTCTTTTATCCCACCAGGGATTAAACCTTTCACACCCGCAGTTTTATCCCACTAGGGATAAGACTTTTCACACCTGCAGTTGGTCCTGTACATGGGATTAAACTTTCTTACCCGCAGTTTTTCCTGAACATGGGATCAAACTTTTCATTGGCTGCAAATCGTCCTTAACATGAGGAGAACTATGCCGACCTGATCTCCTTGATACATGGGAGTACATAGATAGCCATATTTTATATGGTTCGGTCGCAATAAAACAAAAACATTTCTACACCCTTCTCACTACAAAAAATAAAATAACACCTCTACACCCCTTCGCCACATACATCGTTGAACCTCTTACACCAGGTTCGAACTACGTAGACCTGATCTCCTCTTCAACAAGAGTACATAGGCAACTATTCATGGTTCGATCTAACCCCCTACCAAAACACAAATACTTGTCAACGGTACTGGGATCATCCTTCAATCCACCACATTTCATCGGCTTCAAACCAAAGGGATGGAACTAACTGACCTCCCCATATAAACGGGAGATTCGGCGACCATCTAAAATGCGGTTGATTCCTCAAAGAGAAACACCAATCCATAAATGATGGAACTAACTGGGCTCCCCCATACAAAGGAGTATTGGCGACCATCTGTGGTGCGGTCAACCTCAGAGAGGAAAGTTACACTCCTCTCCACATCAACATATAGAAACCAGTCCCAAGACACCAAAGATGGTAGGAATACACACATATCAACGACCCATTCTGAAATATCCTAAGACAGCTCAATGTCCATCCATCAAAAAGGAATTCAGAATATATCAAGATCACAAGCCCTAAATAAATAGGCAAATATCAAGCACGCAACAACGCATAACTAAAAGGGAAGTGATCAAAAAAATATATTTCCCTGCTATATATAATGTTGTTTGATATATACAATATGAACTGCACATGACAAAATGGCTAAGCTAGTCTGTGCAGGAAAATAGAAGTCCATCTACAAATCAGTGTATATGCGAGCTATCAAGCCCAACATGGTATCTCTCTCAGAAGAAGGAGGTAATGTCGTGGTCTCCTGCACAAGGGTATCCACACGAGCTAATAGATCTACTGCCATCTTCATGGTGACACTGTGCTCATCAATATATGTGTTCATCTCTACAATCATGTCAGTAGTAACGGACCTCACTGTGGTACTATCTGTAACGGCTACATCTCGGGCAGATATAGCGCCATCCTACTCAACTATCACGATATCTCTGGCTGATCTGGCATCATCCTGCTTCTCAATAGCGGCATCTCTATGTGTTAAGGTATCATCTATCTAATAGAGCGACATCTCTCCCATCAAGAGCTGTCAACATCAAGGCTCTAGCTTGATCTCTCTCGAAGGTCATCAGGTGAAGACTTTACTCGAAGTACTGTGCTGAATGCTGGATCACGACAGTACTAGTACTGGGAGAAACTACAAGAGTTGTTAGCAATCCAGTGAATGGCTCCTCCTTGGTATTGGAATCAATGTCCTCTATGGACTCTCCATCATCTGAATCAATACCCGACACTGTGGATACTGCCGCAGCCGATGAAGTCTCTGTCCCCATCCACGTAGAATACTCTGGCGAACAGCCTGGATCGCTAACAGAAAAATCAGCTATCTCACACTGATCCCAATAAGCATACACCCGGGATCGGTCCTCTGCTGATAAATGGCAAGAAGCCACACACTAACCTAACGCCCCCTCAAAAGGATAGAAATCCTAGAACTGGTCAAACTGTGACATCACAGCCAGTGGGTGGTAGGTCGTCATGCCCCTCAAACCAGACAGAGGGAGATAATCCATGTCAAGAGCGTGAGTAATGAAGCTGTAGGGTGACCAAGACATAGTGTGTATACACTCTGATGGCCAAAAGGAGTAAGACATAGCTATATCTAAGGTTGTAAAATGAGCAAACAGTTCGGGCTCGATTTGTACTCGCTCGACTAAAAGTTCAATTTGAGCTCGACTCGAAGTATAAATGAGTCAAATATGAGCATATTTTAAAGTTCGATAAATTACTCGAACCTCCTCAAATTATAATTTTCTATTGATACTCGGATCATATTCGTTGGAAAAGTCCAAACTGCTCGGGCTCGATTCGGAATCGTGCTCGACTCGGTAACTAAATGAGCATCAATCAAACATTATTTTATACTCGATAAATTTTGTGAACCAAATTTGAACAACTCAATACTCGGATCGACTCGGTTCGTTTACACCTTTAGCTATATCATGGGTAGAGCAGTACCTGTGTCGTCAGAAAGTGTCGATCGGTCTCAAGTGTGATATAAACCACACGTATAACATGACCGAACTGCCTATAAATACCCCTATAGGGTAGGTGCTGCAAAACGTGGCCGACCTCAACGTCTCCGCCACAATCATCAGAATGATGGTATGACCTTCCCTGAGAGCTCTCACTGCTATGATGACACCTATGTCCATCTCATCTATATATCGTGGCATGTATACATACGCTACTATGCACATCACGAGTACATCCACTCTGACCACATGGCACTGATCCTCTGGTGTGATGAAATCCCCGGTGTGTTGCGCATAGCTATCCACTAAGCCAAATCTATTTATCAAAAAATGTTGGGACAATACATAGCCGGATGTAATCTCATCCTCTACTACTCTACGTCGTAACCCGGTGAGGGTCATGAACTGCCGACGCATATCTTCGATAGCCATACGAGCGTAAGGTCTGTCTAAGGGCAAAGTCATCAACTGCTTGTACTCATCTGATGTAGGAGTCAACTCCTGGGTACCAACCCGTAAAATCTACCTCTCCGGTATCCAATGCTCCAGCATACCCTCTACAAAGCCTGCTGGAACCTAAAACATCAAGAGGGTCATAGAATCCTGTAATAGCTGATCTACAATCACCCTATCTGTAGGTGACATACAATCATACCACGACCTCAGACGGGAGGCTATCAACACTGGTGGGGTGCGATCTATGCGGCTAACTGTCGAAGAAGACATCTGTGTAGGCCGTATCATAAGACCATCCAGGGGTCAATGCTGAATATCACTAGATATACATACATATGCATAACATGATACATGCATGACAAATAATAGATGTCAATATGATGTACAGAATGGAAAACAGTATATACATTCCTAAGTACATCACCATCTACATAAATCATCTTTGTACAGCTAAAAATATAGGGAAATGGGGCACGACACCCTACTACTAACAGAGGCATATTAAAATATATAGCGAGAATGGAGCACAACCACCCAATATCTAACAGAGGCCTATCGAAAGAGACAATGAGAATACACATCAGAAGAAAATAATGGTGTCAATATCTACATCATCAATCATGTCCACCTGATGTAACTCCTCCTGTGTCACTGGATCTCTATCAACAGGGATGTCAGGCCTATACAAGGGAGGATCTGCACCGACAAAGCAATATGGGTCACCTAAGGGGCCAGCTCCTGAGCTGGAAGGATCAAAAGTATCTACCTCTGAAGGATCTCTACCCAAGTGCTGGATGAAAAAATGTGCCCGATCCAAATGTCGGGTCAAACGATCAATCTGTGTCAAATGAGTCAGATCTCAGACACAGGTCAGCTAATTCGTCATCATCACGGATCCAAGAACCATATCCCCCATAAATTGAGTGGCGCAGTTATGGGCTCCGATGGTACGAGGGGACCACCAATAATGGAATGTAGCCTGCGTATGTGAACCCACTGACAAAGTATATTCGTCCATACCCATGAATGGGATGTCATAGATGGGTGGCTATAACACAGGCAAATAAGGCCTAGCAAGAGGCAAAATCGGTACACGAATCTCTCATGTGGTGCTCCTAATAGCACGCTCTCCTAAACAGAGCTCCCATCCTCCAACTGTGAAGAGAGGAATCCTATAGGTGGATATCACGTGCTCGACACCAGTCGAGAATCCATCCTCAAATCTAATGGTCAAATGTTCCCAAAAGTAGGGAACCCAAGTGATGACATCAGCTGTCAACAACTCCAACTATAAGCGACAATGGGTGAAATCCTCCGCTATAGGAACCTCTGCCAAAATGGAATGATGTCATCGCTGCCCACGTGGATAGGTATCTAAACCTAACACACTCATATGACGCAAACATAGGAGCCTCTCATAGGCCCAAAACTGCCAGCACAACGGCAAAACATTTGCTGTCAGTGAACACTCTTAACCTATACATAGGAAATCAAAAGAGAAATACTCACCAGTAGAAACGGGTAAAATCCTAACCAAGCCTCTGTCAAGCCCTGCGAATGCATGCACATTCCCCTAAGGAAATAGGCAAAGGTATATGAACCCCAATTATACTCTCCAATATGGTCCACCTCCCGCATGGCGTTGATCAAAGCGAATGACACCGTAGTAGAGTTATCTACTATGAAATAACTCATGATAATAACCAGGAACAATCGTCGAAAAATGTAATCCCTAACTCTTACATCTGCAGGTATGGGCTCACTCAACAGCCCACTCATAACATTTACACTCAAAGGACTTGTACGAACAGTCCTGCCCTTGATTGCTTCAACCGAAACTCCAAACAAATATTTAACGACAGTCGGGGTAAGATTCGTTGTACATGGCACTGGCGTCACTTCAAACTCCATACCAGTGATCAATCGCCAATCCATCGGCATCATCATCACCTCATAATCCCACAAATAAATAGACTGAGTCTGGTGAAACTAGCGCTCAGACAATGCCCTGAGGTAACCCCAGGGACAACGGCGGGGAAGAATGGAAAAGAACGCCCCAAAGCCTCAATCATGCAAGATACCTCGGTAATTTGGATGCAGAGCCTGATACAGGGAGTGTATGCTGAACCAGTTCCCTTGAGGCTATGTAAAGCCGGGAACCTACATTACATAAAAATCAATGTCAAAATCCTTGCACCTCCTCAATAGGAAAAAGGAAGATCAAATCTATTTGTTACCTCATTTGTATGCAAGTAAACTGAGGGGTGGCGACTCAAATCACCCAGAAGATCTGGAATAGCCACTTGAATGCCTGGGAGATCCCTACGGAGAATATGAGCAGTAGGAGCTGGAGCCGCTACAGGTACATCCTCCTCCTCGTCCTCGACATTCGGTACATCAACCCAGATAGGACGAATCACCGCCTCCGCCAGACGACGAGGCTGTCTAACAGAACGGGGTCGAGGCACTTCAGAAGCCTTCCTCTGCACACCTAAAGTGGTCCTGTGAGAACTACTCAGCTGATATGGATCCTTAATATCTGGATATAAGTCTCCAAATCACCTCAGAAAGGGTGTGGTAAATTCTTACCTAGAGCTTTTTCAAAATGCATTTTATGACTATATGCATGCATGCATTACTTTAACATACGCCTATAGTAGAGTTGAAAATGCATGTCTACCCAATGTCTAGACTTTTGGAAATTTTTGTCAGTCTCCTTTGTAAATAGAACTATCCATATGCACATAGGTATTACTAGGTGGCCATTCAGTAGCACACCTACCCACAGTTATAAACATCCTATAATGCATAAAAATATTGAAGTCACAATCCATGACGGTAGATTAAATACCAGGATTGTTTAGTTATTTGCCTTTGCTCATTTGTCCTCAAATAGGATAAGAAATAGCAGAAAAATGTACAAATTTGATTGTTTTAAAAGTTAATTTTTTCACATCATTATGTTCAGCATAGTTTTATACTAACATTTACTATGTTAAACATTTTTTATCAAGACATATGAGCGTGCATATTCACTACTATGTGTTTAGATGCATTTAATATAAAAAGTCATTTTCCAAAGGATAGAAACTGGAAAAGAAGACATGCATATGTTACAAGGGCATTGTAGAACACTTATACGGTGACAGAATTTGTAGAAAGACGCCCGAACTTAGCAGATCTGAAGAAAATCTCTCAAATTTCCTATGCGGCGTAGCTTGAAAGTGACTTGTAAAAGCCACAGCTGCCTTAAAGGCAACCCACGACTGGCCACAAGTGTACTTGCGACTACCGCAGGTGTACCTATGGCTCCCCTGGGTGGGGCCCACCCTTCTGGCTAGGTCCAATTTGAGTTACAAAGGAGTTCTCACACACTAAAAAGGTCAAATCAGGAAAAAAGATGCTACGCGATTGAGCGGATTAGCCTGAAATCCTGGTTTTTGTGGACCAAACTACAGGTCTACATGTCACTCATTGGTATTCGCCCAAACACCAGCTTACTATACCAATGAGCATAACTGTTGTAAACTACATCTGTCAATACCTCATTAAGGTCCAATGCCGTCAGTTTGGGTTCGTAACTCCAAAACAATCGTCCCCGGCGGGGGTGTCATGCATTTTCATCCATTTATGTACATGTCAATGAAGGTCAAGCAACCTTGACAACATTCAACCGATGGAAAGTAAATCCATCGAAAGCCATCCGATGAGTTCAGCCGTTGATGCACACGTTAACGAAGGTCAAGCAGCCTTGATAATATTCTCCAACAGGATCCCATCCGTAGATGAACATGTCAGCAAGAGTCAGGCAATCATGACAACACAAACTGTTGGCAGTAACTCCGACAGAGCATCCTCATCGAGGAGGACCGATGATGGAATATGTTATACACATCCTCAACAGATAACACACATCCCCACAGAGTCTCTTGTACATGAGAGATACATCCCAATGTCAACATCTTGGAAGGTCATGGTAGCTTTGGAACACACACCCAAACAGTTTATCTGAGTGGTCATGAATAACCCTGCTCCTGGTAGAAGTCAAGGGGAGCCGACAATCATCCCACCATGTTAGAGAACAATCCAACAAACCACATACATTTGTATCGTGTTGCTGTACATTGCATCATGATTATTTTGTTACATTTCAAGTGTCTAGTATTTTTTATCCTAGCCATGACATTGCATTGCATGAATATGATAAAGAGGGGTATCTGTAGACACTCAAAATTTTCTACATACCTGTTACTAACATTGTAAGAGGGCAGAATTGCCTTTCAGAGATAACCCTGGAAGACAGCTCAGTTCAATCCGAGAGAGAACTGTGACGTCCCCAAATTCAGGTACTTGAAACCTGAACTCGGTGCTTCACGATACCATTTCTATGAGCAGAATAATACTAATAATAATAAAAATAATATAAATATCAAACTTAATTTACATATATCAAAGTCTAATCCCAGGTACGAGATCTTTAAACATTCATTACATCATAGATAATAAATATCATTATCTTAATAAACTTTAACTATTACACAGAATATCATAAACCTCATTCAAACAGCTTTCCTTTTCCCTTGTTCTTTCCTGAACCTTTTGGTTGATCATACTTGGCTGAAAACATTTAAATTTAAAGCAAGAACGAGCATTTGATTGCCTGACAAGTAATAACAACAATATATATAAGATGAAAGAATTAAATGTCTTCTTTGAATGACACTTCTACAACGAATCAACAGTTGTGAAGTAAGCTGAACTAATAATAACAACATATCACTTCTATATGAAATTTTTGAAACTACGTACTGACTATAACTGGAGATCAGTTAACAGACTATGAACATTGTTTTCTATTTTCAAAAAGGTATACAAAAATTCATCTGCAGACCGTCATAACTTACAGACACGGGGGTGATCAGCCCATTATGCCCTATATTAATTAATACTACATGCAAGAACAATATTATCGTTCATCTTATCCACCTCAAGTGCACAAAAGTTTTCCCATATTTAGAATGTTCATACTTAGTCGGGAATCCGAACCAAAATAATCTGGTTGGATACAATAAATTTCTATCTTGCTCAACAATATTTTTAAGTTTATGTCTAGCCAAATCAAATAGCTTAGACGACTTGTAAGTCAACGTATACATACTCAAAATCAATAAGTATTTATCAACATGTGATTAAATACAATGATTATCCAAGTGGGGACACTTGTATAATCAGATTTAGAAACTAACGAACAAAAAAAATATCTGGATTATGCACTAATACTGTGAAACCCCAGATTTTATGAATAAAGATTTAATTTTTTCGAAATATTTTTTTAAATATTATGGTGTGAATTTTAGATAATGTTATAGTTGTGAGTAGTATTTATAAATTTTACAAAATATACAAGTTGTTGTATTACATTCGATTGGTCGGGGAATATTATTTTTGTCGGGAAATATTCGTACGACGGCACAATTATTGGTGGACCCCACAACGGAATTATTTTCGGATTGAGAAAACGACAAAAATATTTTATGAAAATAACGGCCAAAGTTTTACCGTTAATACTGTTGAACTACTCGGTAGTAAAAGTACAGTAATACGTGTGGTTGCATAGTAGCATACGGTATTGATTATTGAGGCTTACACGATAAGTCACTCAGTTTTGTTTTATTAGTATTATTAATGTAATAAAACAAAAAAACTTTTTATATAAAACAGAATACTTTTATAAAGTTATTCATTTTATTATGCTAATAGTAAAATCTTTTTATATAAAACAGAATACTTTTATAAAGTTATCTATTTTATTAGATAATAATTAGAATATATTATATTTTATTATGCATAGTGTTTGCATAGTGTCTGCATAGTATTTGCATAGTAAAATCTTTTATAAAGTTATTCATTTTATTAGATTATAAATTGAATATATTATATTTTATTTAAAAGATTTTGCTTTAAATATGGACCGTCAGATTAAAGTAAATCAATCTAGACCGTTCATGAGTTAGTTGCTATGCAGTCCATTTTTTTATAAATAAAAGTTCATTCCTTCATTAAGAGTTTACTGAAATTCTAGAGAGAGAAAATTATAGATAGAAAAGAAAAGTATTCTGCTACTTCACTACTCATATATCCAGTACTCTTCTTCTTAAGATAAGGGATATTATTTGTTGTACCCGTAAGGGGTATTATTTCTTTTGTATTCATGAAGAGAACTTCTGTTATTCCATTCTTTATTGTTATGTTGGAATAACCTGTTTATACGAATTACCACACACATGGTGAAATTCTTTTATTATTCTGTTCTTTATTATTCTGTCGGAATATCATGTCTGTGCATTTACGTCGGACCTGGTTCCATTATTTATTATTCTATCAGAATATCATGTCTGTGCGTTTTACGCCGGACCTGGTTCCATTTTTTATTATTCTATTGGAATATCTTGTCTGTGCATTTTACGCCGGACCTGGTTCCATTATTTATTATTCTGTTGGAATAACCTGCCTGTGATGTCTATCGCATGCATGGTGATTTCTTTTGTTATTCCATTCTTTATTATACTCAGTTGGTTAAAACTTTGACTTCTATACTCCATGAAATTAGTGGAATATCCTTGATATTTACGCTTCATCTAGTATCTTTTACGAAAATATTCTTCTGAGTATTCTTGAATTTTACTCTACAAAGCATTATCGTGTTGACAATTTAGGCGTTATCAGTTCTTAGATAAATTAATTCTTGAACTTATTTTATTGAATTCTTATATCATTGTCATCATCCTCATGCTTATATTATGTTGAAAGTCATCTGTGGCCTGTAGTGCATGGATGGACTTGGTATGATTATGACCAGGGATTATTCGGTATAATCATAACCGTAATGTTACAAATGATGTGAAAAAAGTCCTCATTGGCCCGTAGTGCATTGATGGACAATTTTTGGTGTGATTATGGCTATGGATTCTCTTTGGCCGTAGTGCAAAGATGAATAGTTTTATGGCATGATCAGGACCGTTGATGAAAACATGATTATCTTTAGCCGTAGTGCATGGATAATTCATGGTCGTAATACTAAAGAATATCATTGGCCGTAGTGCAGGGGTGATTCGATGATGTGGATTATTTATTAAGCTGAGTCTCAGCAATAAAAGTCATGAAAAACCTTTTAAATCATAAAAGATAGTAGATTTTATTCTCTACTTGACTCTTTTAATGGATTGCTTGGTCCACTGTAGTTAAACTTGATGTCTATTGTATTTTATCAGTTTAACATTGTTGAAGACTAATGATAATTTATTCTGTATTATCTTAGTCATAATATTTCTTACTGGGCTAGTTGAGCTCACCCTTTCTTTCACTGTTCTCTTCAAGAAATGAGAATATAGTTGGGACGAGTCGGGAAACGGAGTGATGGACCAGATGATAGCATTAGTAGTCCTCACTATTCTATGTAATAGTGTGATAATAATTGTAATGAGGACTCCTTTTGAGTATGGATACTATCTAGAAGACAATATTTGTATTCAAACTCACAGTTTATGTTTTGTCGTATTGTACACGACAGTTGTAATATTAAGTTGTATTTGAATTCTGTACCATGTATCTGGCGACTCAATATGAGTGATGTATACCTAATTTTAGGGGCGTCACAGTTGGTATCAAAGCTTAGGGATATGATCCCTGGCTGAGATGTGAGACCAGAACTAGGAGGGGAGAGACGAAGAATTTCTTCGCCAGTGTAACTTACCTAAGTTTATTTGGTATTTAATTGGTCGGTTAGAGTATTGGGATAATATGTGATATGTTAATTAACCCTTGTTTTATTGCAGTATTTGAAAATGGCATCTGAAAATGTTGAGATATGCAATAGAACACAGGAGACCGTTGAGTCTCCATAGATCAGTAACTAGGACAATGTGCAACAGGAAGACAATAATCCTCATATAAACAACAACACTGATCAAATGACGAATGACGGTACGTTTATGAGTTTTTTAGAATTCATGCAACATCAGGCGAAGGCGGCTCCTGTTCATAATGCAGGAGGAAACAATGGCAACCCACATTGGTCACCGCTAAGCAGTTCAAGGAGCTAGGACCGCCAGAGTTTTTGGGAAAGCCAGAACCACTTAAGGCGGAGACGTGGTTAAAGTAGATCACCAATATATTTGATGTCTTGGGATGCTCAGTGGAGCAAAAGGTTCCCTTTGCCACCTTTATGTTGCGTGAAGAGGCAGATTACTGGTGGAAATCTGTAAAACGTACCCAGCCTGATGCACTCAAGATGTCTTGGGAGAAGTTCCAAGAGCTGTTCAATGACAAGTACTTTCTTGAAAGCATTCGTCACATGAAGGAGGTGAAATTTATCAAGTTGGAGCAAAACAACATGACCGTGTCGCAGTACGAAGCCAAGTTTGCCGAGTTGTCCCGATTTGCGTCACATTTGGTTGATAATGAGGAGAGAATGACGTGAATATTTCTAAGAGGTTTAAAACCTGAGATACGTTAATATCTTATCTCTCATAAAATGTGTTTGTATTCAGATGTTGTTAATAGGGCTCAGTTATTGGAGCGCGATAACGAGTTAACCCAACCAAAAGAGAGCAACTGACAAAATGATAATACCGGTGATAACAGTCATCAAAGAGGTGACAATAAGCATGGAGGGAATCAACATGCCAGAAATGATAACCACTTTGGTGGTAATCATGGCCAAAATAATAAGAATGGACATTTCAAGAAGAGAAGGTTCAACAATGACGTGAAGACGTCGGCACCAGCACCCATATCAAAGGAAGGAGAACGACCACCTATCATATGCTTTAAATGCGGAGGGGAGGGACACATCAGTCCAAACTGCGCGATGCGGTCCAAAGCATGTTATAATTGTGGAAGAGAAGGTCACTTAGCCCGATTTTTTCGTTCACCGAAGACAAGTTCAGCTAAGATGGAGGCACCAAAGGCCATCCCAAAAAAGTCAAAGCCGGTAGTTTAAGAGAAAGAGTTTTTTTTCGTGACAAGGAACCTGAATAAAATTATCACGGGTATGTTAGTCATAAACTCTTGTGAAGTCTATACCGTGTTAGATACCAGTTCTACTCACTCTTTTATTTCACCTAGTTGTGTTCAGTGTTTGAAGTTAACTCCGGAAAAGTTAGAATTTGATATATCTGTTTAAACTCAGTTGGGAGAAACCTTTGTTACCTCCACTATTTATAAATCTTGTTTAAATCAACACTTTCACGTTACCTGTCGATCGTATCTCTTTGAAAATACTTGCCTTTGATGTGATTTTAGGAATCGATTGGTTAACTACTCATCATGTTTTTTTGTAAGGTTGTTAGCTTCCATACTCCTAACCAACCTGTTATGCGAATTCAAAGTAATCAAACCACTAAAGTCAATCATTGTCGTATCAAGCCATAAGTAAAGAACCCTGAGCCTTTATCTGGTGACTTTCTTGTGTGGAATGCACCGAAGCTAGACTTTCTGTAGGCGACGTCGTGAATGACGATGATAAGTTGATAGGTATCAATGTGACGTGCTATCCAAGTCTTGGATAAGGGTCACAATTTTGAACGATATTTCTATTGTTAATAAATTTCCTGACGTATTCTTGAAGACTTCTTAGCCTACCCCAAAGCGTGAAATTGAATTTTGTATTGACCCCAATACAAAACCCATTTCTTAAACCCTCAAATATTTCTTCAACTTAAACGAACGTATTATGTGCCAAAGACGTTGGCTCGAGCTGTTGAAGATTACGATCGTACCATTCAATATCATCGTGGAAGTGCGAACATGGTAGCTGACGCATTGAGTAGAAGATCGTATGCGGTTACAAGTGCGAATATACGAACTCACGTGAAGATAACGAATATACGAGTAGAATCGACTTTAATTAATAAAGTTAAAGCCGCTCAAGCTACACACCTGAAGCTGATGAACATGAAGAAGAAGGTCGAAGGGGGCGTTATTTTAAATACCAAGAGTTGCTGAAATCTCAACCCTCGATTTAATTGGCCAATTTGAAATCCTCGATCGAGTAGGAATTGTGGCTTATAGACTCGTTTTACCGCCAAGTATGTCGCGTGTTCATAATATTTTTAATGTATTAATGTTACGTAAATAGGTGGACGACCCGAACCACATTATTGATTTAGAACCGGAAGAGATAGCGAATAATTTAACGTATAAAGATGTACCTGTTAAAATCCTGGAATGTATTTAACACTCAAAGGTTATACCTCAAGAGTTAGAATCTGACGAAGTGTCCTCATCTGTTCGGCATACCAGGTACATACGTAAATTTTGAGGGTGAAATTTTATAAGGAGGGGAGATTGTGAAACCCCATATCTTATGAATAAAGATTTAATTTTTTTAAAATATTTTTTTAAATATTATGGTGTGAATTTGAGATAATGTTATAGTTGTGAGTAGTATTTATAAATTTTGCAAAGTATGCAAGTTGTTGTATTATATTCGATTGGTCGGGGAATATTATTTTTATCGGGGAATATTCGTACGACAACGCAATTATTGGTGGACCCCACAACAGAATTATTGTCGGATTGAGAAAATGACAAAAATATTTTATGAAAATAACGGCCGAAGTTTTACCGTTAATACTATTGAACTACTCGGTAGTAAAAGTACAGTAATACGTGTGGCTGCATAGTAGTATACGTTATTGATTATTGAGGCTTACGTGATAAGTCACTCAATTTTATTTTATTAGTATTATTAATGTAATAAAACAGAAATTTTTTTTATATAAAACAGAATACTTTTATAAAGTTATTCGTTTTATTAGGCTAATAGTAAAATCTTTTTATATAAAACAGAATACTTTTATAAAGTTATCTATTTTATTAGACAATAATTAGAATATATTATATTTTATTATGCATAGTATTTGCATAGTGTTTGCATAGTAAAATCTTTTATAAAGTTATTCGTTTTATTAGATTATAAATTGAATATATTATATTTTATTTAAAAGATTTTGCTTTAACTATGGACCGTCAGATTAAAGTAAATCAATCTAGACCGTTCATGAGTTAGTTACTATGCAGTCCATTTTTCTATAAATAGAAGCTCATTCCTTCATTATTTCTTACGAATTCACTGAAATTCTAGAGAGAGAAAATTATAGAGAGAGAAGAAAAGTTTTCTGCTACTTCACTACTCATATATCCAGTACTCTTCTTCTTAAGGTAAGGGATATTATTTGTTGTATCCGTAAGGGATATTATTTCTTTTGTATTCGTGAAGAGAACTTCTGTTATTCCATTCTTTATTATTATGTTGGAATAACCTGTTTATGCGAATTACTGCATACATGGTGAAATTCTTTTATTATTCTGTTCTTTATTATTCTGTCGGAATATCCTGCCTGTGCGTTTACGCCGGAACTGGTTCCATTATTTATTATTCTGTCGGAATATCATGTCTGTGCGTTTTACGCCGGACCTGGTTACATTTTTTATTATTCTGTTGGAATATCCTGTCTGTGCGTTTTACGTCGGACCTGGTTCCGTTATTTATTATTCTGTTGGAATAACCTGCCTGTGCGGTCTATCGCATGCATGGTGATTTCTTTTGTTATTCCATTCTTTATTATACTCAGTTGGTTAAAATTTTGACTTCTATACTCCATGAAATTAGTGGAATATCCTTGATATTTGCGCTTCATCCTGTATCTTTTCATGGAAATTTTTTTCTGAGCATTCTTGAATTTTACTCTACAAAGCAGTATCATGTTCACAATTTGGGCGTTATCAGTTCTTAGATAAATTAATTCTTGAACTTGTTTTATTGAATTCTTATATCATTGTTATCATCCTCATGCTTATATTATGTTGAAAGTCATATGTGGCCTGTAGTGCATAGATGGACTTGGTATGATTATGACCAGGGATTATTCGGTATAATCATAACCATAATGTTACAAATGATGTGGAAAAAGTCCTCATTCGCCCGTAGTGCATTGATGGACAATTTTTGGTATGATTATGGCTATGGATTCTCTTTGGCCGTAGTGCAAAGATGAATTATTTTATTCATGATCAGGACCGTTGATGAAAGCATGATTATCTTTAGCCGTAGTGCATGGATAATTCATGGTCGTAATACTAAAGAATATCCTTGGCCGTAGTGTAGGGGTGGTTCGATGATGTGGATTATTTATTAAGCTGAGTCTCAGCGACAAAAGTCATGAAAAACCTTTTAAATCATAAAAGATAGAAGATTTTATTCTCTACTTGACTCTTTTAATGGATTGCTTGATCCGCTGCAGTTAAACTTGATGTCTATTGTATTTTATCAGTTTAACATTGTTGAAGACTAATGATAATTTATTCTGTATTATCTTAGTCATAATATTTCTTAGTGGGCTAGTTGAGCTCACCCTTTCTTTCACTGTTCTCTTTAGGAAATGAGAATATAGTTGGGACGAGTCGGGAAACGGAGTGATGGACCAGATGATAGCATTAGTAGTCCTCACTATTCTATGTAATAGTGTGATAATAATTGTAATAAAAACTCCTTTTGAGTATGGATACTCTCTAAAAGATAATATTTGTATTTAAACTCACAGTTTATGTTTTGTCGTATTGTACACGATAGTTGTATTATTAAGTTGTATTTGAATTATGTACCATGTATCTGACGACTCAAGATGGGTGATGTATACCTAATTTTGGGGGCGTCACAAATACTGTGTTGATAAACAATGATCGGATAATTTAAGAACTTGTATGAATACGAATAATTGGATACATAATCAATAACAATAGAGTTAATAATCTGGCACAATAATATGATTAAGAGACTTTCTTACTCATGCCCATTGCATAAAGTTAATGCAAAGTTAGGATACTTGCCTGAGCTGCTGCTTACAATAATGCAACTTAGTTTTATCTTTTATATCAAAATCTATCATTAATAAGATCATTCGTTCGATTAGCATATTATATCATATCACATAGTAATGTTATTTGCAGTCAACACATAACCTAATCGCATTGTCACATAGTTATATCAGTCATTGATTCACAAGCACGTATCTAGTCCAATTATCTAAGTTCAGATTAATTTTTGAAATATTTCGGTGTGTCGACGACTTTACCGGGTAATTACCGAGTCCAAAACTCTATTCAGTAAATCAATAACTTTAAATATCAGTCATATTATTTTTAAAATGACTTATAATAACTTTTTAAATAATTATTATAATTTAGCATAAATTTTCAAACATCGGAATCATTATTAAATGATTTAAATATTAACTAATTCTATTATCATTAATATTTAATTAATATTAAACTATTAATGAAACCAATTGCCAAAATATTAAAGTTATTTATAATAACTCAAAATATTTTTAAAATATTTTTATTATCCTTAAATAATTTTTAAAACATTTAAAATCATTTTTAAATGATTACCATTAATATTTAAATATTAATGTATTATTCATCAAAATATTAAAAGTCATTTATTATAAATTAAAATATTTTTAAGTCATTTATATCCTTTTTAAATGATTTTTAAATCAATAAAATTATTTTTAATTTATTTATTCAATATAATTATTAAATAAATCAAATTTCATTAATATAAAATTATTAATGAAATTTACCTTTGAATATCAAAAGTTATATTATGTAACTTAAAAAAATTTTAAATTATTTATTTTCATTTAAAATAACTTTTATAATATTAAAAATCATTTTTAATTAATTTATTTATTATAATTACCAAATAAATCTAATATCATTAATATTTAATAATTAATGAAAATTATCTTAAAATATTAAAAGTTATGTTTTAAAACTTAAAATATTATTAAATACCTTATTATTATTTAAAATGATTTTTAATATAATAAAATTATTTTTAATTAATTTATTTAATGCATTTCTTAAATAACTTAAATATCAATAATATTCAAATAAATATTACTATTTATGAAAAATATGTCAAATTTTTAAAAGTTAATTTCTATAACTTAAAATATTTTTTGTACTTTTTCAGAAGTTATTTTTTATTTTTAAATGATTTTTAGAAATTAAATTAATTAATTTTAATAAGTCTGTCGCTAAAGCCCTTTTGCGACAGAAAGTGTCGCCTTAGCCCCTTAGGTGTTCTTGAGAAATCCAGAATCTTCATAGACAGTTTCGAGTGGGTAAGTTTGATCATGGATTAATCACTGACCATTATGTTTCTGGGTATTGTGTTAGTTAGATCTTGTAGTGCTAGTGCAAGACTACATGATCCAACAACAATCTTGGCCAAACAACATAACAATAAGGAGATCTAAGCTTGCAAAGTGGCTGTCAGAGCTATTCATCAAGTTTCTGGGCTGTCCAGAATTTTCAGTCATGGCCGGTTAATGCTTTTGTTGACCTTATATCTATAAATTTGTTCATGTGAAGTGTGTTCTAGACGTCAAGCTGTGTAGAGTATCTATCAAGGTACATGAATCAAGCATGTATCAGGTTTAAAAATCATCAAGCTAAAAGATCTAGGCCTCAGAAAATCGTGTCTGAGGCTGTTCTTCATTTCTGGGATTTCCAGAAATGAAGAACAGAACGAGGGTGCTACTTTGGATCCTTATATCTCACGTTCTGAGTTTGCTCTATGTGATATATCTTTTTCAGGTTATAGTCAACATGTAATAATACAGATCTAGTATATAAAACATATATAACAACAACAGATCAAGTAGATCTATGCCGGTCAAACCAAGTCAGAAGACATGCTCTTGAGTTTTCAGGAATTTCCATAAATAGATTTCGTGAACGAGTAAGCTTGTTTGACCTTCCACTGTGGTTAATATATTGATTCTTTAAGGAATCTAAAAGCATGTATCTATATAACACATAACAAGCTACAATTTAGTTACAATAACAAAATTAAAACTACAACACACTAGCAGATCTAGTCGTTTGAAAAGGTTGTCAGGCCCTTTCTGGGCACGATCTAGGTTTTCAAGATTTTTGAAAGTCATGATCGGTTAACGACCTTTGACCATGATTATCTGACATTCTAAGCATGATCTGGTCCTGCTACAAGTTCTAGATTACAGACCTCACAGCACACTACATGATCAAACCTTTAAACAACAAATTACATAAACAGGATGAGATCTAGATGGTCTGACATTCATTGTCAGACTTCAAAAACAAATTTTTTTAGTTTTTGTAAAACATCAAATCCGAGCTTCTAGATGTTATGGATCTAACATCTAGCAACCCAGATCATCTATGTACACTATAAACAACATGTTTTAACATAAAATTATAACATTTAACATGGCAACCAAGATCAGATTCTATTTTAGGGTTTTGTGCCTCTCTTTACAAAATCTTGATTCTTAGCTTCTGATCTGATATAAGTGATAGTGGGGCTTGTTTTATGACTGATCTAACAAGGGAATTTCGGAGGTTTTAGAGAGAGAGAGTCTTGGTTGAGGGTTGAGAGCAAATGAGCATGAATGTGGCTTTTTCTCTTTCTTAATCTATATGGACAACATGTGTGCAATGTATGTGGACGTGTAGTGGCTGATAGCTAGTGTTCCTTAGCCTCTAGCTTAGACTAGGTTGATGACTTGACAAGATTTGGCAAGATTTCCTAACAATAATTTCAAGAATGTGACAAAAAGGGTACTTTGGTCATTTGGTTAGCAATTTGAATGGTATTCTTGTCCAAGGTACTTAAATCTAGGGCTTAATCACTAGATTTTAAATCTTAAAGTTTCCCAAATAATTTCTAGGGTTTGAAAAATTAAGTTTAAAGTTTAATAAATTTTTATTAAAACACACTAATTAACATTAGGGTTTTTAATAGAAAATTAGGGTTTTAAATAATTAGGGTTCCTTAATATCACTAGGGTTCCCAAACTAACAATTCATTTTATTAAAATAATAATTAGGGTTTATAATTTTAGCAATTAGGGCTCCTAATTAGCAAATTAGGTTTTCTATTTTTAATTAAGGTTTTCAAATATTAATTAGTGTTTTCCCTAATTAACAAAAATCTTATAATATGCAACTTAATTCATATAACAGAATTACTACACATACTTGAATCTCCCATTTGAGGTTAAAAATAGGGTTTAATAAATTAATATTAGGGTTTTGACATTATTCACCATAATTAACCAATCATTAACAATACGTACTTACTATATATATATTTATAACACTGAAAAATAATATTATATTTAATATAATATTATTATTCTCATTCATTGCTCAAAATCCAAAATTAGGGTTTAGATTTCATATCTGATTTATCTTTCATATATAACAGTATTAATTAAGTTAAAATACTTAACTTAATAATCTGAAAATTCATATAATAAAATAGTAATTATAATAATTTCAATAATCATTTCATATATTATTTAAATAATATAAAAATCATATTTTTCATAGAAAATAAATAATAAAGATATTTCTAAGTACTATAAAATTAATTATTATAAGTATATATTTTATAATGATCAATATTTCTAAAATAAAATTATTTGAAATTATTCATGTAATAAATAAATTTTATTTATCACATAAATACATACACATTACTTAGCACATATTCCCTTCTTTAAAATAAAAAAAATTATATGCAAAATTTCTCATTTATTTATATAGAAAATATCGGGTTATTACAACAACCCTGGTATATTCAATAATTACCATCTTGGAGATAACCCCGAGACATCCAGCTCAGTCCTAGAAACAACATTGGGAGTTTCTGTTTCAACCTCGGAGATAACCCCGAGGAGTGCAGCTCAAATACCAGAAATCACACCAGAGAAGACCGTTTCATCTCGGAGATAACCACAAGATACTCAGTCTCAATCCCGAAAATAACATCGAAAAAGATAGTATCAACTTTGGAGATAACCCCAAGGAGTGCCGTTGCAATTCCGGAGATAACCCCAAAAATGCTTATTTCAAACCCATGCGATAAGCTTTAACACTCGGTAATAACTCTAAGGCACTTATTCCCTAAGCCCAGAGATAACCTCGGGAGGTCAGGCACACCTCAGAGACAACCCTGAGGATGGTCAACACTTGCAGCAGTCCATTCTCAGAGATAACCATGAGCAACGACCGCTAAAATAGCTCAAATCGGAGATAACCCCGGTGGGGCAAAACCATCAATTGCCATCACAATCCCATATCGCGACATTTCAACAAACATCTCAATATACATTCTACACAGAAATGTCCTACAAGAACCAAAGAGCTCCAATCCCAAGTAACTACTGCACAAGACATCACATCGGATAGAATTTGAAGCCTAAAGACCAAGGGCATGGTCCCATCTTCTTGACTTAATACAACCTCTAATCCCATGTTATTGTGTAGCTCTCGATAACAGCATGCCAAAAAAGGTCTTATACACCTCGATCGGATGCCCGAATTGAAGTTCTGAAAGTTCGAGCGGATAACACTTTGCACGCGTGAACGTACTTCGAGACAGCAGGACCACAGAACCCGGGGCAGTCCTGGAAGCCGCAAGTGCAGCTGCAGCTGTCGCAGGTACACATGCGGCTCCCCCCCTCTATAAATAGAGGGCTTGGGGCAGTCATTTTGAAGAGGGAAAAGGTGAGGAAGAACTGTCCAATTTACTCTGTACACACTACAAACTGAGTGCTTTCTCATTTTAAACACTTATGAGCTTATATATTGTTATATTTTTACCGGCAGGAGCCGAGTGTTCATCCATAAAAAGTCATTGAAGTCTTCTTCGGCAGTTCACTGTAAGCCTTCTTACACTTTTTAAAGCCTTTCTCCACTACTGTGCACACACAGTTTTGCACATTGAGAGTTGTGTTGCATGTGTATGCCCCGACTTCGGTCCGTGGCTTTTATTTCTTTTTTGTATATATATATATATATATATATATATATATATATATATATATATATATATATACTAACATTATCGAGTTATGACTCGATTGAGCCTGGATTTTACATCCGGAGCGTTTGTTGCTTTATATATATATATATATATATATATATATATATATATATATATATATATATATCCTCGACCACGAATTAACGAAACGAGCCTAGATCGATATATGTCCAATGCGTGTATCACACACACACACACATACACACACACACACACACACACACACACACACACATATATATATATATATATATATATATATATATATATTTACATTTCAGTCTAGCCTGGAGTTTACTTCATGGCCTTTTACCGCTTTATTTACATTTATGTCAGGCCTGGAGTTTACTTCGTGGCCTTTGACAGTTTTATTTACATTTTGTCCCGTCTGTAGTTTACTTCGAGGCGGTTAGTCGCTTTATTGTTTTATTTATATTTTCTCAATCTCCCATGGAGGTGCTTCGTGGTGGTTGATTGGTTTTTACTACTTTATTTATATTTGCAATCCCCCATGGAGGTACTTCGTGGTAGTTGATTGTCTGCACACACACACACACACACACACACACACACACACACACACATATATATATATATATATATATATATATATATATATATATCGCTTTTATATATATAACTGTTTACAACTTTCATACAAATTGCTACATCATGTGAGCCTAGGAATCATGTGATCACAGATTCAGTCTACTGAATCTAGATTCGATTCCCATTGTAAGACCCCAACTTATTAATGAATAAAATCAAATTTTCTCTAAATATTATTGTGAATAATAAGATGTTAATTTGATATAATACTTTGGTTATGGGTGAAATGTATAAATTTTGCAAAATAAACAAGTGGTTATAAAATATTTATTTTGTCGGGGAATATTCGTTTGGTCGTGGAATATTCTTTCTGTCGGGGAATATTCGTACGACGGCGCAGCTATTTATGGGCCCCATAACGGAAAACAATTGGATGAAGATAACGACAAAAATTGAGTTTTTATAAATAACGGCGTAGTTGTTACCGTTAACACTGTTGGAATACCTGGTGGTTAAATACAGTAATACGCGTGGTTGCACAGTAGCACACGGATTGCACAGTATTTTTGAATTATTGATTCTTACGAAGGAAGGCATTACTCAATAATTGTTACAGAAGTTACTGTTCAATATTTTATTTTATTGATTCAATAATTGCTGCATTGATATTTTATATTATTGTTGTTTCAATAATTGCCACTGCACAATATTTCCCATTATCAGATCAATAATTCATATTATTTGAATAATATTATTAGATAATAATATTGGTAGTGTCTAAAAAGTTCTGTCTAAGGAGAGGTTTGGTCATCTAATTGTGCGCCAGTAAGGAGAAATTCTTATTGGAAAGCCCCCTCTTTCCTGGGAACGGTCTGGTTGTCATAAATGTGATTCTGTAATATTAATTGTGAATAATTAATTATTGATTCATATGATAAGGAAATATTTATTTTATGTGAATATAAATGTTGGATATATTTTGTGGTTAAAAATGAAGGAGTTAATGTTGAGGTGTTTTATTAGTATTTTTGTCGGAATGGAGGTATTAAAAATCAATCAGGGTTTTTGAGATATATTACGGGGGTTATAATTTTTAATCCGATCGTTGGATCGTTGTGATTTTTGGATATGTTATACATATATAAGTTGAGTATATGTCCACAAATTGTGAACCGTTAAAAATGAACGTATGATTTGTTATGAATTTTAAGAGATGACTGGTTCAAAAATTGTTGAAGTTTTGGAATTTATCATTTTGGTGGAAAATTCTAGAATTGGTGGGCCCCACTTTTGGTTGGTGAGAAATGTGCTAAACTTTTTATTCAAATGTGGTGGGTGGGAATAGTAGCAAGTAAAGCCATCAGGTTGCAGGTCAAGTCTACTTCGGCGTGCTAACATTTTCCTATAAATAGAAGGCTAAGTTAAAATTGAAAATCACACCAGAATTCATAAGTTTTCTCTCTTTCTCTCTCTACATTATTGAGCGTATTTTGTGAGTATTTTGATACTTTGAGAGTTGCTATTCAGCACAAGTTTTATTCAGCCTCATATACGATATTCTGATCAGAAGTACTGATATTTTGAGGTAAGGGATATTATTTTCTTCTTAAATGATATTATTCTCTTCAATATCATTATGCTGAAATATTGGTATGAACTTTTTATCAAATTTAGAACTTTTTGTGTCGGAGTTACTATTCACGTATACAGCACTATTCACGAATACGACACTATTCAACAAAAAATAAAAAAATTTCTTTTTGTCCAAGATGTCAATTATGGTTACTATCTTTGATTGTATCCATGTTTTGATCATTATTTTTGAATTCTCCTTCACAATTGGTTATTATGGAGTATTATTGCACTTGGATAAACTATAATACGAATCCCTAATATTTGTTCTTATGTCTCATTGGATTCGTTTTCTTTAAGATATTTTTTCATCATCCTCAGTCCTAAATGATGATATTGCTGAATATCTTTGGCCTGTAGTGCAAAGATGAATGATTAACTGATGAATATCTTTGGCCCGTAGTGCAAAGATGAACAGGTGTTGAGATGAACATGACCAACTGGTGTTACAAATGAATATCTTTGGGCTGTAGTACAAAGATGAATATTTGATTCAAGATGTATATTGATTGATGTTACATGGATAAAATATTGATGATAGACTTTTAAATCTTAGAAGATAGTAGAATTCTTTCTCTACTTGACTCTTCTAATGGTTTGTTATTTTCGCTGCAGTTGTTGATCTAAAACTTGTTGTTTATTATATTTTATCAGATTTTTCCCTGTTGAAGACTAACGATAATTTGTTGTATATTATCTTAGTCATAATATTCTTTACTGGGCTAGTTGAGCTCACCCTTTTCCTTTTTGTTCCATTTTTTTCTCAGGAGGTGAGAACATAGTAGGATCTAGTCGGAGTATGGAGTGATGGTTCTAGAAAGATGTTTTAGCAGTCCTCACTATTTTTGTAAAATAGTGTTTGAATAATTGTAATGAGGATTTATTTGAGTGTAGATATTGTCCAGAAGATAATATTTGTATTTAAACTCACAGTATGTGTTGTCATATTTTGCACGACAATTGTATTATTGAAGTTGTAGTTTGCTTTCTGTACCATGTATTTGGCGACTCAGAATGGGTGTTGTATACCTATTATGGGGGCGTCACAGTTGGTATCAAAGCTTATGGATATGGTCTCTGGCGGAGATCGGGGAATAGAACTAGGAGGGGAGAGGTGAGTAAATCCTTCGCTAGTGTGTCCTACCTAAGCTTATTTGTTGGTTGGTCATAATATAGGGATATTATGTGATATGTTAATTTGTTTAATTAACCCTTGTTTTATGGCAGTATTTGAGAATGACAGCCGAGAACGTTAACAATGGAGTATATGATACTATGGAACAACCTTTAGTCACAACCCAGGAGAACGTGCAACATGAAGGTAATATTCCTCATGTAAACAACGTTACCGGGCAAATGATGAATGATGGAATGTTTAGTAGCTTCTTGCAGTTCATGTAAAATCAGACGGGGGAAACTCGTGTACAAAATACGGGTGGAAATGCTGGCAACGCGCGGTTTGTCACAGCCAAGCAGTTCAAGGAGTTTGGACCACCAGAATTCTTGGGAAAGCCGGATCCGATTAAGGCGGAAACATGGGTCAAACAAATTATCAAGATATTTGATGTCTTGGAATGCACAGAGGAACAGAAGGTTCCATTCACCACATTTATGTTCTGTGGTGAGGCAGATTACTGGTGAAAATCTGTAAAGCGTACCCAACCAGCCGCACTCAGCATGTCTTAGGAAACGTTTCAAAAGCTGTTAAATGATAAGTACTTTCCTGAAAGTATTCGTCATATGAAGGAGGTAGAATTTATCAGACAAGAACAAAATAACATGACAGTGTCTCAGTACGAGGCGAAGTTCGCGGAGTTATCTAGGTTTGCACCTCATTTGGTGGAGAATGAGGAAAATATGACAAGGATGTTTTTGAGAGGTCTAAAACCCGAGATTCGGCAATATCTTATCTCTCATAAATTTTCTTTATATTCAGATGTTGTAAATAGGGCTCAATTATTAGAGCGAGATAATGAGTATGTGCAACCGAGGGACCACAACCAGGGTTATACAGGTGGCAGCAGTCATCGAAGCAATGAAAACCAGCAGGGAGGAAAATATTCGGACAAAAGCGGTAACCACTCTGGTTGTAATCGTGGCCGTGATAATAGAAGGAGCGAGTCGGGAGGAGATTTCTACCCATTCTTTTATCTCTCCTACTTGTGCTCAATGTTTAAACTTGACTCCAGAGAAATTAGACTTTGACCTATCTGTGCAGACTCCGTTAGGAGAAACTTTCATTACATTTACAATTTATAAATCTTGCTTAATCCAAGTTGGCACAATCACATTACCTGTTGACCTTATCTCTTTAAAGATACTATCTTTTGATGTGATTTTAGGAATTGATTGGTTAACCACTCATCATGTCAAAATTGATTATTTTCGTAAGGTTGTTAGTTTTCATATTCCTAACCAACCTGTCATGCGAATTTAAGCAACTAAACCACTAAAATCAATCACTGTCATACCAAGCCATAAAGCCATTCATTTATTGAAAAACGAATGTCAAGCTTTCATAGCCCATGTTATGGACTTGAACAAAAACACGTCAGATTTGAATAATATTTATGTTGTTAGTGAATTTCCTGACGTATTTCCTGAAGAACTTTCTGGTCTACCCCCAGAACGTGAAGTTAAATTCTTTATTGACCTTGAACCTGGTACAAAGCCTATTTCTAAAACCCCATATCGAATGGCTCCTATTGAACTTCAGCAGTTAAAAGTCCAATTACAGGAGTTATTAGACATCCGTTTTATTCATCCTAGTACATCTCCTTGGGGTGCTCCTATTTTATTCGTAAAGAAGAAAGACGGGAGTATGCGACTTTGTATCGACTACCGAGAATTTAATCATGTCACTATCAAGAATGGGTATCCTCTACCTCGCATTGATGACCTGTTTGACCAGTTGCAAGGAGTACAATTCTTTTCAAAGATCGATCTTCGTTCTGGATATCATCAACTGAAGATTAAAACTGAGGATATTCCAAAGACTGCCTTCAGAACTCGGTACAGTCATTATGAATTCTTAGTCATGTCTTTTGGATTGACTAATGCTCCTGTTGCCTTTATGGATATGATGAACCGTGTATTCAAAGAATATTTAGATCAGTTCGTTGTTGTCTTTATTAATGACATCCTCATCTATTCTAAAAGCCGTGAAGATCATGAGCGCCATTTGAAGCTGGTACTGCAAAGGCTTCGTGAAAATAAGCTATATGCCAAATTGAAGAAATGCGAGTTCTGGCTTGAGGAAGTGGCATTCCTTGGGCACGTGGTGTCAAAACATGGAGTATCTGTCGACCTGGTGAAGATTGAAGCCATACAAAGTTGGGAGCAACCGAAGTCGGTGACTGAAGTACGTAGCTTTCTAGGCTTAGCTGGGTATTATCGGAGATTCGTGGAAGGATTTTCTTGAATCGCTACTCCGTTAACTCAGCTGACTCGGAAGGATATAAAATTCGGTTAGAGCTAGGATTGTGAGAAGTGTTTTCAAGAACTTAAGAGGAGACTCATTTTGGCACATGTTCTGACAATACCATCTGGTTCGGATGGATTTGTTATCTACAGTGATGCTTCAGGCAAAGGGTTAGGATGTGTTCTCATGCAACATGGGAAAGTCATAGCCTATGCCTCGCGACAACTCAAAGAATATGAGAGAATTTATTCTACTCATGATTTAGAGTTGGCAGCAGTCGTTTTCGCGTTGAAGATATGGAGACACTACCTGTATGGGGAGAAAGTGGAGATCTATACAGATCATAAAAGCCTCAAATATTTCTTCACCCAAAAGGAACTCAACATGCGGCAACGACGTTGGCTCGAGCTACTGAAAGATTACGATCATACCATCCAATATCATCCTGGAAAAGCAAACATAGTAGCTGACCCATTGAGTAGAAGATCATATGCGGGTACGAGTGCAATGTTGTTAACACAAAGGCCCATTTTGTATGATTTGTAAAGGATGGAGATAGAGATGAAGGCTCCAAGTACCCACATGATGATATCAAATATACGAGTAGAACCGACTTTAATCGATAAAGTTAAAGCTGCTCAAGCTATGGACATGGAGCTGATGCGTATGAAGAAGAAAGTGCATGAAGGGGCTATTCCAGAAGTAAGAATTGATGAAGAAGGAATACTTCGAGTCAACTTCAGACTTGTGTGTTCCTAACGATTTTAACTTGAAGCATAGAATCATGATGGAGGCACACAACACACCGTTTGCAATCCATCCTGGGAGTGCCAAAATGTATCACGATCTTCGACATACATTTTGGTGGAGCAATATGAAAAGAGAGATCGCGGAGTTTATCTCGAGGTGTTTAATTTGTCAACGTGTAAAAGCGGAGCATCAAGTACCAAAGGGTCCATTGCAACCACTTGAGATTTCGAAATGGAAGTGGGAACACATTACTATGGATTTCGTTACGGGTCTTCCCAAGGTGTCTCAAGGCATAGATGCGATTTGGGTCATTATTGATAGATTAACCAAGTCTGCCCATTTCTTGCCTATACGTGAGACTTATTCCCTTGAACGTCTTGCTAGTATGTACATGAATGAGATTGTGAGATTGCATGGCATGCCAGTATCCATAGTTTCGGATCGTGACCAAAGATTCACTTCACGATTTTGGGTTAGCTTGCAGAAATCTATGGGCACGTATTTACGATTCAGTTCAGCATACCATCCTCAAACGGATGGGCAATTAGAGAGGACTATTCAAACCCTTGAAGATCTATTAAGACTCTGTGTTCTAGATTTTAAAGGAAGTTGGGATAAGTACTTGCCACTGGTGGAATTCTCCTACAACAACAGTTATCAGGCAAGTATAGGTATGACTCCATTTGAAGCCTTATATGGACGAAAGTGTCGTTCTCCAGTATGCTGGGACGAGGTGGGTGAAGCAACATTGTTGGGACCAGAATTGGTACGCATAACTACAGAGAAGATCCAAACGATTCGACAATGTATACAAACGGCACAAGATCTACAAAAGAGTTATGCGGATCTTCATCGAAAGGATGTAGAATTTAGTATTGGGGTTCATGTATTGTTACGTGTTGCACCATGGAAAGGAGTTACAGGATTTGGGAAGAGAGGAAAGCTCAATCCACGATTTGTTGGTCCATTTGAAATTCTTGACCGAATAGGAAATGTGGCATATCGACTCGCATTACCTCCAAGCATGTCTCGTGTTCATAATGTTTTTCACGTATCTGTACTTCATAAATATGTAAAAGACTCGAACCACATAATTGAGTTAGAACCAGACGAGATAGCCGAAGATTTAACGTACGAGGAGGTACCTGTTAAGATCTTGGATAGGAAAGAGCATGTTCTACGCACGAAGGTTATACCACAAGTTAAGATTTTGTGGAGAAACCATGCTATTGAAGAAATGACCTGGGAATTGGAATCAGAAATGAAAGCGAGGTATCCTCACCTTTTTGAAACACTAGGTACGTACATCAATTTCGAGGACGAAATTTCATAAGGAGGGGAGGTTGTAAGACCCCAACTTATTAATGAATAAAATCAAATTTTTTCTAAATATTATTATGAATAGTAAGGTGTTAATTTGATATAATACTTTGCTTATGGGTGAAATGTGCAAATTTTGCAAAATAAACAAGTGGTTATAAAATATTCATTTTGTCGGGGAATATTCGTTTGGTCGTGGAATATTCTTTCTGTCAGGGAATATTCGTACGACGGCGCAACTATTTGTGGGCCCTATAATGGAAAACGATTAGATGAAGATAACGATAAAAATTGAGTTTTTATGAATAACGGCGTAGTTGTTACCGTTAACACTGTTGGAATACCCGGTGGTTAAAATACAGTAATACGCGTGGTTGCACAGTAGCACAAGGATTGCACAGTATTTTTGAATTATTGATTCTTACGAAGGAAGACACTACTCAATAATTGTTACAGTAGTTACTGTTCAATATTTTATTCTATTGATTCAATAATTGCTGCATTGATATTTTATATTATTGTTGTTTCAATAATTGTCACTACACAGTATTTCTCATTATTAGATCAATAATTCATATTATTTGAATAATATTATTAAATAACATTATTGGCAATGTCAAGAAAGTTCTGTCTAAGGAAAGGTTTGGTCATCTAATTACGCGCCAGTAAGAAAAAATCCTTATTGGAAAGCCCCCTTTTTCCTGAAACGGTCTGGTTGTCATAAATGTGATTCTGTAATATTAATTGTGAATAATTAATTATTGATTCATATGATAAGGAAATATTTATTTTATGTGAATATAAATGTTGGATATATTTTGTGGTTAAAAATGAAGGAGTTAATGTTGAGGTGTTTTATCAGTATTTTTGTCGGAATGAAGGTATTAAAAATCAATCAAGGTTTTTTAGATATATTGCGGGGGTTATAATTTTTAATCCGACCGTTGGATCGTTGTGATTTTTGGATATGTTATACATATATAAGTTGAGTATATGTCCACAAATTTTGAACCGTTAAAAATGAACGTATGATTTGTTATGAATTTTAAGAGATGTCTGGTTCAGAAATTGTTGAAATTTTGGAATTTATCATTTTGGTAGAAAATTCTAGAATTGGTGGGCCCCACTTTTGGTTGGTGAAAAATGTGTTAAAATTTTTATTCAAATATGGTGGGTGGGAATTGGTGGGCCCCAGAATTCATAAGTTTTCTCTCTTTCTCTCTCTACATTATTGAGCGTATTTTGTGAGTATTTTGATACTTTGAGAGTTGCTATTCAGCACAAGTTTTATTTAGCCTCATATACGATATTCTGATCAGAAGTACTGATATTTTGAGGTAAGGGATATTATTTTCTTCTTAAATGATATTATTTTCTTCAATATCATTATGCTGAAATATTGTTATGAACTTTTTATCAAATTTAGAACTTTTTATGTCAGAGTTACTATTCACGTATACGGCACTATTCACCGAAAAATAAAAAATTTTCTTTTTGTCCAAGATGTCTATTATGATTACTATTTTTGATTGTATCCATGTTTTGATCTTTATTTTTGAATTCTCCTTCACAATTGGTTATTATGGAGTATTATTGCACTTGGATAAACTATAATACGAATCCCTAATATTTATCCTTCTGTCTCATTGGATTTATTTTCTTTAAGATAATTTTTCATCATCCTCAGTCCTAAATGATGATATTACCAAATATCTTTGGCCTGTAGTGCAAAGATTAATGATTAACTGATGAATATATTTGGCCCGTAGTGCAAAGATGAACAGGTGTTGAGATGAACATGACCGACTGGTGTTACAAATGAATATCTTTGGGCTGTAGTGCAAAGATAAATATTTGATTCAAGATGTATATTGATTGATGTTACAGGGATAAAATATTGATGATAGACTTTTAAATCTTAGAAGATAGTAGAATTCTTTCTCTACTTGACTCTTCTAATGGTTTGTTGTTTTCGCTGCAGTTGTTGATCTAAAACTTGTTGTCTATTATATTTTATCAGATTTTTCCCTGTTGAAGACTAACGATAATTTGTTGTATATTATCTTAGTCATAATATTCTTTACTGGGCTAGTTGAGCTCACCCTTTTCCTTTTTGTTCCATTTTTCTTCTCAGGAGGTGAGAACATAGCATGATCTAGTCGGGGTATGGACTGATGGTTATAGAAAGACGTTTTAGCAGTCCTCACTATTTTTGTAAACTAGTGTTTGAATAATTGTAATGATGATTTATTTGAGTGTGGATATTGTCCAGAAGACAATATTTGTATTTAAACTCACAGTATGTGTTGTCATATTTTGCACGATAATTGTATTATTGAAGTTGTAGTTTACTTTCTGTACCATGTATTTGGCGACTCAGAATGGGTGTTGTATACCCATTTTGGGGGCGTCACACCCGTGATGGATATTTTTAGCTGTACATGGCTTGTAAATTATTCACGGTGTTGAATTTCCTTAGACGACTCTCATGCCCATAAGGAGTTCGGCACTACTATGTATTTTATTTTCTCGAAGATGCTTCACATCTCGAAAATAAAAGTCATCAAGCCGAACACATAATAAAATAGAAGTATCAAAGGCCTCAATTACTATTGAGCACAAGGGTTTGAAAAAACCTCTTTTTACAAAACATCACTGCTATATCTAGGTAAAACTGAATTATATAGAAAATTCAAACCCTTTGTATATAGGTGCGAACGAGGCATAATACTACTTCCAAATAATTGCAAATTGATCCACACACAGACACACACATTCATATAACAGTTTAATTGAAAAGTGGCGGTCACCGTGGCAACACGGATGTCGGGGGGTGCCTAACACCTTCCCTCAGCAAAATCAAGTCCCTGGACCCTAACGAATCTCGGTTTCACAAACCCGTTAAGCAGTGTCACATCACTGGGTTAATGTGCAAATCTTTCCTTGGTTGTGTTGGTACAACCATTTAAAAAACCAACTGGCGTCTCTTACAGTCCAATCATCGACATATACATGTCGGACCGCTTCACAACTTATTTTTTCAAACAAATCTCACCTAACATGAGAACACCAAAAGACAAGAATAGAAAAAAGACAAATAAAAATCCCGATGTCGACATGTATCCTCCACCGCCTTTTCAGTAGAGAGTCCAAAAACAGAAATTAGATAAGCAGTTCGCAAATTTTTTAAAAGTTTTTAAGAAACTTCCGATTAACATCCCTTTTGCAGAAGCCTTAGAGCAGATGCCTAGTTATGGTAAATTCATGAAGGGAATTCTTCCTAGGAAAAAGAAGTTGGAGGATTTTGAAACCGTGGTATTAACAGAGGAATGTAGTGTAGTTTTACTGCGAAAGTTACCGTCAAAGTTGAAAGATCCAGGTTATTTTACTATTCCGTGCACGATTGGGAACATGGCGTTCAACAAATGTTTATGTGATTTGGGGGAAAGTGTGAACCTCATGCCGTTATCAGTATACACCGATTAGGTTTACCAGCTCCGAAACTGACCAACATATCTCTACAGTTAGCGGATAGATCAGTCATGTACCCAAGAGGCTTTGTGGAGGATATTCTAGTTAAGGTAGACAAATTTATATTCCCCTCGGACTTCATAATTCTAGATTTTGAGGAAGATAAGAACATCCCCATCATCTTAGGGAGACCGTTCTTAGCTACGGGTAGGGCTCTCATCGATGTGCAAAAAGGTGAACTAACTATGAGTGTCCAAGATCAAGAAGTGAAGTTCAACGTATTCAAGGCCATGAAATTCCCTATGGATGAATAGAAGTGTTTCAGGATGGATGTCATTGATCAGATAATCAACGAAGACATGGTTAAAAGTTTGGCTAATGATCTATTGGAAAATACACTACTGGGGAATGAAGATTTAGATGATCCGGAGTTTGTGGATTATTTGCATATGTTGGATTCCTTGCCACGAGTTAGCATACTCAAGGAAACATTTGAGCCTTTACACATAGAAGAGAAAGCCACATCAATAATTAAACCTTCATTGGAAGAGACACCTACACTTGAGCTAAAACCACTTCCTAAACACCTTAGGTATGCATACTTAGGCAATTCTAATACTTTACCTGTTATTGTTGCTTCTGCGCTTAACAAAATGCAGGAAAATAAGTTGTTGAGAGTGCTTAGAGAATACAAATTAGCTATAAGATGGATAATTGCAGACATCAAGGGAATCAGTCCATCCTTCTGCATGCATAAAATTCTCATGGAAGAGGATTCAAAGCCAACAGTGGAACAACAGAGACGGCTCAATCCTATAATGAAGGAAGTAGTGAAGAAAGAGATTCTGAAGTGGTTGGATGCGGGAATCATCTACCCAATTTCAGATAGTGCTTGGGTCAGTCCCGTTCAATGTGTTCCAGAAAAGGGAGGAATGACCGTAGTAAAGAATGACGACAGCAAATTAATTCTGACGAGGACAGTGACCGGTTGGAGGGTTTGCATGGACTATAGGAAGCTGAATAAGGCAACCCACAAAGATCACTTTTCCCTACCTTTTATCAATCAAATGTTGGATAGATTGGCGGGGCACAAATTTTACTACTTACTGGATGGGTATTCGGGATATAATCAGATAGTCATTGCTCCTGAAGATCAAGGGAAATCCACTTTCACGTGCCCATACGGTACATTCGCATTTAGGAGAATACCATTTGACTTATGTAATGCACCTACAACCTTCCAACGGTGTATGATGGCTATCTTCTCAGACATGGTGGAGAAAAATGTGGAAGTCTTCATGGAAGACTTTTCGGTCTTTGGGGATAGTTTTGATGTCTATTTAGAAAACTTAGTCTTGGTTTTAAAGCGTTGCGTAGAGACTAATTTGGTACTTAACTGGGAAAAGTGCCACTTTATGGTCGAAGAAGGAATAATTTTAGGGCACAAGGTCTCAACGAAGGGATTAGAGGCTGATAGAGCAAAGCTGGAAACGATTGAAAATCTTCCACCACCATCTTCAGTTAAGGGAATCCGCAGTTTTCTGGGATATGCCGGGTTCTATAGGAGATTCATAAAAGACTTCTCTAAGATTGCAAAACCATTGTGCAGTCTGTTAGAGAAGGATTCAGTTTTCAAATTTGATGAGGAGTGTAAGTTACCATTTGAGCTATTGAAGAAAAAATTAACCACCTCTCCAGTTATCGTCGCACCGGATTGGAATATGCCGTTCGAGTTAATGTGCGATGCAAGCGACTATGATGTAGGGGCTGTTTTGGGTCAACATAGTGAGAAGACAATACATGCCATACACTATGCAAGTAAAACCCTTACGGATGCCCAATTGAACTACAAAACTACAGAAAAGGAGTTGCTTGCAGTATTATATGCCTTTGATAAATTTTGGGCATATTTAATTGGGACAAAGGTTGTGGTTTACACTTATCACTCGGCAATCCGGTATTTAATTTTAAAGAAGGAGCTAAGACTCGACTTATCAGATGGATCCTCCTTCTATAGGAATTTGATTTGGAAATAAAGGATAGAAAGGGGACGAAAAATCAAGTTGCAAATCATTTATTGAGGCTGGAAAATCTGGGTAAAGATGAAGAGGATAAGTGTATAATCAACGAGTCATTTTCGGATGAGCAGTTGTTTGAAGTTAATACAGAATTTTCGTGGTACGCAGATTTTGCTAACTATCTAGTGAGCAACATCCTTCCCCCTGATCTTACACGATAGCAAAAAAAAAATTCCTACATGACGTCAAGTGGTACATATGGGATGAGCCATTCTTATTTAAATAGTGCACCGACAAGATGGTTAGAAGGTGTGTGCCCTACAGCTAGGTGAAGAATATAATGCACGAGTGTCATTCTTCTACATACGGAGGACATTATGGAAGTGAGAGAACAGCATCAAAAATTCTTCAAGCAGGTTTCTATTGCCCTACAATATTTAAAGATGCCCACCAATTCATAAAAAGCTGCGATAGGTGTCAAATGGTGGGAAACATATCGAAAAAGAATGAGATGCCACTACAAACTATATTGGAAGTTGAAATTTTTAACGTTTGGGGAATTGACTTTATGGGGCCATTTCCATCACCGTTCAGTAATCAGTAAATCTTGCTTCCGGTTGACTATGTATCAAAATGGGTTGAAGTCGTAGCACTCCCCACTAACGATGCCAAAGTGGTTCTTAAGTTCTTGCAGAAGAATATTTTTACAAGATTTGGCACGCCAAGAGCTATTATAAGTGATGATGGTAGTCACTTCTGCAATAGATCGTTCACAGCTCTTTTGGCAAAATATGGAGTCAACCATAAGGTGGCGATGACATATCATCTCCAAACAAGTGGGCAAGCCCAAGTTTCGAAGAGGGAGGTGAAGAGAATTTTAGAGAAGGTAGTGAATCCGAATAAAAAAGTATGGTCTCTCAGATTGGATGATGCATTATGGGCTTACAGGACTGCTTACAAGACGCCAATTGGGATGTCACCATATCAGTTGCTCTATGGGAAATTATGTCTGTGAAGACCCCAAACTAAGGTACCTGAAACCCGAACTCGGTTCATCACGATACCATTTCTAAGAGCGGAATAATACTAATAATAATAACAATAATATAGATTATCAAATTTAATTTACATATTATCAGAGTTTTCAATCCCAAGTACGAAACCTTCAAACATTCGTTTCATTATAAAAGATAGCCTTATCATTCATTCAGCGACCTTCCCTTTTCCTTTGTTCTTAGAAGAGCCTCCAGGTTGTTCACCTTTAGCTGAAAACATTTAAATTTAAGCAAGGATGAGCATTTGAGTGCCCAGCAAGTAATAACAACAATAACAGTTAGCTGAACGAATTAAATATTTTCTTTGAACGATACTTCTACAACGAATCAACAGTTGTAAAGTAAACTGAACCGATAATAAACAACATATTTCGATTTCAAATTTTTGAAACTACGTACTGACTATAAATGAGGATCAGTTGACAAACTATGAACATTATTTTCTATTTTTGAAAAGGTTAAACATAACTTCATCTGTAAACCGTCATTACTTACGGGCACGGGGGGTGATCAGCTCGTTATTGTGACGACCCCAAAATAGGTCCATTCCACCCAACCCATTCTGAGTCGTCAAATACATGGTACAGAAAATAACTACAACTTTATTACAACAATTGTCGTGCAAAATACAACAACACATATGCTGTGAATTTGAATACAAATATATACCAAATGTGACATTGGACACCATCATGTATCAGCACCTCACAAAGGTACCTTACATAAAGGTACAGTCAAAAACTATTTTAGAAACTAGAATCTTTGGGAAGTGCTCGAGAAAACCTTCGTACATGGGAGACCACGCGTCTAGGTTATGATAGATATCATATGGCCACAGAATTATCCTTGGTTGACCCAATAGACCCCAAAGAAAAACAAGAAGATTACAATCATATTATTCCCAATGGTGAGTCTTCTCTTGACTTATCATTATCTCCACTGTCTCTAATTGAGAATTATACTTCAAACAAACACCAAGATTATATAGGTAGTGCTCGTAAATATACTCAGCAACTAGATGAGCACATCCCTGTCTTATGATGACACGAGGTTATATGTTGTTAGACATCTTGTATGATAGTGGCAAACCACCCTTCCAACGTTGGGTAGACCTTACCCTATTGGATTCACCAAATAAAACTACTAAATGAACTTTTCTATACTGCTTCGGGAGAACATCCACAGCTAGAGACCACCGTTCTATTTTCCCGTTACCCTCGCTCGACCCAGCTACACTCTTATTACCTGAAAGGAATTGTGAAGCAAAAGGGTGAGCACAACTAGCTCAGTAAAGAATATCATGACTAAAGATAATTAAATTATCAATAGCCTCCATCAATAATAAATCAGAGATTTAGAACATATGGTAAATGATAAAAATTTCAACCATAGTTGCAGCGGAACGAGCAATCCATTAGAAGAGTCAAATAGACCATAAAGTCTATTATCTTCTCCATGTTAAAAATCCACCAACAATATTTTATCCCTGTAACATTACTCAACAGTTCCTTTCCACAATTATATGAATAACTCATAATCATAATTGTAATTCTAAATTCCTCTTTGCATCCAGGACGAGATAATTTTCATCACATGTCTTTACCTGAAACATCAAAGATCATGGTTATACCAAATCACAGTTCCTGTTTATAATCATACTAACAACTTTATCTTTGCACTACGGCCAAAGATATTCATTTGTATCACCAGTCGGTCATGTTCATCTCAATATCTGTTCATCTTTGCACTACTGGCCAAAGATATTCAACAACAGTTCATCTTTACACTATAGGCCAAAGATATTCATCAACAATTCATCTTTGCACTACAGGCCAAAGATATTCATCAATAATTCATCTTTGCACTACAGGCCAAAGATATTCATCAACAGTTCATATTTGCACTACAGGCCAAATATATTCATATCTCAAAGGAATATATAATCATTTCAGAATTTATATAAACAATAATTATAACCATGTTGATCAATTCACCTTTGCACTTAAGCTAAAGATATTCAATTATAAATTCAATGGTCATGATCATACCAGTCACAATTCAACTTTTTCACTACTGGCCAAAGAGAACCCTAGTCATGATCATACCAATAATCTACCCATCTTTACACTCAAGTGAAAGAGAATATCATCATTAGGGTTATAAAAATATTATATATGATAATAAAAACAATATAATCAATATATAGTTTTAATCTCCAGAGTAATATTCATAAATCAACTACAATTTGGTTAGAAAAAGAAATCAATTTTGTCATGAATAGTACCCGTGAATAGTAACTCGTGAATAGTAACTAATGAATAGTAACTCGTGAATAGTAACTCATGAATAGTAACCCCGACTCAAAAAGGTAGAAATTCCACAATAAAATCCATACTAATATTTCGGTATAATGATATTGAAAGAATAATATTTCTTAAGCTTATAAACAATTTATTTTAATTGTTTACACTTTACTAAATAATGCATTTAATCATCCTAAAATGCCAAACTCATAAGATTTCATTACCAATAATCAAAAATCCTCATCAAAAATCTGCATATACCTCATATAGGATTCTCAAGTCATAAAATCCTATTTTTCAATTTTCTTACTTTACAAAACATATTTAATTCATTTACTCATAACTAGACCATTTTTATGAAAAATACCAAATCAGTTCAACAAATATTTTTTTTCTAGGATTTAGCATAATATAGTCCCATAGTGAACATATATTTTTCTCAGAATTTTTAAAATTTATTTACTATTTTTCATATGGCCAAAACCGCCGAATATTTAGACATTTATCATAAATTGTACTTTTATCAAAAAATTCTGAAATTCACATAGTACACTGAAATTATATAGATATACTTCCAATAAAAATTTCATCAATTTTGGAGTTAACCACAAGAAATTATAAGCGGTTACTTTTAAAATAGTCTTTTTTCATAAAATTCATAACTCTTAATCTATACATCCAAAAATCACCATTTTTGGACACAATCAAGAAAACTCATCAAAATATCATTTCAAATTTTTCCAGAATTTTTGAAAGTCAGAAAAATTACGAAACTGAAAAACATAACAACCCTTAAAATTCCTTACTATCCCTTACTATCCCTTACCTCAAAAGAGCAGCACTTCTGACTGGAATGCATAGCCGAAAGAAACTTGCACTGAATAGTAACTCTCAAATTATCTAAATACTCACAAAATATGCTTCATAATATAGAGAGAGAAAGAAAGAAAGCTTATGTTTCTGGTGTGTTTTTCAATTCTAACTTAGCCCTCTATTTATAGGAAAATTTTAGTACGCTTGACCTGCAACCTGATGGCTTTACCTGCTACTATTCTCACCCACCACATTTGAAATAATTCAGCACATTTCTTCACCAACCACAAGTGGGGCCCACCAATTCTAGAATTTTCCATCAAAATGATAAACTCTGAAAATTCAATAATTTCTGAACCAGTCATCTTGTAAAATTCATAATAAATCATACGTTCATTTTTAACGGTTCAAAATTTGTGGACGTATACTCAACTTATATATGTATAACATATCCAAATATTACCACGATCCAACAGTCGGATTAAAAATTATAACCCCCGTAAAATATCTCAAAAATCCTAATTTGATTTTCAATACCTCCGTTCCGACAAAAATACAGATAAAACACCTCAACATTAACTCCTTCATTTTTAACCACAAAAATATATCCCTCATTTATATCCACATAAAATAAATATTTCCTTATCATATGAATCAATAATTATTCACAAATAATATTACAGAATCACATTTATGACAACTAGGTCGTTCCCTGGCGCGCAATTAGGTGACCAAACCTCTCCTTAGACAGAACTTTCTAGACATTGCCAATAATGTTATCTAATAATATTATTCAAATAATATGAATTATTGATCTGATAATGGAAAATACTATGCAGTGACAATTATTGAACAACAATAATATAAAATTTTAACGTAGCAATTATTGAATCAATAAAATAAAATATTGAACAGTAATTACTGTAACAATTATTGAGTAGTGCCTTCTTACGTAAGAATCAATAATTTCAAAAATACTGTGCAATACCGTGTGCTACTGTGCAATAACACGTATTACTGTATTTTAACCACCGGGTATTCCAACAGTGTTAACGGTAACAACTACGCCGTTAATTATAAAAACTCAATTTTTTGTCGTTATCTTCATCCGACCATTTTTTGTTATAGGGCCCACAAATAGCTGCGCCGTCGTACGAATATTCCCCGATAGAAAGAATATTCCACGACCAACGAATATTCCCCGACAACAATGATTATTTTATAACCACTTGCGTATTTTGAAAAATTTCATATATTACCCTTAACTTTAAACTTTTATCAATTTAACCATTTACTGAATAGTAATTATAAGAAAAATTGAATACTTTTATTTCATAAAATTCGGGGTCTTACAATCTCCCCTCCTTATGAAATTTCGTCCCCGAAATTTATGTACCTGGTATTTCGAAGAGTTGAGAATACCTTGCTTTCAATTCAGATTATATCTCTCAGATCATCATGATTTCTCCATTGCTCATCTCCCATGATAACTTCATTTGGGTTCCTCATTTGTTGGGAAGTCATGACAACCGCCATCCCTCGAAATACTCGGCTTTTACTTGTCTGGAGCAGCATTTGGCGTCATCATTACCGTTGGAATATACTTTTCTATAGGACATATTCCTCCCTCAACTGCTTCTTCGTACTTCTCATTCATGATCTGAATCGTCAATCTTCGATCCATATCAGATTCAGGTTGACCGCTATGTACATGGTAATTCAAAACTCGATGTTGGGTTCTCCCAATTGCTTTCCAAAAAGAGAAATTCATATCATCTATTTTAGCCTTCTTAGATCGAACATCTCTTTCCACAATATTCACGTGTCGTGCGGCTTTTGCCCATGCATCACTTATTCTCACTCGTTCAGTTTTTTCTTCTTTCAGCTCAGATTCCATTTTTAGCATCTTATACTCTGCCAAAGAATGCTTCTGTTCAAGCATCACATATCGGGTAACACAAGCTTGAATTGTTGCATCCTTTTGTTCCACGACCGCCTGTCGTTCTTCTGCCTGCTCTTCTAACTCATGAATACGATTTTAAAATTCTACATTTTGATCATATAATACCTCTAATAAACTCTCCTCAGGTACTTCTTCTTCCTCTTCTTCCTCAGTCTCAGCGGTTACCTCTGCGACTATCTCGGGTGCAACTATCAATTCTTCACTCACCACATGGATATCTCTAATTCCTTCTTCGTCTGACATCACATTATCACGGTTAGTGATTAGAGATATCCCCACAGTCTCATTCACTCCATTGTTAGCATTCTCAGCTGCCATTCTCAAATACTGCCATAAAACAAGGGTTAATTAAACAAATTAACATATCACATAATATCCCGATATTATGACTGACCAACAAATAAGCTTAGGTAGGACACACTAGCGAAGGATTTACTCATCTCTCCCCTCCTAGTTGTATTTCCCGATCTCCGCCAGAGATCATATCCCTAAGCTCTGATACCACCTGTGACGACCCCAAAATAGGTCCATTCCACCCAACCCATTCTGAGTCGTCAAATACATGATACAGAAAATAACTACAACTTTATTACAAAAATTATCGTGCAAAATACAACAACACATATGCTGCGAGTTTGAATACAAATATATACCAAATGTAACATTGGACACCATCATGTATCAGCACCTCACAAAGGTACCTTACATAAAGGTACAGTCAAAAATTGTTTTAGAGACTAAAATCTTTGGGAAGTGCTCGAGGAAACCTTCGTACATGGGAGGCCACGCGTCTAGGTTATGATAGATATCATATGGCCACAGAATTATCCTTGGTTGACCCAATAGACCCCAAAGAAAAACGAGAAGATTACTATCATATTATTCCCAATGGTGAGTCTTCTCTTGACTTATCATTATCTCCACTGTCTCTAATTGAGAATTATACTTCAAACAAACACCAAGATTATATAGGTAGTGCTCGTAAATATACTCAGCAAGTCGATGAGCACATCCCTGTCTTATGATGACACGAGGTTGTATGTCGTTAGACATCTTGTATGATAGTGGCAAACCACCCTTCCAACGTTGGGTACACCTTACCCTATTAGATTCACCAAATAAAACTACTAAATGAACTTTTCTATACTGCTTCGGGAGAACATCCACAGCTAGAGACCACCGTTCTATTTTCCCGTTACCCTCGCTCGACCCAGCTACACTCTTATTACCTGAAAGGAATTGTGAAGCAAAAGGGTGAGCACAACTAGCTCAGTAAAGAATATCATGACTAAAGATAATTAAATTATCAATAGCCTTCATCAATAATAAATCAGAGATTTAGAACATATGGTAAATGATAAAAATTTCAACCATAGTTGCAGCGGAACGAGCAATCCATTAGAAGAGTCAAATAGACCATAAAGTCTATTATCTTCTCCATGTTAAAAATCCACCAACAATGTTTTATCCCCGTAACATCACTCAACAGTTCCTTTCCACAATTATATGAATAACTCATAATCATAATTGTAATTCTAAATTCCTCTTTGCATCCAGGACGAGATAATTTTCATCACATGTCTTTACCTGAAACATCAAAGATCATGGTTATACCAAATCACAGTTCCTGTTTATAATCATACTAACAACTTTATCTTTGCACTACGGCCAAATATATTCATTTGTATCACCAGTCGGTCATGTTCATCTCAATATCTGTTCATCTTTGCACTACTGGCCAAAGATATTCAACAATAGTTCATCTTTACACTACAGGCCAAAGATATTTATCAACAATTCATCTTTGCACTACAGGCCAAAGATATTCATCAATAATTCATCTTTGCACTACAGGCCAAAGATATTCATCAACAGTTCATATTTGCACTACAGGCCAAATATATTCATATCTCCAAGGAATATATAATCATTTCAGAATTTATATAAACAATAATTATAACCATGTTGATCAATTCACCTTTGCACTTAAGCTAAAGATATTCAATTATAAATTCAATGGTCATGATCATACCAGTCACAATTCAACTTTTCCACTACTGGCCAATGAGAACCCTAGTCATGATCATACCAATAATCTACCCATCTTTACACTCATGTGAAAGAGAATATCATCATTAGGGTTATAAAAATGTTATATATGATAATAAAAACAATATAATCAATATATAGTTTTAATCTCCAGAGTAATATTCATAAATCAACTATAATTTGGTTAGAAAAAGAAATCAATTTTGTCATGAATAGTACCCGTGAATAGTAACTCGTGAATAGTAACTCATGAATAGTAACTCGTGAATAGTAACTCATGAATAGTAACTCCGACTCAAAAAGGTAAAAATTCCACAATAAAATCCATACCAATATTTCGGTATAATGATATTGAAAGAATAATATTTCTTAAGCTTATAAACAATTTATTTTAATTGTTTACACTTTACTAAATAATGCATTTAATCATCCTAAAATGTCAAACTCATAAGATTTCATTACCAATAACCAAAAATCCTCATCAAAAATCTGCATATACCTCATATAGGATTCTCAAGTCATAAAATCTTATTTTTCAATTTTCTTACTTCACAAAACATATTTAATTCATTTACTCATAACTAGACCATTTTTATGAAAAATACCAAATCAGTTCAACAAATATTTTTTTTCTAGGATTTAGCATAATATAGTCCCATAGTGAACATATATTTTTCTCAGAATTTTTAAAATTTATTTACTATTTTTCATATGGCCAAAACCGCCGAATATTTAGACATTTATCATAAATTGTACTTTTATCAAAAAATTCTGAAATTCACATAGTACACTGATATTATATAGATATACTTTCAATAAAAATTTCATCAATTTTGGAGTTAACCACAAGAAATTATAAGCGGTTACTTTTAAAATAGTCTTTTCTCATAAAATTCATAACTCTTAATCTATACGTCCAAAAATCACTATTTTTGGACACAATCAAGAAAACTCATCAAAATATCATTTCAAAATTTTCCAGAATTTTTGAAAGTCAAAAAAATTACGAAACTGAAAAACTTAACAACCCTTAAAATCCCTTACTATCCCTTACTATCCCTTACCTCAAAAGAGCAGTACTTCTGACTGGAATGCAAAGCCGAAGGAAACTTGCACTGAATAGCAACTCTCAAAGTATCTAAATACTCACAAAATATGCTTCATAATATAGAGAGAGAAAGAGAGAAAGCTTATGTTTCTGGTGTGTTTTTCAATTCTAACTTAGCCCTCTATTTATAGGAAAATTTAGTAGGCTTGACCTGCAACCTGATGGCTTTACCTGCTACTATTCTCACCCACCACATTTGAAATATAATTCAGCATATTTCTTCACCAACCACAAGTGGGGCCCACCAATTCTAGAATTTTCCATCAAAATGATAAACTCTGAAAATTCAACAATTTCTGAACCAGTCATCTTGTAAAATTCATAATAAATCATACGTTCATTTTTAACGGTTCAAAATTTATGGACATATACTCAACTTATATATGTATAACATATCCAAATATTACCACGATCCAACGGTCGGATTAAAAATTATAACCCCCGTAAAATATCTCAAAAACCCTAATTTGATTTTCAATACCTCTGTTCCGACAAAAATACAGATAAAACACCTCAACATTAACTCCTTCATTTTTAACCACAAAAATATATCCCTCATTTATATCCACATAAAATAAATATTTCCTTATCATATGAATCAATAATTATTCACAAATAATATTATAGAATCACATTTATGACAACCAGGCCGTTCCCAAGAAAGAAGGGGCTTTCCAATAAGAATTTTTCCTTACTGGCGCGCAATTAGGTGACCAAACCTCTCCTTAGACAGAACTTTCTAGACATTGCCAATAATGTTATCTAATAATATTATTCAAATAATATGAATTATTGATCTGATAATGGGAAATACTATGCAGTGACAATTATTGAACAACAATAATATAAAATTTCAACGTAGCAATTATTGAATCAATAAAATAAAATATTGAACAGTAATTACTGTAACAATTATTGAGTAGTGCCTTCTTACGTAAGAATTAATAATTTCAAAAATACTGTGCAATACCGTGTGCTACTGTGCAATAACGTGTATTACTGTATTTTAACAACCGGGTATTCCAACAGTGTTAACGGTAACAACTACGCCGTTAATTATAAAAACTCAATTTTTTGTCGTTATCTTCATCCGACCATTTTTCGTTATGGGGCCCACAAATAGTTGCGCCGTCGTACGAATATTCTCCGACAGAAAGAATATTCCACGACCAACGAATATTCTCCGACAACAATGATTATTTTATAATCACTTGCGTATTTTGAAAAATTTCATATATTACCCTTAACTTTAAACTTTTATCAATTTAACCATTTACTGAATAGAAATTATAAGAAAAATTAAATAATTTCATTTCATAAAATTTGGGGTCTTACAGTTATGCCCTGTATTGATCAATACTATATTAAAGGACGATATTTTTGTCTAGCATTCCCGCCTTAGGCGCATAAAAGTTTCCCATATTTGGGATGTTCATACCAGTCTTGAATCCAAACCAAAACAATTTAGTTGGATAAAGTTTTATCTTGTTCAACAACAACTTTAAATATATGTCTAGCTGGATCAAATAGCTTAGACGACTTTTAATTCAACTTATACATACTGAATACCAATAAGTATGTATCAACATGTGATAAAATATAATGATTATCCAAGTGGGGACACTTGTATACCCATGTTTTAGAAATTAACGATCAGAATATATAATTTGATCAATAATAACAGAATAAAGAAACTTATACAACAATTATAGTTTAATAACTTACTTATACAGAATCATTGCATAAGTATATACAAAGGTTGAAATATTTGAACAATTGAAATGAACAATTTAGATATTATCTTACGCATGTCATTTGCATAAAGTAAATGCAAAGAGTTAGATACTTGCCTGAAGCGCTGCTTACAGTTTGTAATTTAGATTTATCGCTTATCTCACGACCTATCATTAATAAGATCGTTCATTCGATTAGAACAATATATCTCAACACATAATACTGCTTATTACGATCAGCACATATCCTAATCACATTGGCACATATGTTTAACAACCATTGAATCACAAATAATCACTTATCTAATCACATTATCTAAGTCCAGATCAATTTCTAAAATATGTCGGTGTACCGACAACTTTATCGGGTAATTATCGAGTCTAAGATTCTGTACTGTAACTTAATATCAGTCATATTATTTTTAAATGACTTATAATAGTTTTTTAAACATTTAATATTATTTATCATGAATTTTTAAACCTCGGAATCATTATTAAATGATTTAAATACTAAATAATTCTATTATCATTAATATCTAATTAATATTAAACAATTAATAAAATCATTTCCAAAATATTAAAGTTATTTATAATAACTCAAAATATTTTTAAAGTATTAATATTACCCTTAAATAATTTTTAAAGTATTTAAAAAATTATTTTTAAATAATTACCATTAATATTGAGATATTAATGTTCTATTTATCAAAATATTAAAAGTCATTATTCATAACTTAAAATATTTTTAGTTCATTTATATCCTTTTAAATAATTTTTAAATTAATAAAATCATTTTAAACTATTTATTTAATATAATTATTAAATAAATTTACAATTTTTAATAATAAGTTAATAATCATTAATATTAATTTATTAATGAAATTATCCTTTAAATATTAAAAGTTATATTTTATAACTTAAAATATTTTTAAACACTTAATTTTTATTTAAAATAATTTTTATAATATTAAAATCATTTTTAAACTAAATTATTTAATATAATTATTAAATAACTTTAATATCATTAATAACAACTAATTAATGAAATTCATCTTTAAATATTAAAAGTTATATTTTGTAACTTAAAATATTTTTAAATACCTTATTATTATTTAAAATGATTTTTAATATAATAAAATTATTTTTTTTAATTTATTTAATTCATTTAGTAAATAAATTAATCACCATTAATATCAATTTATTAATAAAATTTATCACAAAATGTTTAAAGTCATTAAAAATAATTTAAAATATTTTCTTATATCATAATATAATTTTAAATGATTTTTTAAATATTAAAATCATTTTTAACTAATTTATTTAATATTATAATTAAATAAATTTAATACTTTTAATATTCTAAAAATATTAAATATTTATGAAATATATTTAAAATAATTAAAAACTAATTTTCAGAATTTAAAATAATTTTTAATAATTTATTTTGAATTTTTAATAATTAAAAACTATTTTTTTCTATTTAAAATTAATTTCCGAAAAATAATGAGCTGTCTGTCGCTAAAGGCCACTTATAGTGACAAAACTGTCGCTATAGGTGTTCTTCATGTTCTTGAGCCCAAACCCAGAAAACATGTCAGTGGTCGAGTGTACTATTTTGACCAGCTTCAGATCTTTGGTTATCATGATTCTGGGCTTGTTAGTGTGTGGTTATTGTAGTGTAATTGTAAGTCTACCATTAACAATCGATATCATGGCCAGAACACAACGAATCAGAGAGTTATAAGCCCTCAAATATCTTGTCAGAGCTGTTCTTCATTTCTGGGTTTTCCAGAAATGAAGAACAGTTCCTACTGCCTTCATTCGATAATTATATCTTTCTGTACATGTATGCTTTATGTGATTTAACAATTTCAGTGTGAAAAAGACATGCAACAGAAGAGATCTAATACATAAAACACATATAACATCAACAGAATCTATAGATACATGTCGGTCAAACGTTGTCAGAAAAATCGCTCTTGAAGATTTATGGGTTTTCCAGAAATCTTCATAAGCAGTCGGTCAAGTCTACTTTGACCGTCGATTACTTTGATCATGTTTGACATTTAGGTGATATAAAGGTTTAACAATGAAGTCGATATAACATATTATAACACGGATACAACAAAACACACAAATCACACAACACTAAATAGATTGGGACTCATGAACAAGCTGTCAGACCCATCTGGTAACTTATGGGTTACCTAGAAACAAAAACTGAATGGTCAACGCCTTTTGACCGATCACTACATCTGGTCTATTGCTTTCTAAGGTTCAAGCGTGTTCTGGACTTGTAGTCCTTATGTCAAACTATAATATCAATACCCTTATACATCATAACGACTTATCAGCAGCGAGATCAAGGCCAGTCAAAGTCACTGCCCGAACACGTTCTTCAATTTTCTGGGTTTCCCAGAAAACTGATTTCGTGTTTGATCAATGGACTTTGACCGTGAATAATTTTTGATATATACGTTCAATGATCAAGAAATCACTTTCAATCTACTACCAACATTACAGAGAACAACTTCTAACCTTTAAAACACAAAACCAGTAAACAAGCACATATCTACGAGGACTGACATTTGATGTCAGACAACAAAAACAAAAATTTCCAGATTTTTGAAAACACCAATTTCGTGTATTTAAATGTTATGGATCCACTAGATACCAACCCATTTCATCAAAACCTACTACATACAACATGTTCTAACACAAAAATATAACATCTAACACAGCATACATGATCAGATTTCGGTTAGGGCTTTATACCTCACTTGGGAAATTCTTGATTCTGTGCTTATGATTTGTTACTGATATTCGTGGGGCTGTGTTTTAGGACTGATTTACTATTGTTTTTTGTTGGTTTTAGAGAGAGAGGCTCAAGGATGAGAGTTGGGCAAAATGTAAGTAACAAATGAATTTCTCTCTCCTTCAATCTATAAATAGACCAACAAGGTGCATGAATTGGCTAAGCTAAAGGCTTGTTGCTGTCAATTATGAGCACATGGGGTTGTTGAAGTGGTTCACCCACTCAACCTATTGTCAAAACCTACATGATAGCCAAAAAATACATTAGGGGCAAAATGGTCATTTATATTTTCTATTTAATGACATAATTGGAACTTGGCAAACCCTTAGGGTTTAACCCTTAGGGTTTAACCCTAAGATTTAGCACAAAATATAGAATTTCCATTATAGGGTTTGCTCAAAAATAAATAAAATCAAATAATAAATAAATAAATTAGGGTGAAAATATAATACTTATAATTAACCTTGCTAAAATAGCAATTAGGATCTAAGATTTTGATAATTAGGGTTACCGATTATAATTAGGTTTTTCTAATTATCAAATTAGGGTTTAAAAATTTAGGGTTTCCAAAATTAACAATTGTAATTACAAAACCTGCTAATTAATCACATTAACACAATTACAACCAATCTCGAACTCTAATTTAAATTTCAAATTAGGGTTCCTCATTTCCAAAAATTATTTAGGGTTTTTAGATTATAATTAGGGTTTACCTAATTTAATCAAATCATTATAAAATACCCATCATAAAACATATAACACCGTTATAGCAGTCTTAAACTCACAGTGGATTTTCAAATTAGGGTTTCCCCTAGAATTTTAATTAGGGTTCACCAAATTAATACATTTAATACACAACATAAATTATATAACACACTTATAAAATAATCTTGCACTCTAATTTGGATCTCAAATTAGGGTTTAACATTATTACTAGGGTTTGGTCATAATACACCGTAATTGACCTACCATTATCAATACGAAAATATTGTGCATATTCATAGCACTGAAAAATCAAAATATAATTAATATTATATTATTATTTTCATACCTTGAAAATAATCCAAAATTAGGGTTTGGATTCCATATCTGATTTATTCTTTCTATTTAACCTTAATAATTAAGGTAACATAATTAACTTAATAGCCTGTACTAAAATTCATATAATAAAATAATTATTACAATTATTCTAAAAATCACTTCATATATTATTTAAATAATATATGATTATATTTTTATGGAAAATAATTAATAAAAACATTTCTACCATAATTTAATTATTATAAGAATATACTTTATAATAATCACAAATTCTAAAATAAAATTATTTGTAAATATTTATGCAATAAATATATTTTTATTTACCACATAAATACACATACACATTATCTTGTACAAATCCTCATCCTTGAAAAAAAAATTATACGCAAAATTTCAGATTTATTTATATAAAAAATATCGGGTTGTTACAATGTCACCTACCTGTCGAGTTAGAACATAAAGCCTATTGGGCAATTCATAAACTCAACTTCGATCAAGCAGCATCTGGTGAAAAGAGGCTTCTTCAATTAAATGAACTCGATGAATTCAGACTTCTAGCCTATGAGAACTCGAAGTTGGACAAGGAAAAGGTAAAGAAATGGCATGACAAGAAAATCATGCAGAGAACGTTTGAACCGGGACAATCAGTACTATTGTTCAACTCAAGATTGTGGTTGTTCCCAAGAAAACTAAAATTGAGGTGGTCGGGTCCATTCACTATCAAGAGGGTTTTCCCACATGGTGCCGTTGAACTATACAGTAGGAATCCATTGGAGACGTTCAAGGTCAACGGTCAATGGTTGAAACATTATTGGGGTCGCAAATGCAATTGGGATGTCATAGCCATCACACTTACCGTTGCACCATAAACAGGGAGTAGTCAGGCTGAACAACTTAAAATCAAGCGCTAGTTGGGAGGCAACCCAATTTTACTACTAGTCTAATTATTTTTATTCATGTTAGTCAAATTGTAGTTTAGAATAATAATTAGTATATAATAAGTTCATTAAGTAGTTAGTGAAGTTATACAGTTTTAGATAATCTTACCTACCATGCTCAATTTACTTAATATTAACTTACATTCATGTTTTAATGATGTTTCAGGTACTTAGAAAGCAAATGCATATGAAAAGGATGCAAGGAATGAGAGAACTAGTGAATTTACAGAAGGTATGCCCGCCGGGGCGGGCCCTTGTAAGCCTAATACCCCCGCCGGGGCAGGGGTTTGGACACCAATAGCAGTGAGCAAGCCAGCCAGGGCGGACCTTCCAAGCACATTACCCCCCGTCGGGGCGGGGGTCTCGAACTCACTTAACAGACCACATGCCCGCCGGGGCGGGGGTCCAAAAAATAAAGAGACGATTTTGGGCAGTTACAAAGCAACAGTGCCACCTTCACCACTCTTTCACTTTAACTTTATACCACCCCACTACTCCCATACGTTTTCAACACATGATTCAGCAAATTAATCACCACACACCCCACTACATTCTACCACTACTTCAACCCATAACTCTCTCCATCACATCCTCTCTATAAAACCATACCTTCATCACACACTCTATCCATCTCAATCTACACCAATTCAGAAGTTCAAGGGTAGGGTTCTTACTGAGAGTGAGTAGTTGTCTTCCAATTCCTCAATATCTATCACCACAATTGAAGCCAAATCACTAAGTTTGAGAGATTGCACGTCTTGCACACCAAGTGTTCGACGTTTTGCTTGAGTGAAGTTTGGGGGAATTTGTTGTTGGAGCTCATAAATTCCAATTCAGTGGCACCTAAACCGGCATCAAAACATCAACATGGTGAGAGTTAAGGGTCCACACTGCCAACACAGACCTTTGACAGGTAAAAATTCATAAGTGTCACCGTCGCCGACCGTTATGACTACCTTGTAATAAAAGCACTCACACCAGAGCGGGGGTTGGCACCTGACCATGTCGATGGTGAAATGATGCAACAAATCTATCAGAACGGTTAGAATAAGTTCATGGAAGAGCCCGGGCCATCAATTGTGAGTGTGGTCAAGGAGTTCTACGCCAACGCATAGGATAAGGCCCCATTCAACGCATTTGTTCTGGGTAGGTTAGTTCCTTTCAATGTCGATGCCATCAACACGTACTACCAATCACGAGTTCCTAGACATTGCCACTACGCTCACTTACGTGACCATGAGCCTGATTACGAGGCTATTTTAAAGGAAATGACAAAGTTGGATACCACATGGATCAAGGGCCAAAAAGGAGGCGCTATCTTCCACAGTAAGGATCTCAGTCGTTATGGAAAGATATGGTACGTGTTCGTGTACGCCAAGTTGTTTCCATCCACACACACGTCAGATCTGACCAAGGAGAAGGCATTGCTTTTATATGCCGTTGTCCAAGATTTTATCATCGATGTGGGGGCTATAATTAATTTTTCCATCCGAAGATACCTTCGAGGACCATTCTCTGGCGGCTTGCCACACCCATCGCTCATTTGTGGGTTGTGCAGACAGGCGGGAGTACGATGGTCCGATGATGAGACCACCCAGATGCCGCTTCAGACGTTAGACACAAGGATGATTACGCGGTACTCGGTGTGGCCCGGGGGCGAGTCGCACCCTAGAGGAGTCAGATTTATATTTCCATCAGCCTTAGAGGATGAGGTTGACGCTGAGGACACGTCGAATGACGACGAGTTTTAGGGGGATGCAACGATGGGAGAGCAAGGAACGGAGGCGACACCATAGCCCGAAGTTTTATCTAGCCCTCAGTTCCAGAGCCTTCAGAGATAAATGGATGGGTAAAACAAGGATGCCCGAAGAGAGATACGGAGACTCGCAGTGAGGCAGGACCATATGTTTGATGCCATGAATATGTCATTTGCCTCATTGAATGCGACACTCCAGAGTTTCAATCCCAATGCACAATTCCCATATTAGTAGCCAGTCCCGATGCCAAGGTTTCCACCAAGTGATTCAGTTGACGAACAACAACCACCACCACCTCCAGCTTAGAAGATTTTAGGGAAGTCGTCATACATTTACTACTTTATTCTTTACAATGAGGACATTGTAATTTTCATGTTTGAGGGAGTTAGTTAATTTTTATGTTTGCATGTTTACTTTATTAGTTAGCTTTGCATATGTTAGGTAGTGATTTAGTTGCATAGTAATATAGGATTGTAAATAGTTTTTTCTAGTTTTTAATCATGTTATGTTTATCATATAAAAAAATAATATTTAGTTGAGTTAAGTATTGTGTTGTATTGCATATGTCAAGCGGTTTGATATAGTTCATGTTATTTTGTCCAATGATGAGGTTGGGATTAAGTAGGCAAGTACAGTACCGAATATTAGAACTGTGATGTAATTTTGAGTTATGAATTGGATCTTTTGTATGTTTGACACAAGTATAAAAAGGTTAACACGTTAATGACACTTATGTGGATTGATTAGTTCAAATTGATACATAAAAAATTTCTAAAGGATAATGGTAGTTTAAATGAAAGAATGACAAGTATAGGCAGTGAAGACGACGAATTAGGTAGGAACCTAAGTTTGGGAGAAAAAGTGGGGTATATAAGCTTCTTAAAAAAAAGTACTAATTGAGTCTTATGGTGGGTCGAGGAGAAGCGTGAAATGCACTCCCCATAAACACAGGCGTGAGATGGAGCGTAATGCACTCATTATCCATCTATAAAAAAAGAAAAAGAAAAAAGAATAAAACGGGAAATAAGAGCAAAGAGCCCCTGTGAATGAAAAAGAAAGCATAAGTATCCTAGTTGGACCCCTAAGTTTGGTGAATGTTTGATTTTAGCTAAACTTGTCTAATTTTGAAAATCTTGAGTTTACGCTATGATACCTTCTAAGAAACTTGTTAGGTATTTAATTTTAATGTGCATCAGTTAGCATGAATGTTGAGCACACACACATACTATACCAGTAATAACGGTTTAAGATTCGAGGATTGATAAGGAATTATTGAGTGGGTTTGATTTGAAGTATTGTCGCGGTTGTTTGATTTCTTTGAGGCCAGATGAATAAAATTGAATCTATGATGATTGTTGGATTCGTAAGCGTATAGATTAGATGAATTACATATCATAGCATTGTATAGCATGTTAGTTTTGTTTTGTGCTCGAGGACTAGCATGGCTTAAGTTTGGGGGATTTTGATAAGTGGGTTTTATACCTACCAATCTGCGTCTAATTCAAGCTTAAACGGTGTTAATTCTTTGTGTTTATGTTTTTTTTACTTGTTTAGTGTAATTTCGTGTTTAGGTGTGGTGGCATGGATATTGGACTAGAAGGATGGAATAATGGCGAAAAGTGGCAGGTTTAAAGCTAAAATGGTAAACTAACAGCTTACACCCCCGTCGGGGCGAGCTCTTTTGTGCATGATACCCCCGCCGAGGCGGAGGTCTTGATACGAGTTAGTAGTCTACATGTTTGCCGGGGCTGGCCCATTGCACAGCAAAAACCCCGCCGGGGCGGGGGTACGGGGATCAGTCTCCTGTTCTGATTTTGAAGTGTTGCAACAAACGTGAAGGATTAGTCATTGGCTCAGATTAAAACTCATTTTGGCTAGGAATTAGAGTCAGAATACATCTTTGAGTCATATAATTTACAACAAACAGAAGATTGAAGTATCATACAAGCAAATACATCATTTAAGACCGTTTTCCTGAGCAAGGGCATTGGAGAAAGACTTTGAAGGCAATTTCACAACAATTGCATATTAAAGCTAGAGAGAAGGATGGTTCTGTATTTTATTCTTCTTCTTTAGTTTTATATTTGTAATTGGGATGATGTTTACTTTATTTAATTCAGTATTTATTTCATTGATGATGAACTAAATTCTTTATTAGGCTTATAACGGATCTTTGAGTGGAACGATGATTATGTAAACTTTGAATTTCAGTTTAATAAGCTATTATGCGGTTTATCTATATTGATTTGTGATTGAATTTATAAATTACTTGATCACCAATTTTATGTTGACTTGTATGGATTCGAGAGAGGAAATACGAGTCTAGACTTAGTCAATATAGCACGTGTTCTTGAATTCTGTGAATGAATGGAATCTTGATGAATGTTAGGGTAGAGATATGCTTAACATCGCATGTAATCAGATAGAAAACTTGAACTTAAACCTTTTTTAATTGTAATTCACATAGAGATATAGTGAGTTAGTTAATTAAGGTGTTTAGCTTAATTCTATTTAATTTATAGATTTGAGTTAATACGGTATTAGTACATCGAGAGGTGGTTAGTTCTACTTGAGTGTTTTTGATTAATAAATTGGGATAGTGAATTAACTTGAATAAGGTGTAATGATAAGAGTGATGCTTAGAGTGAAGTTGTAAGCCTAATTTTCCAATATTTGTTTGAAAATTCAGTTTTTAGGGTTGTTGATTGTTTGGTAATTTTGATATTTTTATTATTTTTAGTTATAATCTTGAAATTGGTTAGTTTAATAAAATTTGGATTAATAGGGAATTGGTAATTGTGAGGGTTAATTTCTAGCTAATCTCTATGGGAACGATACTTGATTTATCGTTATATTACTTGTTGACCATGTATACTTGCGTGCTGTGCGTATATACATTTTACCCAACACTCAACTATATCCGAAAAAATGGCCATCATACACCTTTGAAATGTGGCCGGAGCATTGCACAAACCAAAAGACATCCTTCTAAACGCAAATGTTCCATACGGACAAGTGAAAGTAGTCTTTTCTTGGTCTTTTGGGGCTATCACTATTTCATTGTAACCTGAGTACCCATCCAGAAGGCAGTAGTATTCATGACCTGCCAACCTATCCAACATTTGATCAATGAACGGAAAGGGAAACTGATCTTTCCTTGTAGCCTTGTTTAGTCTGCAGTAGGCCATGCAGACTCTCCAACCCGTCACTGTCCTGGTGGGTATCAGCTCATTGTTGTCATTAAATACTACGGTCATACCCCTTTCTTTTGCATGCACTGCACCGGGCTCACTCTAGAGCTGTCTGATATCAGATATATAATCCTTGCATCTAACCACTTCAAAACCTCCTTCTTGACCACTTCCTTCATAATAGGATTCAGTCTTCGCTATTGCTCCACTGATGGCTTACTATCATCTTCCAGCAGGATCTTGTGCATACAGAATGATGGGCTGATCCCTTTTATGTTTGCTATGGTCCATCTAATGGCTGATTTAAAGTAGTAGTTTATCTTCCTAGTAAGATATTAGTGCAGAAGAAATAATAACAGGTAACTTAGAAAATTCACTTAAAAATGCATACCTTAGATGATCATAAAGGGGTTTAAGTTCAAGATCTGGAGGCATCTCAAGAGAAGGCTTGAGTCATTCTGATGTCTCTCCAGCAATTTTGAGTGGCTCGGTAGGAATCTTAAACCTTCGAAACTGTGGTGTTGTGTCAAGAATCTGCACATATTCTGTAATCTAAGTATCTTCCATCTCCGAATCTCCCAATATAGCACTTTTCAAAGGCTCATTATCAACCAGATTTCCAACTTCTTCATTTAGCATTCTATCTACCATATCAATCCGAAAGCATTCTTCCTCATAGGTAGGAAACTTCATAGCCTTAAAAACGTTGAAAGTGACTTCTTGATCGTCCACTCTTATTGTCAACTCTCCCTTTTAGACATCTATAAGAGTTCTCCCCGTGTCTAGGAAAGGTCTCCCAAGCATGATTGTTATATTTCTATCATCTTCATAGTCTAAGATGATGAAGTTAGCTGGGAAGATAAATTTATCTACTTTGACCAAAATGTCTTCCACAATACCCCGTGGATAAGTAATGGATCTGTCGGCAAGCTGTAATGAAATATTTGTCAGCTTTGGAGCTGGCAATCCCAATTGATTGAAAACTGAGAGAGGCATCAAATTTATGCTCGACCCTAAGTCGCACATGCATCTGTTGAAAGACAACCTTCTAATGGAGCATAGTATTGTGAAACTACCCGGGTCCTTAAGCTTTAGAGGTAGCATATGCTGTAGCACTGCACTACACTCTTCTATCAAGGCTACTATCTCAAAGTCCTCTAATCGTTTCTTCCTTGATAGAATTCCCTTCATGAACTTTGCATAGCTCGGCATCAGTTCTAATGCCTCTGCGAAGGGTATATTTATATGTAGTTTCTTGAATAGTTCCAAAAGCTTGGCAAATTATTTATCTTCTCTTTGCTTTTGCAATCTCTGTGGGTAAGGAACATGAGGGTAAATAGGTGGCGATTTGGTTATGGGGTTTCTTAGGCAGCTCTTCATTAACCTTCTCCACCACCCTCTGTTCAGAACCTTCTTTTGTCAAACCATCATCAGAGCCAACTTTCTCTTGGCGTGGCCGTGCGGTCTCCTCTTCATTATTGGGCGCGGGTGCGCCAGACTGTAGTTCAGCAGTCTGCTTTCCTGATCTTAGTGTAATGGCTTGACATTGTTCTTTCCCTTCCCTTCTTGGATTGGCTTCAGTGTTAATTGGTAGAGCCCCTTGTGGTCTATTATTCAACATATTGGCCATTTGGCCTATTTGAGTCTCCAAGTTCTTAATAGCCATAGCTCAGCTCTTTATCATAACTTCGGTGTTTGCCATGTACTTAAGCATCATTTCCTCCATTTCTGACTTCTTGTTTGGCTGAGGGGCAGGTGGTGTAATTGCCAATGTGATATTCATATGATTCTTTGTGTAAGACTTGCTGAGCTAGAAATGCTCATCCTTACTTGAACCATATGTTTGCAGCTAAAGCCAAACGAGCTGAAAGTTCTAAGAGAGATAAGGGCAAGGCTAAGATGGACAGTTAATCGTCCTGTAATAGATTAGTGTATATGTATGTAATATACTTATGAAGAACAACGAATGTATTCGGTTTATGAACCTGGGAAAAGATTTATTACAAATGTAATACAAAGATAGTAATTACACTCATTTTGTTGTTACCTCAATGGAATGATTGTATGGATTGTAGTGTCGTGGAGCACCATCTGTCGGGTTAGAAGATACCCGAATTTGGGGGCGTCACACATGTAGTCATAAAATGCATTTGAAAAACACCAGGTTAAAATTTACCACACCCTTTTTGAGGTGATTTAGAGACTTGTGTCCAGATATTATAGATCCGGATCAGCTGAGTATGTGATTCCCCCAAAATAGGTCCACACAATCCATTCTGAGTCACCAAATACATGGTACAGAAAACAACTACAACTTCATTATTACAATTATCGTGCAAAATACGACAACACATAAGCTGTGAGTTTAAATACAAATATTGTCTTCTAGACAATATCCAAACTCAAATAAGTCCTCATTACAATTATTGATATACCATTTTACAAAATAGTGAGGACTGCTAAAACAACTGACTTGAAACATCACTCCACACCCCGACTAGTTCCCGCTATATTCTCGCCTCCTTAGAAGAAAAATGGAACAAAAAGAAAAAGGGTGAGCTCAACTAGCCCAGTAAAGAATATTATAACTAGGATAATGTAGAACAAATTATCGTTAGCCTTCAATAAATCAGATAAAATATAATGGACAACAAGTTTTAGATCAATATTCGCAGCAGAAATAACAATTCATTAGAAGAGTTAAGTAGAGAATGAAGTCTACTATCTTCTATGATTTAAAAGTTCATCATCAATATTTTATCCCTGTAACATCAATCAATATATATCCTAAATCAAATATTCATCTTTGCATTATGGGCTAAAGATATTCATTCGTATCATCAGTTGGTCATGTTCATCTCAACACATGTCCATCTTTGCACCACGAGCCAAAGATATTCATCATGTAATCATTTTTCTTTGCACTACAGACCAAAGATATTCAGTTATATCATCATTTAGGACTGATGATGATGAAAATTATTTTTAAGAAACGAATCAAGTGAGATTAAAGGACAAAGATTAGGGATTCGTATTTTGGTTTATCCAAGTTCAAAAATACTCCATAATAAACAATTGAGGAACAAATTTCAAGAATGAAGATCAAAACATGGATATAATCAAAGATAGTAACCATAATAGACAACTTGATCAAAGAAAAAAAAATTTAATTTTTATGTGAATAGTGCCGTATACGTGAATAGTAACCCCGGCACAAAAGGCAACAATTTCATAAGAAAAATCATACTTCGTGAATAGTACTCGTGAATAGTACCGTATTCGTGAATAGTGTCATATACGTGAATAGTAATCTCGACATAAAAATGTAAAAATTTCTTAATAAAATTCAGACCAATATTTTGGCATAATGATAATAAACGAAATAACATCATTTACGAAGAAAATAATATCTCTTACCTCCAATGAATAGTACTTTTGGCTGAAATATCGGATATAGTATTGAAGAAAACTTCCACTGAATAGAAACACTCAAGATATCTAAATACTCCTAAAAATATGCTTGATAATATAGAGAGAGAAAACTTCAGATTCTGGTGTGATTTTTTATTCTAATCTAGGTACCCTATTTAAAGAAAAATGCTTAGAATGCCAAAGCAGACTAACCTGCTACCGGTGGCTTTCACCCATTGCTATTCACGCACACCACACTTGAAATTCAATAATTTTTTTCCACAACAACCAAGAGTGGGGCCCACCCATATTTTTAATAAAAACATTTATTTCTGAAACATCAATAATTCATAATAAATAGCTCTTTTATCAGAAAAATATGAACCTTATGTCCATTCCATATAAAATTTAATTCTCTACAACTTTGTAGAAGAAAGGTTTTCCAAATTCCAAATAGAAAATGACTGAAAACCACATACAAATGATTTTTAATACCTTCATTCTGACAAAATACTGATAAAACTTCTCAGTATTAATTCCTTCATTTATATCCACATAAAATAAATATTTTTTTATCATATAAATCAATAATTTATTATTCATAAATAATATTACATAATCACAATAATGACAACCAGGTTGTTCCCAAGAAAGAGGGGGCTTTCCGGTAAGGATTTTTCCTTACTGGCACGTAATTAGGTGACCAAACCCCTTTCCTAGACATTACTTCATTAGACATTGCCAACAATACAATCTAATAATATTATTCTAATAATATGAATTATTAATTTGATAATGGGAAATACTGTGCAGTGACAATGATTGAAATAACAATAGTATAAAATAGCAACATAACAATTATTGAATCAATAAAATAAAATATTGAACAGTAATTATTGTAATAATTATTGAGTAGTGTCTTCTTACGTAAGAATCAATAATCTAAAAAATATTATGCAATAACGTGTGCTATTGTGCAACCACGCGTATTACTGTAATTTAACCACCATGTATTCCAACAGTGTTAACGGTAACAACTATGCCGTTATTTATAAAAAAAAACTCATACTTATCATTTTCTTCATCCGACAGTTTTCTATTATGGGACCCACAAATGGTTGCGCCATCGTACGAATATTCTCCGACAGTAAGAATATTCCACGACAAAACGAATATTCTCCGACAATAATAAATATTTTATAACCACTTGCTTAGTTAAAATATTTGCGTATTTTACCCATAACTAACCCCATTTATCAAATCCACCCCTTACTATTTCAAAATAATGAATAGAGGAAATTCAATTTTTTTTATAAAAAGTTGTGGTCTTACAATCTCCCCTCCATATGAAATTTCGTCCTCGAAATTGGCGTACGTACCTGGTGTTTCGAAAAGGTGTGGATACCTACTTTCATTTTTGATTCCAACTCCTAGGTCATTTCCTCAATAGCATGGTTCCTCCATAAAACTTTGACTTGTGGTATAACCTTTATGTGTAGGACATGCTTCTTCCTATCAAACATCTTGACAGGTACCTCCTCGTATGTTAATTCATTGGTTATCTCGTCTAGTTCTAAATCAATAATGTGGTTTGGGTCTTTAACATATTTACAAAGCACATATATGTAAAAAATATTATGAACACGAGATATGCTTAGAGGTAATGCGAGTCTATAGGCCACATTTTCTACTCGGTTAAGAAGTTCAAATGGACCAATGAATCATGGATTAAGCTTTCCTCTCTTCCCAAATCTTATAACTCCCTTCCATGAAGCAACACATAACAATACATGATCCCCAACATTAAATTCCACGTCCTTTCGATGAAGATCCGCATAACTCTTTTGTCGATCTTGTGCTGTTTGTATACATTATCGGATCATTTGGATCTTCTCTGTAGTCATACGTACCAATTCCAGTCCCAACAATGTTGCTTCTCTCACCTCATCCCAACATACTGGAGAGTGACACTTTCATCCATACAATGCTTCGAATGGAGCCCCACCTATACTTGTCTGATAACTGTTGTTTGTAGGAGAATTCCACCAATGGTAGGTACCTATCCTAACTTTCTTTGAAATCTAGGACACATAGTCTTAATAGATCTACAAGAGTGTGAATAGTTCTTTCTGATTGCCCGTCCGTTTGAGAACGGTATGCCGAACTGAGTCGTAAATCTGTGCTCATAGCTTTCTGTAAACTAACCCAAAATCGAGAAGTGAATCTTGAGTCACGATCCGAAACTATGGATACTGGCATGCCATGCAATCTCACAATCTCATTCACGTACATACGAGCAAGATGTTCAAGGGAATAAGTCATCCGGATCAGCAAGAAATGAGCAGACTTGGTTAATATATCAATAATAACCCAAATTGCATCCATGACTTGAGAATCCTTGGGAACACCCATAACGAAATTCATGGTAATGTGTTCTCACTCCCATTTCAGAATCTCAAGTGGTTACAATGGACCCTTTGGGACTTGTTGCTCGCCTTTACGCGTTGAAAAGTTAAACACCTCGAGATAAACTCCGCGATCTCTCTCTTCATATTGTTCTACCAAAATGTATGTCAAAGATCATGATACAGTTTAGTACTCCCGGGAAGGATTGCAAATGGTGTGTTGTGTGCCTCCATCATGATTCTATGCTTCAAGTCAGAATTGTTAGAAATGTAAAGTCTGGAGTTGACTCGAAGTATTCATTGTTCATCGATTCTTACTTCTGGAATAACACCTTCTTGTACTTTCTTCTTCATATGCATCAGCTCTGGGTCTGTGGCTTTAGTAGCTTTAACTTTATCGATTAAATGTCGGTTCTACTCGTATATTTAATATCATCACGTGGGTACTTGGAGCCTTTAACTCTATCTCCATCCGTTGTAAGTAGTACAAAATGGGTCTTTGTGTTAACAACATCGCACTCGTACCCGCATACGATCTTCTACTCAATACGTTAGCTACCACATTTACTTTTTCAGGATGATATTGAATGGTATGGTCGTAATCTTTCAACAGCTCGAGCAAACGTCGTTGTCGCATGTTGAGTTCCTTTTGGGTGAAGAAATATTTGAGGCTTTTATGATCCGTATAAATCTCCACTTTCTTCCCATATAGGTAGTGTCTCTAGATCTTCAACGCGAAAATGACTGCTGCCAACTCCAGATCATGAGTAGGATAATTTCTCTAATATTTTTTTAGTTGTCGCGAGGCATAGGCTATGACTTTCTCATGTTGCATGAGAACACATCCTAACCGTTTGCCTAAAGCATCGCTGTAGATAACAAATCCATCCGAACCAAATGGTATTATCAGAACAGGTTCTGAAATGAGTCTCCTCTTGAGTTCTTGGAAACTCTTCTCGCATTCTTCGCTCCATATGAATTTTGTATCTTTTCGAGTCAGCTGAGCTAACAAAGTAGCGATTCGAGAAAATTATTCTATGAATCTCTGATAATAACCAGCTAAGCCCAGAAAGCTACGTACTTCGGTCACCGACTTTGGTTGCTCCCAACTTTGTATTGCTTCAATCTTCGTCGGGTCAACAGATACTCCATGCTTTGACACTACGTACCCAAGGAATGCTAGTTTCTCAAGCCAGAACTCACATTTCTTCAGCTTATCATATAGCTTGTTATCACGATCCTTTGAAGTACCAGCTTCGAAAAGAGCTTATAATCTTCACGACTTTTGGAATAGATGAGGATGTCATTAATAAAGACAACAGCGAACTGATCTAAATATTCCTTGAATACTCGGTTCATCATATCCATGAAAGCAGCAGGAGCATTAGTCAATCCAAAAGACATGACTAAGAATTCATAATACTTGTACCGAGTCCTGAAGGCAGTCTTTGGAATATCCTCAATTTTAATCTTCAGCTGATGATATCCAGAACGAAGATCGATTTTTAAAAAGAATTGTGCTCATTGCAACTAGTCGAACAGGTCATCAATGCGAGGTAGCGAATACCTATTCTTGATGGTGACATGGTTCAATTCTCGGTAGTCAATACAAAGTCGCATACTCCCATCTTTCTTCTTTATGAATAAAATAGGAGCACCCCAAGGAGATGTACTAGGACGAATGAAACCAATGTCTAACAACTCCTGTAGTTGGACCGTTAACTCCTGAAGTTCAATAGGAGCCATTCGATATGGGATTTTAGAAATGGGGTTTGTACCAGGTTCAAGGTCAATAAAGAATTCAACTTCACGTTCTGGGGGTAGACCAGGAAGTTCTTTAGGAAATACATCAGGAAATTCACTAACAAGAGAAATATTATTCAAATCTGACGTATTTTTGTTCAAGTCCATGACATGGGCTAAGGAAGCATGACATCTGTTTTTTAATAAATGAATGGCTTTATGGCTTGATATGACACTGATTGACTTGAGTGATTTGGTTGCTTGAATTCACATAACAGGTTAGTTAGAAATATGAAAACTAACAACCTTACGAAAATAATCAATTTTGGCATAATAAGTGGTTAACCAATCAATCCCTAAAATCATATCAAATACAAGTATTTTCAAAGAAATAAGATCGACAGGTAATGTCATGGTCCCAACTTGAATTAAGTAAGATTTAAAAACAGTGGATGTAATGAAAGTTTCTCTTAACGGAGTCTCAACAGATAAGTCAAAGTCTAATTTATTCGATGTCAAGTTCAAACATTTAGCACAAGCAGGAGAGATAAAAGAATGGGTAGAACCGGTATCTAGTAAGGTATAAACTTCTCAAGAGTTTATGATTAGCTTACCCGTGATCACCTCGTCTGGGTTCCTCGCATTTTGGGCAGTCATGAAAAAACGGTCTTCCAGGAACCACTGACTTTGACTTGTCCGAGACAGCCTTTGGAGTCACCATTCTCGTTGGACTTGGTTTCGCTACAAGATAATCTCTAGCTATATGACCTTCCTTTTCCACAGTTATAACACACCTTGGATTGTTATGGGCAGTTTGGGCTGCTGTGTCCCTCTTTCCCGTATTTATAACATACGACCGGTGGTCGTTTTCCTCCCCTAGGAACAGTTGATGCTGGTGCTGACGTCTTAACGTTACCATTATTTTACCTTCTCTTTTTGAAATATCCCCCCCGACTCACTTCTTCTACTATAATGGACACGATTACCACTAGAGTGGTTACCGCTTTTGTCCAAATATTTTCCTTCCCGCTAGTTGTCATTGCTCCGATGGCTGCTGCCACCGGTATGACCTTAGTTGTGGTCCCTCGGTTGAACATACACATTATCTCTCTCTAATAATTGAGCCCTATTTACAACATCTGAATATAGAGAAAATTTATGAAAGATAAGGTATTGACAAATTTCTGGTTTCAAACCTCTTAGAAACATCCACGTCATATGTTCCTCATTCTCTACCAAATGAGGTACAAACCTAGACAACTCTGCGAACTTAGCCTCATACTGGGACATAGTCATGTTGTTCTATTCTAGTCTAATAAACTCTACCTCCTTTGTATGACGAATACTGTCAGGAAAGTACTTGTCATTGAACAGTTTCTGAAACGTTTCCTAAGACATATTGAGTACGGCTGGCTGGGTATGCTTCACATATTCCCACAAGTAATATGCCTCACCATGGAACATAAAGGTGGTGAATGGAACCTTCTGTTCCTTCGTGCATCCCAAGACATCAAATATCTTGGTAATTTGCTTAACCCACGTTCTGCTTTGATCGGATCTGGCTTTCCTAAAAATTCTGGTGGTCCCAACTCTTTAAACTGCTTGGCTGTGACAAGCCGCGCTTTGCTACTATTTCCACCCGTATTTTTTACACGAGTCTCCCTCGTCTGATTTTGCATGAAGTGCAAAATGCTCCTAAACATCCCATCGTTCATCGTTTGATCAGTGTTGTTGTTTACAGGAGGAACATTGCCGACATGTTGCACGCTCTTCTGGTTGGTGATTTAAGGTGTCTCCACGGTCTCATTCACTCTATTGTTAACATTTTCAGCTGTCATTCTCAAATATTGTCATAAAACAAAGGTTAATTAAAGAAATTGACATTCCACATATTATCCCTATATTCTGACCGATCAGTTAAACACAAATAAGCTTAGGTAGGACACACTAGTGAAAGATTTACTCGTCACTCCCTTCCTAGTTCTAACCCCAGATCTCCATCAGATATCATATCTGTAACGCCCCAGAAAATCGGATTTTTGATAATTAAATTTTTATTTTTATTAAATGAATTTAATTGATTATTTATGGAGCAAGCTAATCGAACGCCGTTCTATGACCTAGAAATGTCAAAACATCGTAGAATTTTGGCTACGTGGTAGAATTAAAGTGTTTAAATTTTCAAGACGAAAATAAAAGCTTTCAGAGAAATTTTCTGAAAAACACTATTCACGCATTTCTGCTTGGGAATTATTTTTGAACTTCCGAGAAATACGTAGTGATAGAATATCGATGTGAGATAGAATATCCAATAATATTTCAGTTATGGAAAACATAATATTTCGCCCGTGGTCTTAAAACCTAACGTTTAAGGAAAACGATTTACGAGAAGGAAATGTAATGCGAGTAATGGATTAAGCGATGATCGTATACTACGTAAGTATTAAACGATGTAATAAATACAAGTATGATACGAAGTATTATACGAGTACATATGAATAATGGTATGTCATATATGTGGAATAAGTATACGAGCTAGAATACGAGAATTATACGTGATTATACTTTATAAGGCTTTAAGCCAATTCTAATGAATTTGTAGAATTGGTAGGATATGTTAAGTATTATGTGAGCTAAGTATTGAATGTAAGTATAATACGACGTATTGTAATATCATGTATGAAGAATGAGATAACGTATATTAAGAATTAATATACGAGATAGCATACAAAGATTATACGTGGGGTATAAATGTTAAGTTACGTAATTTAAAGGGAATGGACTTGTAGGTTTATAAACTTAATAGTAGGAGTCCAATATAATGTGACAATCAAGCCCAAGTGTTTGGTATATCATGAGTCCAAATCATGTAGCACAAGCCCATTAAGGAAGTAGTTGGATGAATTAACCAAGCCCAATGAATTAGCCATGATCCATGGAGTAATCCAAGTGTAAAGTGGGTAGACTTGATGGGCAAACAAATTGTGTGATTAGCAAGAGACTTAATGACTAAGCAATGGATAACTTAAGTGGTGAGCTAGTGACTTGGTGGCTAAGTAGAAGTGGTGACCAAGTTAACTTAATTAGGAAGTAATGAATAGTAAGGAGGTGGATGGCCTTTTGACCATTATACCCTCATCTAGGATTTCCTATAAATAGAGAGCTTGGAGTTCATTTTGTGGTTGTTTTATTTTCATCCAACTCCTCTCATATATAAGTGACTTATTTGGTTTAGAAAATAAGCACTTTCCTTGTTAAGTTTTCCACCAATAAACTTATAGCTTATTGGTTAGAGATAATAAGTTAGAAAAAGTTATACTTGGAAGTAAGAAGTAAGCACAAGAAAGAATCAAGTGATCATCAAAGAGTAAGTGTTTTTAAACCATGTTTCTCTTTCTTTTCCATTGTTAGAGAAGGGGGTATTGGTAGAGCTAACATGCTAAGAAGAGGTTGGAATAATGAATCAAAGGGCTTAAGTCATAATAAGCCGGATAAGTCATGAATAATCTATTCGTAATCATATAGGTTAAGACCTTGTGAAGAACACTAATGAATGTATAATAACTTGTAGGAACTTGTAACATGGTTACATTAATGAAGTTAGCATGATAATAAGAAGCATGAATAATGGATCGAAGTCATCATCCATAATAAGTTACATGAAAAGAAGACATAAGTTATGAGTGTTGAAAATATAAGTAATTCATATTTTCATAAGTTCTAAACTCACAATGAACTAGTAATAGCTTATCATGAATATAAGTTAACGAAGCATTTGTTTCAAGATGATAGTATAATGGATTGAATCCATGTGAAATGGTTTAAAAATCTCAAGTAACGAAGTTTCCCCGGAATTTGCACGATTAGACGACGATCGTCGAATTCGTGAAATTCTCGGAATGGAAGTCGAATTTTGATATTGAGTTTGGAAAAGTTGGTTTTCAATGGAGACAAGTAGTATTTGTCATTATAGAATTGCGGACTCGAAAATGGCCGAATTCTGACTTAGAACAAAGAAACGAGCGTTGAACGTTCACGAACGTTTACCGTTTTTATTGAAAATGGACTAATAGGTGAATTTTTAGCAAACGAAATCGAATATATAAAATTCTTGAATGATCATGTAGATTACATAATTTGTGAACCGTAGGCTTTTGAACGAGCCAATTCGGACTTATAATGAAGAAGTTATGCGTCCGGGAAGTTCACAAAATTTCAAAACTGAAAATTTTTCTGGTGCACAGAGTTGGCGCCGCGGCGCCAACCCAAGGAAAAATAGGTCATGCCGCAGCGTCGAGCATGGCCGGGCAAAGGTGAAACCTACAGAAGAGTCGCGCCGTGGCGTGACAATTATCAAAGGGAATTGCGCCGCAGCGCCGAGTCCGGTTTCCAAGCCCTAAAGGGCGACGCCGCAGCGCGGCACAAAGAAGAAAAGCTGGCGCTGCGGCGCTAGCACTAGGGTTTGCATAGAGATGATTGTTTATGAAGATAAAAAGAGAGGTAATGAAGTAACATAGACCTAATGAACATGAAGTAACATTGTTAAGTCGTGATTAAACCCCAAGTAGGATCACTTAGGGTTAAGGAAAGTCGATTGAAGATGAACGCAAATGGTATGCAATAAATGTACTTAACCAAGGACGATTAAAATGTCGTTTAATAATGTAAGAACATTAGTAAACCGTAAGGAAAGATGATTAACTCGAGCCGAGTTGTATTAATGATATAATTTCACTTAAGTGTTATAAGAGAACGAAGTTGGCAAGAATGATGTAAAGAATGACGGAAAGCCGGAACCCATAAATAACAAATCTAATAAGGGATTAGATTGAGAAGAAGGGTAAGATTCATTAGGAGCTATGTAGGTTCATTTATAACCTAATATGGTATGTTATGTGATTATGTGTTGTAGAGACTATAAAGACTCAAGGGAAACGTATTTATACTGTAGCAGACGTTGAAGGCAAGTTTTTCCTAAACGCTTGTCTAACCTTCATGTTAGCCAGGTTTTCAAATGATTCAAATTATGAGATGCATGTATGGTTTTGAAGAAAGAGTCGATGCCAGTTTTAGCTCGGCTAAAATAATCTTGATAGATTGATTGAACTGTTTACAAGTCTTTCAATATAGAATTGCTAACGCTATCATACGCCAACTATTTGGTATGGATTCAAGGTAAGCCTGAATATGTATAAACATATATTTTTTCATCAAGTATTCGATGGGCACATGAGGTTGCCACAACTTAAACGTATACACGTTTAATGGATGTAGTGTTGATCAACATAGAGTACTATGAGCTGATCACTCAGAAGTGCTCGTAAGCTATGCCGGACTTACGGACTTCGTGTCGGGTCGTCCTTTTCAAAAAAACTATAAGACGTTCACGTCTTGAACTAGAATTGATGATTCATGGAATATTATTATTGTAAAATGTTTTGAAGGAAAAGAAACGCTATTTTAAGTTATTGATAGTACTTCGTAACTATCATCCAGTTATTGAAGATATACAATTCTTATGTTTCAAGCATGCTTTTAAAAATAAAATTGTTATACTTACTGAGCTTGTTATGCTCATTCTTGCTTGAACCATATGAATGCAGCTTAAACGATACGACCAAGGGATTAGACAAGGATAAAGTGAAGACTAAAGCGAGCTTGTAGACTACCTATGTAATAGTACAGGTTTGTAATGATAATATATGATATTATGACAAGAACAAATGTAACGGTTATAACGAACCTGGGGAATGGTAATATTATTTTGGTATATTTATGAGAGATATTCGTTCTTTTGAGGCATTTCAATTGAATGTTTGTGTGAACTGTAGCACCATGGAGCACCATCTGTCGGGTTGAATCACAGGTTGGTAGCAGAGCATTAGGTTATAAAACTTAAGGGGGGAAGAACCTTAGGCTAATAACCTCGTTAAGGAAGAGAAGTTCGAAGGGAGTAAACTTGAGCTTTACTTGAGTTGAATGAGTCAATAAGGTATTGAGGAAACTCAGTATCAAAAAATTAAATGTGATTTGTGCTTATAGGATTCTATGTTATGTACTAATCAACATATGTGTTATTGTAGGATGTCGATTGATAGCTTGATGTATAGAGATATACACGCGGTGAGCGAAGAGCTTGTGAACCGAGTAGAGCCTGTACCTATGCCAGTGGTGGAGGTACCAATAGTGATTCTAGAGGAGTCGGAGACAGAAGAGTACTTTTCTAAGGAAGACTACTCTGAGGGAGATATGGATATATCTTCATACCTTAGTATGATGAATGAGGTGGAGGAAGAAAGAGAGGTAACATCGATTACTACGGTGGTACCTACATTGGAGTCATCACCTCCAGATGCAATGGAAGTATTGTATCTGGCAGCGCTTGACAGGAATATGCAGCTGGGTACAGTTGTGCAGAATCAGAGTGAACAGATTAGTTATCTCCATGAAGCTAAGATGTCTACAGAAGCATATTTTGAGTTAGAGCACGACAAGCAGGTGCTTATGGCAGAGCAAGCTATGAATTTTAAGGCAGAGGCCGATGAGCTTCGTAGAGAACTTGGGGAGAAGGATCGAAAGATAGCCCGGATGTCTTACATCCATGAGAGTGCTCATAAGGATTTCAAGATGAAGGTTGCTTGTTATTCCGTTGAGTCAGGACAAACCCGTCATATGATTAGTCGGGATACTGTAGCGAAGATTGCGAATGAGAAACACGAGGACATTGTTATGCATTATTAGAAATCTAAAGTTATATGTATGTGTGTAATGGCGTAAAATCCTCCTTTGTATAAAAGGGTAGTCTTTTTGTAAATCCCAAATTTTGTGAAGTTCAAGTTCGGGATAAAAATGTAATAGATGTTGGCTATGAACGTAAATTGTAAATAGTTTCAAACTATGAAGAAGCATATGTATATAATGAAGTTTTCATGGAAATGATTTGTTATGATGTAATTTGGCATGTGGCGATTAATAACGAAGTAAGTAAATAGATAATAATGAAATTTTATTTATTTAATCAGGAAATGCCGCTAAGGAAAAGATAACGTAATCAGGAAGTGAAATCACATAATGATAATGAAGGGGGTCTGAACAACCCTATGCAAGAGTTCGTTAATTTATTAGCGACTGCATTTGACTAAACCGGGGTAGAATACTCGCGAAACCTAGAGTAGCTAGAACGACTATCTTTAAAGAGTTTAAAAGCGTAGGTCCGTCAGAGTTCAAAGGAACGATGGACCCAGTAGATGCCCAGACCGGGGTAAAAGAAGTGGAGAAGGCGTTTGTTATTACAAACGTAGTTGAGGTGCAAAGGATTTCTTTTGCAACTTACTTAACGAAAGGGGGAAGCCAACCTTTGGTGGGAGGCTCACCAGGGTGGGGCTAGAACAGATGTGGTAGCATGGGAATAATTCAAGAAGGTTTACTTTGAGAATTATTTCCCTACAAGTGTGCGAGGGAGGATGGAGATTAAGTTCTTAGAACTTAAGTAAGGGACATGACGGTTCCCCAAGATGAGGACAAATACAATTGGCGAGGTTTATTTCACATCTAGTGAACACGGAGGAGATGAAGACTCGTAGATTGGAGCAGGGCCTGAAACCCTAGCTCTATAGTAGGATTTTGGTGTTCTAGAGTGTTTCCTATGGGATCATTCTGGAGAAGGTAATTATAACAGAAGGTGGCAGTGAAGTGTAGACTTAATACCACAAAGAGAGGAAGAATGAAAGCAAGGGAGAGGGAGAAACCAAGATAGAGAATGCCAATGGCAGTATGTCAAGAAGAAAGAATTATAACTCCAGGAATACTGGAGTGGGACAAGGGGATCCTAAGTGTAGGATCAGAGTGTATAAAACAGATGGAAAGACTCATCTAGGAGTCTGTCTGAAAGGGGTTAAGAATATTTTTAAACATTAAGATAGAGGAGGAGGGATTAACTTTAGTTAAATCATATGCGTGAAAATTATTTCATGGATAATCGAAGTGTATCAGTAGATAAGTACTGTTCATGTTGAGAGAATTAGAGGAAATTCTCGGTATGAATGGGTTGATTTACCATAGAACTATAATAAATAGTTATAAGAAAAGTCTGAACCTTCAGTTTTTCAGAAAACACAAGGTAGTAATTTATGATAATAAAACACAGAGACGTCTTGTTGCCTCACCTGGACGTAAGTTAGTAGGATGTTAAAGAAGAGGATGAGTCGTTACGGTTGCGTATCGACTATCGTAATAGGAGTAAGTTAGTAGTTAAGAGTAAATACCCATGGCCCAGGATCGATGATCTATTTGGTCAGTTGAGAGGGGCAAAGAATTCTTATAAAGATAGATATATGTATGGGGTATAGTCGGTTGAAAGTAAGGAAGAAGGAGAAGATACCTAAGATGACATTCAGAACACGTTATAGTTATGACAAATTCTGGTTATGTCATTTAGGTTGACTAATGTACTGAAGTTAGATTTGTCGTAAGGAGCGTCGAGTAAGTCGGTGATAAATTGATAGGCACCCTTGTGAGATGCTATGGTTGAAGGTACCATTAGCGTCACAGGATTTAAAAGAAAGGTTGATTAAGGCACCTGTATTATCTTCATCAAATGATACGGGGAATTTTGTAGTGTATCTCGATGTTCGCATTAATGACATGATTGCATGCTCTTATAGCATGGCAATGTCAGTGTGTATGCGATATGTCGGTTAAGGATTATAAGAAGGTCTATCCTACTTATGATCCAGAATTGACAGCAGAAGTTTTAAATTAAAACTCTAAAGATAATATTTATACTGGGAGAAAAGTGAGATATACACAGACTCTAAAAGTCTGAAATATATCTCCACACGGAAGGAGCTGAATATGCAGTAGAGAGAGGACTGTGATATCTTATATCATTCAGGGAAGGTAAACGTAGAAGCTGACACACTAAGTTGGAGGGGTATTGAAAGTTATCAATATTAACGACTCAGAATGAGTTAATAACGGAAATGGCAAGGTCAAAGTTAGAAGTTAAATTACGGAATGAAAGGGCAGAAATGTTTTGCACAAGATGGACTCAATCCACGATGATGGAATGAGTTACATAAGTACGATTAAGTACCGAGTTGTACAAGCGAATAAAGAAGATGATGCAAGATAAGTAGAAGACTAAGTATAGTCTTATTTTGGAGGAGGAATTTGAGTTCCATATAAATTCGAGTTAAAAGGATAACTGGGATGATATAGAGATCGCGTAATGTGTTAATAAGTGTTTAACTTCCAACTCAGATTATTGATAGGAAGTGATAAGTCATATGAATTAAGATAATACCTTCGGTGAAGGTGAAATGGAAGAACCCCAATTTCGAAGAAGCATTGTGGGAACTCGAGATTAAAATAAAGGAAAATTTTTCTCTATGGTATAAGTATGATTAGCGAGATTCTGGGGACAGAATCCTTATAAGGAGGGAAGAGTGTAACGCCCCAGAAAATCGGATTTTTGAGAATTAAATTTTTTTTTATTAAATGAATTTAATTGATTATTTATGGAGCAAGCTAATCGAACGTCGTTCTATGACCTAGAAATGTCAGAACATCGTAGGATTTTGGTTACGTGGTAGAATTAAAGTGTTTGAATTTCCAAGACGAAAATAAAAGCTTTTCGAGAAATTTTCTGAAAAACACTATTCACGCATTTATGCTCGGGAATTATTTTTGAACTTCTGAGAAATACGTAATGATAGAATATCGATGTGAGATAGAATATTCAATAATATTTCAGTTATGGAAAACGTAATATTTCGCCTGTGGACTTAAAACCTAACGTTTAAGGAAAATGATTTACGAGAAGGAAATGTAATGCGAGTAATGGATTAAGCGATGATCGTATACTACGTAAGTATTATACGTTGTAATGAATACTAGTATGATACGAAGTATTATACGAGTACGTATGAATAATGGTATGTCATATATGTGGAATAAGTATACGAGCTAGAATACGAGAATTATACGTGATTATACTTTATAAGGCTTTAAGCCAATTCTAATGAATTTGTAGAATTGGTAGGATATGTTAAGTATTATGTGAGCTAAGTATTGAATGTAAGTATAATACGACGTATTGTAATATCATGTATGAAGAATGAGATAACGTATATTAAGAATTAATATACGAGATAGCATACAAAGATTATACGTGGGGTATAAATGTTAAGTTACGTAATTTAAAGGGAATGGACTTGTAGGTTTATAAACTTAATAGTAGGAGTCCAATATAATGTGACAATCAAGCCCAAGTGTTTGGTATATCATGAGTCCAAATCATGTAGCACAAGCCCATTAAGGAAGTAGTTGGATGAATTAACCAAGCCCAATGAATTAGCCATGATCCATGGAGCAATTCAAGTGTAAAGTGGGTAGACTTGATGGGTAAACAAATTGTGTGATTAGCAAGAGACTTAATGACTAAGCAATGGATAACTTAAGTGGTGAGCAAGTGACTTGGTGGCTAAGTAGAAGTGGTGACCAAGTTAACTTAATTAGGAAGTAATGAATAGTAAGGAGGTGGATGGCCTTTTGACCATTATACCATCATCTAGGATTTCCTATAAATAGAGAGCTTGGAGTTCATTTTGTGGTTGTTTCATTTTCATCCAACTCCTCTCATATATTAGTGACTTATTTGGTTGAGAGAATAAGCACTTTCCTTGTTAAGCTTTCCACCAATAAACTTATAGCTTATTGGTTAGAGATAATAAGTTAGCAAAAGTTATATTTGGAAGTAAGAAGTAAGCACAAGAAAGAATCAAGTGATCATCAAAGAGTAAGTGTTCTTGAACCATGTTTCTCTTTCTTTTCTATTGTTAGCGAAGGGGGTATTGGTAGAGCTAACATGCTAAGAAGAGGTTGGAATAATGAATCAAAGGGCTTAAGTCATAATAAGCCGGATAAGTCATGAATAATCTATTCGTAATCATATAGGTTAAGACCTTGTGAAGAACACTAATGAATGTATAATAACTTGTAGGAACTTGTAACATGGTTACATTAATGAAGTTAGTATGATAATAAGAAGCATGAATAATGGATCAAAGTCATCATCCATAAGAAGTTATATGAAAAGAAGACATAAGTTATGAGTATTGAAAATATAAGTAATTCATATTTTCATAAGTTCTAAACTCACAATGATCTAGTAATAACTTATCATGAATATAAGTTAACGAAGCATTTGTGTCAAGATGATAGTATAATGGATTGAATCCAAGTGAAATGGTTTAAAAATCTCAAGTAACGAAGTTTCGCCGGAATTTGCACTATTAGACGACGATCGTCGAATTCGTGAAATTCTCGGAATGAAAGTCGAATTTTGATATTGAGTTTGGAAACGTTGGTTTTCAATGGAAACAAGTAGTATTTGTCATAATAGAGTTGCGGACTCGAAAATGGCCAGATTCCGACTTAGAACGAAGAGACAAGCGTTGAACGTTCACGAACGTTTATCGTTTTCATTGAAAATGGACGAATAGGTGAATTTTTAGCAAACGAAATCGAATAGATAAAATTCTTGAATGATCATGTAGATTACATAATTTGTGAACCGTAGGCTTTTGAACGAGCCAATTCGGACTTATAACGAAGAAGTTATGCGTCCGGGAAGTTCACAAAATTTCAAAACTGAAAATTTTTCTGGTGCACAGCGGCGCCAACCCAAGGCAAAATAGGTCACGCCGCAGCGCAGAGCATGGCCGGGCAAAGGTGAAACCTACTGAAGAGTCGCACCGCGGTGCGGCAATTATCAAAGGGAATCGCGCTGCAGCGCCGAGTCCGATTTCCAAGCCCTAAAGGGCGACGCCGCAGCGCGGCACAAAGAAGAAAAGATGGCGCCGTTGCGCCAACACTAGGGTTTGCATAGAGAGGATTGTTTATGAAGATAAAAAGAGAGGTAATGAAGTAACATAGACCTAATGAACATGAAGTAACATTGTTAAGTCATGATTAAACCCCAAGTAGGATCACTTAGGGTTAAGGAAAGTCGATTGAAGATGAACGCAAATGGTATGCAATAAACGTACTTAACCAAGGACGATTAAAATGTCGTTTAATAATGTAAGAACATTAGTAAACCGTAAGGAAAGATGATTAACTCGAGCCGAGTTGTATTAATGATATAATTTCACTTAAGTGTTATAAGAGAACGAAGTTGGTAAGAATGATGTAAAGAATGACGGAAAGCCGGAACCCGTAAATAACAAATCTAATTAAGGGATTAGATTGAGAAGAAGGGTAAGATTCATTAGGAGCTATGTAGGTTCATTCATAACCTAATATGGTATGTTACGTGATTATGTGTTGTAGAGACTGTAAAGACTCAAGGGAAACGTATTTATACTGTAGCAGACGTTGAAGGCAAGTTTTTCCTAAACGCTTGTCTAACCTTTGTGTTAGCCAGGTTTTCAAATGATTCAAATTATGAGATGCATGTATGGTTTTGAAGAAAGAATCGATGCAAGTTTTAGCTCTGCTAGACTAATCTTGATAGATTAATTGAACTGTTTACAAGTCTTTCAATATAGAATTGCTAACGCTATCCTACGCCAACTATTTGGTACGGATTCAAGGTAAGCCTGAATATGTATAAACAACTGTTTCTTCATCGAGTATTCGATGGGCACGTGAGGTTTCCACAACTTAAACGTACACACGTTTAATGGATGTAGTGTTGATCAACATAGAGTACTATGAGCTGATCACTCAGAAGTGCTCGTAAGCTATGCCGGACTTACGGACTTCGTGTCGGGTCGTCCTTTTCAAAGAAACTATAAGACGTTCACGTCTTGAACTAGAATTGATGATTCATGGAATATTGTTATTGTAAAATGTTTTGAAGGAAAAGAAATGCTATTTTAAGTTATTGATAGTACTTCATAACTATCATCCAGTTATTGAAGATATACGATTCTTATGTTTCAAGCATGCTTTTAAAAATAAAATTGTTATACTTGCTGAGCTTGTTATGCTCATTCTTGCTTGAACCATATGAATGCAGCTTAAACGATACGACTAAGGGATTCGACAAGGATAAAGTGAAGACTAAAGCGAGCTTGTAGACTACCTATGTAATAGTATAGGTTTGTAATGATAATATGTGATATTATGACAAGAACAAATGTAACGGTTATAACGAACCTGGGGAATGGTAATATTATTTTGGTATATATATGAGACATATTCGTTCTTTTGAGGCATTTCAATTGAATGTTTGTGTGAACTGCAGCACCATGGAGCACCATCTATCGGGTTGAAAGAGACCCGGATTTGGGGGCGTCACAATATTCCTAAGCTCTGATGCCAACTGTGACACCTCAAAAATAGGTCCACACAACCCATTCTGAGTCGCAAAATACATGGTACAAAAAATAACTATAACTTCATTATTACAATTGTCGTGCAAAATATGACAACACATAAGATATTAGTTTAAATACAAATACTGTCTTCTAGACAATATCCAAGCTCAAATAAGTCCTCATTATAATTATTTATACACTATTTTATAAAATAGTGAGGACTGTTAAAATAACTGACTTAAAACATCACTCCACACCCCAACTAGTTCCATCTATATTCTCGTCTCCTTAGAAGAAAAATATAACAAAAAAGAAAAGGGTGAGCTCAACTAGCCCAGTAAAAAATATTATGACTAAGATAATATATAACAAATTATCGTTAGCCTTCAATAAATCAGATAAAATATAATGAACAACAAGTTTTATATCAATATTCGTAGTGGAAATAACAATTCATTATAAGAGTTAAGTAGAGAATGAAGATTACTATCTTCTATGATTTAAAAGTCTATTATCAATATTTTATCCATGTAACATCAATCAATATAGATCATGAATCAAATATTCATCTTTGCACTACGGGCCAAAAATATTCCTTCATATCACTAGTTGGTCATGTTCATCTCAACACCTATCCATCTTTGCACCACGGGCCAAAGATATTGATCACGTAATCATTCATCTTTGCACTACATGCCAAAGATATTCAGTTATATCATCATTTAGGACTGAGAATGATGAAAAGTATTTTTAGGAAACGAATCAAGTGAGATTAAAAGACAAAGATTAGGGATTCGTACTTTGATTTATCCAAGTTCAAAAATACTCCATAATAAACAATTGTGGAACAAAATTCTAGAATGAAGACCAAAATATGGATACAATCAAAGATAGTAACCATAATAAACAGCTTGGACAAAGAAATTTTTTTTATTTTTTTTGTGAATAGTACCGTATATGTGAATAGTGTCATATACGTGAATAGTAACCCCGACAGAAAAGGTAACAATTTCATAAGAAAAATCAAACTTCGTGAATAGTACTAAATTAATGAATAGTTCCGTATACGTGAATAGTGTCGTATACGTGAGTAGTAACCTCGACATGAAAAGGTAATTTTTTTTTATTAAAATTCATACCAATATTTTGGCATAATGATATTGAACGAAATAACATCATTTACGAAAAAAATAACATCCATTACCTCAAAAGAATTATACTTCTAGCTGAAATATCGGATATAATATTGAAGGAAACTTGCACTAAATAGAAACACTCAAGATATCTAAATACTTACAAAAATACGCTCGATATTATAGAGAGAAAACTTCAAATTCTGGTATAATTTTCAATTCTAACCTAAGCACCCTATTTATAGAAAAATACTTAGAACGCCAAAGCAGACTAACCTACTACCGGTGGCTTTAACCCATTGCTATTCACGCACACCACACTTGAAATTCAGTAATTTTTTCCACAACAACCAAAAGTGGGGCCCACCCATGTTTTTAATAAAAATATATATTTTCAAAACTTCAATAATTCATAATAAATAACCATTTTATCAGAAAAATATGAATCTTAGGTCCATTCCATATAAAATTGAATTCTCTACAACTTTGTAGAAAAAAGTTTTCCCAAATTCAAAACAGAAAATGACCGAAAATCACATACGGATGATTTTTAATACCTCCATTCTGACAAAATACTGATAAAACACCTCAGAATTAATTCTTTCATTTATATCCATATAAAACAAATATTTCCTTATCATATAAATCATTAATTAATTATTTACAAATAATATTACAGAATCACAATAATGACAACTAAGTCGTTCTTAGGAAAGAGGGGACTTTTCGATAAGGATTTCTCCTTACTGGCGCGCAATTAGGTGACCAAACCCCTTTTCTAGACAGAACTTCCTTAGACATTCCTAATAATGCTATCTAATAATATTATTCAAATAATATAAATTATTAATCTGATAATGGGAAATACTGTGTAGTGACAATTATTAAAACAATAATAATATAAAATATCAACGTAACAATTATTGAATAAATAAAATAAAATATTAAATAGTAATTACTTTAACAATTATTGAGTAGTGCCTTCTTACGTAAGAATCAATAATCCAAAAAATACTGTGTAATACCGTGTGCAACTGTACAACCACGCGCATTATTGTACTTTAACCACCAGGTATTCCAACAGTGTTAACGGTAACAACTACGCCGTTGTTTATAAAAAAACTCATACTTGTCGTTTTCTTCATCCGATAGTTTTCTGTTATGGGGCCAACAAATGGCAGCACCATCGTACAAATATTCCACGACCAAATGAATATTCTCCGACAACAATGAATATTTTATAACCACTTGCTTAGTTAAAATATTTACGTATTTTACCCATAACTAACCACATTAATCAAATCCACCCCTTACTATTTCAAAATAATGAATAGAGTAAATTCAATTTTATTTATAAAAAGTTGAGGTCTTACAGAGTAATACTAGCAGGACCACTTCAGGAGTGAGGAGGAGGACTTCTGATGTGCCTCGACCCCGTTCAGTCAGACAGCCTCATCGTTTGGTGGAGGTGGTGATTCGTCCTATCCGGGTTGCGGTACCGGATGTTGAGGACGAGGAGGAGGATGTACCGGTTGTGGCCCTAGCTCCTGTTGCACATGCTCCCCATAGGGATTTTCCAAGCATTAATGTGACGATTTCGGATCTTCTGGGTGATTTGAGTCGCCACCCCTCAGTTTACTTGCAGGCAAACGAGGTAAACACTGGATTTGATCTTCCTTTTTCCTATTGATGAGGAGCAAGGACTCTGATGTTGACTTGATTTTGTGTTGTAGGTTCCCGGCTTTACGCAGCCTCGAGTGAACTAGTTCAGTATACACTCCTTATATCAGGCTCTTCATCCTGATTATCGAGGGATTGTGCATGGTTGGGGCTTTGAGGCATTCTTTTCCATCCTCCCCTGCCGTTGTCCCTGGGGTTATCTAAGGACATTGTCTGAGTGCTAGTTTCACCAGATTTAGTCTCTCCATTTGCTGACCTACGAGGTGATGATGACACCGATGGATTAACGATTTATCACCGACACAGAGTTTGGAGGGGCACCAATGCCTTGTACGGCGAACATTACCCTGACTGCCGTCAGATCCTTAATAGAAATTCTGGCTGAGGCGCTCAAGGGCAGGACAGTTCCTACAGGTCCTTTAAGCGTAGATCCTATGAGTGGGCTATTGAGTGAGCCCATACCTGCTAATGTGAGAGTCAGGGATTATTCCTGGTTGTCATCAGGGGTTGTTTCATAGTGAACAACTCTTCCACGGTGTCATTCGCTTTGATTAGTGCCACGCGAGAGGTGAACTGTATTGGAGAGTATGATTGGGGCTCCTATACCTTTGCCTATTTCCTCAGGGGAATGTGCATGCGTTCGCAGGGCTTGACAGAGGCTTGGCTAGGATTTTACCCGTTTCTGCTGGTGAGTATTTCTCTTTTGATTTTCCATGTACAGGTTAAGAGTGTTGACTGACAGCAAATGTTTGCCTTTGTGTTGGCAGTTTTTAGCCTATGAGAGGCTCCCATATTTACGTCCCATTAGCTTGTTAGGTTTAGATACCTATCCACGAGGACGGCGATGGCATCACTACATTTTGGCAGAGGTTCCTGTAGCTGAGGGTTTCGCCCATTGTCGCTTATAGTTTGATTTATTGATAGCTGATGCCATCACTTGGGTTCCCTATCCTGGGGAACATTTGACAGTTAGCTTTGAGGATGGATACCCGACTGATGTCGAGTATATGATATCCACCCGCTAAATTCCTCTCCTCACAGATGGAGGATAGGAGCTCTATTTAGGAGAGCGTACTATTAGGAGCACCACATGAGAGATTTGTGTACTGATCTTACGTCCTGCCAGGCGTTATTGGCCTATGTCGCAGTCGTCGGTTAGTGATATCCCATTAATAGGCGTTGACGACTTTACTTTGTCAGAGGGTCCGTTCACTCAGGAGGCATTCTACCACTGGTTGTCCCCTCGTACCATCGGAAGCCAGACCCGTGCCACTCAATTTATGGGGGATATGGTTCCTGGATCTGTGATGATGACATATTGGATGGCATACGTCCGAGATCCTGCTCATTTGATGCAGATTGATAGTTTGACCCGGCAGTTGGACTGGGAACATTTTTTTATCTAAAATTTGGGCAGAGATCCTTCGGAGGCGGATACTTTTAATCCTTCCAACTCGAGGGTTGGCCCTTCAGATGACCCATATGGCTTCGCTGGTGCATATCCTCCCTTATATAGGCCTGACATCCCTCTTGGCGGAGATCCAGTGACTTAGGAGGAGTTACATCAGGTGGATAGGATTGATGATATAGACATCAACACCATTGACTTCTTCTGATGTATATTCTCTCTATATCTTTTAATTGTCCTCTGTTAGATATTGGATGGCTATGCCCCATTCTCGTTATATCTTTTGATAGGCCTCTGTTAGTTGTAGGGCGTCTGTGCCCCATTTCCTTGTATTTTTCAGCTGTACAGAAATGATGTATTTAGATGATGATGTACTTAGGAATGTATGTATGTTTTTTTTCCATTCCCTACACCATATTACCATCTATTATTTGTCATATATGTATTATGTCATGCATATGTATGTCCAGATTATTCAGCATTGACCCTTGGATGGTCTTATGATACGACCCACACAGATGTCTTCCTCGACAATTAGCCGCATTGATCACACCCCACCAGTATTGGTAGTTTCACGTCTGAGATCCTGGTACGATAGTTTATCACCTTCAGACATGGTGATTGTAGATTAATTGTTGTCGCATTCTATGACCCTCCTAATGTTCCAGGTTCCATTGGGCTTTGTAGAGGGCATGCTGGAGCACTGGGTACTGGATAGGCAAGTTTTTTAGTTTGAGACCCAGGAGTTGACTCCCACCATAGAGGAGTATGAGCGATTGACGGCTTTGCCATTGGACAGGCCTTGCGCTCAGATGGCTATCGGGGATATGAGCCAGTAGTTCATAACCCTCACCAGGTTGAGTTGTAGAGTAGCACATGATGAGATTACATCCAGGCATGTAGTGTACCAGGATTTTCTGATAGACAGATTTGGCTCACTGGACAGTTATACGCAGCATTCTGAAGATTTCAACACGTCGAAGGATCAGTGGCGTGTTGCCAAAGTATATACACTCGTGATGTGCGTAGTGGCCTATTTGTACATGCCACTGTACATGGATCATCTGGACATCAGTATCGTTAAGGAAGTGAGAGCTCTCAGGGAGGGTTATACCATTGTACCTGTAATAACCGTGAATTTTAAGTCACTATATATGTATGTACATTATTAATATTTAAAACTTTGTGTTATATAGTGATTTAATATGTGATAACATATGTGAAGCGGTGCATGGGTCAATTAACATGTATGCTATAGTTATGGATATATACATTTATAGGTTTCGTTAAACATGAAAGCTTCGTAACCTAATTATACCTTAGGTGAGACAATTAAATAATCTAAGGGTTATGGTAATAAGGAGAGGTTAGTATTTAATATGTATACTAACTTATGTGGATAATCTTCTTACTTCAAGTGACTAATAATTTTAAACCTAATTTTTGTGAAACTAATTAAGTTATAAGCTAAAGTCACATGTATAGGTAATTAAATTTCATAAGATTAGGAATGGAAATCCTAAATAATCAAATTGGGTAACATATATTAAAATTGTTAGACTGTGTTTATTACATGGCCCAAAACAATTAAGGAGGAAGCCCAAATGAAATAAAATGTAAACCAATACTTAGCCCACTTGATTAAAGGTATTGTAGAAATTTGATTACTCAAAATTGGGCATTAAAAATAAAAGCTAAATGGAGGCTATTATGGGCTAGAGGGACCGGCCACTTAAGGCCTTTTAAGGCAACTAATTAAGCTAAGCAATGTCCATAATTAGTAACTCTTACACACAAGTACATAGTTGTCAAGCTCCCATTGGTTACAAATCTACTTAGCACCTTTAATCACATGATTAGGCTCATTTGAAAGAGATAAGGTGAAGCCTTTTATCTAAGGGGCAATAAGAGTATGGGGGATATTAGTTAATCACCCCATTCATTTGCTATATCATTTGTATTTATCTTATTCTCCTTCTTCTTCTTTTCTCCCAAGCTAGCAACTTTAAAAGAGAGAAAAGAGAGAGAGAGAGAGGTTCAGCTACTGAGAGAGAGAGAGATGAGTGCTAGTTTGTTCATGCATCCTAAGTTAATCACTTACTTTGGTAAATCAAGGAAGGTTGTCATTAAATCAAGGTATAACTTACCCTTCATTTTCTTCTTCTACTTTATTTTATAGCTTGAGTTTTGTTGGAGTTATGAACAAATACTCAAGATACCCTAGTCCTACATATCATCATGTATGGAACTAAGTATCTTGAGTGTTAGATCAAGGGCTTAGAGGAAGAATATGAGCATATGTTCTCCAAGGGTGAAAACTCTTATTTTCTTCCACTAAATCTTGTGTAACTCAAATTTTCCAACTTAGATTTGTGATCCGTCGAAGGGGGTGATAGATACATGAGTTATCTAGTAAACCCAAGTGATAGAACACAAATCTAGCAAGTTTTGAAACCTTTGGGGCTGTTTTCCCCAAAACAGTCCACTTGGAATGTTAAAGGTTCAAAAACACTAAAATAGCTTCTATCCTCTTTTTCTTGGGACTGTTTCGGATAGTTACATATCTTTTAAAAATCTGAGATAAATTACAGAGGTACCTTGAGAAGTTATCTACATGTAGGAAAAAGAACGGACACGTTTTGAGTTATAGATTGTGCATAATGATTATTTCCGTGAAGGACTCCTAAATATTTACCTTCGAATATCTCACTGTGTATACACTGGAAAATTCCAAAAGTTTTACAGTAGGTTCATATATGTTAGAAGAGCATACCCTTAAAATTTTAGATTTTTCTGAACAAAACTCCATTTATGAAAAATGAAGCAAGATCCGAGTGGTTTGGAAACTTTAAAAATAGTAGATCATTTTTTAAAATTCCAGAAAAATTTGGGGATCCTTGTAGGTTCATATTCTGTCAAAATCCAGAAGATGAGAATTTTTAGAATCAGTTTGTTATTTTTCCTAAAAATAATTAAGTTATGAATAAAAGGAAATAAATAGTTAAATGATGTCTTTAATAAGAAAAATGTGATTTTTATGCTTGAATACTCATAATATATCATATCCTGACTATCTTAGAGTACTTTGGTAATTTATGATAAGAAATATTATTTATGACATTTTACGGATATTAAATAAGAGGTTTAATAAAGGGTGAACAATTAGAATAAATTGTTTATTAATCTAATAAATTATTAAAATATTATTATGATATTAATAATATCATAATATGATATTGATAAGTAAATAAAAATATTAAGATTAAAATTTCTTTAAAATATTCTTAAATGGTTAATAATATTTGATTTTAGCATTAATAAATGATTAAAGTATTATTAAATGATTATTAATATTAGATTAAAAGATTAATCTTAGATTAAAATATTATTAAAAGATTATTAATATTAAATTAAAGTATTATTAATAAGTAAATAATAATATTTGAGATTAAATAAAATGTTATTAAAATTGTAATAACATTAGTAAATGAATAAAATATTATTAAATGATTAATAATATTAGTAATGGAATAAGATTTTATTAAATGAATAAAATATTAGTAAATGATTAAAAGTATTGTTAAATGATTAATGATACTAAAGCATGAGTAAGATAGTATTAAGGTAATAATATTGAGGCATAATAAAAATATTATTAAGAGGATTAATAATATTAGTAAGGTATTAAAATATTATTGAGATGTTAATAATTTTAGTGAGTGAATGAAAGTATTATTAGGGAACTAATAATACTAAGAGGTGAATTAAATATTATCAAGATTAATAATATTAAGTTGTTATCTAATAGTAACATTATCAAGACAGGATAATGTTTATAAGAACTAAATGTAATGTATAATATTTATGTGATTACATAATCTAATGTTATACTATGACTAATTGAAAGATTAACTATTGGTCTCTCAAAGGAAGATAATTTAACTGCATAGTGGATATAAATTAATTGTGTAGCCGTAATCTATAGACGAGGCAAGTTTCCTAACTCAAACTCGAGTTATTATTTTCAAAGCATATTAGTGAATAATTATTGATGATTATTTACATCTACAATGATTATTGAAATTCACACTTTGTGCAATTGAATTCCTATTCTACTATTATTGAACTGTGAATTAAATTAAAGTTCTTCATTCATGAACTGTTTATGAGATAGATCTATGCTAATTGTATCAGCTAGATCAAGCATGTTTAAATTTGTTAAATCAAATGTATTTTAAAACGATGTTCTTATTAAATTCATATGATAAGAACTCTTGACTGAGAAAAGGACGAATTTGATTAAGGCATGATATCAATGCCGGATTATTAAGTGTTTATGCATAAATCACGGGGTATGAAAGGCTGATCCCCTTGAATACCAAAACTTATTAAGAGGTCCAGTTTAAATAACTGAGAACCTTGGCAAATGTTCATGGTTATTTCAAAACCACTCAGTACACGTTATTCAATTGTTGATTATTAATTTATGTTCCTTCACAATCTTATACTATTGGTGAACATTAAAAGTGAAACTTCTTTCTAGTCATGATATATCTCCCTTGTATATAAACTTACTAAGAAAATTAGTTGCTTACCCTTGCTATATCATGACATTTATTTCAGTTAAGCCTGAAGGATCCAATGCGAAAGACAAAGGCAAGGGCAAGATCCAGGAATAGTTTAGAATGAATATTAATTATTATTATATGATGGAATTTCTTATGTAAACCTTTTGTAATATGAATGGTGTGTTTAAGTTAAGGTTAAGAAGACCTTGGGACCATGTTATGAAACTTTATTATAATGAATAACGTATGGTTATTATCTCCGTAATAGTTATAGAATGCTTATGATGATGGTAGATCGTGAGCACCGAATCTGAGGTTAGAGAACCTGGATTTGGGGGCGTCACAGGTTGGTATCAAAGTCGCAGGTTATAAACATTAGGAATGCGAAACCTAGGATATAACCTTAGTAGAAAATTCTTATAGAGTATGTTAGGAGATGGATTGTGGAAATTCATCGAGTTTGTGTTGTACTCAATAAAATATTATTTCATTTTATCAATGAATATATTTTAATGTGGTACTAATGTTGTTTTGATTGTTTATTGTGGTCATAGGATGGCTGGCGAGAGTCAAGACAGCTATTCAGTGAATCAAGAGTCGAGGGACTCTAGTAAGGAGCCCATGGAGCATGATCTGATAGGAGATTTGCTGGCAAAGAACGTTGAGCTAGAGGTTAGGGCTGAGCGAGTGGAGGTGCAGAACCACACCCTCCAGATTTCAGAGCAGCAGTACAAGGACACTGCTTACCAGGCACAGGCTGAGTTAGCCGAGTTGTGAGGGAGGTTGGAGCAGAGAGAGCTACAGCTAGGACAGTTGAGATGTGACACCCCCAAATCTGGGTTACCTGACCCCCGAGTTTGGTGCTCACGATCCACAATATAAATAACATTTAATTACCCATTTAATTATAAATAGTAACATACACTTCATTAACTGATATAGTTAATACATTACCCCAGGTTTTCTAACCTTAACATTATAAACATACCCTTTAGTTATACAAAAAGGGTTCACAAATACAACATAATAATAATGTTCATTACACTATTCCAGCAATACGCCTTTGCCTTTGTTCTTCTCAACACCTCCAGCAACTTCGTTCCTAGCTTAAATGTTTTATTTAGCAAGGGTGAGCAACAAATTTGTCCCGCAAGTTAAGATATACAATGAATGTATAAGAATCAGAACAACAGACTATCTATGTTGATAGAATGACATCAAAGTTCAGGGAACTTTGAAATAGCTGAACGATTCATTCTTCTCTAACCAAACTTCTCGCAACCTATGCAACACGATAACGAAAGAATACAATGCTTTCAACGTTTTTACGATATTCTATTGAATAACAATTTAGAAATACTCTCCAGAGTTTATACTGAATGATCTTAAATGATCATGAAATTCTATTCTCGAGTAACTATCAAAGATTTACTTTGATATACCCAAATAACAAGTTGAAAATATTTTCCAGAGTTTATGCTGAGTGATCACAAAGGATCTAGAACTTCACTTCTCGAGTAACTATCAAAGATTTGACTTTGATATACCCAGGTGTATCAGATAACCATAAAGATTAAATCATACCCCTCTGCAAGCATATAAAATGATCAGCATTAGTATACCCTATATTATGTATAATACTTAACAGTGCACATTGGCCGAATATATGACCTAAAATGTTCCCTTTATATAAAAGGTTGGTCTTCTCAGTCTTACAAACAGAAGTTGTATTACAATAACGAAATACGATGATTTCAATTTCTAATCTAGTCTCTTCTCTTCTCGAACCTATCAAGTTTACTTTATCGATCTAGCCGAAATAATTGGCATTGATCTATCAATAATAATTGAATTCTCTTCTCTTCTCGAACCTATCAAGTCCTAACAAATATTCGTCTAGCCGAAAAGATTAGCTAAGACATTTCTCTACACAATTCGATAATATACAGGAATTATCTGTACTATCAATAACAGCTTCTACGAATATAAGTATTCAACAACAGATATTCTCCAATTATATATTCTCAGAATCACTAATTCAATTTGAATTAATAAACATGCACTAACTGCGAATAATCAACAATAAATTCTCGAACGTGGTCTAATTAACAATAATTAACCACCATAATAAGTGAACAGTATTAACTCAAGGTTGATTTAAGAAAACTTGCCTGATTCGTTGACTACTGCTACACAATTTAAGTTAACTTCTTTTGTAAGACCTATCATTAATAAGATTGGTCTTTCAATCAGCATATCATACTTTGTATCATAACACAACTACTTCATCAATCAATTATCTAACACTTAATCATATAATTAAATATTAGATAACACCTTATAACATTAGCATTATTATCATTCTTTGATAATTCTTTAATCACGATTCCATATACATTATGATTTAACACTCTAATCCAGCAACCTGGATTCTAAATCTAGTAACCAAATTGCCAATCCAGCAACCTGGATTCCAATCCAACAACCTAAACCACAATCCAGCTAAATGAATTCCAAATCTAGCAACTAGATTGCAATCCAACAAGCCTGGATTCACCACTCCATCAACCCAGCAAGCTGAATTCTAAATCCTTCAATTCAGTAAGCTTCTTTTCAATCCAGCAAGCTGGATTCATCAAATTTTTCAATCCAGCAAGCTGGATTCATTATCCTTTTTACAAAAATACCAAATCAACTTATTATTTTTATATCTTTTGAACAAACATATATACATATAATTCATACACAAAAAGTATTTTTTCATAATTTTCCAACTTCCTTTAGTATTTTCCAAAAATCATTTTTAGTTAATTCCTTAAGAAATTAGCTACCTCGTGCTTAACTCCAGAAATTCTCATCTTTTGACACAATCTTATTCGTGTTAACGTGACACTCCAGTTTAAATTTCATGGCCATCGGAGTTATAAAACTTCGGTTATAGAGATTTTTGTCAGAAAATCTCAAAATTGAAATGGTCATAACTTGGTCATTTGAAGTCAGAATGCGCTCATTTTTGGACAGGAGGTACTTAATACCATATATTTTCATGTCCCAAAAGGCCGGAATTTTTCGCACACACTAAGTGGCCGAAACAGCCCCTGGAAAGTTCTTCGCAGTTTACTTTTGAAAAAATTTCACTTTTCCTACTTTGTTAAAAATATTCCATACGAAAATCTACAACTCCTTTTTTAGTGATTCCACTTGGATATCTTAGAAAACTTGTCATATTATCCTCCCAAAGTTTTTCAAAATTTTTGGAATGTCATAAAAATGACGAAACTGTCCCTACACTTGACTGTCCAAAACAGTCTATTTTTCCATAGAAGACACAAAACTGTTTTTGCTAAATCAGTTGCTACGGACTGTGTACTTAACATTTATCAGTGCTACCACTTAGGTTTAGTATTTAACTTACATATCTAGCACCTTTCTTTGACGGATCACAAAAAGAAGGTATAGATCAAAAACGGCGGAAATCCAAAGTACATAGAAATTTTTAGGGATTATAAACTAGAAAAATCACTTTTCTTTACTTTTGATTTTTAACTAAAACAACACCCAATATGGGTATATCCAACCATGAAACACTCATAAACACATAGATCTAAGGTTTTAAACCTCAAGTTCATAACTTCATATTGTCAAAAATCAAATCCAACCAAAAAGAAAATTAGACTACATAAGTAGAAATTTTGTTATACCTTAGCTTTTCCTTTCTTCTCCTTCTAAAATATGAGATGGATCTTGGTTGTATGAAGATCAAAATCCCCTCTCCTTCTTCTCTTGGAGCTTCCGAATATGCTAGCTCTCTCTCTCTCTCTTCTCTAGTTTCTCTCTTTCTTTCTTACGTAATAATGAAATGAAAAAGATAAGACTTAGATTTAGTTTTGTTGGAAAAGTAAGTATAGATATATTTGATATATCTATCCCTAATCTACCAACATCTCTAGCACTTCTCTCTCCCACTCAATTACCAAGTGATTGCTTGCAAGCTTAAACAAACATGTTGGCAAAATAAATAAGTGACACATGGAAGAGTAGTTCACCCACTAAAGCAAACTATCATCACATTCATCCCCCTTTCTCTCTTTCTCCCATATCCGGCCACATGGTCTTATATTTCTTCAAATTTTGCTTTTCTTTTTATCCCTTATTTAACATGCAAAAGGTCCATAATATCCCCTCTCAAATGGGCTAAAAGTTGGGCCACTCAATTAATTCTTTTGGGCTACTAACTTTAGTTTCTTTTGGCCAAACACATAACATCTTCCAACACTTCTAACATTACCATTCCCTAATTATTTAATTAGGGTTTTCATTTCCTCAATTATAACATAATTCCTTACTCATGTACATTTATTTTCTTAACCCAATTAGACTTTTTATAATTAGGTTATAAAATTAATTAACCAAGATGTATAAAATAAATCTCATAGAATTAGTATATATTTTATATACTAACATTCTCCCGTATCATAACCATTACGTTATTCAACTTTTCATTCCTAATTTATAATTAGGTTACCTTAGCTTCTCTTATTTGTTTTATAATAAACAAATAAAAACAAACACATATTATTCATATGCAATTACTCACATATAACAATACACAAAGCCATAAAACTTTTTCACACAAAAATTTTTAAATCCATACCTTATTTCAAGTCTAGGTCTTATTATTCAACCTTTAATTAATCAAATTTATATTTTATAAATCTTATAAATTCTCGGGTTATCACATGAGAGATGAGTTGCAAGCTTTAGACATCGCCTTTATGCAGTTCAATGCTAAGTGGATGGAGCTGCCCTCCAGCAGTGAGAGCAGGCATTGATTTTTATCCATGTCTGATATAGTCCCACTTTTTGTTTCTAATAGGGACTATTTAGTTGTTGTAAATCATTATGCTTTGCTGTATGCATAGGATGGCAGTTAGACCCCAACTTTTATTTTGATAGAGGGGTATATGGTAGTGAATCCTCACTTTTTGTCCATTAGAGGATAGTCGGTGGTGGGCAGCTTATGCCTTGAGCGTTTATAGAAGTATACCAGATGTCTAGTTAGTTTGTATTAAAAGATTGGTATATGAATATAAATACATTATTATGATATGTGTTTGAAAAAAATTTAAATAGTAAATTGTCTATTTAATGTTATGTGAATCCAGTAAACTGATGTGGAAAATTTTCTTTAAAAACAAACTTAACCCACTAATCGGGGAGAAAGTCTTCCAAATCTTGGTAATTTAAAACTCTCACATAAAGAAAATGTGATTTTTCGGATACAGTAGCATATTACATGCTAAGTACTTATATGATAATAATACCCGAGTAATGTGTTAGAATTTTGTTTAATTAGATAATGTCGCCCAGACGTGTACTAAGGAACCAAGAGATCGAAGAGTCAGTTAATAATGCAACGGGAGCTCAACCAAACCCAATGCAAGACTTTGTCAACATGATGGCTGAAGCCATGAGGAATCAAGCTCAACCTGGGGGAAATCAGGCGGGAAACCAATTAGCCAACTTTAAGGACTTCAAGGCAGTAGGACCACCGGAGTTTAGAGGAACAACAAACCCAATAGAGGCCCAGACGTGGATGAAAGAGATTGAGAAGGCCTTCATTACTGCTAGAGTAGCAGAAGAATAGAAAACAATTTTTGCTACCTACTTAATGAAGGGTGAGGCTAACAATTGATAGGAGGCCAACCAGAACAAAGCTGCGACTGGAATCCTGACTTGGGAAGCATTTAAGAAGTTGTTCTTTGAGAACTACTTCCCTGAGAGTACACCAGCGAGAATGGAGATCAAGTTTTTGGAATTGAAACAGGAGAATATGTCAGTGTCAAAGTACGCTGCAAAATTTAATAAATTGGCCAGATTCGCTCCACATCAGGTAGACACGGAGGTGAGGAAAGCAAGAAGGTTCGAAAATGGACTAAAGCCGTGGATTTACAGTGAGGTAGCGATTTTACAAATCACGTCATTCTCAACTCTGTTGGAGAAAGCTCTTGTGACGCCCCCAAAATTAGGTATACATCACCCATCTTGGGTCGTCAGATACATGGTACAGAATACAAATACAACTTACTAATACAACTGTTGTGTACAATACGACAAAACATAACTGTGAGTTTGAATACAATTATTGTCTACTAGAGACTATACAAACTCAAAAGGAGTCCTCATTACAATTATTTTCACACAATTTAACAGAATAGTGAGGACTACTAATACTATCATCTGTTCCATCACTCCGTTCCCCGACTCGTCCCAGCTATATTCTCATTTCCTGAAGAGAACAGTGAAAGAAAGGGTGAGCTCAACTAGCCCAATAAGAAATATTATGACTAAGATAATGCAGAATAAATTATCATTAGCCTTCAACAGTGTTAAACTGATAAAATATAACGAACATCAAGTTTGACTGCAGCAGAACAAGCAATCCATTAAAAGAGTCAAGTACAGAATAAAATCTACTATCTTCTATAATTTAAAAGGTTTTTCAACACTGTTATCGCTGGGACTCATCTTAACAAAATAATCCACATCATCGAATCACCCCTGCACTACGGCCAAGGATATTCTTTAGTATCACGACAACAATTATCCATGCACTACGGGCCAAGAATATTTGTGTATTCATTAATGGTCATGATCATGCCAACAACTGTCCATCAATGCACTACGGGCCAATGAGGACTTTTACCACATCATTTGTAACATTACGGTCATGATTATACCGAATAATCCCTGGTCATAATCATACCAAGTCCATATATGCACTACAGGCCACAGATGACTTTTAACATTTTATAAACATGAGGATGATGACAATGTTATAAGAATTCAATAAAAACAAGTTCAAGAATTAACAACGGCCAAATTGTTAATATGATACTGCTTTGTGGAGTAAAATTCAAGAATTCTTAGAAGAATATTTTCATGAAAGATACTAGGTGAAGCGCAAATATCAAAGATATTCCACTAATTTCATGGAGTATAGAAGTCAAAGTTTTAACCAACTGAGTATAATAAAGAATAGAATAACAAAAGAAATCACCATGCATGCGATAGACCGCATAGACAGGTTATTCCAACATAATAATAAATAATAGAACCAGGTCCGGCGTAAAACACACAGACAGGATATTCCAACAGAATAATAATAAAGACGGAACCAGGTCCGACGTAAAACGCACAGATAGGATATTCCAACAGAATAATAATAAAGACAGAACCAGGTCCGACGTAAAACGCACAGACAGAATATTCCAACAGAATAATAATAAAGACGGAACCAGGTCCAGCGTAAAACACATAGACATGATGTTCCAACAGAATAATAGAAGAATGTCACCAAGTATAGGGTAGACCGCGTATACAGGTTATTCTAACAGAATAATAAGAAATTGAATAACAACAGTTCTCTTCATGAATAAGAAAGAATAACACCCTTTACCGTTTTAAAGAAGAACTGAAATAAGGAAGTAGTTAAGTAGCAGAATACTTTTCTTCTCTCTCTCTATAGTTTCTCTCTATAGTTTCTCTCTCTAGAGTTCAGTGAATTCGTAAGAAATAATGAAGGAATGAACTGCTATTTATAGAAAAATAGAATGCATAGTAACTAATCCATGAACGGTACAGATTGATTACTTTAATCTGACGGTCCATATTTAAAGAAAAATCTTTTAGATAAAATATAATATATTCTATTTATAGATTAACTTTAATAAAGTATTCTGTTTTATATAAAAAGATATTTCTGCTTTATTACATTAATAATACGAATAAAACAAAACTTCATTATCGCTAAATAATTCATATTATTAACTGACAATAATTGAATCAAACTGAGTGACTTCTCACATAAGCATTAATAATCAATATCGTGTGCTACTATGCAACCACACGTATTACTGTACTTTTACTACCGAGTAGTTCAACAGTATCAATGGTAAAACTTTCGCCGTTATTTTTAATAAAATATTTTTGTCGTTTTCTCAATTCGACAATAATTCCGTTGTGGGGTCCACCAATGATTGTGTCGTTGTACGAATATTCCCTGTTAAAACGAATATTCCCCAACCAATCGAATATTATATAACAACTTATGTACTTTACAAAATTTATAAATATTACCCACAACTATAACATTATATCAAATTAACTCCATAATATTCAAAAATGATATTTATAGAAACTTCATCTTTATTTATTAAAGTTATGGTCTTACAACCTCCCCTTCTTATGAAATTTTGCCCTCGAAATTAGGGTACGTACCTGGTATGTCGAGGAGGTAAGGATACCTTGACTTCATTTCAGATTCTAACTCCCAAGTCATTTTCTCAACATCGTGATTTCTCCACAAAACTTTGACTTGAGGTATAACCTTGGAGCGTAGAATATGTTCCTTCTTATCCAGGATTTGAACAGGAACTTCTTCATACGTCAAATCCTCTGCTATTTCGTCCAGTTCTAACTCAATAATGTGGTTCGGGTCTTCCACATATTTACGTAACATGGATATGTGAAAAACGTTATGAACATGAGACATACTTGGCGTTAAAGCGAGTCTATAAGCCACAGTTCCTACTCAATCGAGGATTAAAAATGGACCGATGAATCGAGGATTGAGCTTTCCTCTCTTTCCAAATCTCGTAACTCCTTTTCACGGAGCAACACGTAAGAACACATGATCTCCTATATCAAATTCCACGTCCTTTCGATGAAGATCAGTATAACTCTTTTGTCGATCTTGTGAGGTTTTTATACATTGTCGGATCATTTGAATCTATTCTGTAGTCATACATACCAACTCCAGTCCCAACAACGTTGCTTCACCCAACTCATCCCATCATACTGGAGAATGACACTTTCTTCCATACAACGCTTCAAATGGAGTCATGCCAATACTTGCTTGATAAGTGTTGTTATAGGAAAACTCCACCAATGATAAGAACTTGTCCCAACTTCCCTTAAAGTTAAGGACACAGAGTCTTAATAAATCTACTAGAGTTTGAATAGTCCTCTCTGATTGTTCGTTCGTCTGAGGATGATATGCTGAACTAAATCGTAAATTCGTGCCCATAGCTTTTTGTAAACTAACCCCAAATCGTGAAGTGAATCTTGGGTCTCGGTCAGAAACTATGGATACTGGCATACCATGCAGTCTTACAATCTCGTTTATGTATATACGAGCAAGACGTTCAAGTGTATAATTTTCTCATATCGGTAAAAAATGAGCAAACTTGGTCAATCTATCAATAATGACCCAAATCGCATCAATACCTTGAGAAACCTTAGGAAGACCGGTAACGAAATCTATGGTAATGTGCTCCCACTTCTATTCTGGAATTTCAAGTGGTTGCAATGGACCTTTTGGTACTTGATGCTCCGCCTTGACTCGTTGACAAGTTAGACACCTTAAGATAAACAGTGATATCTCTCTCTTCATATTGCTCCACCAAAATGTATGACAAAGATCATGATACATTTTAGTACTCCTATGATGGATTGCAAACGGTGTGTTGTGCACCTCCATCATGATTTCATACTTTAAATCAGGGTCATTAGGAACACAAAGTCTGGAGTTAACTCAAAGTATTCCTTCTTCATCGATTCTTGCTTCCGGCATAGCACCTTCTTGCACTTTCTTCCTCATACGCATCAGCTCCAGGTCTATAGGTTGAGCAGCTTTAACTTTATCGATTAAAGTAGGTTCTACTCGTATATTCGCCATCATCACATGGGTCCCTGGAGTCTTTAACTCTATCTCCGTCATTTATAAGTCACACAAAATGGGCCTTTGTGTTGACAATATCACACTCGTACTTGCATATGATCTTCTACTCAATGCGTCAGCTACCACGTTCGCTTTTCCAGGATGGTTTTGAATGGTATGATCATAATCTTTCAACAGTTCAAGCCAACGTCGTTATCGCATGTTGAGTTCCTTTTGAGTAAAGAAATATTTGAGGCTTTTATGATCCGTAAAGATCTCCACCTTCTCCCTATACAAGTAATGCCTCCAAATTTTAAGTGCAAAGACAACAGCTGCCAACTCTAGATCATGAGTAGGATAATTCCTCTCATATTCCTTGAGTTGTCTTGATGCATAGGCTATGACTTTTCTATGTTGCATGAGAATGCATCCCAACCCTTTGCTCGAAGCATCACTGTAGATGAAAAATCCCTCCGAGCTAGATGGTATTATTAGATCAGGTGCTGAAATGAGTCTCCTCTTGAGTTCTTGAAAACTCTTCTCACATTCTTCGCTCCAACCGAACTTGTATCTTTCTGAGTCAGCTGAGTTAGTGGAGTAGCGATTCGAGAAAATCCTTCCACGTATCTCTGACAATAACCAGCTAAACCGAGAAAGCTACGTACTTCAGTTACTGATTTAGGTTGCTCTCAGCTTTGAATAGCTTCAATCTTTGTCGGGTCAACAGATATTCCACGACTAGATACTACGTGCCCAAGGAATGCTACCTCCTCCAGCCAGAACTCGCATTTCTTCAACTTGGCATAAAGCTTGTATTCACGAAGCTTTTGGAGTACCAGTCTCAAGTGTTGCTCATGATCTTCACGACTTTTGGAATAAATAAGGATGTCATCAATAAAGACGACCACAAAGTGATCCAAATATTTCTTGAATACCCGGTTCATCATATCCATGAAGGCAGCTGGAGCATTGGTCAATCCAAAGGACATGACTAGGAATTCATAATGCCCGTACCGAGTTCTGAAAGCCGTCTTTGGAATATCCTCAGTTCTAACCTTCAACTGATGATATCCAGAACGAAAATCGATCTTTGAAAAGAATTGTGCTCCTTGCAACTGGTCAAACAGGTCATCAATACGTGGCAATGGGTACCTGTTTTTTATGGTGACATGATTCAACTCCCAATAATCAATACAAAGTCGCATACTTCCATCTTTCTTCTTCACGAATAGAACAGGAGCACCCCAAGGAGAAGTACTAGGATGAATAAAGCCAATGTCTAACAATTCCTGCAGTTGGATCTTTAACTCCTGAAGTTCAATAGGAGCCATTCGATATGGGGCTTTGGAAATGGGTTTTGTACCGGGTTCAAGGTCGATATAAAATTCAATTTCACGCTCTTGGGCTAAGCTAGGAAGTTCTTCAGGGAATACGTCTGGGAATTTATTAACAATAGAAATATCATTCAAAACTGACGTATTTTTGTTTAGATCCGTGACATGAGCTAAGAAAGCTTGACATCTGTTTTTCAATAAACAAATGGATTTATGGCTTGAGATGACAGTGATTGATTTTAATTGTTTGGTTGCTTGAATTCGCATAATAGGTCGATTAGGAATATGAAAGCTAACAACCTTACAAAAATAATTAATTTTTGCATGATGAGTAGTTAACCAATCAATCCCTAGAATCACGTCAAATGCAAGTATTTTTAATGAAATAAGATCGACAGGTAATGTGTGGGTACCAACTTGAACCAAACAAGACTTATAATCCGTGGATGTAATGAAGATTTCTCCCAATGAAGTTTCAACAAATAAGTCAAAGTCTAATTTCTCCGGAGTCAAATTTAATCGATGAGCGCAAGTAGGAGAAATAAAAGAATGGGTAGAACCCGTATCAAATAAAGTATAGACTTCGTTAGAGTTTATGGTAAGCTTACCCGTGATGACCTCATTCGGGTTCCTTGCTTTCTGGGAGGTCACAACAAACGCTCTCCCTTGTACTACCGGTTTTGACTTTTTTGGGACGGCCTTTGGTGCCTCCATCCTAGCTGAACTTATTTTTGGTAAACGACAAAATCGAGTTAAATGGCCTTCTCTTCCACAATTATAACATGCTTTAGATGGCATCACACAGTTTGGACTGATGTGCCCCTCCCATCCGCATTTGAAACATATGATAGGTGGTCATTCTCCTTCCTTAACAACGGGTGCTAGTGCTGACGTCTTTCCATTATTGTTGAATCTCCTTTTCTTGAAATGACCATTCTTATTGTTTTGGCCCTGATTACCACCGAAGTGGTTACCATTTCTGGCATGTTGATTCCCTCCACGCTTGTTGTCACCGCTTCGATGACTGCTCTCACTGGTATTATCATTTTACCGACTGCTCTCCTTTGGTTGCGTTGACTCGTTATCACGCTCCACTAACTGAGCCTTATTCACAACATCTGAATACAAACACAGTTTATGAGAAATAAGATGTTGACGTATCTCAGGTTTCAAACCTCGCAAAAACATTCACGTCATTCGCTCTTCATTATCCACCAAGTGGGACGCAAACCGAGACAACTCAACAAATTTAGCCTCATACTGCGACACGGTCATATTATTCTGCTCCAATTTGATGAAATCCACCTCCTTCATGTGTCGAACACTTTTGAGAAAGTATTTGTCATTGACCAGCTCTTGGAACTTCTCCCAAGACATCTTCAGTGCGGTAGGTTGAGTACGCTTAATCGATTCCCACCAGTAATCTGCCTCTCCTCGCAAGATAAAGGCGGCAAAGGGAACCTTTTGCTCCTCGGAGCATCCCAAGACATTAAATATCTTGGTGATCTGCTTTATCCATGTTTTCGCTATAAGTGGTTTTGGCTCTCCCTTAAACTCCGGTGGTCCCAGCTCCTTGAACTGTTTAGCGGTGACCGTCTGAGAGTTTTCAGTGTTTCCACCTACATTTTGAACAGGAGCCGCTCTCGCCTGCTGTTGCATGAACTGCATAAAGCTTCTGAACATTTCATCATTCATCATTTGGTCAATATTGTTGTTTGCATGAGGATTGTCGCCTTCCTGATGCACATTATCCCGATTATTGATATGCAATGAATCAATAGTCGCCTGTGCTCAATTGCTATTCTAAACATTCTCGGATGCCATTTTCAGATACTGCCACAAAACAAAAGTTAATTGATATGTCATATATTATCCTTATATTCTGACCGACCAATTAAATACCATGCAAATAAACTTAGGTAGGTCATACTAGCAAAGGAATTCCCCGTCTCTCCCCTCCTAGTTTTATTCTCACATCTTAGCCAGGGATCATATCCCTAAGCTTTGATACCAATTGTGATGCCCCCAAAATTAGGTATACATCACCCATCATGGGTCGTCAGATACATGGTACAGAATATAAATACAACTTACTAATACAACTATCGTGTACAATACGACAAAACATAACTATGAGTTTGAATACAATTATTATCTACTAGAGACTATACAAACTCAAAAGGAGTCCTCATTACAATTATTGTCACACTATTTAACAGAATAGTGAGGACTACTAATACTATCATCTGGTCCATCACTCCGTTCCCCGACTCGTCCCAGCTATATTCTCATTTCCTGAAGAGGATAGTGAAAGAAAGGGTGAGCTCAAATAGCCCAGTAAGAAATATTATGACTAAGATAATGCAGAATAAATTATCATTAGCCTTCAACAGTGTTAAACTGATAAAATATAACGAACATCAAGTTTAACTGCAGCGGAACAAGCAATCCATTAAAAGAGTCAAGTACAGAATAAAATCTACTATCTTCTATGATTTAAAAAGGTTTTTGAACACTGTTATCGCTGGGACACAGCTTAACAAAATAATCCACATCATCGAATCACCCTTGCACTACAGCCAAGGATATTCTTTAGTATCACGACCACAATTATCCATACACTACGGGCCAAGAATATTTATGTATTCATTAATGGTCATGATCATGCCAACAACTGTCCATCAATGCACTACGGGCCAGTGAGAACTTTTACCACATCATTTGTAACATTACGGTCATGATTATACCGAATAATCCTTGGTCAGAATCATACCAAGTCCATATATGCACTACAGGCCACAGATGACTTTCAACATTTTATAAACATGAGGATGATGACAATGTTATAAGAATTCAATAAAACAAGTTCAAGAATTAATTTATCCAAGAATTAACAACGTCCAAATTGTCAATATGATACTGCTTTGTGGAGTAAAATTCAAGAATTCTTAGAAGAATATTTTCATGAAAAGATACTAGATGAAGCGCAAATATCAAAGATATTCCACTAATTTCATGGAGTATAGAAGTTAAAGTTTTAACCAACTGAGTATAATAAACAATGGAATAACAAAAGAAATCACCATGCATGCGATATACCGCACAGACAGGTTATTCCAACAGAATAATAAATAATAGAACCAGGTCCGGCGTAAAACTCACAGATATGATATTCCAACAGAATAATAATAAAGACAGAACCAGGTCCGGCGTAAAACGCACAGACATAATATTCTAACAGAATAATAATCAAGACGGAACCAGGTCCGGCGTAAAACACACAGACAGGATGTTCCAACAGAATAATAGAAGAATGTCACCAAGTATAGGGTAGACCACGTATACAAGTTATTCCAACAGAATAATAAGAAATTGAATAACAACAGTTCTCTTCATGAATAAGAAAGAATAACACTTTTTACCGTTTTAAAGAAGAACTGAAATAAGGAAGTAGTTAAGTAGCAGAATACTTTTCTTCTCTCTCTCTATAGTTTCTCTCTATAGTTTCTCTCTCTAGAGTTCAGTGAATTCGTAAGAAATAATGAAGGAATGAGCTGCTATTTATAGAAAAATAGAATGCATAGTAACTAATCCATGAACGGTCCAGATTGATTACTTTAATCTGACGGTCCATATTTAAAGAAAAATCTTTTAGATAAAATATAATATATTCTATTTATAGAATAACTTTAATAAAGTATTCTGTTTTATATGAAAAGATGTTTCTGTTTTATTACATTAATAATACGAATAAAACAAAACTTCATTATCGCTAAATAATTCATATTATTAACTGACAATAATTGAATCAAACTGAGTGACTTCTCACATAAGCATTAATAATCAATATCGTGTGCTACTATGCAACCACACGTATTACTGTACTTTTACTACCGAGTAGTTCAACAGTATCAATGGTAAAACTTTCGCCGTTATTTTTAATAAAATATTTTTGTCGTTTTCTCAATTCGACAATAATTCCTTTGTGGGGTCTACCAATGATTGTGCCGTTGTACGAATATTCCCTGTTAAAACGAAAACTCCCCGACCAATCGAATATTATATAACAACTTACGTACTTTGCAAAATTTATAAATATTACCCACAACTATGACATTATATCAAATTAACTCCATAATATTTAAAAATGATATTTATAGAAAATTCATCTTTATTTATAAAAGTTGGGGTCTTACAGCTCTCATAGCGGAAGGTGGAAGCGAAGCGGTCTCAAAGTACAATCGGGAGAAGAACAAGAAGAAAGTAGAAGGTGGGAATCAGAATGTTAGCAATGGCGGTAGCAACAACAAGAAGCAGAAATGGAGCAGTGGGGGTAGTAATTTGGAGAGTCAGCAAGGTAGTGTGCAACAAAAGAAGTCGGTGTGTGGAAACTGTGGAAAGGGTCACTCAGGAGAGTGCTTGAAAGGAAAAACGGTATGTTATACCTGTGGACAAGAAGGGCATACCTCACCCAATTGTTCTAAGGTGAAGAAGGGAGGTTGTTTTAACTGTAGTGAATTGGGACATCGGATCAAGGATTGCCCAAAGAAGAAAAGCACGGATGGCAGAAACGGCAACAGGGGTAATAACACTAGGACAACTAGTGGAGGACCAGCCCAGCCAAACAAGCCGACAGCAAGGACATTCAATATGACAGTGCAAGATGTCGTGGCATCCAGGGAGGTGGTGTCAGGTATAATTTCGATCAATGATATAAATGCATATGTGTTATTCGATTCGGGAGCTTTTTGTTCTTTCGTATCTGATGAATTTGCTCAAAGATTAAGTTTACCTAGCGAACTATTAGAACACCCAATGAATGGAGAAGTAGCAAACAAAGAAATTATCCCTGTAGACTACATCCATAAGAACTGTTCTGCTGATGTAAGAGGGTTTAAGCTTAACGTGGATTTGATACCGATTCGTCTTGTGGAGTTTGATGTAATCCTCGGGATGGATTGGTTATCAAATCACGGGGCGGTCATTGACTGTAAGAAAAAAGTGTGTACACCTAAAGACTCTGAATAAGTTAAAGGTGGTATTTCATGGCAGTAAATCGCCGAGACAATCTTGTTGTCTGACGATGATGCAAGCAATGAAGTTGCTTAGGAAGAGTTGTATAGGTTATTTGGCTCATGTTGTGGATACCCGTAGAGTCGAGGGTTAACTGGGTCAGATACCTATTGTAAGGGAATTCGTTGACTTCTTCCCATATGAGATTCCTGGATTGCCACCAGATAGAGAGATAGAGTTTGTTATCGATTTGGCACCAGGGACATCACCAGTATACAAAGCGACGTATCTTATGGCTCCAGTAGAAATGAAGGAATTGATGATTCAACTACAAGAATTATTAGATAAAGGATACATTCGACCGAGCGTATCACCATGGGGAGCACCAATCTTATTCGTAAAGAAGAAGGATGGGTTATTCAGGCTTTGTATTGACTACCGGGTGTTGAACAAGGTCACCATTAAGAACAAGTACCCGTTGCCCAGGATCAACGATTTGTTTGATCAGTTGAAAGGGGCGAAATATTTTTCAAAAATTAATTTAAGGACCGGTTATCACCAACTGAAGGTGAGGCAGGAGAATATTCCAAAGACGGCATTCAGAACTCGGTATAGACACTTTGAGTTTCTGATAATGTCTTTTGGGTTGAAGAATGCGCCAACAGCATTCATGGACTTGATGAACAGAGTGTTTAAACAGTATTTGGATAAGTTTGTTGTCGTGTTCATCGATGACATTCTGGTATATTCAGAGACGAAGGAAGAGCACGCTGAACATCTAAGGATAGTGTTGGAGATGTTAAGGAGGGAGAAGTTGTATGCAAAGTTCTCCAAGTGTGAGTTTTGGTTGTGAAGAGTGCAGTTTTTGGGTCACGTTATCGACACGGATGGTGTTTTGGTGGATCCAGCAAAGGTAGAAGCGGTTATCAACTGGGAACAGCCAAAGACGCCGACAGAAATTATGAGTTTCTTGGGATTAGCAGGATACTATCGGAGATTCATCCAAGATTTTTCAAAGATAGCATCACCGTTGACCAACCTTACCAGAAAGACAGTGAAGTTCGTTTGGACGGATAAATGTGAAGAGAGTTTCATGGAATTGAAGAAGAGGCTCAGTCAGGCACCTGTGTTGACTTTACCAAATAACACGGGAGGATTTGTAGTGTATAGTGATGCGTCACACAAGGGTCTTGGTTGTGTACTGATGCAGCATGGTAAGGTCATTGCGTACGCTTCACGTCAGCTGAAGGACTATGAGAAGGGTTATCCAAATCATGACCTGGAATTAACAGCAGTAATTTCTGCCTTGAAGATTTGGAGGCACTATTTGTATGGCGAGAAGTGTGAGATATATACGGATCACAAGAGTCTAAAGTATATCTTCACTCAAAAAGAGCTAAATATGAGGTAGCGCCGATGGCTAGAATTGATCAAGGATTATGATTGTGAGATTCTGTACCATCCAGAAAAAGCAAATGTAGTGGCAGATGTCCTGAGCATAAAAGGCAGAGAGAAGTTACGAAAGTTGACCATGCAAGAGGAATTGGTGAAAGTTTTCAAACGACTCTATTAGATAAGGTTAAAGAGGCTCAAGAGGAGGACGAAGATTACGACAGCATCAAGAAGCGGTTAGCTGAAGGGGATGAATTGAAATACAAGGTTGATGGCACCGGACTGTTGAGACTCGAAGAGCGAATTTGGGTACCGCTAGTACCAGAACTAAGAGAAGAGATTTTGCAAGAAGCGCACAGTACGAGGTACTCAATACACCCAGGAAGCATAAAAATGTATCAAGATTTGCATCAACACTTTTGGTGGCCAAACATGAAGAGAAAGGTTGCCGAATGCGTCAGCAGATGTCTAACTTATCAGAGAGTCAAGGCAGAGCATCAGCGACCGAGTGGATTATTACAGCCTTTAAAAATTCCAGAGTGGAAGTGGGAGCACATCACGATGGATTTTGTGGTGGGACTTCCAGCAACGCAAAAAGGACACGACGCCATTGGGTGATTGTAGATCGTCTTATGAAGCCGGCTCACTTTTTGCCGATCAAGATCAGGTATAGTTTGGACCAGCTAGCCAAATTGTATATCAAAGAAATTATCTCGAGACATGGCGTACCAGTATCTATGGTGTCGAATAGGGATCCGCGATTCACGTCAAACTTCTAGAAGAGTCTTCAGGAAAGAATGGGGAAGCAACTACGGATGAGCACTGCATATCATCCGCAGACCGATGGGCAAAGCGAGAGAACGATTCAAACACTTGAAGACATGCTCAGAGCTTATGTGATGGACTTCAAGGGTAGCTGGGAGGATCATCTTCCATTAGTAGAGTTCGCATACAACAATAGCTATCACGTCAGCATCAGAATGCCGTCATACGAAGCACTGTATGGAAGGAAATGTAGAATGCCCTTATACTGGGATGAAGTGGGTGAACGTCGACTGTTGGGGCCAGAACTGGTGCAGCAGACTATAGAGATCATCAAGGTGATAAGAGCCCGACTGGTAGCAGCTCAAGATCGCTAGAAGAAGTACGCAGACTTACATCGCCAGAAGAGAGATTTTGAGGTGGGAAGCCATGCATTTTTGAAAGTATCTCCCTGGAAAGGGAAGATAAGGTTTAGAAAGAAAGGTAAATTGAGTTCGAGATTTATTGGACCTTTCGAGATCTTGAGAAAGATAGGCGAAGTGGCGTACGAGGTAGCTCTACCTCCTGAACTGGAACATATTCATAATGTGTTTCATGTGTCAGTGCTACGACCATACAAGCCTGATTACAAGCACGTGATATCGTACGAGCCAATTCAGGTCGAAAAGGATTTGTCATACGAGGAAATTTCGGTTGAAATTTTAGATTGAAAAGATCAGAAATTGCGAAATAAGGTTATACATTCTGTAAAAGTTCTTTGGAGGAACTACAATACTGAAGAAGCTACGTGGGAACTCAAAGAAAGGATGAGGGAAAATTATGCACATCTTTTTGAGTAACCCTATAGGTAATTCCGGGGATGAAATTCTTATAAGGGGGGAGGATGTAATAACCGTGAATTTTAAGTCACTATATATGTATGTACATTATTGATATTTAAAACTTTGTGTTATATAGTGATTTAATATGTGATAACATATGTGAAGCGGTACATGGGTCAATTAACATGTATGCTATAGTTATGGATATATACATTTATAGGTTTCATTAAACATGAAAGCTTCGTAACCTAATTATACATTAGGTGAGACAATTAAATAATCTAAGGGTTATGGTAATAAGGAGAGGTTAGTATTTAATATGTATACTAACTTAAGTGGATAATCTTATTATTTCAAGTGACTAATAATTTTAAACCTAATTTTTGTGAACCTAATTAGGTTATAAGCTAAAGTCATATGTATAGGTAATTAAATTTCATAAGATTAGGAATAGAAATCCTAAATAATCAAATTGGGTAACATATATTAAAATTGTTAGACTATGTTTATTACATGGCCCAAAACAATTAAGGAGGAAGCCCAAATGAAATAAAATGCAAACCAATACTTAGCTCACTTGATTAAGGGTATTGTAGACATTTGATTAATCAAAATTGAGCATTAAAAATAAAAGCTAAATGGAGGATATTATGGGCTAGAGGGACCGGCCACTTAAGGTCTTTTAAGGCAACTAATTAAGCTAAGCAATGTCCATAATTAGTAACTCTTACACACAAGTACATGGTTGTCAAGCTCCCATTGGTTACAAATCTACTTAGCACCTTTAATCACATTATTAGGCTCATTTGAAAGAGATAAGGTGAAGCCTTTTATCCAAGGGGCAATAAGAGTATGGGGGATATTAGTTAATCACCCCATTCATTTGCTATATCATTTGTATTTCTCTTATTCTCCTTCCTCGTCTTTTCTCCCAAGCTAGCAACTTCAAGAGAGAGAAAAGAGAGAGAGAGGACTGCTAGTTTGTTCATGCATCCTAAGTTAATCACTTACTTTGGTAAATCAAGGAAGGTTGCCATTAAATCAAGGTATAAACTAACCTTCATTTTCTTCTTCTACTTTGTTTTATAGCTTGAGTTTTGTTAGAGTTATGAAAAAATACTCAAGATACCCTAGTCATACATATCATCATGTATGGAACTAAGTATCTTGAGTGTTAGATCAAGGGCTTAGAGGAAGAATATGAGCATATGTTCTCCAAGGGTGAAAACTCTTGTTTTTTACCACTAAATCTTGTGTAACTCAAGTTTTGCAACTTAGATTTGTGATCCGTCGAAGGGGGGTGCTAGATACATGAGTTATCTAGTAAACCTAAGTGATAGAACAAAAATCTAGCAAGTTTTGAAACCTTTGGGGTTATTTTCCCCAAAATAATCCACTTGGAATGTTAAAGGTTCAAAAATCCTAAAATAGCTTCTGTCTTGTTTTTCTTGGGACTATTTTGGATAGTTACATGTCTTTTAAAAATCTGGCAAAAAATCATAGAGGTACCTTGAGAAGTTATTTACATGTAGGAAAAAGAACAGACACGTTTCGAGTTATAGATTGTGCGTAATGACTATTTCCGTAAAGGACTCCTAAATATTTACCTTCGAATATCTCACTGTGTATACACTACAAAATTCCGAAAGTTTTACAGTATGTTCATATATGTTAGGAGAGCATACTCTGAAAAGTTTAGATTTTTCTGAGCAAAACTCAATTTATGAAAAATGAAGCAAGATCCGAGTGTTTTGGAAACTTTAAAAATAGTAGATCATTTTCTAAAATTCCAGAAAAATTTGGAGATCCTTGTAGGTTCATATTCTGTCAAAATCCAGAAGATGAGAATTTTTAGAATCAGTTTGCTATTTTTCCAAAAAATGATTAAGTTATGAATAAAAAGAAATAAATAGTTAAATGATATCTTTAATAAGAAAAATGTGATTTTTATGCTTGAATACTCATAATATATCATATCCTGACTATCTTAGAGTACTTTGGTAATTTATGATAAGAAATATTATTTATGACATTTTACGGATATTAAATAAGAAGTTTAATAAAGGGTGAACAATTAGAATAAATTGTTTATTAATCTAATAAATTATTAAAATATTATTATGATATTAATAATATCATAATATGATATTGATAAATAAATAAAAATATTAAGATTAAAATTTCTTTAAAATATTCTTAAATGGTTAATAATATTTGATTTTAGCATTAATAAATGATTAAAGTATTATTAAATGATTATTAATATTAGATTAAAAGATTAATCTTAGATTAAAATATTATTAAAAGATTATTAATATTAAATTAAAGTATTATTAATAAGTAAATAATAATATTTGAGATTAAATAAAATGTTATTAAAATTGTAATAACATTAGTAAATGAATAAAATATTATTAAATGATTAATAATATTAGTAATGGAATAAGATTTTATTAAATGAATAAAATATTAGTAAATGATTAAAAGTATTGTTAAATGATTAATGATACTAAAGCATGAGTAAGATAGTATTAAGGTAATAATATTGAGGCATAATAAAAATATTATTAAGAGGATTAATAATATTTGTGATGCCCCCAAAATTAGGTATACATCACCCATCTTGGGTCGTCAGATACATAGTACAGAATACAAATACAACTTACTAATACAACTGTCGTGTACAATACGACAAAACATAAACTGTGAGTTTGAATACAAATATTATCTTCTAGAGAGTATTCATACTCAAAAGGAGTCCTCATTACATTTATTAACACACTATTACATAGAATAGTGAGGACTACTAACTAATACTATCATTCGAACCATCACTCCGTTTCCCGACTTGCCCCAGCTACGTTCTCATTTCCTGAAGAGAACAGTGAAAGAAAGGGTGAGCTCAACTAGCCCAGTAAGAAATATTATGACTAAGATAATGCAGAATAAATTATCATTAGCCTTCAACAATGCTAAACTGATAAAATATAATAGACATCAAGTTTAACTGCAGCGGAACAAGCAATCCATTAAAAGAGTCAAGTAGAAAATAAACTCTACTATCTTTTATGATTAAAAAGTTTTTCATCACTTTTATCGCTGAGACTCAGCTTAATAAATAATTCACATCATCCCTGCACTACGGTCAAGGATATTCGTTAGGGTCACGACCACAAATTCCATGCACTACGGGCCAAGGTTATTTGTGTATTCATCAATGGTCATGATCATGCCAACAACTATCCATCAATGCACTACGGGCCAATGAGGACTTTTACCACATCATTTGTAACATTACGGTCATGATTACACCGAATAATCCCTGGTCATAATCATACCAAGTCCATCTATGCACTACAGGCCACAGATGACTTTCAACATTTTATAAACATAGGGATGATGACAATGATATAAGAATTCAATAAAACAAGTTCAAGAATTAATTTATCCAAGAATTAACAACGTCCAAATTGTCAACATGATACTGCATTGTGGAGTAAAATTCAAGAATACTTAGAAGAATATTTTCATGAAAAGATACTGGATGAACCGCAATTATCAAGGATATTCCACAAATTTCATGGAGTATAGAAGTCAAAACTTAACCAACTGAGTACAACAAAGAATGGAATAACAAAAGAAATCACCATGCATGCGATAGACCGCACAGACAGGTTATTCCAACAGAATAATAAATAATAGAACCAGGTCCGGCGTAAACGCACAGACAGGATATTCCGACAGAATAACAAATAATGGAACCAGGTCCGGCGTAAACGCACAGACAGGATATTCCGACAGAATAATAAATAATGGAACCAGGTCCGGTGTAAAACACACAGACAGGATATTCCGACAGAATAATAAATAATAGAACCAGGTCCGGTGTAAAACACACAGACAGGATGTTCCAACAGAATAATAACAAGACGGAACCAGGTCCGGTGTAAAACACACAGACAGGATGTTCCAACAGAATAATAATAAAAACGGAACCAGGTCCGGTGTAAAACACACAGACAGGATGTTCCAACAGAATAATAGAAGAATGTCACCAAGTATAGGGTAGACCACGTATACAGGTTATTCCAACAGAATAATAAGAAATGGAATAACAACAGTTCTCTTCATGAATAAGAAAGAATAACACCCCTTACCGTTTTAAAGAAGAGCTGAAATAAGGAAGTAGTTAAGTAGCAGAATACTCTTCTTCTCTCTCTCTATAGTTTCTCTCTATAGTTTCTCTCTCTAGAGTTCAGTGAATTCGTAAGAAATAATGAAGGAATGAGCTGCTATTTATAGAAAAATAGAATGCATAGTAACTAATCCATGAACGGTCCAGATTGATTACTTTAATCTGACGGTCCATATTTAAAGAAAAATCTTTTAAATAAAATATAATATATTCTATTTATAGAATAATTTTAATAAAGTATTCTGTTTTATATAAAAAGATGTTTCTGTTTTAGTACGTTAATAATACGAATAAAACAAAACGTCATTATCGCTAAATAATTCATATTATTAACTGACAATAATTGAATCAAACTGAGTGACTTCTCACATAAGCATTAATAATCAATACTGTGTGTTACTATGCAACCACACGTATTACTGTACTTTTACTACCGAGTAGTTCAACAGTAACAATGGTAAAACTTCCGCCGTTATTTTTAATAAAATATTTTTATCGTTTTCTCAATCCGATAATAATTCTGTTGTGGGGTCCACCAATAATTGTACCGTCGTACGGATATTCCCCGATAAAAAGAATATTCTCCGACCAATCGAATATAATATGACAACTTGCATACTTTACAAAATTTATAAATACTACCCATAACTATTATATCAAATCCACACAATAATATAAAAAAATTATTTCGAGAAAAATTAAATATTTATTCATAAAATCTGGGGTTTCACAATCTCCCCTCCTTATGGAATTTCGCCCTCGAAATTTACGTACGTACTTGGTATGCCGAACATAGAAATTTACGTACGTACTTGGTATGCCGAACATGTGTGGATACCTTGACTTCACTTCAAATTCTAACTCTTAAGGTATAACCTTTAAGCATCGAATATGATCCTTCTTATCCAAGATGTTAACACGTATCTCCTCATACATTAAATCTTTAGCTATTTCGTCCGGTTCTAATTAATAATGCGGTTCGGGTCGTCCACATATTTACGTAACATCGATACGAAAAAAAAAATGTTTTGAACACGCAACATACTTGGCGGTAAAATGAGTCTATAGGCCACAGTTCCTACTTCATCGAGGATTTCAAATGGGCCAATTAAATCGAGAGTTGAGATTTCCTCTCTTCGTCGATTCTTGCTTCTAGAATAACGCCCTCTTGAACCTTCTTCTTCACATTTATCAGCTCTTAGTATGTAGCTTGAGCGGCTTTAACTTTATCGATTAAAGTCAATTTTAATCGTATATTCGTTATCTTCACGTGGGTTCGAATATTCGCACTTGTAACCTTATACGATCTTCTACACAACGCGTCAGCTACCACGTTCACTTTTCCACAATGTTATTGAATGGTACGATCGTAATCTTCAACAGCTCGAGCCAACGTCTTTGGCGCATAATACGTTCGTTTTAGTTGAAGAAATATTTGAGGGTTTAAGAAATGGGTTTTGTACTGGGGTCAATACAAAATTCAATTTTACGCTCTGGGGTAGGTTAAGAAGTCTTCAAGAATACGTCAAGAAATTTATTAACAATAGAAATATCGTTCAAAACTGTGACCCTCATCCAAGACTTGGATAACACGTCACATTGATACCTATCAACTTGCCATCGTCATTTACAACGTCTCCTACGGAAAGTCTAGCTTCGGTGCATTCCACACCAGGAAGTCAACAACGAAAGGAACGGTGATTTTTACTTATGGCTTGATATGACAATGATTGACTTTAGTGGTTTGGTTACTTTGAATTTGCATAACAGATTGGTTAGGAATATGAAAGCTAACAACCTTACGAAAAGTATGCTGAGCAGTTAACAAATCGTTTCAAAAAATCACATCAAAGGTAAGTATTTTCAAAGAGATAAGATCGACAGGTAACGTGAAAGTGTTGATTTGAACAAGATTTATAAATAGTAGAGGTAACGAAGGTTTCTCCCAACTGAGTTTAAACAGACATATCAAAGTCTAAGTTCTCCGGAGTTAACTTCAAACATTTAACATAACTAGGTGAAATAAAAGAGTGAGTAGAACCGGTATCTAACACGGTATAGACTTCGCAAGAGTTTATGACTAACATACCCGTGATAATTTTATTCAGGTTCCTCGTCACGAAAAAAAAACGCTTTCTCTTAAAATACTGGCTTTGGCTTTTCTGGGACGGTCTTTGGTGCCTCCATCCTATCTGAACTTGTCTTCGGTGAACGACAAAATCGGGCTAAGTGACCTTCTCTTCCACAATTATAGCATGCTTTGGATGGCATCGCGCAGCTTGGACTGTTGTGTCCCTCCCCTCCGCATTTGAAGCATATGATAGGTGGTCGTTCTCCTTCCTTAACAACGGGTGCTGGTGCTGACGTCTTTCCATCATTGTTGAATTTCCTCTTCTTGAAATATTCATTCTTATTGTTTTGACCATGATTACCATTGAAGTGGTTACCATTTCTGGCATGTTGATTCCCTCCATGCTTATTGTCATCGCTTTGATGACTGTTATCACCAGTATTATCATTTTTCTGGCTGCTCTCTTTTGGTTGCCTTGACTCGTTATCGCGCTCCACTAACTGACCCCTATTCACAACATCTGAATACAAACACAGTTTATGAGAAATAAGATATTGACGTATCTCCGGTTTCAAACCTCTTAAAAATATTCGCGTCATTCTCTCTTCATTATCCACCAAGTGGGATGCAAATCGGGACAACTCGACAAACTTGGCTTCGTACTGCGACACGGTCATGTTGTTTTGCTCCAACTTGATAAATTCCACCTCCTTCATGTGACGAATACTTTCGGGAAAGTACTTGTCATTGAACAGTTCTTGGAACTTCTCCCAAGACATCTTGAGTGCGTCAGGCTGGGTACGTTTTACAGATTCCCACCAGTAATCTGCCTCTTCACGCAACATAAAAGTGGCAAAGGGAACCTTTTGCTCCTCGGAGCATCCCAAGACATCAAATATCTTGGTGATCTGCTTTAACCACGTCTCCGCCTTAAGTGGTTCTGGCTTTCCCAAAAACTCCGTTGGTCCTAGCTCCTTGAATTGCTTAGCGGTGACCAACCGTGGGTTGTCATTATTTCCTCCTTCATTTTGGATAGGAGCCGCTCTCGCCCGTTGTTGCATGAATTGCTCCTTGAACTGCTTAGCGGTGACCGTCCGAGAGTTATTTTGTTGTTGCATGAATTGCATAAAGTCTCTGACCATCCCATCATTCACCATTTCATCGGTGTTATTATTTTCATGAGGATTATTATCCTCTGGTTGCACATTACCCTGAGCATTGATCGTTGGTGATTCAATGGTCTCATGTGCTTCATTGATTATCTCAACATTTTCGGATGCCATTTGCAAATACTGCAACAAAACAAGGGTTAATTAACATATAACATATTATCCATATACTTTGACCGACCAATTAAATACCAAATAAACTTAGGTAGGTCATACTAGCGAAGGAATTCCCCGTCTCTCCCCTCCTAGTTCTATTCTCACATCTTAGCCAGGGATCATATCCCTAAGCTCTGATACCAACTGTGACGCCCCCAAAATTAGGTATACATCACCCATCTTGGGTCGTCAGATACATAGTACAGAATACAAATACAACTTACTAATACAACTGTCGTGTACAATACGACAAAACATAAACTGTGAGTTTGAATACAAATATTATCTTCTAGAGAGTATTCATACTCAAAAGGAGTCCTCATTACATTTATTAACACACTATTACATAGAATAGTGAGGACTACTAACTAATACTATCATTCGAACCATCACTCCGTTTCCCGACTTGCCCCAGCTACGTTCTCATTTCCTGAAGAGAACAGTGAAAGAAAGGGTGAGCTCAACTAGCCCAGTAAGAAATATTATGACTAAGATAATGCAGAATAAATTATCATTAGCCTTCAACAATGTTAAACTGATAAAATATAATAGACATCAAGTTTAACTGCAGCGGAACAAGCAATCCATTAAAAGAGTCAAGTAGAAAATAAACTCTACTATCTTTTATGATTTAAAAAGTTTTTCATCACTTTTATCGCTGAGACTCAGCTTAATAAATAATTCACATCATCCCTGCACTACGGCCAAGGATATTCGTTAGGGTCATGACCACAAATTCCATGCACTACGGGCCAAGGTTATTTGTGTATTCATCAATGGTCATGATCATGCCAACAACTATCCATCAATGCACTACAGGCCAATGAGGACTTTCACCACATCATTTGTAACATTACGGTCATGATTACACCGAATAATCCCTGGTCATAATCATACCAAGTCCATCTATGCACTACAGGCCACAGATGACTTTCAACATTTTATAAACATGAGGATGATGACAATGATATAAGAATTCAATAAAACAAGTTCAAGAATTAATTTATCCAAGAATTAACAACGTCCAAATTGTCAACATGATACTGCATTGTGGAGTAAAATTCAAGAATACTTAGAAGAATATTTTCATGAAAAGATACTGGATGAACCGCAATTATCAAGGATATTCCACAAATTTCATGGAGTATAGAAGTCAAAACTTAACCAACTGAGTACAACAAAGAATGGAATAACAAAAGAAATCACCATGCATGCGATAGACCGCACAGACAGGTTATTCTAACAGAATAACAAATAATGGAACCAGGTCCGGCGTAAACGCACAGACAGGATATTTCGACAGAATAATAAATAATGGAACCAGGTCCGGTGTAAAACACACAGGATATTCCGACAGAATAATAAATAATGGAACCAGGTCCGGTGTAAAACACACAGACAGGATGTTCCAACAGAATAATAACAAGACGAAACCAGGTCCGGTGTAAAACACACAGACAGGATGTTCCAACAGAATAATAATAAAAACGGAACCAGGTCCAGTGTAAAACACACAGACAGGATGTTCCAACAGAATAATAGAAGAATGTCACCAAGTATAGGGTAGACCGCGTATACAGGTTATTCCAACAGAATAATAAGAAATGGAATAACAACAGTTCTCTTCATGAATAAGAAAGAATAACACCCCTTACCATTTTAATGAAGAGCTGAAATAAGGAAGTAGTTAAGTAGCAGAATACTCTTCTTCTCTCTCTCTATAGTTTCTCTCTATAGTTTCTCTCTCTAAAGCTCAGTGAATTCGTAAGAAATAATGAAGGAATGAGCTGCTATTTATAGAAAAATAGAATGCATAGTAACTAATCCATGAACGGTCCAGATTGATTACTTTAATCTGACGGTCCATATTTAAAGAAAAATCTTTTAAATAAAATATAATATATTCTATTTATAGAATAACTTTAATAAAGTATTCTGTTTTATATAAAAAGATGTTTCTGTTTTATTACGTTAATAATACGAATAAAACAAAACGTCATTATCGCTAAATAATTCATATTATTAACTGACAATAATTGAATCAAACTGAGTGACTTCTCACATAAGCATTAATAATCAATACCGTGTGTTACTATGCAACGACACGTATTACTGTACTTTTACTACCGAGTAGTTCAACAGTAACAATGGTAAAACTTCCGCCGTTATTTTTAATAAAATATTTTTGTCGTTTTCTCAATCCGACAATAATTCCGTTGTGGGGTCCACCAATAATTGTACCGTCGTACGGATATTCCCCGACAAAAAGAATATTCTCCGACCAATCGAATATAATATGACAACTTGCATACTTTGCAAAATTTATAAATACTACCCATAACTATTATATCAAATCCACACAATAATATAAAAAAATTATTTCGAGAAAAATTAAATATTTATTCATAAAATCTGGTGTTTCACAATATTAGTAAGGTATTAAAATATTATTGAGATGTTAATAATTTTAGTAAGTGAATAAAAGTATTATTAAGGAACTAATAATACTAAGGGGTGAATTAAATATTATCAAGATTAATAATATTAAGTTGTTATCTAATAGTAACATTATCAAGACAGGATAATGTTTATAAAAACTAAATATAATGTATAATATTTATGTGGTTACATAATCTAATGTTATACTATGACTAATTGAAAGATTAACTATTGGTCTCTCAAAGGAATATAATTTAACTACGTAGTGGATATAAATTAATTGTGTAGCCGTAATCTACAGACGAGGCAAGTTTCCTAACTCAAACTCGAGTTATTATTTTCAAAGCATATTAGTGAATAATTATTGATGATTATTTGCATCTATAATAATTATTGAAATTCGCACTTTGTGCAATTGAACTCCTGTTCTACTATTATTGAACTGTGAATTAAATTAAAGTTCTTCATTCATGAACTGTTTATGAGATAGATCTATGCTAATTGTATCAGTTAGATCAAGCATTTTTAAATTTGTTAAATCAAATGTATTTTAAAAAGATGTTCTTATTAAATTGATATAATAAGAACTCTTGACTGAGAAAAAGACGAATTTGATTAAGGCATGATATCAATGCCGGATTATTAAGTGTTTATACATAAATCACGGGGTATGAAAGGCTGATCCCCTTGAATACCAAAACTTATTAAGAGGTCCAGTTTAAATGACTGAGAACCTTGGCAAATGTTCATAGTTATTTCAAAACCACTCAGTACACGTTATTCAATTGTTGATTATTAATTCATGTTTCTTCACAATCTTATACTATTGTTGAACATTGAAAGCGAAACTTCTTTCTAGTCATGATATATCTCCCTTGTATATAAACTTGCTAAGCAAATTAGTTGCTTACCCTTGCTATATCATGACATTTATTATGCGAAAGACAAAGGCAAGGGCAAGATCCAGGAATAGTTTAGAATGAATATTAATTATTATTATCTGATGGAATTTCTTATGTAAACCTTTTGTAATATGAATGGTGTGTTTAAGTTAAGGTTAAGAAGACCTTGGGACCATGTTATGAAACTTTATTATAATGAACAATGTATGTTTATTATTTTCATAATAGTTATAGAATGCTTATGATGATGGTAGATCATGAGCACCGAATCTGAGGTTAGAGAACCTGGATTTGGGGGCGTCACAGTACCAATAATTGTGGCAGAGACATTAAGGTCGGTCACATATTGCCACACCCATTCAGTAGTGGTATTTACAGGCTGCTCGGTCTTGTTGTATGTGTGGGTCATGTCACACCTGAGACCGATTGACACCTTCCGACGACATGGGTACTATTTTTTCCATGAGATAGCCATGTCTTACTCATTTCAGTCTGCGGAGTGTACAGATGTTGCATCCTGGTAGGGGTTTTTGGCAAGGATCGAGGATCCATTTGACATTTTACCGTGTACATGGCTTAGCTCTCCCTACAGCTTCATTACTCATGCACCTGGCATGGATTATCTCCCTTTGGCTGGTTTGAGGGGCATGACCACATATCACCCACTGGTTGTGATGGCATAATTTGACCAGTTTCAGGATATTCATCCTTTTGATGGGGCATTAGGTCAGCATTTATATTCTCGATATTTTTCAGCAGAGGATAGATTCAGGGTATATGCATGTTGAAATCAGCGCGAGAGTGCTGAGTTTACTGTTAGCCATCTGGGCCATTGTATAGAGTATTCTGCCTAGATGGAGGCAGAGATTACGTCAGCCGGGGTCGTATCCACCGTGCCAGGGATTGAGTTTGTCAGTGGGGAGCCCATGGAGGACATTGATGTTCCCACAGAGGAGGAGCTATTTGTTGGGTTGCCAGTAGCTCTTGTAGATCCTCCAAGTATGACCGCTACTGTGACCCCGCATTCAGTAGAGTATTTAGAGCAGAGTCTTCATCTGATTACCATTGAGAGAGATCAGGCTAGGGCCTTAATGTTGACAGCTCTTGTTGGGAGAGATGTCGCTCTGTTAGAGAGAGACGATACTTTAGCTCATAGAGACACCGCAATTGTTAAGCGGGATGAGGCCAGATCATCAATAGATGCAGTGATTGTTGAGTGGGATAGCGCTATATCTGCCCGAGATATTACTGTTACAAATAGTACTGTAGTGAGGTCCCTTACTACTGGCACAATTGTAGAGATGAGCACATATATTGATGAGCATCATGTCACCATGTAGTTGGCTATGGATCTGTTGGCTCGTGTAGAGACCCTTGGGTAGGAGATCACAATGCCATGTTGGACTTGATAGCCCGCATATACACTGACTTGTAGATGGGCTTGTATTTTCATGCACAGACTAGCTTAGCCATTTTTGTCATGTACAACACATATTGTATATATCAAATAATATTATATATGGCAGGAAAATATATGTTGATTCACTTCCCTTTTAGTTACGCTTTATTACTTGCTTGATATTTGCATGTTTTTCTAGGGCTTGTGATCTTGATGTATTCTGAACTCCTCCTTGATGGATGGACATTGAGATGTCTCAGGATTTGTCAGAATGGATCGTTGATCTGTGTGTATTCCTTACCATCTTTTATGTCTTGGGACTGGTGTATGGAGAGGAGTATGGCTCTCCTCTCTGAGGTTGACCGCACCACAGATGGTCGCCGATACTATTTTGTATGGGGGAGCCCAGGTAATTCCATCTTTAATGGATTGGTGTTTCTCTTTGAGAACTTAATCGTAGCTTAGATGGTCACCAATTCTCCCATTAGTGTGGGGAGGTCAGGTAGTTCCATTCCTTTGATGTGAAGCTAATGAAGTGTGGTGTATTGAAGGGTTATCCCAGTACTGTTGACAAGTTTTTGTGTTTTGGTAGGGGGTAAGACCGAACCATGAATTGCTACCTACGTACTCCTATTGAAGAGGAGATCAGGTCTGCGTAGTTTCAACTTGGTGTAGAGGTTCAAAGTTGTATGTGGTAAAAGGGTGTAGAGATGTGTTTATTTTTATTTTTTTTGTGGTGAGACCGGACCATAAAAATGGCTGCCTACGTACTCCCGTGTATTGGGGAGATCAGGTTGACGTAGTTCACCCCATGTACAGGACATACTGCAGACGACAAGTTTGATCCCATGTACATGACAAACTGGAAGTGTGAAAGGTTTAATCCCTGGTGGGATAACCTGAGGGTGTGAAAGGTTTACTCCTTGGTGGGACAACCTGAGGGTGTGTGATGGATCTGATGATCCGAAACCAGGCTGCTGGTTGAAAGGTGTGTTCATTCCTGATGGGGCAAACGGATGTGAAGAAAGGTTGTATATAGTGAGAAAGGTTTAGAAAACCTGAACTGACTGGGAATCTGATGATCCAAACCCAGGATGCTAGTTTGCTGGTAACTTCAGATATAGTACTGTTTCATAGTGTCCGAGTTGATGAGTTGTGGAAATTCATCGCCATCCATTTCCTGTAATCTGAGAGCTCCTCCTGTCAATACCTCCTTGACAACAAACGGACCTTCCCAATTTGGGGAAAATTTTCCTTTGGATTGATCTTGGTTGTCAAGATTTTTCTTCAAGAACAAGTCATGTTCCTTGAATTTCCATAGCCAGACTTTTCTGTTGTAGGATCTAGCGATCCTCTGTTGGTATAACTGACCATGGAAGATAGAAGCGGCTCTCCTTTCATCTATTAGAGACAATTGGTGATACCTATCTTGTAACCACTGGTCTTCATCCAGCTGAGCGTCTATTAACACTCTTAGGGATTCCATTTCCATTTATATGGGGTGCAATGCTTCCATCCCATAGTTTAATGAATAGGGGGTTGCCCTAGTGGAAGTGTGCATTGATGTTCTATAGGTTAATAGAGTAAGAGGCAATAAGTCAGGCCATCCTTTGTGATTGGCGGACATCTTTTCCATGATCTTCTTAATATTCTTATTAGCCGCTTCAATAACCCCATTCATCTTTGGACGTTAGATGACAGAGTTGAGATGTTTGATGTAGAATTTACTACACAACTCCTAAATCAATTGATTATTGAAGTTTTTGGCATTGTCTGACACAATCACCTCTAGTTGTCCATGTCAACAAATGACATTGTTTCTGATGAAAACAATGATAACTTCTTTAGTAACCCTGGGGAAGGAGGCTGCTTCTACCCACTTGGTGAAGTAGTCGATCATGGTGAAGATGAATCGATGACCATTACTGGCTTTGGGCTCGATGAGCCCAATCACGCCCATTCCCCACATTGAGAAGGGCCAGGGCGAACTCATATTGTGGAGCTCCCTTGGAGGGGCGTGGATAGCATTCCCATGAATTTGGCATTGGTAACATCTCTTGACGTGATCATCACAGTCAGCCTTAAGAAAAAGTCAGTAATGCACTGTTCTTAGGATTTTCTTAACAAGTAAAGGGCCACTCATGTGTGGGCCACATACTCCACCATGGATTTCATCTAGGAGCCTCTGAGCTTGGTCCTTGTCCAGACATCTGAGGAGACCTAGTCCCGTATCTCTTTTATAGAGTGTGTTTCTGCTCAGGTAGAATTTCATAGACATTCGATGGATCCTCTTTCTTTCATCATGACTCACTTCAGCAGGTGTAGATCCATCTCGCAGATACTCCTTGATATGTTGATACCAAGGGTGTTGGATGAGAGGTAGCTCATCCGATACTTCTCCAATATAGTTCCCATAGGCTGGTGCCTTTTGTGGGGCAAAAGTGATGTTTGACATGTTTTCCTTATCAAGTACGTTGATCAAGGAGGCTAGTGCATCCACAAAGTCATTCCTATTCCGAAGAATATGGAGGAATGATATTTCTTCAAACTCTGAAGCCATTTATAGAACCTGTCGATGGTAAGGCAGCAAATGTAGCTCTTTGGTGTAATAGATCCCAGTGGTTTGTTTGATTACCAATTCGGAATCCCCAAAGACAGTTAATTATCTGCTGCCCATTGATTAGGCATGTTTTAGCCCCATGATATAGCCTTCATACTCAGCCGTGTTATTGGTATTGGCAAACTACAATTTGATGGTGACAGGATGCTGCTCCCCCGTAATGAATACTAGAACTACTCCGGCTCTAGAGCCTTCCATGTTTACGACTCCATCAAAATACATCTTCCATGATTGGTGTGTATCGTCCTGATGGTGTTGCTAAATTGTCATTACCCATTCATCGGGGAAGTATGTTTCCTAAGGTTTGAAATCGCCTGAAGGTGCGACGGCCAGTTGATCAGCAATTCCTTGACCTTTAATAGAATTTTGCGTCACGTAGACAATGTCAAATTGTTGTATGATCAACTACCATTTGGATAGTTTAAAATTCACGTAGACATGTATTTGAGAGGATCCACGTGGGATATGAGATAGGTTGTGTGACCGTGGAGATAATGTTGTAATTTCATGGAGACCTATGCTAAAGCACAACAAGTTTTCTCAATTAGAGTGTACTTGTGTTCACTGCTACTAAATCTTTTGTTGAGGTAATAAATGGCTCTTGCTTGGCCTCTATCATCTTTCTGTCCAAGCATGCAGCCCATGGCATTGTCATTGATGGGCATGTACATAAACAAGGGAACATCATCCTTGGGAGGTACCAAAACATGAGCATTGAGTAGTTGCTCTTTGATTGTAAGGAAGGCTTTCTGACACTCATCATTCCATTTTATGGAGGAGTTCTTCCTTAACAATTTGAAGATAGGCTCACAGGTTGTTGTGAGTTGAGAGATGAATCGGCTGATAAAGTTGATTCTTCCCAAAAATACCCGTATTTCCTTCTTTGTTTGAGGTATGGGCATTTCCGTGATGGCCTAGATTTTTGAGCAATCCAACTCAATCCTTTTGTGGCTGACTAGGAATCCTAGCAACTTTTCAGACTTAACGCCAAAGGCGTACTTGACTGGATTCAACTTCAAGTTGTACTTACGCAACCTGTTGAAGAGCTTTTTGAGATGGTCTAAGTGGTCTTCCTCCATTCAGGACTTAACAATGATGTCATCCACATAGATCTCTATCTCTTTATGCATTAGATCGTGGAAAAGAGCCATCATCGCCCGTTGATAGGTAGCTCCGGCATTGATGAGGCCGAATGACAACCGTCTGTAGCAAAAGGTTCCCCAAGGAGTGATGAATGCAGTTTTCTCACGATCCTCTTCAGCAACCATGATTTGATGGTACCCCGCAAAGCAATCAGCAAAGGAGTACATGTCATACTGAGCTGTATTATCAATAAGTATGTGGATGAATGCCACGGGAAAGATGTCTTTGAGACAAGCTTTATTCAGATCCCTATAATCCACGCAAACTCGTACCTTTCCTCCAGGTTTAGGCACGGGAACTATGTTGGATAGCCATTCAGGGTATGTTGACACCATGATAATGCCGGATTGAAATTGTTTCATAAAATCTTCTTTAACTTTTAAACTCCACTCAGGATTTAATCACCTGAGCTTCTGTCTGACTGGCTTGAATCCCTCTTTGATGGGGAGGCGAAGAATGACAATGTCCGTGGGTAAATAGACCATATCTTCATGAGACCATGCAAACACATCCTGAAATTGGGTCAATAGAGTAACCATATCATTCCTTTGGTTTGGAGTAAGGTCCATACCAATCTGGATTTATTTGGGGTTTTCTGAGGTTTCGAGGTTAAAAGTGGTGGTTTGATCAAGATTTGGCTTGGGTTTGTCTTCGACCCATTCTTTGATCTCCTGAGGTATCTCATAGTCCTCTTGTATTTCCATCAAGTCTGAGTCTAACTTTACATCAAAGTTACAGTCCCGGTGGAGTATAGGCACCTTATCAGCAAGTTTAGGCACATCTAACTTTAGAGTCCTGAAACAAAATGCTTTCACTTAATATATGAAATTGTTTAATCATACAAAGTGTTAGCATGTAATGACAAAAGTAACTGCTAATATTGTATAGAAAAAGTAAGCAGTTATTGCTATCTACAGGGCAGAGGGAGTTTCTGCCCTTTTTACCCTCGTCGGCAAATGCAAGGAGTGCTACTCCAATTGCCAAGGGTGAAGTCTTAGTGGACGACTGTGATGAAGGGGTTGTTATCGTCCTCCTTCTCCCGAATGATGACCATGATGTCTGGATAATCATCGTCTGGGTTGTCTCTGTTTGTACTATCCGTGTGGACTAGGACGCATATGTTTGATAAGCGTCTTGCAATATCTTGCTTACGCCTACGTTCCTTCTTCTCCACTTCGGGGTCTAGAATCAGGACTTCTTTTCCTTTCACCAATATTGGCTTAGGAAACAACATAGCAATTACATGGGCAGGGACCTTTACTGAAGGTCATACAGGCTCAGTCCCTATAGTTGTAGGCAATCGTCGTATGGCAGAAGGAACCTATTTGTGCTTGTGAGGGTTCCTGTGACTGGACCTAGGAGAATAGCCTAGTCCGGCTGTCCCTGTTTGACTGGGGACTTGAATTGGGCGCTTAATGCCCTGATGATCCTTGCCTAACCCTTGTCCAGGTTGAAAACCCAAGGAAATCATCTCTTGACTTGCCAACATTACTTGGGCGAAAACTCTAGGTATCGGAGGTGGCGCCCCAATAGGTTGATAATGAGTGTTGCTCACCTCAAGGGCTTGGAAGCTGACAGGCTCAACTTCTGCATTGAAACTGATAAATGGTATGTCACCTTGTTCAGGACATTATGGCTCAACATTAATAGTTTACTAAGCTACTGTTAATGATGTATTTGAACTATTGATGAAGGGTGGAAGAGACAGCTCTAGCCATATGAATCCACGACCTTTCCAATAGTAGGTTGTATCCAATATCTATCTTGAGTACATGAAAGGATATGCAGAATGTATGTGGACCAATCTCCACAGATAATTCAATCTCTCCGACAGGATTTTGTAGGGACCCATCGAAAGCTTTGATAATTGTATGGCTTCTTCGGATCCTGTTGAGATAAATATTCATCTTCTCCAAGGTGGCATAAGGGCAGATGTTTAAGGACGATCCCCCATATATTAGAACTCCTCCCACCATATATCCGAAGGACATAATCGTTATGTGCAAAGGTTTGCAATGACATGTCCCTTTGGGAGGTATGTCATCATCAGTAAAGGAGATCACGTTGTTGTTGAAGATACGATCAACCAGATGATGAAATTGTTCAACATTCACTTACTTTGGCAAGTGGGCTTCTTCTAAGACTCTCAGTAAGACCTTGCGGTGATCCTCTGAGGAGAAAACCAAGTCCAATATATAAATCTGTTGTGGAGCTTCTTTCAAGCTTAAAATCACCTTGGCTTCATTATGTCCCATAGTACGGGGAAATTCTTCAATCTTCTCCATGGGAATTTTCCCCTTTGACCTGATGGTAGGCTTCATCACCCGTTGGGGAAGATATTGTGGATTCTCTTTCAACACTACAGCAGTTATATTAGATGTGGATCCTTCAGCCTCTCCATAATTCCGTGGCACTTTATGTAGGTTGACAACATGATATTGTGGCCTGAATGGCAACATGATTGGCTTTGGCGCAGCCACTTTCAAAGGGTTTTCAACACCTTTCAGTTTAATAGTTTGAATTGCATGTGATGTGGTAGCCAAATCCCCCTCAGCGGATATAACTGCTATGACTTCCTTCCATTTTAAAGGAACTATGTCCCCACTCTCCAATAATACAACGTCATTGTCTGTCATCTGTAGGACACCGCTATCAATTAGATTCTAAATAAGGTAGCGAAATGCCCAACATTCTTCAGTGTTGTGACAACGAGAGTGGGAGTTGTAAGACCCCAACTTATTAATGAATAAAATCAAATTTTCTCTAATTATTATTGTGAATAATAAGGTGTTAATTTGATATAATATTTTGGTTATGGGTGAAATGTGTAAATTTTGCAAAATAAACAAGTGGTTATAAAATATTCATTTTGTCGGGGAATATTCGTTTGGTCGTGGAATATTCTTTCTGTCGGAAAATATTTGTACGACAGCGCAACTATTTGTGGGCCCCATAATGGAAAACGGTTGGATGAAGATAACGACAAAAATTGAGGTTTTATAAATAATGGCGTAGTTGTTACAGTTAACACTGTTGGAATACCCGGTGGTTAAAATACAATAATACACGTGGTTGCACAATAGCACACGGATTGCACAGTATTTTTGAATTATTGATTCTTACGAAGGAAGGTACTACTCAATAATTGTTACAATAGTTACTGTTCAATATTTTATTTTATTGATTCAATAATTGCTGCGTTAATATTTTATATTATTGTGTTTCAATAATTGTTACTGCACAGTATTTCCCATTATCAGATCAATAATTCATATTATTTGAATAATATTATTAGATAGCATTATTGGCAATGTCTAAAAAGTTCTGTCTAATGAAAGGTTTGGTCACCTAATTGCGCGCCAGTAAGGAGAAATCCTTATTGGAAAGCCCCCTCTTTCTTGGGAACGGCCTGGTTGTTATAAATGTGATTTTGTAATATTATTTGTGAATAATTAATTATTGATTCATATGATAAGGAAATATTTATTTTATGTGGATATAAATGAGGGATATATTTTTGTGGTTAAAAATGAAGGAGTTAATGTTGAGGTGTTTTATCAGTATTTTTGTCGGAATGGAGGTATTAAAAATCAAATTAGGATTTTTGAGATATTTTGCGTGAGTTATAATTTTTAATCCGACCGTTAGATCGTTGTGATTTTTGGATATGTAATACATATATAAGTTGAGTATATATCCACAAATTTTGAAGCATTAAAAATGAACGTATGATTTGTTATGAATTTTAAGAGGTGACTGATTCAGAAATTAGGTTTATAAATGATTTTGGTGGAAAATTCTAGAATTGAGTGGGCCCCACTTGTGGTTGGTGAAGAAATGTGCTGAATTTTATTTCAAATGTGGTGGGTGGCAATAGTAGCAGGTAAAGCCATCAGGTTGCAGGTCAAGTCTGCTTCGGCATGCTAATATTTTCCTATAAATAGAGGGCTAAGTTAGAATTGAAAATTACACCAGAATTCATAAGTTTTCTCTCTTTCTCTTTCTATATTCTCGAGCGTATTTTGTGAGTATTTTGATACTTTGAGAGTTGCTATTCAGTGCAAGTTTTTATCAGCACTATATCCGAAATTCAGTTAGAAGTACGGTTATTCTGAGGTAAAGGATGTTATTTTTTTCGTAAATGATATTACTTCTTTCAATATCATTATGCCGAAATTTTGATTTGAACTTTTTATCAAATTTGGAACTTTTTGTGTCGGGGTAACTATTCACGTATACGGCACAATTCACCGAAAAATAAAATTTTCTTCTTTTCATCCAAGATGGCTATTATGGTTACTATCTTTGATTGTATCCATGTTTTGATCATTATTTTTGAATTCTGCTTCGAAATTGATTATTTTGGAGTATTATTGAACTTGGATAAACTGTAATACAAATCCCTAATATTTGTTCTTTTATCTCACTGGATTCGTTTTCTTTAAGATATTTTTCATCATCCTCAGTCCTAAATGATTATATTACTGAATATCTTTGGCCTGTAGTGCAAAGATGAATGATTACCTGATGAATATCTTTGGCCTATAGTGCAAAGATGAACAGGTGTTGAGATGAACATGACCGACTGGTGATACAAATGAATATCTTTGGCCTGTAGTACAAAGATGAATATTTGATTAAAGATGAATATTGATTGTTGTTACAGGGATAAAATATTGATGATGGACTTTTAAATTTTAGGAGATAGTAGAACTCATTCTCTACTTGACTCTTCTAATGAATTGTTGTTTCCGCTGCAGTTGTTGATCTAAAACTTGTTGTCGATTATATTCCATCAGATTTTTCCCTGTTGAATACTAATGATAATTTGTTGTATATTATCTTAGTCATAATATTCTTTACTGGGCTAGTTGAGCTCACCCTTTTTGTTCTATTTTTCTCAGGAGGCGAGAATATAGCGGGAACTAGTCGGGGTGCGGAGTGATGTTTTCAGTCAGTGGTGTTAGCAGTCCTCACTATTTTATAAAATAGTGTGATAATAATTGTAATAAAGACTCCTTTTGAGTTTGTATACTCTCTAGTAGAGAATAATTGTATTCAAACTCACAGTATTGGGTTGTTGTATTTTTACACAATAATTGTATTAATGAAGTTGTAGTTGTTTTTGTACCAACTATTTGGCAACTCATAATGGGTGATGTCTACCAATTTTGGGGGCGTCACAGTTGGTATCAGAGCTTAGGGATATGATCCCTGGCTGAGATGTGAGACAAGAACTAGGAGGGAAGAGACGGGAAATTCCTTCGCTAGTATGACCTGATTAAGTTTATTTGCTATTTATTTGGTCGGTCAGAGTATAGGGATAATATATGACATGACTATTAACCCTTATTTTATGGCAGTATTTAAGAATGGCAGCTAAGAACGTTAATAACGGAGTAAATCAGACTGTGGAGACACCTTTGATCACCACCCACGGGAACGTGCAACAGGAAGGAAATATTCCTCCTGTAAACAACACTACCGAACAAATGATGAATGATGGGATGTTTAGAAGTTTCTTGCAGTTTATGCAAAACCAGACGAGGGAGACTCGTGCACAAAATACGGGTGGAAATGCTAGCAATGCGCGGCTTGTCACAGCCAAGCAGTTCAAAGAGTTGAGACCACCAGAATTTAAGGGAAAGCCGATCCGATCATGGCTGAAATGTGGATCAAGCAAATTACCAAGATATTCGATGTTTTGGGATGCACGGAGGAACAGAAGGTTCCATTCGCCACCTTTATGTTTCACGGTGAGGCAGACTACTGGTGGGAGTTTGTGAAGCGTACCCAGCCTAACGCATTCAACATGTCCTGGAAAACATTTCAGAAGCTGTTCAATGACAAGTACTTTCCTGAAAGTATTCATCATATGAAGGAGGTGGAGTTTATCAGACTGGAACAAAACAACATGACGGTGTCTCAGAACGAGGCGAAGTTTGCAGAGTTATCCAGGTTTACACCTCATTTGGTCGAAAATGAGGAACGAATAACAAGGATGTTTCCGAGAGGCCTAAAATCCGAGATTCGGCAATATTTTATCTCTCATAAAAAAAATTTATACTCAGATGTTGTAAATAGGGCTCAATTATTAGAGTGAGATAATGAGTATGTGCAACCGAGGGACCACAACCAGGGTCATACCGGTGGCGGCAGTCGTCGAAGCAATAAAAACCAGCAAATAGGAAAATATTCGGACAAAAGTGGTAACCACTCTGGTGGTAATCGTGGCCGTGATAATAGGAGCGAGTCGGGAGGAGATTTCAAGAAGAGAAGGTACAACAACGATAACGTGAAGACGTCAGCACAAATATCAACTGCTTTTATAGGAGGAGAACGAGCACCGGTCGTTTGTTACAAATGCAGGAAGGAGGGACACATCAGCCTAAACTACCCACAACAGTTCAAGGTATGTTATAACTATAGAAAGGAAGGTCATATAGCTAAAGATTATCTTGTTGCGAAACCAAGTTCAACGGGAATAGTGACTCCGAAGGCTATTCTGGACAAGTCAAAGTCAGTGGTTCCTGGAAGGGCATTTGTCGTGACTGCCCAAAACGCGAGGAACCCGAACGAGGTGATCACGGGTAAGCTAATCACAAACTCTTGCGAAGTTTATACCTAATTAGATACCGGTTCTACCCATTCTTTTATCTCTCCTGCTTGTGCTCAACGTTTGAACTTGACTTCGGAGAAATTAGACTTTGACTTATATGTTGAAACTCCATTAGGAGAAACTTTCATTTCATCTACTGTCTATAAATCTTGCTTGATTCAAGTCGGTACCATCACATTACCTGCCGACCTTATTTCGTTGAAAATTCTTGCATTTGATGTGATTTTAGGGATTGATTGGTTAACCACGCATCATGCTAAAATTGATTATTTTCGTTAGGTTGTTAGTTTTCATATTCCTAACCAACCTATTATGCGAATTCAAACAACCAAACCATTAAAGTCAATCACTATCATATCAAGCCATAAAGCTATTCATTTATTGAAAAATGGATGTCAAGCTTTCTTAGCCCATGTCACAGACTTGAACAAAAACACGTCAGATTTGAATACTATTTCTGTTGTTAGTGAATTTCCTGACGTATTTCCTGAAGAACTTCCTGGTCTACCCCCAGAACGTGAAGTTGAATTCTTTATTGACCTTGAACCTGGTACAAAGCCCATTTCTAAAACCCCATATCGAATGGCTCCTATTGAACTTCAGGAGTTAAAGGTTCAACTACAGGAGTTGTTGGACATCGATTTTATTCGTCATAGTACATCTCCTTGGGGTGCTCCTGTGTTATTCGTAAAGAAGAAAGACGGGAGTATGCGACTTTGTATCGACTACTGAGAATTGAATCATGTCACTATCAAGAATAGGTATCCGCTACGTCGCATTGATGACCTGTTTGACCAGTTGCAAGGAGCACAATTCTTTTCAAAGATAGATCTTCGTTCTGGATATCATCAGTTAAAGATTAAAACTGAGGATATTCCAAAGACTTCCTTCAGAACTCGGACTAGGCATTATGAATTCTTAGTCATGTCTTTCGGATTGACTAATGCTCCTGCTGCTTTCATGGATATGATGAACCGTGTATTCAAGGAATATTTGGATCAGTTCGTTGTTGTCTTTATTGATGACATCATCATCTATTTCAAAAGATGTGAAGATCATGAGCACCATTTGAAGCTGGTAGTACAAAGGCTTCGTGATAACAAGCTATATGCCAAGCTGAAGAAATGTGAGTTCTGGCTTGAGGAAGTAGCATTCCTTGGGCATGTGGTATCAAAACATGGAGTATCTGTCGACCCGGCGAAGATTAAAGTCATACAAAGTTGGGAGCAACCAAAGTCAGTGACCGAAGTACGTAGCTTTCTGGGCTTAGCTGGTTACTATTGGAGATTCGTGGAAGGATTTTCTCTGATCGCTACTCCGTTAACTCAGCTGACTCACAAAGATATAAAATTCGGTTGGAGCGAGGATTGTGAGAAGAGTTTTTATGAACTCAAGATGAGACTCAATTCGGCATCTGTTCTGACAATACCATTTAGTTCGGATGGATTTGTTATCTACAGCGATGCTTCAGGCAAAGGGTTAGGATGTGTTCTCATGCAACATGGGAAAGTCATAGCCTATGTCTCGCGATATCTCAAAGAATATGAGAGGAATTATCCTACTCATGATTTGGAGTTGGCAGCAGTCATTTTCACGTTGAAGATCTGGAGACACTACCTGTATGGGGAGAAAGTGGAGATCTATACAGATCATAAAAGCCTCAAATATTTCTTCACCCAAAAGGAACTCAACATGCGGCAACGACGTTGGCTCGAGCTACTGAAAGATTACGATCATACCATCCAATATCATCCTGGAAAAGCAAACGTAGTAGTTGACGCATTGAGTAGAAGATCATATGCGGGTACGAGTGTAATGTTGTTAACACAAAGGCCCATTTTGTATGACTTGCAAAGGATGGAGATAGAGATGAAGGCTCTAAGTACCCACGTGATGATATCAAACATACGAGGAGAACTGACTTTAATCGATAAAGTTAAAGCTGCTCAAGCTACGAACATGGAGCTGATGCGTATGAAGAAGAAAGTGCAAGAAGGTGTTGTGCAAGAAGGTGTTGTGCAAGAAGGTGTTATTCCAGAAGAAAGAATCGACGAAGAAGGAATACTTCGAGTCAACTCCAGACTATGTGTTCCTAACGATTTTGACTTGAAGCATAGAATCATGATGGAGGCACACAACACACCGTTTGCAATCTATCCTAGGAGTACCAAAATGTATCACGATCTTTGACATACATTTTGGTGGAGCAATATGAAAAGAGAGATCGTGGAGTTTATCTCGAGGTGTTTAACTTGTCAACGTGTAAAGGCGGAGCATCAAGTACCAAAGGTTCCATTGCAACCACTTGAGATTTCGAAGTGGAAGTGGGAACACATTGAGATTTAGTATTTTGATTAAATGATATAAATATGTTATGCTTTTTTTTTATTTTGAATTTTAATATATATTTTTTGTTTTGATTAAATAACATATTTACATATGTCAGGGATATTTTTGAACCTTCTCCCTTTAAGCCTCCATGTGCCAGCCACGCCAGCGAAATTTTAACCCTGTTTGTCTTCTGTTAACGGCAGGGGCACGGGTGACACAAAAAGTGTAACGTTAAGGGTACTTTTGGACAAAAAAAAGTATAGGATGCTCGGTAGACATCGCGGTAAAAGTCAGGGATATTTTTGAACCTTCTCCCAAAACTATTTCATAGAAGGGAGCTTCTTGAATTTCTATGAAGGTTATCACCATTTCAGACTCAGTCATAGATAGAATAACTTGAGCAGTCAGACGCCTCCATTTTTGGGCATACTCTTTAAAAAACTCATTGGCTTGTTTCTTGACCTTGGTAATTTGGTTTCGGTCAGGAGCCATCTGAGTTTAGAAATTGTACTGACTGAGGAAAGCATGAGCTAGCTCCTCCCAGCTATGAATCTTGGAGTTGTCTAATCTGGTGTACCATGATCTGGCTTATCCAGTTAGACTTTTCTGAAACAGCTGCATTCTGAGCTTTTCATCCTCGGGATAGAGTCTGAGCTCTCCAATTAATACTTTCAAATGTGTGTAAGGATCTCCCAATCCATCATACTTTTCAAAATTGAGAGTCTTGAAATTTTCTAGATAATGAACCCCAAGGAAGATGCAAAGGTCTGAATATGAAAAACTCATGTGTGCTCCAGTCCCTTTGATAGACCAAATGGTCTCTTCCATTTGCAGGACTTTCTTCCTGATATCACCGGTGTCTGGATCTTCTTTGAGATGGGTGTTTTTAGGGGCTTTGTTGGTTTTGTCTAACTCAGGTGCGGGAATCTCTTTATCCAAACCATGGGTTCCTCAATGTGCAGAGGATTCTGTTTGTATGGGTATTTGTGGACCCTGAGTGGACTTGTGTAGTTCTTCAAGCAGAACAACCAACTCTATAATTTGGTTACTTAATCCTTCGAACTCCTTGCAAGAGACAAGAGTAGGATTAGACTGGCTAGATGTAGCCATGCTTGGTTGTAGGCTTGTTGCCTTTTTGGACTTTGAACGGGGTAACAGGACCAATTATTTCCCAACAAAAAGACTTATGTAGTTTAGTCTTAGGGAATGTAGAAAGGTGACATGCTATGTAATATTTCTGTTTAGGAGTATTTTCCTGCAAAACGGATGTCAGTAGTTTAAATGACAAATTAGCATGACAGGTTTTGACATGAAAGGGAATGCATGTACACATATTCCTTTATATTTTCCATTACATAGAGATTGATATGGAAATGAAGTTACAAGTAATTGAATTTACAAGTAATTGAAATGGAAAAGTATGAAGAGACTTCCCTCCGTGTTTGGTTTATCAGAGGCAGACCTATCTTAGGCTACTCTCGCGGCTTTTTGGCATGAAGGTTCCCAAATCATCGCAATTTACTCGACAGGAAGTTAATTTGGTCTTTCAACTGGAGCGAATTTGGGTGGTGCATTTCCTGAGCCTCATTGGAATTAGTCTCCCTACGAGTCCAGTAATCAAACACCGACAGGATAGCCTCGTGGTGGAGGGACCACTCAACATACATTTACATACAACGCGTCTCACTGTATGGAAATGATAACGTGTGTGAAGCACTAATATCACATGTAGATATAGTGCGAAGCACTAAGTGCAGTAAGTAAATGCATTAGTACACATTCATTCAAATGTAAATGCAACATCCATACACAAGCAGATAAATGTTTTGAAAAGCTTTGATAATGACTTAATCCATCTTACTGGACAACCCTAGTAGAGTCATCACCTGTTGATGTCGGGATTTTTATCTGTCCCTTTTCTGTTCTTGTCTTTTCGTGTTCTCATGTTAGGTGAGATTTGTTTGAAAAAATAAGTTGTGAAAAGGTCCGACATGTATATGTCGATAATTTGACCGTAAGAGTCGCCAGTTAGTATTTTTAAATGGTTGCACCAATTCAACTGAGAAAATATTTGCACATAGACCAAGTAATGTGACACTGCGTAACTGGTCTGTGAAGCCGAGATTCGTTAGGGTTCGGGGGCTTGTTTATGTGAGGGGAGGGTGTTAGGCACCCCCGACATCCGTGGTAACACGCTGATCGCTACTTTTTATTTTAAACATTTATCTGAATGTGTGTGTGTGTAGGTCTATGTTCAGTTGTTTGGAAATAGTGATATGCCTCGTTTGCACCTATATACAAAGGGATTGAATTTTGTATAAAAGTTCAATTTTAACAAGATATAGAAACGATGTTTTGTAAAAGAGATTTTTCAAACCCTTATGCTCAATAGTAATTGAGGCATTTGATACTTCTATTTTATTATGTGTTCGGCTAGATTGCTTTTATTTTCGAGATGCGAAATATCTTCGAGAAAATAAGATATATAGCAGTGCTGAACTCCTTGTGGGCATGAGAGCCGTCTAAGAAAATTCAAACACCGTGAATAATTTACAAGCTGGTTACAGCTGAAAATGTCCATCACGAAAACTGAATCTAGATTCAGGAAATGAATCTCTAATCACATGAATCCTAGGCGAACATGATGATGCAGTATGTAAAAATGTTGTAAACAGTTATATATATATAAAAGCTGTAAATATATATATGAACAATCAACTGCCACGAAGTAAACTCCAGGCGGGACTAAATATATATATATATATATATATATATATATATATATATATATATATATATATATATATATATATATATATATGTAGTAAATGTTCCAGATATAAATCCAGGCTCAATCAAACAGAGTTTGATGATAACAATATGTATATAAGTATTTACATATATAAAAGCGGTAAACACTCCGAATACTATATTCAAGCTCAATCGAGATAACTCGATAATATATATGTATATATATATATATATATATATATATATATATATATAGCAATAAAAGCCACGAATCGTCGATCCAGGCATACACACACAACACGACTCTCAATGTGAATAATTGTGTGTGAACAAAAGTAGAGAAAGGCTTTAAGAAATGTGAGAAGGCTTATAGTGGGCTACCAAAGAAGACTTCAAATAGCTTTAAATGAATGAACACTCAGTTTCCACCGGTAAAATGTAGCAAAGTATAAGCTCACAAGTTTTTGAAATGAGAAATCACTCAATTTATAGTGTGTACAGAGCAAAATGGACAGGCCTTCCTCGCCTTTTCTCTTCTCAAAATGGCCACCCAAGCCCTCTATTTATAGAGGGGGGGAGCCGAAGATGTACCTGTGGCTACCCGGGGTGCCCTGATCTCTGTGGGCCCCACCGTCTCGAAGTACGTGCACTCGTGCAATGCGTTATCTGCTCGAACCTTCATAACTTTCAATTCGAGCATCTGATTGAGGCGTATAATACCTTTATAGAATGCTATTGTCGAGAACTACCCAATGACATGGTATAAGAGGTTATACGAAGCCAGGAAGATGGGTCCATGCCCAAATCTTCAAGTCTTAAAATTATATCTTATATAGTAGTCACTCGGGATTGGAGCTATGGTTCTTGTAGGACACTTCTGTGTAGCATGTGGGTTAAAATGTTGTTGAGACGGTGTGAATGTGGGATCGAGATGGCAAAATGACGATTTTTCCCTTCACCGGGGTTATCTCTAGTTCTTGGCTAATTTAGTAGTCGTTGCTCAGGGTTATCTCTGAGATTGGGCTGCTGGGAGTACTAAATATCCTCAGAGTTGTCTCTAAGGTGTGCCTGACCTCCGATGGTTATCTCCGGGGTTGGAACTGAGTGCCTCAGAGTTATCTCCGAGGTTGAAGCTGACTATTGGGGTTTGAAATGAGATTTTCTGGGGTTATCTACGGAACTACAACTGCATCCCTCGGGGTTGTCTCCAAGGTTTAAACTGAGTATCCCAGGGTTGTCTCCGGGACTGGAAGTGAATATCTTGGGGTTGTCTCCGAGATGGCAAACTGAGTATCCCGGGGTTGACCCGGGACTAGAACTGAATATCTCGGGGTTGTCTCCGAGATGGCAAACTGAGTATCCCGGGGTTATTTTCGGGACTGGAATCAAATATCTCAGGGTTATCCCTGAGATGGCAAACTGAGTATCCCGAGGTTGTCTACGGGGCTGGAATTGAGTTGACTTCCAGGGTTATCTCTGGAAGGCGATTTTTCTCTCCTGCAAGGTTAGTAACAGGAATGCAAAAATTTTAAGTGTCTACAACTAATGTTTTAAAATGATCGGAATCAGAGTTTATTCCTATTATTCTAGTTGCTTCATAACCGTTGTTCAGTTATTGAAGTCTTAAAAGAATGGTTAAATTCTTGAAGTTATTTATTCAAATGCTATGACTTACTGGGCAATTGAATGCTCACACTTGCTTTAAATAAAAATATTTTCAGCGTACGAGTAAAAAGAACTTAAGGATCCTGTAAAGATCAAGCTGACCGGTATCCAGACAAAGTGCCATTCATTATATGAATGAGCATGAAGAGCAAGCCAAGACTTGTAGTGTAGAATAGTTTAATTAAACTATAGACTAGTTTAATGAACTGTTATGTATCCTTGGTGGCAGATGAAAGTCACTCTTGTAAGATGTAAAGAATAATGCAATTATCATTATTTGTAATGACCGAGGATATAAGGTATTAGAACCTGGGATTTTAGAATGTATATTGTTGTATTTCACCATATAATGATGTATGTTTGGAAGAAGATGGAACCGTGGCATACAAAATCCAGGTGTGAAGATAGACCGGATTTTGGGGTGTTACATAGTGGTATTCACTGTAATAGTAATGTCGCGCTATCAATATGTATATGACGAGAAGGTGAATCTTTTCTCATGTATATATTTGATAGGTAGAGAATGTTAAGATATGTGTGAGTGATTGAAACTCATACTTATGAAAAGTTTGTGACTCATAGTTATATGCTATGTTTCTGAGCCCTAAGCCTATGGATAGTCCTTAATTTGTTCTTCGATTACATATTACGAAGATAAGTTCTTAAACACATATGGTTGTGGAAAGTTCCTAAACATATAAAGTGTGGTAAGTTGACAAACTATACTAAGGTATAGGAATGTTTAGACTGGAAACAAGTATTTTCAGTATGCTTACCATTGAAGGTACTAGAGAAGATTAAGTATTCTTGCAAGTAAGACAATGAAGGAAGATGAAGAAAAAAGATATTCCAAGTCATCTAGCTATCCTAGATTTCGAAGTTTATTAAAATCGTGCTTATATGTGCGCTTTATGAATAAGGAAAGAATTGGTTCAACTTTTGGAACCAATGGATTTTAAAAGAACTGTTATTGGTATGTCTATGCTAATTGTTTCAGTTAGACAAAAATTGATTAAATAAATTTTATATCATCAGTGCATTTGATGCAAAGATGGTAAAAGGATGGAGTTATTAATGCAATTGAACCTAGTATTGGATGTGATCTCAGGATCAACAACCCGCTATTGTATGATGTATAATGATGAAGTCATAAATTGACGAAGTCCTCAACGTGTTGTGAAACAGTACGGTATCATGACGTCATAAAACATTTTGATGTATTGTGAAAGAATTTAAAGAAGTAGTCGATGTCAATTGATTTGACTAGACGAATGTTTCAAGTTGATGTCCAATTTATTGGTATGGTCTAAGCTATTTGAGTTGGATAAGACAAATGGTATGTCATGTTTAAAAGAAAATCGAGCTTTTTTTGAAGAAGTTATGCCAACCCAAATTGTTTTGGTACAGAATCTAATGATTAAGTATGAGGTGAACATACCCCAAAATGGGGTTTTGCGATGGGTTGATCACCTACGTATGGAAGAGGAAGTTTACTTTCTTGGTGATTGTAAATTGACCATGAAAGAAGAGTTTATGGCGAAATGTTGTTCAACCTAGTAAGAGTTCATGGTCAATTTGACCCCTCAGCAAAAGTATGAAATGTTTTAAAGGAATCTTTATATTACTCGTTATTCAATCTACTTCATAATTCTTGATAAGTTATGAAGGTTAGGGAATGCTTGAAATATAAGAACTTCTTTTAAGAGAAGTTAAGAAGAAGAGTAAGCTAAAATTTTGAGGACGAAATTCTATGAAGAAGGGGTGAATATGAGGACCCGAAAGATTGAAAGTATAGTTAAGCGTGAGGTTTAACTAATGACGATTATGTCAACAGATGATCCTTTTGAGAAGAATGAATTGAGATTAAACCTTTGCTAAAGGTTGTAGGAATAAAGCACCCGGGTATGGGTGTGGTTTTAAGAAATTCTGAGGACGAAATTTTTATAAGGGGGGGAAGTGTGACAACTCGAGGAAAATCGGATTGTCCAGAATTTAAGTTTAGAGAAATAGTTATTAATAAAATAAATTTTTATTAATAATATTTTATGCTATGTGTTTAATAATCGTTCTATAACCTAGGATGATTATAGAACTGGAGGATTCTGGCTACGAGCTGGACTGAACGAGTAAGAATTTTCAAGAAGAAAATTAAAATTTTTCGGTAATAAAAATATTTCTGAGGAAAAAGAAGAAATAGACATTATTCACCCAACAAAACCTAAGAGTTAGGGTTTAAATAAACTAAGCCTTTCCGAGAGTTCGATATGTCGAAATGACATTTCGTCGAAATATTTGACGATAATATATCGTGAAATGTTAAGTCGATAAAAGTTTTTCCCAAAAAACGTGCAAAAATAGGACGAAATAAAAATGACGAAAAGTACTGTTATGTACTTTTCATTCGTTTAATATCAAAAAGTGTTTTTCAGTTTTTCGGAGTTCCGAAGAATGCATAAAAGTTAAACGGTAGAGGAAAGACGAAATATTAAAAAATATTTAGATTATGAGAATTGCAGTTTTTAAACTGTCAGATGAATTCCGCAAGACGGAAGCACGAAGCTTCCAAGAGAAGCTTTGTGAATAGTAAGGAGGTGTAGTAAGGAGGTGTAAATATTAACTTTAGGGGCAAAATGACTATTTTGCCCCTAGCCTTGGTTTTCTATAAAAGGAGAGGCTTAGCTCATTTGTTGGTATTTTGAAAATCACCAACACTTGCGAGAGAGAGAGAGAGAGAGAATTCGGATGAGGAGGAAAAGCTAGCCCAAGTGCAAACTTTGTCCAACGGGAGAAGATTAAAGAAGAAAGGTAATCCAAAACCTAGTCTAATATAAATTTTCTTTAAGTTTTCTATGGCAACATACATAATTTAATGAAAATAGAAGAAGAAGATGTTAAGAATGATTTCGTATGATTGAAATCATGAGAAAACGAAGAAATAAGAATTTGAAGTTTATTTTATAAATTTTTTATGGAAGTATAAGTTTCGTAATGAATTTGAATGATCTGATTGAATCATATGAACGCTTCGGTGAAATAAGTAAGGAATGGTGTTTTATAACATAAAATTCCCAGAAAAAATGAAATCATAATCAAAATATCGATTAAAAATGAAGAACGAACGAAGAACGCAAAGAACTTTGCTGATGGACAAATTTAAAATCTTCATAGTTATAACTTGTTGTTGATGGACAAGTTTAAAACTATCGCGTATAAGTTAGCGGCTTATTGCTTGGTTAAGAACGATAGAAAAGTTCATGAAGAATAGATTGAACTTAGCTATAACGAAGTTATGGCAAAAATTTGGTAAAAGACAAATGAGAAGTAGAAAGTATATAAATGAACCCAAATATGTAGGGTTTCAAAAGAAGGTAAGAAAACGTAGAAAATGTGAGTCATGGACTCAAGAACGAATGAGTTCCTAGTTTGGATGACCGAATTACTGACGAACGAACGAACGAACGAAGAACGTTAATAACGTAAAATGAATGAAGGATGGAATTTAAGCCAATTGAATGGTATGTAAACAAATTCAAAATGAATTTCTGTCAGGAAAATTGAAGTACGTAAGATAAGGAAGAGAATGGCTTTGGAACAAACTTGTTCCGAGTTATAACGAAGAAGTTATGAGATTGTGAAGTAAGCGTCTCAAACATTTTCATGACTTAGAATTTTTTTTTCTAAGTTTTGGAATTGGCGCTGCAGCGCCAGATATGCCTTAGGAGGCGGCGCCACAGTTCTAACCCGGGAAATCAACTACTGGTAAGTGGCGCTGCAGCGCGAGAAGAAAGGATGGAATCGGGGCCGAAACGCCGGTGCAGGGCAAGACCCAGAGAAGAGAGTTTAACAGCTCAACTCTTGGGGAAAGTGTAAGGAAAGATAAAGAACATATAGTTCACTTAATGTAACACTTAATCAAGTGAATTTAAACTTTTAATGAAGGTTGAACGGAAAGATTGAACGGGATTAAAAGACAAAGAATGTAAACGCAACGTAGTTGCGATGAATGAATGATCTTAGCATACAACGAATAGTATGGCTTCGACATTAAGAAAGAATAATGAATGTGGGGTTCATGGGATGGATAACGAATGAAAGAGATTAAAACCTTGGGTAAAGGTTGAATGACAGATTAAGAAACGAACAATGTGAACGTTGAATACGTAAACGATCCTCATGAATCGTATTCGCGTCGGAAGAACATTCTAAGTGTACAATGGTTATATGACCTTGACATTGTCAAATGTAGTAAGTAAGATGAATTATCAAGAAAGCCGTAACGAACGGTAATAAGATTAAGGAAGGTCCAAGGGTAAGTCAGATAGAGAATGTTAGAATGAATGTAAGCATTAAACACTTTAGCCGACATAAGGGTTGAGTGTACGCGAGTATTGAACGGGATGAACCAACATGACGTGTATGGTTTTACCGTAAGGTAATGAAGACTAATGACTAAACCTGTGAAGGTGAAGAAATTGAATTAAAGACAATAAAATATAACATTAAGAAGTCGAGTTAGTAATAATAACTTGGACAATGTTATGAGTCGAATGAACCGAACGTTATAAGATATGAATAAGGTAATGTGAAATGTTTAATGCTATGAACGCATAACATTAACATTGAACGATCGTTATAAGTATTCAAAAGAATGATCATTATAAGTATACAAAAGACTGTATAACTTAGACAATAAAGAATGAATCCCGAGGTATGGCATTTAGTTGCTAGAAAGCCTTAAGGAAAGAGAAATTGACTTAACGAACATTATAGTTTAATGGTTCGGATAAGTTAAGTTAAGTTTAGGTTGTGGTACAATCGTAATCTTTGATGGTTGACATATGGGAGATGGGTTAAACAATTTCTTCAATGAGCGGAGGTATATACGAAACTGGAAACTGATCTAACTCACTATGAAAGACAGTGTAGATGAGACGGGAAACTAGTTTGTTAGTTGTTTGTGGGAAATCACTCAGAGTACCATATGGACTATTGGTAAAGACGCGATGTGTGCTGAGTCCTAGAAGAGTTATAAGAAGAAGATAAGAATGTAATCATCAAAGATGATGATCGTATGAGTAAGACATCCCCGTATGGGGCTAGAACAGATGTGGTAACTTGGGAACAATTCAAGAAGGTTTTCTTCGAGAATTATTTCCCTACAAGTATGTAGGGGAGGAGGGAGATTAAGTTCTTAGAACTAAGCAAGGGGATATGATGGTTCCCCAATACGCGGCCAAATTTAATGAATTGGCAAGGTTTTCTCCACACCAAGTGGACACTGAGGAGAGGAAGACTCATAGGTTTGAGCAGGGCCTGAAACCCTGGCTCTATAGTAGGATTTCGGTGTTTCAAAGTGCTTCCTATGGGACCATTCTGGAGAAATCGATTATAGCAGAAGGTGGTAGTGAGGCATAGACCCAATACCACAAAGAGAGAAAGAATAAGAACAAGGGAGAGGGAGGAACTAAGGCAGAGAATGCCGGTGGTAGTGGCAGTATGCCAAAAAGAAAGAATTTTAACTCCGGGAATACTGGAGTAGGACAAGGAGATGCTAAACGTAGGAGGGAAACATATAAGATATATGGAAAGACTCATTTAGGAGTCTGTCAGAAGGGGAAATTGGGTTGTTATAGCAGTGGACAGAAGGGTCATATATCACCCAATTGTCCTAATTCTAAGGAAAACCATGATTGTTTTGTATGTGGGTCGTTGGACCACATGGTAAGAAATTGCCCAAAGAAGGAATTGGTGGAAAGTAAAGGTGTTAGTAGTGGTAAGTTAGCCATTACTGAACCACCATCGTCGGGTAGACCTATGGTCGTACTTTTAATATGACTATCCAAGATGCGGTTGCATCAGCGGATGTAGTAACATGTACCATTCCAGTCAATATAATGAATGCTTATGTGCAGTGTGATTGGAGTGCTACTTGATCTTTTATAGCATGTGAATTTGCTAAGTGATTAAGTTCATTCCTGAAAGGATTATAAATACCTTTGAATATTAAGGTAGAGAATGAGGAAATAACTTTCGTTGATGATAATCGTGGAAATTGTTTCATGAATAAAAGATTAAGTAAGTATCGGTAGATAAGTACCGATAAAGTTGAGAGAATTTGAAGTAATTCTCGGTATGAATGGGTTAATTTAGCATAGAACCTTAATAAATGGTCTATGGAAAAGTATGAATCTTCGGTTTTCTAAGAAACCCAAGGTAGTAAGTTACGGTATTAAATCACCGAACATTCTTGTTGTCTAATCATGACGCAATCTAGAAGGATGTTAAGATAAGCTTAGGTTGTGGTACAATCATAACCTTTGATGGTTGACATATGGGAGCTGGGCTAAACAATTCCTTCAGAGAGCGAAGGTATATACAAAACTGGCAACCGATCTAACTCACTGTGATGACAGTGTAGATGAGACGGGAACTTGTTTGTTGGTTGTTTGTGGGAAACCACTCAGAGTACCATATGGACTACTAGCAGAGAAGCGATGTGTGCTGAATCCTAAAGAAGTAATAAGAAGAAGATAAGAATGTAAATCATCAAAGATGATGAACGTATTAAGTAAGACATCTCCGTATGTCATGAAGCTGTAAACTGATAATGAAAGTAGGTCGCGTAAACTTAGGTTGAAAGAACGCGAACCCTAAGAAGTAAAGTAAGTAAACCAATGCGTAAGTCAAATATATGACTAATTGGTTAGTGGTTAAGAATAAATACCCATTACTCAGGATCGATGAACTGTTTGATCAGTAAAAGGAGTAAAGAAATTTTTCTAATATAGATTTGTGTACGGGGTATCGTCGGTTGAAAGTAAGGAAGAATGAGATACCTAAGACTACGTTCAGAACTCACTATGGTTATCATGAGTTTTTGGTTATATCAGTTTGGGTTGACTAATGTATTGAAGTTAGACTTTCCGTAAGGGGCGTCACAGGTTGGTAAGCTGATAGGTACTCTTGTGAGGTGCTATGGTTGAAAGTACCATTAGCGTCACTGAGTGTTCGAATAATATTTGGATGAGTGTGTCGTAATGATCATTGGTGATATTCTAGTCTTTCTAACACACCAGAAGATCATGATGAACATATGAAGATAGTGTTGAAATCACTACGGAGGGAGAAGTTTGATACGGAATTCACCAAGTGTGAATTTTAGCTTAAAAGATATGAAGAATTGTTATTGATAAGTATCATGGGAATGAGAAGGGAGAAAAATAGTTTTCAGGAACTAAAAAGGAAGGTTAAGTGAGGTGCTTCTATTGTCTTTATCAGATAATATAGGGAATTTTGTAGTGTATCTCAATGTTTTGCACAGATGACGAGATTGCGTGCTTATGTAGCATGTCAAGGTCATTGTGTATGTATCATGCCAGTTAAAGGATTATGAGAAGGTCTATCCTTCTTGTGATCTATAATTAGCAGCTGTAGTTTTGAATAAAAAATTTAAAGATAGTATTTATACGGGGAGAAGTGTGAGAGTCTGAAATATATCTTCACACAAAAGGAGTTGTATAGGAGGTAGAGAAAGTGGTTAGAATTGATAAAGGATCACGACTGTGATATGTTATATCATTCAGGGAAGGTGAATGTAGTAGCCAACACATTAAGTAATAAAGGTAGGGAAAAGCTATCAATGTTAGCGACTCAGAATGAGTTAATAATGGAGATTGCTAGAACGAAGTTAGAAGTTAAATTACGAAATGAAGATGTAGAAATGGTATTTACAATGTAGACTCAATCCACGAAATGGAACGAGTTAAGGAGGTACAACTAGATAACGAGGAAGGTAGGTGAATGAAGAAGATGATGAAGGATGAAGAGAAGATTAAGTATAATCTTGTTTTGAAGGAGGAATTTGAGTTTCATATAATTCCGAGTTAAAGAAAGAATTAGTAAAAGATAATATCTTTAGTGAAGGTGAAGGTGAGGAACCACAATGTCAAAGAAGCATTGTGGGAACTCGAGATTAAAATGATGAAAATTTTTTCCTCATTTAGTTGTGTAATTGTAGCGAGATTCTGGGGACAGAATCCTTATAAGGGGGGAGGAATGTAACGCCCGAGAAAATCGGATTTTTAGGAAAATTAAATTTTTATTTGATTATGTGAGATAAATAAATTTAATTGATTATTTATGGGAGTAAGCTAATTAAAGGTCGTTATATGACCTAGATATGTCATAACGTCGTAGTATTTTGGCTACGTGCTAGAATTAAAGTGTTTGAATTTCCAAGACAAAAATAAAAGCTTTTCGAGAAATTTTTCGAAAAACATTATTCACGCAATTCTGCTCGAGAATTATTTTTGAACTTCCGAAAAATACGTAACGATAGAATATCGAGGTGAGATGGAATATCCAATAATATTTCAGTTATGATAAATGCAGTTTTTGCCTGCGGACTTAAAACCTAACGGCTAGGGAAAGTGATTTCTGAGAAGGAAATGAAATGCGTGTAATAAAATAGAGCGATGATCGTATAATACGTAGGTATTGTACGAGGTAATGAATACGAGTATGATATGAAGTAATATACGAGTATGTATGAATGATGGTATAACGTATATTATGAATTAGTATACATGTTGGAATACGAGATTAATACGTGAATTATACATTATAAGGCTTTAAGCAAATGGATTAAACTTGTATGATGTGTTAGGAATGGTTAAGCCCAATGGTAGGAATGGTTAAGGTCCAAAGTGATTTAATGAACAAGCCCAAGTGTTTGTTAAATAAAAGCCCAAAGTAAGAATCCAATCAGTTAGGGTGACCCATGGAGCAACCCTTGATTATATGGTTAATCTTGGTGACCAAGGATTTGGTGTGATGACCAAGTAATTTGTGTAATGAGCAAGATACTTAATGGCTAAGGAATGTGATGAGCAAGCAAAGTGCTTATAAGTGATAAGCAAGTAACTTAGTGGCTAAGGGTTATGGTGAACAAGTAATTAAAGTAATGAGCAAGTAATGGATAAGCTAGGTGATTAGCAAGTATACTTGATAGCTAAGTAAGTGTGGAGGTCAAGAAAACTTGATGGTTAGGCTTGGAATAGTAAGGAGGTGATTAAGGAGGTGGAATGGCTTATTGACCATTAAGCCCTCACTTTGAGATTTCTATAAATAGAAGCATGGTTAGTTCATTTGAGAGTTTGCAAATACTAGCCAACATATATTGAGAGAGAGAAAGAGCTAGAAACAAGTGATCAATCTACTTTGAAGCAAAATATAAGAAGTTTAGCAAGAACGCAAAGAACAAAAATGGTAATATTTTATAACCGTTAGTTTTTAAACTTTTCAATTTTTTTCTCATAGAGAATAGTAGATTGGTGGAGCATGTCTCTTCCAAAGGGATAAGGATGTCTATTAGTGACTAAAACATTGATAAGTCATGTTTAAGAAGAAATCAAAAGGGTTTACGTAAGTTTAAACCATAGAAATCGTTGAATGTTAACATGGTTGTTGATGGACAAATTGAAAACCATCATAGATAAGGTATGTGCATCTTTCTTGGTTAGGATGTAGATGATGAATCAATGGAGTGTTCCATTTGATTTGGCTTATAGAACACGAGTAACGAAGTTATGGCGAATTTTACGGAAATAGACGTTAAACGTCGAAAATATAGAAATTTCAGATTAGTAGTCAAAAGTTGTCGCATGACTTGGAAACATCGGTTTTCAATGTCAACACGTGAGATAAGGTATTCAAGAGTCATGGGCTCAAGAATCATCGAATTCTGACTTAGAACGAAGGAAACTGGTATTGAACGCTCGAAATCGATAAACGAACGCTCAAAATGAACCAAAAGTTGAATTCAAGGTTAACGGATTCAAAAATGTAAAATTCCTGCATGAACACCTAGAGTAGGTAATTTGTGAGTTGTGAGCTTTTGAATAAGTAAATTCGGATATAAAACGAATAAGTTATGAGGCCGGGAAGTACGTAGAAAAAGTTAACTATCAAAACCAACTGAGGCACAGGGATGGCGACGCAGCGCCCAACCCAGCAGTAATGGCCGCGCCGCAGCGCCAGCTCCGGGCTCTGGCTACTGTTAGTTGGTGCCGTAGCACCAATAGTGTACTAGAGTCTGGCGCCGCAGCGCCGATAGCGTAAAATGTTTGACCAAGTTAGGTTGTTATTCCATTTGAAGGTAGACCGAAGGTAAGACAATGAAGGTACTTAAGGTACATAATAAGACTGGCCTTAAATCACTTATAATGTTATAATGTTAAAAGATTAGATATGGTTTAATAAGAATTAAACGAAGAATGCAAGAATGTAATAAGTGAACCGTGAATGATGTTCAACTTTGGTACTTCACCAAATGATGATCGAGCGTTGGTTAATAATATAACAACGTTAATGAGCCGTAACGAAACATAGAAAGTCGATTTGACTTTATTAATGAAATAAGTATGATTAAGTATACGAAATGAAAGATAGTTAATTGATGATAAATTAATTAACTTAAAGTAGCATCTTCGATGATAACAATAACATTAAGAGTTACAACTAAAATTTGTGAAATATTATGTGAACGTGAACGGTATGCAATAAGTATACTTAATCAATGACAATTGAATTTTGATTAATAACGTAAGAACGTTAGTAAACTGTGAGGAAGGATGATTAGTTAAAAACGAGTGGTATTAATGAAGTAAATCCACTTACAACATAGAAGAGAAAGAAGTTGGTAAGAAAGTTGTAAACGGCAAGCCGGAACCAATAATAAACGAATCTAATATACGATTAGATTGAGAAGAAGGGTAAGATTCATTAGGAACCATGTATGTTCATTCATGACCTAAGGTGGTATGTTATGTGGTTATGTGTTGTAGAGACTGTAAAGACTCAAAGGGAAAGTAATTATACTGTAGCAGACGTTGAAGGAAAGTCTTTCTTAACGCTTGTCTAACCTTCGTGTTAGCCAAGTTTTCTATGATTCATGTTATGAAATGCATGGATTATTTAACGAAAGGGTCGATCCCAGTTTTAACTTGGCTAGACTATTATTGAAAGATTGATTGATTTCTATATAATTCTTTCGATATAGAACTGTTAATGCTATCCTATGCCAAGTATTTGGTACAGATGTTAAGATAAGTTTGTCTATGAACAAACAAAAGTATTTTCATCGATTATTCGATGGGCACGCGAGGTTGTCAAAACTTAAACGTAAATACGTTTAACGGAAGAGTGTTGATCAACATAGGGTACTATAGGCTGATCACCTAGACGTACTCGTAAGTAAAGCTGGATGGATGGCTTTAGTGCCGGAAGTCCTTTTCAAGTATGAAAACGGAAAGAGTATGTCCTGGTCTTTTGACTGGTTCAGAATTCCTAAGCTATTATATATATACTTTGGAATTGTTGTTAAGAAATGAGAAGTACTAGTCAAAGTTTCCTAGTACTTCATAACTATTGTTCAGTTATGGAGGAAGAATCATATGCTTCTTAAAGTGGTATTTATATTATACATTGTTAGACTTGCTGAGCTAGTTATGCTCATCCTTGCTTTAACCATATGATTGCAGCTAAAGTCGAGCGAATCAAAGTTTCCAGTAGAGATAAAGGCAAAGTGAAGATTCATGACTAGGTTATCTTGTAATAGACTAGTAAGTGTATGTATCATATTATGATAAACAAAGAATGTAACGGTTTCAGAACCTGGGAACAGGATGTAACATTATTAATGTAATAAGAATGACATTGATATACACCTTTTGGTATCATTTCAATAGAATGAATGTACAGTTATGAGTATCATGTAGCACCATCTGTCGGGTTGGAAGATACCCAGATTTGGGGGCGTCACAGCAGGTAGACCCGCGGCTATTTTTATCTATAAATAAGACCCCCCATCAGCCATAAAAAAGAAAGAAAAAAGAGAAAAAGAGAGGGAATTCTGCCCATTTCAGCTCTTAAACCCTCATATAGTGTTTCATACTTTGATATTCTTCTTTGTAAATACTTGTATATATATATATATATATATATATATATATATATATATATATATATATTACAACATATTAAGTTTTAACCGGTGAAAACTGAGTTTTCAAGCTTCAAAAGTAGGTTAAAGCATTCCTCGTTACACACTATAAGATTTTTCCGATCCGAAGCTTTTATCTCCTTTCATATATATATATATATATATATATATATATATATATATATAACTGTTCATTCAATGTAAATCTGTAATGTTTAAATTTGTGAACTAGATTTATCTAAATCTAGCCATATCTAACTCTTAACTAGTTTAAAAATTGTAAAACTGAAACCATTGAGCTATAATGGTTATAACTAATTTAAATCTAGTTTTCTTTCTAGTTTTGTAAATATTAAGCAACCGCGCGACCCTAGATCTGTATCTAGAGGAAGCTGGAAGCTTTTGCTACGCGCATGCAAGGATTTAATTGATGAATCCTTTGTTTTGCGATGTGTATATTAAATATCTATTTTATTTAAGTATATTTGTTATGCAGGCTATTCATATGATATTATGTGAGCCTAGGAGCCACGTGATCTAAGATCCAGCTGACGGATCTAGATCTGGTTCCCATGATGGACCCTTTTCAATTGTACAGCTAGCTTGCAAATCATATGTGTGATGCTCAGACATACTTTGATGGCTTTCATTCCCATAAGGAACCTGACACTTATATGTATATTATTTTGTCGAAGATGCTTTGCATCTCAAAAATTAAATCAAAATAAGCCGAATACGAAATAAAATGGAAGTATCAAAGGCCTCAATTACTATGTGAGCATAAGGTTAGAAAACCTGTTTTCAAAAATTCATTTTATATGTCTTGTATTAAAATTGAACTTTTATACAAGTAAAACCCTATGTATATAGGTGTAAAAGAGACATAGCACTACTTTCAAATAACACAGTTAGGCCTAATTAACTGCAACATAAACACACATTTCAAATAAGTTAGGGAATTAAAAAGCTGCGGTAACCGTGTTTTCACAGAAGTCGGGGGGTGCCTAACACATTCTCCCTACTTAAGCAAGCCCCCAAACTCTATGAATCTCAGTTTTCAAGGCCTGTTAAACAAAGTCCAATAATTTGGCCTTTTTGCAAAATCTTTCATAAACTTCATTGAGTTTGTACATCCATTTCACTCCTACCAACTGGCGGCTCTGTAAAATCAAATCTTTTGAAATTGTCAACATTTTGTGTCAGACTCTTTTGTCAATTTCACCCTTTAAAACCAAATTTGAACCAAATAGAAAACATAAAGGGTAAGAAATATTTAAAATAGGAATTCCAAAAAGAAAATTTTTCCCCGACGTCGATAGGTGGCGACTCCGCTGGGGACAGTAGAGGGCTTAAGCCACATTTTAGATCTTTTCGAATTCCCTCTCTTGCGTGTGTATGAATGTTGTCTTTACATTAAATGGATGTGAATGAATGCTCTATTTACTGCACTTTAGTGCCTCACACAATCCTGCATTTTGTATATTGCTTCACACAATGGCATCATTACATATGGTGAGATACGATGTATGTTGTGTGATTCTTCCACTAGGAGGTGAACCCATCGGTGGTTGATTACTAGACTCAATGGAGAATAATCCCGCGAGGCTTAGGAAAGGCACCACTTAGATCCGCTCCAATTAAAAGATCAAATTAACTTCCTATCTAGTAAATTGCGATGATCTGGGGACCTTAATGCCGAAAAGCTGCGAAAGTAGCCTAAGACAGGTCAACCTCTGATAAACTAAACGCGAAGGGGAGTTTCTTCATGCCTTTCCCTTTCAATTCCATGCAAATGTCGATTCAATGTAAATTACAATTCCATTTAAATATAAAAAAAAGAAAAAGGAAAATGTAAATATGCATTTCATTCCATATCAAAACCTGTCATGTTATCCTGTCATCAAAACAACTGACATCTATTTTGCAGGAAAACATTGAAAAACCCATAAAAAAGACACATTGCATAACATGCAAACTATTAGTGTTTACCAAGACTAAACTATATAATCTTTTTATAGGGAAACAATTGGTCCTGTTACCCGATTAAAGTCTAAAAAGACACTAACCCCATCTTCATACATGGCTGCAAGTGCCCAACCTGAATCTACCTCTGTTTTTCGAGAGGAGTTCGAGGGACTAAGAAATCAGATAGCAGAATTAGTTGTCTTTTTAAAAGAATCGAACAAAAAGACTTAGGGTCAACAAATTGTAACGCCCGAGAAAATCGGATCTTTATGTGAATTAAATTTTATTTGATTATTTGGATTAAATGAATTCAATTGATTATTTATGTGAGTGAGATGTTTGAAGGTCGTTCGATGACCTAGAATGTGCGGATGTGGTTAGTATTCTATCTATGTGCTAGGATTAATTGTTGTGAATTTTCAAGACGAAAATAATTATTTTTTGAGAAATTTCTGTAAAAATAATATTCATCCGTTTTTGCTCGGAGATTAAGTTTGAATTTCTGAGAAACGCGTAATGATAGAATACGAAGACGTAATGGAATATCTAATAATATTTCAGTTATGGCAAATGAAATTTTTACCGGTGGACTTAAAACCTAAGGGTTGGGAAATGTGTGTTCCGAGAATTTAAGGTTTACGTATAATGATTAGGGTTATTATACGTGAGGATTATGAGTATGATACTAATTATTATATAAGTTGTAAGACCCCAACTTTTATAAATAAAGATGAATTTTCTATAAATATCATTTTTGAATATTATGGAGTTAATTTGATATAATGTTATAGTTGTGGGTAATATTTATAAATTTTGCAAAGTAAGCAAGTTGTTATAAAATATTCGTTTGGTCGGAGAATATTCTTTTTGTCGAGGAATATTCGTACGACGGCACAATCATTGGTGGACCCCACAACGGAATTATTGTCGGATTGAGAAAACGACAAAAATATTTTATTAAAAATAACGGCTGAAGTGTTACCGTTAAAACCGTTAAAACTGTTGAACTACTCGGTAGTAAAAGTACAGTAATACGCGTGGTTGCATAGTAGCACACGGTATTGATTATTGATGCTTACGTGAGAAGTCACTCAGCTATACTCAATTATTGCTATAGTAATTGCTGCATCATATCTCTTAAATTATTGTCATAGTATCGTCTGTATAATATGTTATATTATTAAATCAATAATTGAGACGTTGTGGTAAGTTTGGTTATTTTATGGGGGGCCATATGTCATCATCTAAGAGTCTCTTCGTCAATAGTAATTACCTTCGTCAATAGTATTTACCTTGGTCAATAGTATTTACCTTGGTCAATAGTAATTACCTTCGTCAATAGTATTTACCTTGGTCAATAGTATTTACCTTGGTCAATAGTAATTACCTTCGTCAATAGTATTTACCTTGGTCAATAGTAATTACTTTCGTCAATAGTAGTTGTCCCTTCAATATTACCAAGAGTCATTTGACCCTTCGTTAAGACCAAGAGTCATTTGACCCTTCGTTAAGACCAAGAGCCACCCTCAGTTTTTCTATACATAGAGGCTTAGGGCTTCATTATTTTTCACGAATTCATTCAAGCTATAGAGAGAGAAAGTATAGAGAGAATAAGAGAGAGAGAATAAAAGTATTCTGCTACATCACTTTTCCAATATCCAGTTCTTTTAAGGTAGGGAATATTATTTCTTTTATATTCATGAAGAGAACTTCTGTTATTCCATTCGTTATTATTCTGTTGGAATAACCAGTATACGCGGTCTACCCTATACTTGGTGACATTCTTCTATTATTCTGTTGGAACATCCTGTCTGTGTGTTTTACACCGGACCTGGTTCCGTTTATTATTCTGTTGGAACATCCTGTCTGTGTGTTTTACACCGGACCTGGTTCCGTTTTATTATTATTCTGTTGGAATATCCTGTCTGTGTGTTTTACACCGGACCTGGTTCCATTATTTATTATTCTGTCGGAATATCCTGTCTGTGCGTTTACGCCGGACCTGGTTCCATTATTTATTATTCTATTGGAATAACCTGTCTGTGCGGTCTATCGCATGCATGGTGATTTCTTTTGTTATTCCATTCTTTATTGTACTCAGTTGGTTAAGTTTTGACTTCTATACTCCATGAAATTTGTGGAATATCCTTGATAGTTGCGTTTCATCCAGTATCTTTTCAAGAAAATATTCTTCTAAGCATTCTTGAATTTTACTCCACAATGCAGTATCATGTTGACAATTTGGACGTTGTTAATTCCTGAATAAATTAATTCTTGAACTTGTTTTATTGAATTCTTATATCATTGTCATCATCCTCATGTTTATAAAATGTTGAAAGTCATCTGTGGCCTGTAGTGCATAGATGGACTTGGTATGATTATGACCAGGGATTATTCGGTATAATCATGACCGTAATGTTACAAATGATGTGGTAAAAGTCCTCATTGGCCCGTAGTGCATTGATGGACAGTTGTTGGCATGATCATGACCATTTATGAATACACGAATATCCTTGGCCGTAGTGCAGGGGTGATTTGATGATGTGGATTATTTTATTAAGCTGAGTCTCAGCGATTACAGTGTTGAAAAACTTTTTAAATCATAAAAGATAGTAGGGTTTATTTTCTACTTGACTCTTTTAATGGATTGCTTGTTCCGCTACAGTTAAACTTGATGTCTATTATATTTTATCAGTTTAACATTGTTGAAGGCTAATGATACTTTATTCTGCATTATCTTAGTCATAATATTTCTTACTGGGCTAGTTGAGCTCACCCTTTCTTTCACTGTTCTCTTCAGGAAATGAGAATGTAGCTGGGACAAGTCGGGGTACGGAGTGATGGTCCGAATGATAGTATTAGTTAGTAGTCCTCACTATTCTATGTAATGGTGTGTTAATAAATGTAATGAGGACTCCTTTTGAGTATGAATACTCTCTAGAAGATAATATTTGTATTCAAACTCACAGTTTATGTTTTGTCGTATTGTACACGACAGATGTATTAATCAGTTGTATTTGTATTCTGTACTATGTATCTGACGACCCAAGATGGGTGATGTATACCTAATTTTGGGGGCGTCACAGTTGGTATCAGAGCTTAGGGATATGATCCCTGGCTAAGATGTGAGAATAGAACTAGGAGGGGAGAGACGGGGAATTCCTTCGCTAGTATGACATACCTAAGTTTATTTGCATGGTATTTAATTGGTCGGTCATAATATAAGGATAATATATGACATATCAATTAATTTTTATTTTGTGGCAGTATCTGAAAATGGCATCTGAGAACGTTGAGAATAGCAATGGAGCACAGACGACTGTTGATTCACCACATATCAATAATCAGGATAATGTGCATCAGGAAGGTGTCAATCCTCATGCAAACAACAACACTGACCAAATGATGAATGATCAAATGTTCAGAGGCTTTATGCAATTCATGCAACAACAGGTGAAAGCGGCTCCTGTCCACAACGTAGGTGGAAATACTGGAAACTCTCTGGCGGTCACCGCTAAACAGTTTAAGGAGCTGGGACCACCGGAGTTTAAGGGAGAACCCAAACCACTTGTAGCTGAAACATGGATAAAGCAGATCACCAAGATATTTGATGTCTTGGGTTGCTCCGAGGAGCAAAAGGTTCCCTTTGCCGCCTTTATGTTGCGAGGAGAGGCAGATTACTGGTGGGAATCGATAAAGCGTACTCAACCTGCCGCACTGAAGATGTCTTGGGAGAAGTTTCAAGATCTGTTTAACGACAAATACTTTCCCGAGAGTATTCGTCACATGAAGGAGGTGGAGTTCATCAAATTGGAGCAGAATAATATGACCGTGTCGCAGTACGAGGCAAAATTTGCAGAGTTATCCCGGTTTGCGTCCCACCTGGTGGATAATGAAGAAAGAATGACGCGGATGTTTTTAAGAGGTTTGAAGCCGGAGATACGTCAACATCTTGTTTCTCATAAACTGTGTTTGTATTCAGATGTTGTAAATAGGGCTCAGTTGGTGGAGCGCGATAACGAGATAACGCAACCAAAAGAGAGCAGCCGGCAAAATGATAATACCAGTGAGAGCAGTCATCGAAGCGGTGACAACAAGCGTGGAGGGAATCAACAGGCTAGAAATGGTAACCACTTCGGTGGTAATCAGGGCCAAAACAATAAGAATGGACATTTCAAGAAGAGGAGATTCAACAATGATGGAAAGACGTCAGCACCAGCACCTGTCGTTAAGGAAGGAGAACGACCACCTATCATATGTTTCAAATGCGGAGGGGAGGGGCACATCAGTCCAAACTGCGCGATGCCGTCCAAAGCATGTTATAATTGTGGAAGAGAAGGTCATTTAGCCCGATTTTGTCGTTTACCGAAGACAAATTCAGCTAGGATGGAGGCACCAAAAGCCGTCCCAGAAAAGTCAAAACCGGTTGTGCAAGGGAGAGCGTTTGTTGTGAACTCCCAGAGAGCAAGGAACCCAAATGAGGTCATCACGGGTAAGCTTATCATAAACTCTAAAGAAGTTTATACTTTATTTGATACCGGTTCAACCCATTCTTTTATTTCTCCTACTTGCGCTCATCGATTAAATTTGATTCCGGAGAAATTAGACTTTGACTTATCTGTGGAAACTCCGTTGGGAGAAACCTTCATTACCTCCACTGTTTATAAGTCTTGTTTGGTTCAAGTTGGTACCCACACATTACCTATCGATCTGATTTCATTAAAAATACTTGCATTTGACGTGATTCTAGGGATTGATTGGTTAACTACTCATTATGCAAAAATTGATTGTTTTCGTAAGGTTGTTAGTTTTCATATTCCTAATCGACCTATTATGCGAATTCAAGCAACCAAACCATTAAAATCAATCGCTGTCATCTCAAGCCATAAAACTATTCGTTTATTGAAAAACGGATGTCAAGCTTTCTTAGCTCATGTCACAGATCTAAACAAAAATACGTCAGTTTTGAATGATATTTCTATTGTTAATAAATTCCCTGACGTATTCCCTGAAGAACTTCCTGGCCTACCCCCAGAGCGTGAAATTGAATTTTTTATCGATCTTGAACCCGGTACAAAACCCATTTCCAAAGCCCCATATCGAATGGCTCCTATTGAACTTCAGGAGTTAAAGATCCAACTGCAGGAATTGTTAGACATTGGCTTTATTCGTCCTAGTACTTCTCTTTGGGGAGCTCCTGTTCTATTCGTGAAGAAGAAAGATGGAAGTATGCGACTTTGTATTGATTATCGGGAGTTGAATCATGTCACCATCAAAAACAGGTACCCAGTGCCACGTATTGATGACATGTTTGACCAGTTGCAAGGAGCACAATTCTTTTCAAAGATCGATCTTCGTTCTGGATATCATCAGCTGAAGGTTAGAACTGAGGATATTCCAAAGACGGCTTTTAGAACTCGGTACGGGCATTATGAATTCCTAGTCATGTCCTTTGGATTGACTAATGCTCCTGCTGCCTTCATGGATATGATGAACCGGGTATTCAAGGAATATTTGGATCATTTTGTGGTCGTCTTTATTGATGACATCCTTATTTATTCCAAAAGCCGTGAAGATCATGAGCAACACTTGAGGCTGGTACTCCAAAAGCTTCGTGAATACAAGCTTTATGCCAAGTTGAAGAAATGCGAGTTCTGGCTGGAAGAGGTAGCATTCCTTGGGCACGTAGTATCAAGTCGTGGAATATCGGTTGACCCGGCAAAGATTGAAGCTATTCAAAGCTGGGAGCAACCTAAATCAGTGACCGAGGTACGTAGCTTTCTTGGTTTAGCTGGTTATTATCGGAGATTCGTGGAAGGATTTTCTCGAATCGCTACTCCATTAACTCAGCTGACTCGGAAAGATACAAAGTTTGGTTGGAGCGAAGAATGTGAGCAGAGTTTTCAAGAACTCAAGAGGAGACTCATTTCAGCACCTGTTCTAACAATACCATCTGGCTCGGAGGGATTTGTCATCTACAGTGATGCTTCGAGCAAAGGGTTGGGATGCGTTCTCATGCAACATGGAAAAGTCATAGCCTATGCATCAAGACAACTCAAGGAATATGAGAGGAATTATCCTACTCATGATCTAGAGTTGGCAGCTGTTGTCTTTGCACTTAAAATTTGGAGGCATTACTTGTATGGGGAGAAAGTGGAGATCTTTACGGATCATAAAAGCCTCAAATATTTCTTCACTCAAAAGGAACTCAACATGCGACAACGACGTTGGCTTGAACTGTTGAAAGATTATGATCATACCATTCAATACCATCCTGGAAAAGCGAACGTGGTAGCTGACGCATTGAGTAGAAGATCATATGCGGGTACAAGTGCAATATTAACAACGCAAAGGCCCATTTTGTGTGACTTGCAAAGGATGGAGATAGAGTTGAAGACTCCAGGGACCCATGTGATGATGGCGAATATACGAGTAGAACCGACTTTAATCGATAAAGTTAAAGCTGCTCAAGCTACAGACCTGGAGCTGATGCGTATGAAGAAGAAAGTGCAAGAAGGTGCTATACCGGAAGCAAGAATCGATGAAGAAGGAATACTTCGAGTCAACTCCAGACTTTGTGTTCCTAACAACCCTGATTTAAAGTATGAAATCATGATGGAGGCGCACAACACACCGTTTGCAATCCATCCTGGAAGTACCAAAATGTATCATGATCTTCGTCATACATTTTGGTGGAGCAATATGAAGAGAGAGATAGCGTTGTTTATCTCAAGGTGTCTAACTTGTCAACGAGTCAAAGCGGAGCATCAAGTACCAAAAGGTCCATTGCAACCACTTGAAATTCCAGAATGGAAGTGGGAGCACATTACCATGGATTTCGTTACCGGTCTTCCTAGGGTTTCTCAAGGTATTGATGCGATTTGGGTCATTGTTGATAGATTGACCAAGTCTGCTCATTTCTTACCGATACGAGAAACTTATACACTTGAACGTCTTGCTCGTATGTACATAAACGAGATTGTAAGACTGCATGGTATGCCAGTATCCATAGTTTCTGACCGAGACCCAAGATTCACTTCACGATTTTGGGTTAGTTTACAAAAAGCTATGGGCACGGAGTTACGATTTAGTTCAGCATATCATCCTCAGACGGACGGACAATCAGAGAGGACTATTCAAACTCTTGAAGATCTATTAAGACTCTGTGTCTTTGACTTCAAGGGAAGTTGGGACAAGTTCTTACCATTGGTGGAGTTTTCCTACAACAACAGTTATCAAGCAAGTATTGGCATGGCTCCATTCGAAGCATTGTATGGAAGAAAATGTCGTTCTCCAGTATGCTGGGATGAGGTGGGCGAAGCAACGTTGTTGGGACCGGAGTTGGTACGTATGACTACAGAAAAGATTCAAACGATCCGACAACGTATAAAAACCTCACAAGATCGACAAAAGAGTTATGCTGATCTTCATCGAAAGGACGTGGAATTTGATGTAGGAGATCATGTGTTCTTACGTGTTGCTCCATGGAAAGGAGTTACGAGATTTGGAAAGAGAGGAAAGCTAAATCCTCGATTCATCGGTCCATTTTTAATCCTCGATCGAGTAGGAACTGTGGCTTATAGACTCGCTTTACCGCCAAGTATGTCTCGTGTTCATAACGTTTTCCACATATCCATGTTACGCAAATATGTGGAAGACCCGAACCACATTATTGAGTTAGAACCGGACGAAATAGCGGAGGATTTGACGTATGAAGAAGTTCCTGTTCAAATCTTGGATAAGAAGGAACATATTCTACGCTCCAAGGTTATACCTCAAGTCAAAGTTTTGTGGAGAAACCACGATGTTGAGGAAATGACTTGGGAGTTAGAATCAGAAATGAAATCAAGGTATCCTTACCTCTTCGACATACCAGGTACGTACCCTAATTTCGAGGGCGAAATTTCATAAGAAGGGGAGGTTGTAAGACCCCAACTTTTATAAATAAAGATGAATTTTCTATAAATATCATTTTTGAATATTATGGAGTTAATTTGATATAATGTTATAGTTGTGGGTAATATTTATAAATTTTGCAAAGTAAGCAAGTTGTTATAAAATATTCGTTTGGTCGGAGAATATTCTTTTTGTCGAGGAATATTCGTACGACGGCACAATCATTGGTGGACCCCACAACGGAATTATTGTCGGATTGAGAAAACGACAAAAATATTTTATTAAAAATAACGGCTGAAGTGTTACCGTTAAAACCGTTAAAACTGTTGAACTACTCGGTAGTAAAAGTACAGTAATACGCGTGGTTGCATAGTAGCACACGGTATTGATTATTGATGCTTACGTGAGAAGTCACTCAGCTATACTCAATTATTGCTATAGTAATTGCTGCATCATATCTCTTAAATTATTGTCATAGTATCGTCTGTATAATATGTTATATTATTAAATCAATAATTGAGACGTTGTGGTAAGTTTGGTTATTTTATGGGGGGCCATATGTCATCATCTAAGAGTCTCTTCGTCAATAGTAATTACCTTCGTCAATAGTATTTACCTTGGTCAATAGTATTTACCTTGGTCAATAGTAATTACCTTCGTCAATAGTATTTACCTTGGTCAATAGTATTTACCTTGGTCAATAGTAATTACCTTCGTCAATAGTATTTACCTTGGTCAATAGTAATTACTTTCGTCAATAGTAGTTGTCCCTTCAATATTACCAAGAGTCATTTGACCCTTCGTTAAGACCAAGAGTCATTTGACCCTTCGTTAAGACCAAGAGCCACCCTCAGTTTTTCTATACATAGAGGCTTAGGGCTTCATTATTTTTTACGAATTCATTCAAGCTATAGAGAGAGAAAGTATAGAGAGAATAAGAGAGAGAGAATAAAAGTATTCTGCTACATCACTTTTCCAATATCCAGTTCTTTTAAGGTAGGGAATATTATTTCTTTTATATTCATGAAGAGAACTTCTGTTATTCCATTCGTTATTATTCTGTTGGAATAACCAGTATACGCGGTCTACCCTATACTTGGTGACATTCTTCTATTATTCTGTTGGAACATCCTGTCTGTGTGTTTTACACCGGACCTGGTTCCGTTTATTATTCTGTTGGAACATCCTGTCTGTGTGTTTTACACCGGACCTGGTTCCGTTTTATTATTATTCTGTTGGAATATCCTGTCTGTGTGTTTTACACCGGACCTGGTTCCATTATTTATTATTCTGTCGGAATATCCTGTCTGTGCGTTTACGCCGGACCTGGTTCCATTATTTATTATTCTATTGGAATAACCTGTCTGTGCGGTCTATCGCATGCATGGTGATTTCTTTTGTTATTCCATTCTTTATTGTACTCAGTTGGTTAAGTTTTGACTTCTATACTCCATGAAATTTGTGGAATATCCTTGATAGTTGCGTTTCATCCAGTATCTTTTCAAGAAAATATTCTTCTAAGCATTCTTGAATTTTACTCCACAATGCAGTATCATGTTGACAATTTGGACGTTGTTAATTCCTGAATAAATTAATTCTTGAACTTGTTTTATTGAATTCTTATATCATTGTCATCATCCTCATGTTTATAAAATGTTGAAAGTCATCTGTGGCCTGTAGTGCATAGATGGACTTGGTATGATTATGACCAGGGATTATTCGGTATAATCATGACCGTAATGTTACAAATGATGTGGTAAAAGTCCTCATTGGCCCGTAGTGCATTGATGGACAGTTGTTGGCATGATCATGACCATTTATGAATACACGAATATCCTTGGCCGTAGTGCAGGGGTGATTTGATGATGTGGATTATTTTATTAAGCTGAGTCTCAGCGATTACAGTGTTGAAAAACTTTTTAAATCATAAAAGATAGTAGAGTTTATTTTCTACTTGACTCTTTTAATGGATTGCTTGTTCCGCTACAGTTAAACTTGATGTCTATTATATTTTATCAGTTTAACATTGTTGAAGGCTAATGATACTTTATTCTGCATTATCTTAGTCATAATATTTCTTACTGGGCTAGTTGAGCTCACCCTTTCTTTCACTGTTCTCTTCAGGAAATGAGAATGTAGCTGGGACAAGTCGGGGTACGGAGTGATGGTCCGAATGATAGTATTAGTTAGTAGTCCTCACTATTCTATGTAATGGTGTGTTAATAAATGTAATGAGGACTCCTTTTGAGTATGAATACTCTCTAGAAGATAATATTTGTATTCAAACTCACAGTTTATGTTTTGTCGTATTGTACACGACAGATGTATTAATCAGTTGTATTTGTATTCTGTACTATGTATCTGACGACCCAAGATGGGTGATGTATACCTAATTTTGGGGGCGTCACATAAGTATAGTACGAATATTATTATAACATATAATATGAATATCGTACAAGCTATATACGAAGGGAATACAAGAATTGTACGCGTAAAATACGATTAGTTATTAAGGGACTTTGAGTTATGGACTTTGCATAATCCAATTGGACTTGGAGTATGTCAAGTCCAATGCTTTGTGAAATCAAGCCCAAGATAGGCCCAAGGAGAATAAATGTTAAGGCTCAAACCAAGAAAATAAACCACGGGCCGAACCGATGGGTTGGGTAAAACCCATAGTGAAACCTATGGGGGAGACCCATAGAGCATGTGGGCCGGCCACTTGGCCACCAAGTAAAGTGGTTACTTGGTGGCTGCACAATGAATAGTAAGGAGGTGGGGCACATAGACCATTTTACCCTCCATTTGGTTTTTCTATAAATAGGAAGCTTGGCTTGGTTCATTTGTTGTTTTACAAACTTGACCAACTATATTGAGAGAGAGAAAAGTGTGATAACAAGTCAAGTGAGTTCTAAGCAAAACATCAAGTGTTAGTCAAGAATGTGAAGAACATAAAGGTAATATTTCGTAAACGTTAGTCTTCGATCTTTTTCAATTTCTTTTTCCTAGAAAAGTATGAATTGGTGGAGCATATCTCTTCTAGAGTAATAAGGATGACTAATACTGGATTAAGTCATTATAAGCCATGTATGATTAGAAATTGTAAGCGTTTAAGTTTTAAATCAAAGAAAATCGTTAAGCATTTATTTGGTTGTTGATGGGCAAATTAAAAACCATCATAGGGTATGTGCATCTTGTTTGGTTAGGATCTATATGATGAATCAACGGATTTGTTCCATTTGATTTGGCATAGAAAACTCGAGTAACGAAGTTATGGCAAAATTTACAAATTTAGTCATTAAACGTTGAAAACGTAGAAATCTTGGATTAGTAGTCGAAAGTTGTCGTGTAACGTGAAAACCTTGGTTTTCAATGGCATAACGTAAGATAGGGTATACTATAGCCGTGGACTCAATAATCGTCGAATTTCGACTTAGAACGAAGAAACGAGCTATGACCGCTCACTAACGTTAAACGAACGCTCAATAATGAGCTAATCGGTGAATTTCGTGTTAAAAGATTCGAAAATGAAATATTTTCTAATGAAATCGTAGTGTATGTGATTTGAGAGCTAATGGCTTTTGAACGAGCCAATTCAGATGTAAAACGAATAAGCTATGAGCCGGGGAATTTCATAGAATAAGAAAACTGTCAAAACTATCTGAGGCTCAGGGTTGGCGCCGCAGCGCCACCCCAAGCTTAATCACTTGCGCTGCAGCACCGGGTCTAGAGCATGGACACTACAGAGTCGCGCTGCAGCGCCACTCTTGCATAGGAGTCTCGCGCCACAGCGCCGAGTCAGGGGAAAGGTTGGACTAGTTAGGTTTTGAACTCAAATGTTGTAAGAACATTATGGGGAAAGTGTATATACTTAATGTACATGCTAAGACCATTCCTATATCAACTCTATGGTGATGACCTTAGGAATTGAATGTGAGTTATTGATAATGAAACGATGAACGATAATAAGTCGTAAGGGCGGATAAATACTTGAAACGAGTTTTATTAATGAAATAAATTTGGTTAAGTTATATAAGAGAAAGAAGTTGGTAATAACAGTGTGATTAGATTGTTTGGTAAGCTAATTACAGTTTGCTATGTGAATATATCATGTAGATATTGTAAAGACTGAGAACTGTTGAATATTTATTTGAAGACGCTTGAAGGCAAGTTTTCTTAACGCTTGTCTAACCTTCGTGTTAGCCAAGTTCTATGTGATTCATGTTATGAGATGCATGGATTGTTATAACAAAAGGGTCGATGCCAGATTTAATTCGGCTAGACTAATCTTGAAGAGTTGATTGATTTATTTACAAATCTTTCAATATAGAATTGTTAACACTATCCTACGCCAATTGTTTGGTACGGATTCAAGGTAAGCCTGAGTATGAATTAACAAATGTATTTTACATTGATTATTCGATGGGCACATGAGGTTGCCAAAACTTAAACTTAAATACGTTTAACGCGTGAATGTTGATCAACATAGAGTACTATAGGTTGATCACCTTGATGTGCTCGTATGATATATCGGACTTACGGTCTTAGTGTCGGGTTGTCCTTTTTCATGAATGAAAACAAAAGAGAATGTTCATGGTCTTTGACCTACTCAGAATTCCCAAGTTCCTATAAGTACTTCGGAATTGTTTATGAGAAAGAAAAGTGTTATACAATGTTTCATAGTACTTTATAGCTATTTTTTTAGTTATTGAAGAATAATCATATGATTCTCGACGTGGTTTTTATATTATACATTGCTAGACATGCTAAGCTAGTTATGCTCACTTATTGCTTAAATTATATGATTGCAGCTAAGGCCGAGCAAATAGAGGGTTCTAAGAAAGATAAAAGCAAGGCTAAGATGGATAATTAGTTATCCTGTAATAGACTAGTATGTTTGTATGTATTACACTTATGAATAATAAAGAATGTATTCGATTACAGAACCTGGGAAAGCATTTATTATGATTATAATAAGAATGTAGTTAATGAACTCATTTTGATGTTGTTTCAATGGAATGAATGTATAGTTAGTAGTACCGTGTAGCACCATCTGTCGGGTTGGAAGATACCCAAATTTAGGGGCGTCACAGGTTGGTATCAGAGCCTTAGGTTATAAAACTTAAAGGGGAAGAACCTTAGGCTAATAACCTCGTTGGTAGATGAGAAGTAGAAGCGAATGAACTCTAGATGAACGAGTTAACTAAGTATTGAGGAAAATCAGTACCGAAAGATTTAAAAGATGGAAAATAACCTTAAATAAATTAAATGTGATTTGTGCTTATATTATTGTATATTATGTACTAATCAACATGTTATGTGTTATTATAGATGTCAATCGATAGCTACATGTATAGGGATATACACGTAGTGAGCAAAGAGTCGGTGAACAGAATAGAGCGTGTACCAGTGCCAGTAGCGGCAGTACCAATTATTAACATAGAAGAGTCTGAGCCTGAGGAGGAATTTTTAGAGGAGGACTACTCAGACAGAGTTATGGAATTGGCATCATACCTTGATATGATGATCGATGTGGAGGAGGAGATGGAGGTAACATCGATTAATACGGTGGTACCTGCACTAGAGCTAACACCTCCAAATACAATGAGGGCATTGTATCTAGCGGTACTTGACCGCAATGTGCAACTGCGCACTATTATGCAGAATCAAAGGGAGGAGATCAGTGATCTCTGTAACAATCCAGGATTTTAAATTGTAATTTCAAATATTTATTAAATAATATAAATATTTTAATTGATATGGTTATTGTGGAATAAATATTTGTTAATTTGATTTGATGTGATTATTTATTTGTTAAATAAATAATTTATGGGCTAAGGAAATTAATTATTATGAGATAATATTCCAATTTAATTTAATAATTAAGTTAGAAAGTTGATATGGACTAAATGGATTATTATAATGTTTTTAATTTAATTTGGTAATAAAAGTGTGACAATAAACAATGCTATAAATAAGTTATTAAAATAAATTAAAGGAGTTTAATTTAGTTTTGCCAAACAAAACTTAAAAGACACTAAGTCTTTATTTTTAAAGTGTTTTGCCCAAACAAGGCCAAAACAAAATTAAGTCTTTATTTTAATCAATTTTATCCAAACGAAGCCTTATGGTTTTTAAATTTTGAATTTGAATAATATAAATAAAAAATATAAATATAAATAATATATATTAAATTTTGGTAACTGATAACTTATTATTTTATTTATTATTATGTCGGTTAAAGACGTTTGGGTTTGTGTGTTAGTTTGAGTTTATTTTACGTAAAAAGGAGTTGGCTTTTATTGAAACTGAGAAAGAATGAGGAGGTTTACAGAAGGTTTGAGAGAGAGAATAGAGAGAGAGTTGAGAGGAAAAGCCCTGTGATTCTAAAACAATTCTCAGTAGTTAGCTAGGATTTTCAAGAAAAAGAAGGTATTATTCATAACCTTAATGTTATATATATATATATATATATATATATATATATATATATATATATATATATATATATATATATATATATATAACGCCCCCAAAAAATCAAATTTTTAGGAGAATTAAAATTTTATTTTATTATAAGGATTAAATGAATTTAATTGATTATTTATGGAGTAAACTAATTGAAGGTCGTTCTATGACCTAGACATGTCAGAACGTTGTAGTATTTTGGCTACGTGATAGAATTAAAGTGTTTGAATTTTCAAGACAAAAATAAAAGCTTTCCGATAAATTTTTCGAAAAACATTATTCACGCATTTCTGTTCGAGAATTATTTTTGAACTGCCGAGAAATATGTAACGATAGAATATCGATGTGAGATGGAATATTCAATAATATTTCAATTATGAAAAATGCAGTTTTTCACCTGCGGACTTCAAATCTAACGATTAGGGAAAATGATTTTCGAGAAGAAAATAAAATGCGTATAATTAATTAAAGCGATGATCGTATAATGCGTAGGTATTGTACGAGGTAATGAATACGAGTATGATACGAGGTATTATACGAGTATGTCGGAAGGATGGTATGTCGTATATATTGAATAAGTATACGAGTTAAAATACGAGAATTATACGCAGTGTATATGTCATAAGGCTTTAAGCCATTTGTGAATGGATTTGTGAATTGTGTAGGACGTACAAGTCCAATAGATTTAATATAAAAGTCCAATAGAATTTAATGTGCAAGCCCAAGTGTTTGTAGTGTGAAGCCCAAAGTAAATTAATGGAAGCCCAAAAGCATAAGTTAGTTTAATTAAACCTTAAGTCAAACTATTAATCCAATGGGTTAAGAGGATCCATGGAGCAACCCATGATCACATGGCTGATCTTGGTGGGCAAGAAACAAGTTTGATGAGCAAGTAGACTTAAGGGTTAAGCAAAGAATAAGTTAAGCAAACTTAAAGGCTAAGTAAAGAGATTATAAGTAATGGGCAAGTTAACTTAATGTTAGAGTTTATGCCCTAGAGGCCAATTATTTGATATAATTGCTTAACATTTGATATTATTGTTGATTGAATAAATAAATGATTTTATTATGGTTTTATTTACTGCGTAATATAATTGTTAACATAATAAAATTCCTTAGAATAGTGATACAAATTATATAGTTTCAAGTATGTGACTTCAACATGAGATTATATAATTACAATTAGTATCATTGTTCTTAAAATGTCCCTAGTCGAGTATCATTGTTGATGGGACAACAATGATGCATTGAGACTAGTATGTGGATTGACTGATGACCAAATCTCATTGGTCATAAATATATGAGATATTAAGTCAATGCATAGGTACATGTTAGAGAACAATGTACTGGACAGACCCACCATGAGAATTCTATATGGAGCATTATGCGAAGTGTCATTAGCAATTCTCATAGTGATAATGATGTAATGGTCCTCCGACCTGAAACCGCTATATTACTACACGAGAATTTATGTACTTTGATATCATCAAATGTCACCTTTAATAAGGTGGACTATAAAGGTGATTATTGGGTTCATTATGAATCATGTGAGTAATATGAGTGATCTAGATGGAATTTAACCATCCTATATTTTATAGGTGATATCCATAGGCCTCTTGATTGAGTAGGACTATGAAATGCATGGCCATGCTCAAATAGTGATTTGTTTCATATAGTCTACTCATTGATCAAGAAAACTCAGATTAAAATATGAAGAGTATGACACATTCCATGACTCGAGTTTAATATAGGATATTAAGGTTAAAAGGATTAAATTACATTGAAACATTGATCACGAAAAGGTTGCATCGAATCATCGATCTTATTATTACTTGGGTAGCAGTGATGCATTACTAGATGCCGCTCACCGTTTATAACTTTATAATATGATTTTAAGGTTATTGCCAACGTAATAATAACCTATAGGATCACACACAAAGAACGTAATTAAAAGGAAATTAATTTAAATTGTAAAGATTTAAATATGTCAATATGATTGATATAATTTTAAATTACGAATTTAAATTAATAGGATAATTTATATATAGGTATATTAATTAAGTAAGACTTAATTAAGATATATATAAATTTGGATTTTAATAACATTAGGTTTTGATTAATTCCTCTTAACTGCTATATATATGATGTATATCAGACTTTAGGTTTTACGTCAAAATAAAAATCCTAGCCGCTCTTAGAGAGAGACTAGAGAAAAATAGTTTAAAAAATTCCTCATCCTTGGTGGCTAGTACCGCATTTCCTTCTTCTGCAGATCGTAGGACGATTCGTGTGGAGCGTTCGTGTGGATGCCGTAGAGACGCAGTCTGTTTGAATTGCGTTGGAGATTCGACCGCATCGATTCTAGCTTTTACAATCGGTATAATTTCTTACCACTGAATTAATTATTTTTCGTATGGATCCTGTTTTAGGGTTTCGAAATTGCTTTAAATTTTAATTTCCGCTGTGCGTTTCTGTATCGAAACCCCAACACTTAATGGCTAAGAAAATAATATAATGACCAAGTAAAATAACTTAATGGCTAAGATAAGTGGTGAGCAAGTGACTTGGTGGCTAAGTAAATGTGGTGGCCAAGTTAACTTAATTAGGAAGTAATGAATAGTAAGGAGGTGATTAAGGAGGTGGAAGTGGATTAATGACCCTTTTGCCCTAACCTTGGCTTTCCTATAAATAGAGGGCCTTGGACTTCATTTGTTATTTGTTCAAAAACCCCAACAACTTATAGCTTATTGGCTTGAGAGAAAAAGCAAGAAAAGTAGGAGTTAGTCTTTCTTAAAAGCAAGAAGGAAGAACAAAGCTTAAACCAAGTGATCAACAAAGGTTAAGCAATCTTGAACCATGATTCTCTTTCTCTTCCATAGTTATAGAAGTGAGTATTGGTAGAGCTAATATGCTAAGGAATGATAGGAATGAGTAATCAAATGGCTTAAGTCTTAATAAGCCGTATAAGTCATGAATAAGCTATTCGTAATCATATAAGCTATGAACCAAGGAAGAATTTGTAGAAACTCGTAACATGTTTACATTAATGAAATTGGTATGATAAGATGAAGCAAGAATGATGGTTAGAAGTCTTGAACCTTCATAAGTCATTAGAAATGGAAACATAAGTATTTTATACTTTAATAAGTTATAAGATCACAAAGAATAAGTAATAACTTATCATAATTACAAGTTAATGAAGTTGTATATCAAGATATTAGAATAATGGAATGAATCCATTTATAACGGTTTAAAAATCTCAAGTAACGAAGTTTTAGCGGAATTCACACGATTAGACGATAATCGTCGAATTCGTGAAATTCTCGGAATGGAAGTCGAATTTTGATGTTGAACTTGGAAATAATTGTTTTCAATGGAGACAAGTCTTATTTGGTATTATAGAGTTGCGGACTCAAGAATGACCGAATTCTGACTTAGAACAAAGAAACGAGTGTTGAACGTTCACGAACGTTTATCATTTTTGTTAAAAATGGACTAATAGGTTAATTTTTAGCAAACGAAGTCGAATAGATAAAATTCTTGCATGAACACATAGAGTATGTAATTTGTGAACCGTAGGCTCTTGAACGAGCCAATTTAGATTTATAACGAAGAAGTTATGAGCCCGGAAATCTCACATAAAAAGTTAACTGTCAAAATTTTTCTGGTGCTGAGTATTGGCACCGCGGCGCCAGTCAAAGCAAAGTAAGTCATGCCGCAGTGCGAGGCCAAGAGCATAGCTACTGTTAGTTGTGAGGACCCCAAACTCGGGTACTTGAAACCCGAACTCGGTTCTTCACGATACCATTTCTATGAGCGAAATAATACTAATAATAATAACAATAATATAAAGATCAACTTAATTTACATATCATCAGAGTCTAATCCCCCAAGTACGTAACCTTTAAACATCCATTACAACCCATGATAGATAATATATATCATAATTGTCTTAATAATATCAAACTATTACATAACATAGTAATTCGTTCATTCAGCAACCTTTCCTTTTCTTTTGTTCTTATCAGAGCTCTCTGGTCGTTCGTACTTAACTGAAAATATTTAAATTTAAGCAAGGATGAGCATTTGAGTACCCAGCAAGTAATAGTAATTATATATATATATAGCTGAAAGGATTTAAATGTTTTCTTTGTACTATTCTTCTACAACAAGTCAATAGTTGTGAAGTATTCTGAATCGATAAATATAACATAACAACTCTCTTTCAAATTTTTGAAACTACATATTGACTATAACTGGGGTTATGGTGACATGCCATGAACATTGTTTTTATTTTCAAAAAGGTTAAACAGAAATTCATCTGTAAACCGACATAACTTACGGGCACGGGGGGTGATCAGTCCGTTATGCCCTGCATTGATCAATACTACATTACAAGAACGATAGGATCGTTCACTCTGTTCCGCCTTGGGCGCATAAAAGTTTTCCCGTGTAGGGATGTTCATTCTTGTCTGGGTTCCAAATCAAAGGTCTTATCTTGTTTCAACAATAATCTATAATTCAACATATATATATATATATATATATATATATATATATATATATATATATATATATATATATATATATATATATATATACGGGTAATTGACAAAGGTATATCAACATGTGAATAAATACAATGATTATCCAAGTGGGGACATTTGTTTAACCATTTACAGAAATTAACGAACAGAATATATATATCTAAATTACCATATATTAACATGTTGATAAGCAATGAGCGTATATAATATAAGGTTAATAATATGTACAGTAATAATATAGTTTAGAAATATTCTTACTCATGTCCATTGCATAAAGAAAATGCAAAGGTTAGATACTTGCATGAAGCGCTGCTTACAGTTTGTAATTTAGATTTATCGCTTATCTCACGACCTATCATTAATCAGATCATTCGTTCGATTTGGACAACATACTATAACACATAACACTGCTTATTGCATCACAAATAATCACTTATCTAATCACATTATCTAAGTCCATATCAATTTCTGAAACATGTCGGTGTACCGACAACTTTATCGAATAATTATCGAGTCTAAGACTCTATTCTGTAACTCAATATCCATACGTATCAGTCATATTATTTTTAAATGACTTAATATAATTTTAAAACATTTATTATAATTTATCATGAATTTTCAAACATCAGAATCATATTAACATGATTTAAATACTAATCAATTCTATTATCACTAATATTTAATTAGTACTAAACTATTAATGAAATCATTTTCAAAATATTAAAGTTATTTATAATAACTCAAAATATTTTTAAAGTATTAAAATTACCCTTAAATGATTTTTAAAATATTTAAAATCATTTCTAAATAATTACCATTATTATCAAAGTATTAATGTTCTATTTATCAAAATATTAAAAGTCATTATTCATAACTTAAAATATTTTTAATTTATTCCAATCCATTTTAAATGATTTTTAACTTAATAAAACCATTTTTAAACTATTTATTTAATATAATTATTAAATAAATTTAATATCATTAGTAATAACTTAATAATCATTAATATTTAATTATTAATGAAATTATCCTTTAAATATTAAAAGTTATATTTTATAACTTAAAATAATTTTTAAACACTTTATTTTTATTTAAAATAATTTTTAATATAATAAAATCATTTTTAATTAATCTATTTAATTCATTTAGTAAATAAATTAATTACCATTAATATCAATTTATTAATGAAATTTATCACAAAATATTAAAAGTCATTAAAAATAACTCAAAATATTTTCTTATATCATAATATAATTTTTAATGATTTTTTCAATATTAAAATCACTTTTAAATAATTTATTTAATATTATAATTAAATAAATTAAATACTTTTAATATTCCAAAAATATTAAATATTTATGAAATATATTTAAAATAATTAAAAACTAATTTTCAAAATTTAAAATAATTTTTAATAATTTATTTTGTATTTTTAATAATTTAAAACTATTTTTTTTTATTAATTTCTGGAAAAATAAATAATATATGTCGCTAAAGACCACCTATAGCGACAGAACCGTCGCTATAGGTGTTCTTCATGTTCTTGGCCAAACCCAGAAATGCATAGTCAGTTGCTAAGGTGTCACGTTTGACCAACAATAATTCAGTGTATAGTGTGATTCTGGACCAACTAAGCATTAGAGCATGTAGTACTAGTGTAACACTTCAGGTTACAACAACAATCATGATCATACTACATAAACCGAACGAGATCTGGCCTTCCCAAAAACATTGTCAGAGCTGTTCTTCATTTCTGGGTTTTCCAGAAATAAAGAACTGTTCATACTGCCTTCTCTCGATCTTTATATCTTACAACACATGAACGGGTTTCGTGATCTTAGGCTTTCAGGTTGTAGAACACATGTAAGTCTAGAGATCCATTACATAAAATCATAATAACAACAACAAAATCAAAAGACGTAAGCTGGTCAAACCTTGTCAGAGATCATGCACTTAAGTTTTCTAGGTTACCCAGAAAAATAAGTTCGTGATCTTCCGGCCTAGTTTGACCATCCACTTACTTCGATCCACTAGATATTTAGGCGATATACAAGCTTAATCTTGAAGTCCATATACCATAGTACAAACGTCATGAATCTACTGCCAGACATGTTCTAGAAAATTTTGGGTAACCCAGAAATGGCCCGGTCAATGCCGGTCAACGTGGTTTGACCAATAATAACTTTCTACTGGCTTACGATCTGACTTTGATTCTAGTTTCAGATCAAAGATCTTATAGCATACTACCAGATCAAAGCTTAAAAACACAAAAACACATAACAGGACGAGATCTATAGGACCTGACATTCACTGTCAGAAACAACAAAAATAAATTTCCAGATTTGGGAAATTTTCAAATCCGAGCCTCTAGATGTTATGGATCTAACATCTAGCAACCCAGATCATCATTAGACACCTTATATAACATATTTTAACACTTAATCATAACATCAAAAATCAGATTTTGGACAGAAATTCGAGTGTTTGTTTATACCTTTAAATGAGCAATTCTTGATTCTATGTTTCTGATTTGGTTCAGATAAACGTGGGGCTTGATTATGGGACTGATATGCTATAGTTTTTCATTGGTTCTAGTGGGAGAGAGGATTGGTTAAGTGTTGGACAAAATTTAGTGAACAAATGCATTATCTCTCCTTCAATCCTTAAATAGACAAATATGATGCATGAATGGCTGAGCTAGGTGACTTGTTGCTGTGATTAAAGAGCACATGGGGTGGTTGAAGTGGTTCAACCACTCAACCTATTGTCAAAACCTATTTGTTAGCCAAAATAATGCACTATGGGCAAAATGATAAATTGGTAAATCATTTTAATGGCAACTAAGTAATTTGCCAAACTCTTAGGGTTTAGGGTTTGGGTTAGGGTTTGGACCACTTTAGCAAAAATCTAGGATTTCCATTTTAGGGTTTACTCCAAAAAAAAATTAAATAAAGATTAAATAAATTTTAGTTTCTAAAATTTTGAAATTAGGATTTTCTAATTATGATTAATCTTCTAATTACTTTATACAGGAACATTAGGGTTTAATATCATATAATTATCATTAACATTGCTAAAATAGCAATTAGGGTTTACAATTTTGATAATTAGGGTTACCAATTTATAATTAGGTTTTCTAATTATCAAATTAGGGTTTAAAATTTTAGGATTTCCAAAATTAGCAATTGTAATTATAAAACTTGCTAATTAATCATATTAACACAATTACAACCAATCTCGAACTCTAATTTAAATTTCAAATTAGGGTTCCTCATTTCCGAAAATTATTTAGGGCTTTTTAGATTATAATTAGGGTTTACCTAATTTAATCAAATCATTATAAAATACACATCATTAATTATATAACACACTTATAAAATAATCTTGCACTCTAATTTGGATCTCAAATTAGGGTTTAGCATTATTACTAGGGTTTGATCATAATACACCGTAATTGACCTACCATTATCAATACGAAAATACAGTACATATTCATAGCACTGAAAAATCAAAATATAATTAATATTATATTATTATTCTCATTCCTTGACAATAATCCAAAATTAGGATTTGGATTCCATATCTGATTTATTCTTCATATTTAACCTTAACAATTAAGGTAAAATAATTAACTTAATAACTTATACTAAAATTCATATAATAAAATAATTATTATAATTACTCTAGAAATCACTCCATATATTATTTAAATAATATATGACTACATATTCATGGAAAATAATTAGTAAAAATATTTCTACTATAAAATTAATTATTATAAGAATGTACTTTATAAAAATCAATAATTCTAAAATAAAATTATTTGTAAATATTTATGTAATAAATATATTTTTATTTACCACATAAATACACATACATATAATCTTATACAAATCCTCATCCTTAATATATATATATATATATATATATATAAAATTATTCGCAAATTTTCTTATTTATTTATATAGAAAATATCGGGTTGTCACATTCACCCTCCCTTATAAAGATTCCGTCCCCGGAATCACCGTTTTAAAACCTATACATACCTGGGTACATAACATACACAATCATCGCAAGTAGATCTCGATCAACTTTGATCGAACTGATCTTTAACTATTCACATAAAGCTTATCTTTCTGATTAAACGGAAAAATTGGTTTCTAAAAGAACTCAAATTCCTCCTCAAAATTTCTTTATAAAATAATTTACTATATATAGGAAAATCATGCATAAGAAAATAAAAGGCATACGAATAATACCTGGAGTTGCATTGCCAGCTGCTGCCGTGTCCTGGACTGTCATGTTGTAGCTCGCAGTAGATTTTGTTGGCTTGCTTGACGAAGTCGGTCCAATGATTGCTAAAGTTCCACTGCCAGTGCCCATGTTCACACTTTCTGTCTCCACCCTCCTCTTCGGACAATCTTTCACCCTGTACTCTGTCGATCCGCATATAAAACATCCACTATTCATCCTAGGATTGGGGCAGTTGGGAGAAATATGGCCCTCCTGCCCACACTTATAGCAAAAAAAATTTCTTTCAAACACTCCCCCGAGTGATTCTTCCCACATGTCTTGCATGGCACTATCTGTTTCTTAACATCTTCCTGTTTCACTTGTACACTTACAAAACTGCTCACCTTCCTCTTGCTATCTCCACTCCTGCTCCCACTATTAACTCCTACTTTTCTAGCTCCTTCGGTCTTACCCTTATTCTTCCTCTCCTTATTATAAACGCTCATGGCCTCACTTCCCTCCTCAGCTATGATCGTTTTCTCCATGAGTGCTGCAAATGTAGGAATTTACAACACCGCCACTTTGTTGTAGAGCCAGGGTTTTAATCCCAGCTCAAACCTTCTCGCTTTCCAAGCCTCCGTATCGACTTGATGCGGGGCAAACCTAGCTAACTCATTGAATTTGGCGGCGTATTCAGACACCGTCATATTCTCCTACTTCAACTCTAAAAATTTAACCTCCATCCTCGCCTGCATACTTGGTGAAAAATAGTTTTCGAAAAACAAAGTTTTAAATCTATCCCATGTGACTACACCTTCTCCTGCCCTAGCCTGATTCGCTTCCCACCAAAAATTTGTTTCCCCCTTCATCATGTAGGTGGAAAAAGCAGTCTTCTGCCCCTCATCTACCCTAGCTACCACAAACGCTTTTTCAATTTACTTAACCCAACTTTGAGCTTCTACAGGGTCAGTTGTACCTTTGAATTCTGGTGGTCCTACAGCCTTAAAGTCTTTGAAGTTCGCTAAGCGGTTGTCCGGCTGGTTTCCAACGACTGGTATTCCCTGTTGCATAGCCTGAGCTAACATGTTCGCAAATTGCTGCATCGGATCTGGTTGTGGTTGTCCCTCGACATTGTTGACAAATCCTTCTGCCCTTTGGTTGTGAGTTCGACGTCTTGGCGGCATTATCTGATTAAATAAAATCATAATCTAACTTACATTCTGAACCTTATCAAATAAGTTTAATATTCTAAACTTGTTTTATTTCTCAAACTTAGATTCATATTCATTTAACGAATAGTTTACATAGCATAGCATATAATGCTTTAAACATTATTCATCCCTTTGTGACTACAAAAGTTGGGATTTACAGACTTGACCAACACAAAAGTTTTAGAATATTACATTACACAGACATACTAAGCACACATATTAAACACACCTACATCACAACAGAACCTATACTACTTATTTATTATTCTTTTTCATTGGATAAATTTTCGCCTGATGACCTTCTATCCCACAGATAAAACATGCTCTTTTTTTTTATAGTCAGGACAATACAGAGTAGTATGTCCCTCGTAGCCGCAGAGATAACATATTCTTTTCCATTTCTTCTTATTGGATTTTCCTAAGTCATGGTCTTCTATCTTTTTTTTCCCCTTCTTGTCCGGAGCTGCACAAGATGTGTTGCTTGTGGCTCCCATCTGACCAATTTGGATCTTAAGCTTTTCTTGTCCTTCCATTGTTTCTATTAACGCTTGACGCAACTGATTATTCAACAGCTTTTCTATCTCCCACAGCCTTTCCAGAGAAGAAACCTTGTTCTTCAGATTCTGTACCTCTGTTGATGCTTGATCAGCTTCAACTTTAGTGTCTGAATCGCTATCTGTCAACTCCACCATCTCCGGATTTGGTACTATGTTTTCCACAATAACCACATCTTCTGAGTTATTTTCATTGTGAGCCTCTATGTCAGCTATCGGCTTCGATATTGGCTCCTTCTTTACGATCCGAGGGTAATCGAATCCTTTTTCACCTGACATCTACACACATAAATTATCCTAATTAGCATATAGTATATACACACAGCAAATAAGAGTTTTATATAAGTTATCTTTTATTTGGTTTGACGATGAATTTATCCAATTCATCTTCTTTTTAAACTCTATATGAGTTATTTATATTTTCAACGTTTCCCTCTGTTCTAAGGTTATAGCCTAAGGTCTAGCCCACCTAAGGTTTTTAACCCCAACATGGCTCTGATACCAACCTGTGAGGACCCCAAACTCGGGTACTTGAAACCCGAACTCGGTTCTTCACGATACTATTTCTATGAGTGGAATAATACTAATAATAATAACAATAATATAAAGATCAACTTAATTTACATATCATCAGAGTCTAATCCCCCAAGTATGTAACCTTTAAACATTCATTACAACCCATAATAGATAATATATATCATAATTGTCTTAATAATATCAAACTATTACATAACATAGTAATTCGTTCATTCAACAACCTTTCCTTTTCCTTTGTTCTTATCAGAGCTCTCTGGTCATTCGCACTTAACTGAAAATATTTGAATTTAAGCAAGGATGAGCATTTGAGTGCCCAACAAGTAATAGTAATTATATATATATATATATAGCTGAAAGAATTTAAATATTTTCTTTGTACTATTCTTCTACAACAAGTCAATAGTTGTGAAGTATTCTGAACCGATAAATATAACATAACAACTCTCTTTCAAATTTTTGAAACTACATATTGACTATAACTGGGGTTATGGTGACATGCCATGAACATTGTTTTCATTTTCGAAAAGGTTAAACAGAAATTCATCTGTAAACCGACATAACTTGCGGGCACGGGGGGTGATCAGCCCGTTATGCCCTGCATTGATCAATACTACATTACAAGAATGATAGGATCGTTCACTCTGTTCCGCCTTGGGCGCATAAAAGTTTTCCCGTGTAGGGATGTTCATTCTTGTCTGGGTTCTAAATCAAAGGTCTTATCTTGTTTCAACAATAATCTATAATTCAACATATATATATATATATATATATATATATATATATATATATATATATATATGGGTAATTGACAAAGGTATATCAACATGTGATTAAATACAATGATTATCCAAGTGGGGACACTTGTTTAACCATTTACAGAAATTAACGAACAGAATATATATATATATATATATATATATATATATATATATATATATATATCTAAATTACCATATACTAACATGTTGATAAGCAATGAGCGTATATAATATAAGGTTAATAATATGTACAGTAATAATATAGTTTAGAAACATTCTTACTCATGTCCATTGCATAAAGAAAATGCAAAGGTTAGACACTTGCCTGAAGCGCTGGTTACAGTTTGTAATTTAGATTTATCGCTTATCTCACGACCTATCATTAATCAGATCATTCGTTCAATTAGAACAACATACTATAACACATAACACTGCTTATTGCAGTCAGCACATACCCTAATCACATTGGTACTTAGATTTAACAATCATTGAATCACAAATAATCACTTATCTAATCACATTATATAAGTCCAGATCAATTTTTAAAACATGTTGGTGTACCGATAACTTTATCGAATAATTATCGAGTCTAAGACTCTATTCTGTAACTAAATATCCGTACGTATCAGTCATATTATTTTTAAAGGACTTAATATAATTTTAAAATATTTATTATAATTTATCATAAATTTTCAAACATCAGAATCATATTAACATGATTTAAATACTAATCAATTCTATTATCACTAATATTTAATTAGTACTAAACTATTAATGAAATCATTTCCAAAATATTAAAGTTATTTATAATAACTCAAAATGTTTTTAAAGTATTAAAATTACCCTTAAATGATTTTTAAAACATTTAAAATCATTTCTAAATAATTACCATTATTATCAAAGTATTAATGTTCTATTTATCAAAATATTAAAAGTCATTATTCATAACTTAAAATATTTTTAATTCATTTCTATCCATTTTTAAATAATTTTTTACTTAATAAAACTATTTTTAAACTATTTATTTAATATAATTATTAAATAAATTTAATATCATTAGTAATAACTTAATAATCATTAATATTTAATTATTAATAAAATTATCCTTTAAATATTAAAAGTTATATTTTATAACTTAAAATAATTTTTAAACACTTTATTTTCATTTAAAATGATTTTTAATATAATAAAATCATTTTTAATTAATTTATTTAATTCATTTAGTAAATAAATTAATTACCATTAATATCAATTTATTAATAAAATTTATCACAAAATATTAAAAGTCATTAAAAATAACTTAAAATATTTTCTTATATCATAATATAATTTTTAATGATTTTTTCAATATTAAAATCACTTTTAAATAATTTATTTAATATTATAATTAAATAAATTAAATACTTCTAATATTCCAAAAATATTAAATATTTATGAAATATATTTAAAATAATTAAAAACTAATTTTCAGAATTTAAAATAATTTTTAATTATTTATTTTATATTTTTAATAATTTAAAACTATTTTTTTTTATTAATTTCCAGAAAAATAAATAATATCTGTCGCTAAAGACCACCTATAGCGACAGAACCGTCGCTATAGGTGTTCTTCATGTTCTTGGCCAAACCCAGAAATGCATAGTCAGTTGCTAAGGTGTCACGTTTGACCAACAATAATTCAGTGTGTAGTGTGATTCTGGACCAACTAAGCATTAGAGCATGTAGTACTAGTGTAACACTTCAGGTTACAACAACAATCATGATCATACTACATAAACCGAACGAGATCTGGCCTTCCCAAAAACATTGTCAGAGCTGTTCTTCATTTCTGGGTTTTCCAGAAATAAAGAACTGTTCATACTGCCTTCTCTCGATCTTTATATCTTGCAACACATGAACGGGTTTCGTGATCTTAGGCTTTCAGGTTGTAGAACACATGTAAGTCTAGAGATCCATTACATAAAATCATAATAACAACAACAAAATCAAAAGACATAAGCTGATCAAACCTTGTCAGAGATCATGCACTTAAGTTTTCTGGGTTACCCAGAAAACTAAGTTCGTGATCTTCCGGCCTGGTTTGACCATCCACTTACTTCGATCCACTAGATATTTAGGCGATATACAAGCTTAATCTTGAAGTCCATATACCATAGTACAAACATATTACAACATCAACAACAAATAAACTAACACCTGCAAGATCCAAGGCCATGAATCTACTGCCAGACATGTTCTAGAAACTTTCTGGGTAACCCAGAAATGGCCCGGTCAATGCCGGTCAACGTGGTTTGACCACTAATAACTTTCTACTGGCTTACGATCTGACTTTGATTCTAGTTTCAGATCAAAGATCTTATAGCATACTACCAGATCAAAGCTTAAAAACACAAAAACACATAACAGGACGAGATCTATAGGACCTGACATTCACTGTCAGAAACAACAAAAATAAATTTCCAGATTTGGGAAATCTTCAAATTCGAGCCTCTAGATGTTATGGATCTAACATCTAGCAACCCAGATCATCATTAGACACCTTATATAACATATTTTAACACTTAATCATAACATCAAAAATCAGATTTTGGATAGAAATTCGAGGGTTTGTTTATACCTTTAAATGAGCAATTCTTGATTCTATGTTTCTGATTTGGTTCAGATAAACGTGGGGCTTGATTATGGGACTGATATGCTATAGTTTTTCATTGGTTCTAGTGGGAGAGAGGATTGGTTAAGTGTTGTACAAAATTTAGTGAACAAATGCATTTTCTCTCTCCTTCAATTCTTAAATAGACAAATATGATGCATGAATGGCTGAGCTAGGTGACTTGTTGCTGTGATTAAAGAGCACATGGGGTGGTTGAAGTGGTTCAACCACTCAACCTATTGTCAAAACCTATTTGTTAGCCAAAATAATGCATTAGGGGCAAAATGGTAAATTGATAAATCATTTTAATGGCAACTAAGTAATTTGCCAAATCCTTAGGGTTTAGGGTTTGGGTTAGGGTTTGGATCATTTTAGCAAAAATCTAGGATTTCCATTTTAGGGTTTACTCCAAAAATAAAATTAAATAAAGATTAAATAAATTTTAGTTTCTAAAATTTTGAAATTATGATTTTCTAATTATGATTAATCTTCTAATTACTTTATACATGAACATTAGGGTTTAATATCATATAATTATCATTAACATTGCTAAAATAGCAATTATGGTTTACGATTTTGATAATTAGGGTTACCAATTTATAATTAGGTTTTCTAATTATCAAATTAGGGTTTAAAATTTTAGGGTTTCCAAAATTAGTAATTGTAATTATAAAACTTGCTAATTAATCATATTAACACAATTACAACCAATCTCGAGCTCTAATTTAAATTTCAAATTAGGGTTCCTCATTTCTAAAAATTATTTAGGGCTTTTTAGATTATAATTAGGGTTTACTTAATTTAATCAAATCATTTTAAAATACACATCATTAATTATATAACACACTTATAAAACAATCTTGCACTCTAATTTGGATCTCAAATTAGGGTTTAGCATTATTACTAGGGTTTGATCGTAATACATCGTAATTGACCTACCATTATCAATACGAAAATACAGTACATATTCATAGCACTGAAAAATCAAAATATAATTAATATTATATTATTATTCTCATACCTTGACAATAATCCAAAATTAGGATTTGAATTCCATATCTGATTTATTCTTCATATTTAACCTTAACAATTAAGGTAAAATAATTAACTTAATAACTTATACTAAAATTCATATAATAAAATAATTATTATAATTATTCTAGAAATCACTCCATATATTATTTAAATAATATATGACTATATATTCATGGAAAATAATTAGTAAAAATATTTCTACTATAAAATTAATTATTATAAGAATGTACTTTATAAAAATTAATAATTCTAAAATAAAATTATTTGTAAATATTTATGTAATAAATATATTTTTATTTACCACATAAATACACATACACATAATCTTGTACAAATCCTCATCCTTAACATATATATATAAAAAAAAAATTATTTGCAAATTTTCTTATTTATTTATATAGAAAATATCGGGTTGTCACATTAGTTGGCGTCGCAGCGCAGCCACAACAAAGGAGACTCGCGCCGCAGCGCCGAGTCCAGTTTCTAGCCTAATGTGTGGCGCCGCAGCGAGGCACAGAGAAGAATAGCCGGAGCCGCAGCGCCAGCCTTAGGGTCTAGATAGTGAAGAATGTTTGTATGTTGAGCATGAATGTGAATTAATGAACAATTAACTAAGGATCTTAATGTAACATTATTAAGACATAATTAAGCCTTAAGTATGATCACTTAAGGTTACAGAAAGTTAATTGTGTATGAACGTAAGAATGATATAACAGAAAGTCGGAACCAATAATAACAAATCTAATACGTAATTAGATTGAGAAGAAGGGTAAGATTCATTAGGAACCATGTATGTTCATTCATGACCTAATGTGGTATGTTATGTGGTTATGTATTGTAGAGACTGTAAAGACTCAAAGGAAAAGTAATTATACTGTAGCAGACGCTGAAGGCAAGTTTTTCTTAAACACTTGTTTAACCTTCATGTTAGCCAGGTTTTCAAATTATTCAAGTTATGAGATGCATGTATGGTTTTAAAGAAAGAGTCGATGCCAGTTTTAACTCTGCTAGAATAATCTTGACAGATTGATTTATTTATTTATAAGTCTTTCAATAATAGAATTGCTAACGATATCATATGCCAATTGTTTGGTACGGATTCAAGGTAAGCCTGAATATGAATAAACAAATGTATTTTCATCGAGTATTCGATGGGCACATGAGGTTGCCACAACTTAAACGTACAGACGTTTAATGGATGTAGTGTTGATCAACATAGAGTTTTATAGGCTGATCACCTAGAAGTGCTCGTAAGCTATGTCGGACTTACGGACTTAGTGTCGGGTTGTCCTTTTCAAAGAAAGTATGAACTGCTCCTGGTCTTGGACCAAAATTGATGTTTTACTGAATATTGTCATTCTAAAACGTTTTGAAGGAAAAGAAGTGTTATTTTGAATTATCGATAGTACTTCGTAACTATTGTTCAGTTATCAAAGATATATGATTCCTATGTTTCAAGCATGTTATTTAAATGAAATTGTTGTACTTGCTGAGCTTGTTATGCTCATTCTTGCTTGAACCATATGAATGCAGCTAAGGACGAGCGAATTGAGGTTTCCAGTAGAGATATAGGTAAGGCGAAGATGAATGATTAGTTTATCTTGTAATTGACTAATAAGTATATGTATTATATTATGATGAACAAAGAATGTAATGGTTTAAGAACCTAGGAACGGGATTTATTATTATTAATGTAATAAGAATGTCATTGGAACACACATTTTGATGTCGTTTCATTAGAATGAATGTACAGTTATGAGTACCGTGTAGCACCATTTGTCGGGTTGGAAGAGACCCGGATTTGGGGGCGTCACAGGTTGGTATCAAAGCATTAGGTTATAAAACTTAAAGGGGGAAGAACCTTAGGCAAATAACCTCATTAAGGAAGGAAAAGTCCGAAGGAAGTAAACTTGAGCTTTACTTGAGTTGAATGAGTCAATAAGGTATTGAGGAAACTCAGTATCAAAAGATTTAAAAGATGAAAATTAATCCTAAATAAATTAAATGTGATTTGTGCTTATACTATTATGTATTATGTACTAATCAACATGTTATGTGTTATTGTAGGATGTCGATCGATAGCTTGAGGTATAGAGATATACACGTGGTGAGCGAAGAGTTAGTGAATGGAGTAAAGCCTGTACCCATGCCAGTGGCGGAGGTACCAGTAGTGATTCCAGAGGAGTCAGAGCCAGAGGAGTACTTTTCTGAGGAGAACTACTCCGAGGGAGAGACGAATATAGCATCATATCTTAATATGATGAGCGATGTGGAGGAAGAAAGAGAAGTAACATCGGTTAATACGGTGGTAACTACACTAGAGTCATCACCACTAGATGCAATGAGAGCATTGTATCTAGCAATGCTTTATAGGAATGTGCAACTGAGTACAGTTGTGCAGAATCAGAATGAAAAGATTAGTGCTCTTTATGTAGCAAAGGAGTCTGCAGAAGCAGATTTTGTGTCCGAGCATGATGAGAAGGTGCTCATGATAAATAAGACTAGGGATTTTAAGAAGGAGGTCTATGAGCTTCGTAAAGAACTGGGGGAGAAGGATCGGAAGATAGCACGGATGTCTTACATCCATAAGAGTGCTCATAAGGATTTCAAGCTGAAAGTTGCTTGTTATTCCATTGAGTCGAGACAGACACGACATACTATTAGTCGGGATATTGTAGCGAAGATTGCAAATGAGAAACACGATGACACTGTTATGCATTATTAGAAATCTAGAGTTACAAATATGTGTGTAGTGACGTAAAACCCTCTTTTATATAAAAGGGTAGTCTTTTTGTAAATCCCAACTTTTGTGAAATTCAATTGTGGGATAGAAATGTAATAGCTTTTGGCTATGGAAAAAAAATTGTAAATAGTTTTAAACTATAAAGCAGCATATAAATATAATGAAGTTTTCATTTAATATGTTTTGTTATGGTGTGAGTTGGTATGTGGCGAATAATAACGAAGTGAGTAAATAGATAATAATGAAATTTTATTTGGTTAATCAGCATAATGTCGCCTAGGAGAAGACAACGTAATCAGGAAGAATAACATAATGATAACCAAGGGGGTCAGAACAACCCTATGCATGAGTTCATTAATTTATTAACGACTGCAATTAACCAAATCGGGGGTAGAGTACCCACGGGACCTAGGATAGCCAGAACGACTATCTTTAAAGAGTTTAAAAGCGTAGGTCCGTCGGAGTTCAAAGGAACGACGGACCCAATAGAGGCCCAAACATGGGTAAAAAATAGAGAAGGCGTTTGCTATTACAAACATAGGTGAGGCGCAAAAGACTTCTTTTGCGACTTACATGATGGAAGGGGAAGCCAACTTTTGGGGGGAGGCTCACCAGGGTGGGGCTAGAACAGATGCGGTAATGTGGGAACAGTTCAAGAAGGTTTTCTTCAAGAATTATTTCCCTACAAGCATGCAAGAGAGGATGGAGATAAAGTTTTTAGAACTTAAACCAGGGGACATGACGGTTCCCCAGTACACGTCCAGATTCAATGAATTGGCAAGGTTTGCTCCACCTTAAGTGGACATTGAAGAGAGGAAGGCTCGTAGGTTTGAGCAGGGCCTGAAACCCTAGCTCTATAATAGGATTTCGGTGTTCCAGAGTGTTTCCTATGGGATAATTCTGGAGAAGGTAATTATAGCAGAGGATGGTAGTGAGACGTTGACTCAATACCACAAAGAAAGGTAAAATAAAAGCAAGAAAGAGGGAGGAACCAAGGTAGAAGGTTCCAATGGTAGTGGCAGTATATAAGATATGTGGAAAGACTCATCTAGGAGTTTATCTGAAAGAGAAATCGGTTTGTTATAACTGTGGATGGGAGGGTCATATATCACCCAATTGCCCTAATCATAAAATAAAAAAAAATAAAAAAAAACCATAGTTATTTTGTATGTGGATCATTGGACCACATGGAAAGAAATTTCCCAAAGAAGGGGTCGGAGGAGGGTAAGGGTATTAGTAGTGGTAAGTTAGTCATTGTTGAACCACCATCGTCAGATGCGGTTGCACCAGCGGATGTAGTAACAGGTGTCGTTCTAGTCAATACAATGAATGCTTATGTGCCGTTTGATTGGAGTGCAACTTGTTCTGTTATAGCATGAGAATGTGCTAAGTAATTAAGTTCATTCCCGAAAGGGATTATAAATACCTTTACACGTTAAGGTAGAGAATAAGAAAATAACTTTCGTTGATTATATTCGTGGAAATTGTTTCATAAGTAATAAAGGTAAGCAAGTATCGGTAGATAAGTACCGATAAAGTTAAGAGAATTTGAAGTAATTCTCGGTATGTGTGAAGCCCCAGAAAATCAGATTTTTAGGAGAATTAAAATTTTGTTTAATTATGAGGATTCAATGAATTTAATTGATTATTTATGGGAGTAAACTAATTGAAGGTCGTTCTATGACCTAAACATGTCGGAACGTCGTAGTATTCTGGCTACGTAGTAGAATTAAAGTGTTTGAATTTTCAAGACAAAAATAAAAGTTTTCCGAGAAATTTTTTGAAAAATACTATTCACGAATTTCTGCTCGGGAATTATTTTTGAACTTCTGAGAAATACGTAATGATAGAATATCGATGTGAGATGGAATATCCAATAATATCTCAGTTATAAAAAACACAGTTTTTTGCCTGCGGACTGAAAACCTAATGTTTTGGAAAAGTGACTTTCAAGAAGGAATTTAAACGCGTATAATTAATTAAAGCGGTGATCATATAATGCGTAGGTATTGTACGAGGTAATGAATATGAGTATGATATGAGGTATTATACGAGTATGTATGTATGATGGTATATCGTTTATGTTGAACAAGTATATAAGTTATAATACGAGATTAATACGTAGACAATACGTCATAAGGCTATAAGCCAAATGAATGGATTTGTAGATTATGTAGGATGTACAAGTCCAATTTGAATTAATAAATAAGCCCAATGGAATTTAAGGTGCAAGCCCAAGAATTTATAATGTGAAGCCCAAAGTAAATTAATGTAAGCCAAAATGATTAAGTTAGGTTAATGAAACCTTAGCCCAAGCTATGGTCCAATGGATTAGGAGGATCCATGGAGCAACCCATGATCACATGGGTGATCTTGGTGACCAAGAAACAAGAGTGGTGAGCAAATGTTGTGGTGGGCAAGCAAAGTGCTTATGTGTGATTAACAAGTATGCTTAATGATTAAGTAAGTGTGATGACCAAGTATATGTGGTGAGCAAGTTAACTTAATCACAAAGTATGGAATAGTAACGAGGTTACTAAGGAGGTGGAATGTCTTAATGACCATTACGCCCTAACTTTAGAAAGTCTATAAATATCAAGCTCAAAATTGATTATTTGGTTTTTAACTTTCTTCCAAGCTAAGCAACTTATTTGGTTGAGAGAATAAGCACATATAAAGTTAGACTTTCCTTGTTAGTTTTTCCACCAATAACTTATAGCTTATTGGTTAGAGAGAAAAAGTTAGAAAAGCTAGAAAGCTAGTCTTTCATATTTCAAGAAGCAAGAAGGAGATCAAAGATTAAGTAAGATATCATCAAAGAAGACTTAGAGACTTAAAGTGTATGTGTGATAATCAGTAAGCAAACGCTGAAAGGCAAGTATTCTAAACCCTTGTTCCAGTTCATTCTGGACAAGCTTTGTAATTCATGTATTCTTTCGCATGAAATCTTGAATGATGAAGTCTAAAGCCAATTCTTTCGGCAAGACTTATATTATGATTTTGTCAAGCATGATTAATGTTTACCGAGTTATATTGGTATGGTTTTCAATCGAAAACCAAGTATGCTAAAAATGTTTTTGTCATTTAACGACAAGCACGTGAGGTTGCCACAACTTAAACGTATACACGTTTAATGAATGTAGTGTTGATCAACGTAGAGTACTATGGGTTGATCACCTAGAAGTGCTCGTAAGCTATGCCGGACTTACGGACTTAGTGCCCGATTGTCCTTTTCAAAAGAAATTATGAACTGCTCATGGTCTCGAGCGTTAGTTGATATTCTACTGAATATTGTTGTTGGAAAACATTTTGAATGAAAAGAAGTGTTATTTTGAATTATCGATAGTACTTCGTAACTATTGTTCAGTTATTAAAAGTATATGAGTTCTATGTTTCAAGCATGTTGTTTATTAGAATTGTAGTACTTGCTGAGCTAGTCATGCTAACTCTTGCTTGAACTATATGAACATAGCTAAAATCGAGCGGACCGAAGGCTCAGGCAAAGATAAGGGAAAAACGAAGACGAACCCTTAGAGTTCTTATGTAATAGTATAGATGAATGATTGTAATATATTTGATATTATGACAAGAACAAACGAATGGGTTATAAAGAACCTGGGGAATGTAATATTATTTTGAATATATAAGAGATATATTAGTCCTTTTGAGACTGTTCAATGAAATGAATAAATGAATGGTAGTACCATGTAGCACCATCTGTCTGGTTGGAAGAGACCCAGATTTGGGGGCGTCACAGGTTGGTATCAGAGTATTAGGTTATAAAACTTAAGGGGGGAAGAACCTTAGGCTAATAACCTCGTTAAAAAAGGAGAAGTCTGAAGGAAGTAAACTCGAACTTTACTTAAGTCGAATGAGTTAATAAGGTATTGAGGAAACTCAGTACCAAAAGATTTAAAAGATGGAAAATAACCCTAAATAAATTAAATGTGATTTGTACTTATACTATTGGTTATGTACTCATCAAAATGTTATGTGTTTGTAGGATGTCGATCGATAGCTTGATGTATAGATATATACACGTGGTGAGCGAAGAGCTTGTGAACCAAGTAGAGCATGTACCTATGCTAGTGGCGGAGGTACCATTAGTGGTTGTAGAGTCGGAGACAGAGGAGTACTTTTCTGAGGAAGACTACTCTGAGGGAGAAATGGATATATCATCATACCTTAGTATGATGAACGATGTGAAGGATGAAAGAGTGGTAACATCGGTTACTACAATGGTAACTATACAAGAGTCGTCACCTCCAGATGCAATGAGAACATTGTATCTGGCAGCGCTTGACAAGAATGTGCATCTGAGTGCAGTTGTGCAGAAACAGAATGAAGAGATTAGTGCTCTATATGTAGCGAAGGAGTCTGCAGAAGCAGATTTTGAGTCGGAGCATGATGAGAAGGTGCTCATGATAAACAAGGCTAGAGATTTTAAGAAGGAGGTCGATAAGCTTCGTAAAAACCGGGGGAGAAGGATCGAAAGATAGCCTGGATGTCTTACATCCATGAGAGTGCTCATACGGATTTCAAGCTGAAAGTTGCTTGTTATTCCAATGAGTCAAGACAAACCCGTCATACTATTAGTCGGGATACTGTAGTGTCGATTGCGAATGAGAAACACGAGGATGCTGTTATACATTATTAGAATGTTAGAGTTATAAATATGTGTGTAGTGACGTAAAACCCTCTTTTGTATAACAGGGTAGTCTTTTTATAAATCTCCACTTTTGTAAAGTTCAATTGCAGGATAAAAATGTAATAGCTTTTGGCTATGAAAACAAATTGTAAATAGTTTCATCTATAAAGAAGCATATGAATACAATGAAGTTTTCATTGAGATGATTTGTTATGGAATGAGTTGGTATGTGGCGAATAATAACGAAGTACATAAATAGATAATAATGAAATTTTATTAGAAAATGTCACCAAGGAGAAGGCAACGTAATTAGGAAGCAGAATCATATAATGATAATTAATGGGGTCAAAACAACCCTATGCAAGAGTTCGTTAATTTATTAACAAACTGCATTTAACCAACAGGGGGTAGAGTATCCGCGGAACCTAAAGTAGCTAGAGTGACTACCTTTAAAGAATTTAAAAGCGTAGGTCCGTCGGAGTTCGAAGGAACGACGGACCCATTAGAGGGTCAGACCTGGGTAAAGAAAATAGAGAAGGCGTTTGTTATTACAAGTATAGGTGAGGCGCAAAAGATTTATTTTGCAACTTATATGATGAAAGGGGAAGCCAACTTTTGGTGGGAGGCTCACCAGAGTGGGGCTAGAACAGATGCGGTAACATGGGAACAATTTAAGAAGGTTTTCTTCAAGAATTATTTCCCTACAAGCCTACAGGGGAGGAGAGAGACTGAGTTCTTAGAACTTAAACAAAGGGACATAGCGGTTCCCCAGTACACGGCCAAATTCAATGAATTGGCAAGGTTTGTTCTACACTAAGTGGACACTGAGGAGAGGAAGGCTCGTAGGTTTGAGCAAGGCATGAAACCCTAGCTCTATAGTATGATTGCGGTGTTTCAGAGGGTTCCTTATGGGACCATTCTGGAGAAGGTAATTATATCAGAGGGTGGTGGTGAGGCATTGACTCAATACCACAAAGAGAGGAAAAATAAGAGCAAGGGAGAGGGATGAACCAAGGCAGAGAATGCCAGTGGCAGTATGCCAAAAAGAAAGAATCTTAACTCCGGTAATACTGGAGTAGGATAAAGGGATCCTAAGCATAAGATCAAAGTGTGTAAGACATGTGAAAAGACTCATCTAGGAGTCTATTTGAAAAGGAGTATAAGTACCTTTAAATATTAAGGTAGAGGAGGAGGAAATAACTTTCATTAATTATATTCGTGAAAATCGTTTCATGAATAATAAAGGTAAGCAAGTATCGGTAGATAATTACCGATAAAGTTGAGAGAATTTGAAGTAATTCTCGGTCTGAATGGATTGATTAACCAGAGAACCTTAACAAATGGTCTAAGGAAAAGTGTGAATCTTTGATTTTCTAATAAACCCAAGGTGGTATTTTTACGGTAATAAAACACTGGAAAATTCTTGTTGTCTAATTATAACGCAATCTAGAAAGATGTTAAGACAAGTTTAGGTTGTGGTACAATCGTAACCTTTGATGGTTGACATATGGGAACTAGGCTAAACAATTCCTTCAGAGAGCGAAGGTATATATAAAACTGGCAACCGATCTAACTCACTGTGATGGCAGTGTAGATGAGACGGGAACTTGTTTGTTGGTTGTTTGTGGGAAACCACTCAGAGTATCATATGGACTACTAGCAGAGAAGCGATGTATGCTGAGACCTAGAGAAGTAATAAGAAGAAGATAAGAATGTAAATCATCAAAGATGATGAACGTATTAAGTAAGATATCTCTGTATGACATGAAGTTGTAAGAACACGAACCCTAAGAAGTAGAGTTAAGTAAACCAATGCGTAAGTCAAATATATGACTAATTAGTTAACGGTTAAGAATAAATAACTGTTGCCCAGGATTGATGATCTAATTGATCAATTGAAAGGGGCAAAGTATTTTTTCGTGATAGATTTGTGTATGGGGTATCGTCGGTTGAACGTAAGAAAGAAGGAGGAGGTACCTAAGATGACATTCAGAACTCGTTATAGTTATGACAAGTTTTTGGTTACGTCATTTGGGTTAACTAATGTGCGGAAGTTAGACTTTCTGTAAAGGGCACCGAGCAAGTGGGTGGTAAACAGATAGGTTCTTTGGTGAGATACTATGGTTGCAAGTACCATTAGCGTCATAGAGTGTACGAATAATATTTGGATGAGGGTGTTGTAAAGATCATTAGTGATATTCTAGTCTATTTAAGATGCCGAAAGATCACGTTTAACATTTGAAGATAGTGTGAGAAAATAGTTTTCAAGAATTAAAAGGAAGGTTAAATGAGGCACCTGTATTGTCTTTATCAAATAATACGAGGAAATTTGTAATGACATAATTGCGTGCTCATATAGCATGGCAAGGTCATTGTGCACGCATCACGCCAGTTAAGGATTATGAGGAGGTCTATCCTACTTATGATCTATAATTAGCAGCTGAAGTTTTTGAAAAAAAATAAAATCTAAAGATAGTATTTATACGGGGAGAAAGGTGAGATATACACAGACTCTAAAAGTCTGAAATATATCTCCACACAGAAGAAGTTGAATATGCGGTAGAAAGAGGACTGTGATATCTTATATCATACAGGGAAGGTAAAATTAGAAGCCGACGCGTTTAAGTAGGAAGGGTAGGGGAAAAGCTATCAATGTTAACAACTCAGAATGAGTTAATAACAGAGATGGCGATAACAGAGTTAGGAGTTAAATTACAGAATAAAGAGGTAAAAATGTTATTCATAACGCAGACTCAGTCCACGATAATGGAACGAGTTAATTAAGTACAATTAGGTAACGGTTAATGCATGCGAATGAAAAAGAGGATGCAAGATAAAGAGAAAACTAAGCATAATCTTGTTTTGAGGGAGAAATTTGAGTTCTAAATAATTAGAATTTAAAAGAAGGACTAATAAAAGTAAGATAGCACAATATGATTAATAAGTGTTTAACTTCCAACTCAACTTATCGATAGGAAGTGACATGTAACAACCCCAAAATAGGTTCATTCCATCCAACCTATTCTGAGTCGCCAAATACATGGTACAGAAAACAACTACAACTTTATTACAACAATTGTCGTGCAAAATACAACAACACATATGCTGTGAGTTTGGATACAAATATATACCAAATGTGACTCATGTTCCAACCGTGGACATCACCTCACAATAACACCTTACATAAAGGTATAGTCAAAAACTGTTTTAGAAATTAGAATCTTTGGAAAGTGCTCAAGGAAACCTTCGTACATGGGAGGCCACGCGTCTAGGTTATGATAGATATCATATGGCCATAGAATTATCCTTGGTTGACCCAATAGACCCCAAAGAAAAACGAGAAGATTACTATCATATTCTTCCCAATTGTGAGTCTTCTCTTGACTTATCATTATCTCCACTGTCTCTAATTGAGAATTATACTTCAAACAAACACCAAGATTATATAGGTAGTGCCCATAGATATACTCAGCAAGTGGATGAGCACAACCCTGTCCTATGATGACACGAGGTTGTATGTCATTAGACATCTTGTATGATAGTGACAAAACACCCTTCCAACGTTGGGTTCGCCTCACCCTATTTTCTTCACCAAATATAACTACTAAATGATTACCACCGTTCTATTCCCTTGTTACCCCCGCTCGACCCAGCTACACTCTTATTACCTGAAAGGAATTGTGAAGCAAAAGGGTGAGCACAACTAGCTCAGTAAAGAATATCATGACTAAAGATAATTAAATTATCAATAGCCTTCATCAATAATAAATCAGAGATTTAGAACATATGGTAAATGATAAAATTTTAACCATAGTTGCAGCGGAATGAGCAATCCATTAGAAGAGTCAAATAGACTATAAAGTCTATTATCTTCTCCATGTTAAAAATCCACCAACAATATTTTATCCATGTAACATCACTCAACAGTTCCTTTCCACAATCATATGAATAACTCATAATCATAATTGTGACTATAAATTTTTCTTCGCACCCAGGACGAAGAATATTTTCATCACCTGTCTTTACCTGAAACATCAAAGATCATGGTTATACCAAATCACAATTCCTGTTTATAATCATACTAACAAATCCATCTTTGCACTACGGGCCAAAGATATTCATCAACAAACCATCTTTGCACTACGGGCCAAAGATATTCATCAACAAACCATCTTTGCACTACGGGCCAAAGATATTCAACAACAGTTCATCTTTGCACTACAGGCCAAAGATATTCATCAACAGGCCATCTTTGCACTACATGCCAAAGATATTCATCAACAATTCATATTTGCACTACAGGCCAAATATATTCATATCTCAAAGAAATATATAATCATTTCAGAATTTATATAAACAATAATTATAACCATGTTGATCAATTCACCTTTGCACTTAAGCTTAAGATATTCAATTATAAATTCAATGGTCATGATCATACCAGTCACAATTCAACTTTGCACTACAGGCCAAAGAGAACCCTAGTCATGATCATACCAATAATCTACCCATCTTTACACTCCAGTGAAAGAGAATTTCAACATCAGGGTTATAAAAATGTTATATATGATGATAAAAATAATATGATCAACATATAGTTTTAATCTCAAGAATAATATTCGTAACTCATGAATAGTAACCCCGACACAAAAGATAGAAATTCTACAATAAAATTCATACCAATATTTCGGTATAATGATATTGAAAGAATAACATTACTTAAATTTATAAACAATTTATTTTAATTGTTTACACTTTACTAATTAATGCATTTAATCATCATAAAATGCCAACTCTTACAATTTCATCATCAATAACCAAAACCCTCATCAAAAATCTGCATATACCTCATATAGGATTCTCAAGCCATAAAATCCTATTTTCCAATTTTCTTTCTTCACAAAACATATTTAATTCATTTACTCATAACTAGACCATTTTCATGAAAAATACCAAATCAGTTCCAAAAATATTTCTTTTCTGGGATTTAGCATAATATAGTCCCATAGTGAACATATATTTTTCTCAGAATTTTTAAAAGTCATTTACTATTTTTCATATGGCCAAAATAGCCGAATATTTAGACATTTATCAAAAATTATACTTTTGTCTAAAAATTCTGAAATTTACAGAGTATACTTCTATCATATACATGTACTCCCAATAAAAATTTCATCAATTTTGGAGTTAACCACAAGGAATTATAAGCTGTTACTTCTAAAATAGTCTTTTCTCATAAAATTCATAACTCTCAATCTATACATCCAAAAATCACCATTTTTGGACACAATCAAGAAAACTCATCAAAATATCATTTCAAATTTTTCCAGAATTTTTGAAGTTCAGAAAAATTACGAAACTGAAAATCATAACAACCCTTAAAATCCCTTACTATCCCTTACAATCCCTTACAATCCCCTACTATCCCTTACCTCAAAAGAGCAGTACTTCTGACTGGATATCGGATATGATGCTGAAGGAAACTTGCACTGATGAATAGCAACTCACCAAGTATCTAAAAACTCACAAAATATGCTTCATAATATAGAGAGAGAAAGAGAGAAAGCTTATGTTTCTGGTGTGATTTTCAATTCTAACTTAGCCCCCTATTTGTAGGAAAATTTTGGTAGGTTTGACCTGCAACCTGATGGCTTTACCTGCTACTATTCCCACCCACCACATTTGAAATATAATTCAGCACATTTCTTCACCAACCACAAGTGGGGCCCACCAATTCTAGAATTTTCTACCAAAAATGATTTATAACCTGATTTCTGAATCAGTCACCTCTTAAAATTCATAACAAATCATACGTTCATTTTTAACGGTTCAAAATTTGTGGGCATATACTCAACTTATATATGTATAACATATCTAAAAATTACCACGATCCAACGGTCGGATTAAAAATTATAACCCCCGCAAAATATCTCAAAAACCCTGATTTTTTATACCTCCATTCCGACAAAAATACGGATAAAAACCTCAACATTAACTCCTTCATTTTTAACCACAAAAATATATCCCTCGTTTATATCCACATAAAATAAATATTTCCTTATCATATGAATCAATAATTAATTATTCACAAATAATATTTATAGAATCACATTTATAACAACCAGGCCGTTCCCAGGAAAGAGGGGGCTTTCCAATAAGGATTTCTCCTTACTGGCGCGCAATTAGATGACCAAACCTCTCCTTAGACAGAACTTTCTAGACATTGCCAATAATGCTATCTAATAATACTATTCAAATAATATGAATTATTGATCTGATAATGGGAAATACTGTGCAGCAACAATTATTGAACAACAATAATACAAAATTTCAACGTAGCAATTATTGAATCAATAAAATAAAATATTGAACAGTAATTACTGTAACAATTATTGAGTAGTGCCTTCTTACGTAAGAATCAATAATTTCAAAAATACTATGCAATACCGTGTGCTACTGTGCAATAACGCGTATTACTGTATTTTAATCACCGGGTATTCCAACAGTGTTAACGGTAACAACTACGCCGTTATTTGTAAAAACTTAAATTTGTCGTTTTCTTCACCCGACAGTTATTCTGTTATGGGGCCCACAAATAGCTGCGCCGTCGTACGAATATTCTCCGACAGAAAGAATATTCCACGACCAAACGAATATTCCCCGACAACAATGATTATTTTATAACCATTTGTGTATTTTGAAAAATTTCACATTTCACCCATAACTTTAACTTTTTATCAATTTAACCATTTACTGAATTGTAATTATAAGAAAAATTAAATACTTTTATTTCATAAAATTCGGGGTCTTACAATCTCCCCTCCTTATGAAATTTCGTCCACGAAATTTACGTACCTGGTATTTCAAAGAATTGAGAATACATTCCTTTCATTTCAGATTCCATCTTCCCTGTCATCATAATTTCTCCATTGCTCATCTCATGTATTTCATATATCATTCTAGAATACAGCATCAAAACAAGGGTTAATTTAACAAATTAACATATCACATAATATCCCGATATTCTGACTGACCAACAAATAAGCTTAGGTAGGACACACTAGCGAAGGATTTACTCATCTCTCCCCTCCTAGTTATATTCCCCGATCTCCGCCAGAGATCATATCCCTAAGCTCTGATACCAAATGTAACAACCCCAAAATAGGTTCATTCCATCCAACCTATTCTGAGTCGCCAAATACATGGTACAGAAAACAACTACAACTTTATTACAACAATTGTCGTGCAAAATACAACAACACATATGCTATGAGTTTGGATACAAATATATACCAAATGTGACTACCGTGGACATCACCTCACAATAACACCTTACATAAAGGTATAGTCAAAAACTGTTTTAGAAATTAGAATCTTTGGAAAGTGCTCAAGGAAACCTTCGTACATGGGAGGCCACGCGTCTAGGTTATGATAGATATCATATGGCCATAGAATTATCCTTGGTTGACCCAATAGACCCCAAAGAAAAACGAGAAGATTACTATCATATTCTTCCCAATTGTGAGTCTTCTCTTGACTTATCATTATCTCCACTGTCTCTAATTGAGAATTATACTTCAAACAAACACCAAGATTATATAGGTAGTGCCCATAGATATACTCAGCAAGTGGATGAGCACAACCCTGTCCTATGATGACACGAGGTTGTATGTCATTAGACATCTTGTATGATAGTGACAAAACACCCTTCCAACGTTGGGTTCGCCTCACCCTATTTTCTTCACCAAATATAACTACTAAATGATTACCACTGTTCTATTCCCTTGTTACCCCCGCTCGACCCAGCTACACTCTTATTACCTGAAAGGAATTGTGAAGCAAAAGGGTGAGCACAACTAGCTCAGTAAAGAATATCATGACTAAAGATAATTAAATTATCAATAGCCTTCATCAATAATAAATCAGAGATTTAGAACATATGGTAAATGATAAAATTTCAACCATAGTTGCAGCGGAATGAGCAATCCATTAGAAGAGTCAAATAGACTATAAAGTCTATTATCTTCTCCATGTTAAAAATCCACCAACAATATTTTATCCATGTAACATCACTCAACAGTTCCTTTCCACAATCATATGAATAACTCATAATCATAATTGTGACTATAAATTTTTCTTCGCACCCAGGACGAAGAATATTTTCATCACCTGTCTTTACCTGAAACATCAAAGATCATGGTTATACCAAATCACAATTCCTGTTTATAATCATACTAACAAATCCATCTTTGCACTACGGGCAAAAGATATTCATCAACAAACCATCTTTGCACTACGGGCCAAAGATATTCAACAACAGTTCATCTTTGCACTACAGGCCAAAGATATTCATCAACATGCCATCTTTGCACTACATGCCAAAGATATTCATCAACAATTCATATTTGCACTACAGGCCAAATATATTCATATCTCAAAGAAATATATAATCATTTCAGAATTTATATAAACAATAATTATAACCATGTTGATCAATTCACCTTTGCACTTAAGATTAAGATATTCAATTATAAATTCAATGGTCATGATCATACCAGTCACAATTCAACTTTGCACTACAGGCCAAAGAGAACCCTAGTCATGATCATACCAATAATCTACCCATCTTTACACTCCAGTGAAAGAGAATTTCAACATCAGGGTTATAAAAATGTTATATATGATGATAAAAATAATATGATCAACATATAGTTTTAATCTCAAGAGTAATATTCGTAACTCATGAATAGTAACCCCAACACAAAAGATAGAAATTCTACAATAAAATTCATACCAATATTTCGGTATAATGATATTGAAAGAATAACATTACTTAAATTTATAAACAATTTATTTTAATTGTTTACACTTTACTAATTAATGCATTTAATCATCATAAAATGCCAACTCTTACAATTTCATCATCAATAACCAAAACCCTCATCAAAAATCTGCATATACCTCATATAGGATTCTCAAGCCATAAAATCCTATTTTCCAATTTTCTTTCTTCACAAAACATATTTAATTCATTTACTCATAACTAGACCATTTTCATGAAAAATACCAAATCAGTTCCAAAAATATTTCTTTTCTGGGATTTAGCATAATATAGTCCCATAGTGAACATATATTTTTCTCAGAATTTTTAAAAGTCATTTACTATTTTTCATATGGCCAAAATAGCCGAATATTTAGACATTTATCAAAAATTATACTTTTGTCTAAAAATTCTGAAATTTACAGAGTATACTTCTATCATATACATGTACTCCCAATAAAAATTTCATCAATTTTGGAGTTAACCACAAGGAATTATAAGCTGTTACTTTTAAAATAGTCTTTTCTCATAAAATTCATAACTCTCAATCTATACATCCAAAAATCACCATTTTTGGACACAATCAAGAAAACTCATCAAAATATCATTTCAAATTTTTCCAGAATTTTTGAAGTTCAGAAAAATTACGAAACTGAAAATCATAACAACCCTTAAAATCCCTTACTATCCCTTACTATCCCTTACTATCCCTTACCTCAAAAGAGCAGTACTTCTGACTGGATATCGGATATGATGCTGAAGGAAACTTGCACTGATGAATAGCAACTCACCAAGTATCTAAAAACTCACAAAATATGCTTCATAATATAGAGAGAGAAAGAGAGAAAGCTTATGTTTCTGGTGTGATTTTCAATTCTAACTTAGCCCTCTATTTATAGGAAAATTTTGGTAGGTTTGACCTGCAACCTGATGGCTTTACCTGCTACTATTCCCACCCACCACATTTGAAATATAATTCAGCACATTTCTTCACCAACCACAAGTGGGGCCCACCAATTCTAGAATTTTCTACCAAAAATGATTTATAACCTGATTTCTGAATCAGTCACCTCTTAAAATTCATAACAAATCATACGTTCATTTTTAACGGTTCAAAATTTGTGGGCATATACTCAACTTATATATGTATAACATATCTAAAAATTACCACGATCCAACGGTCGGATTAAAAATTATAACCCCCGCAAAATATCTCAAAAACCCTGATTTTTTATACCTCCATTCCGACAAAAATACGGATAAAAACCTCAACATTAACTCCTTCATTTTTAACCACAAAAATATATCCCTCGTTTATATCCACATAAAATAAATATTTCCTTATCATATGAATCAATAATTAATTATTCACAAATAATATTTATAGAATCACATTTATAACAACCAGGCCGTTCCCAGGAAAGAGGGGGCTTTCCAATAAGGATTTCTCCTTACTGGCGCGCAATTAGATGACCAAACCTCTCCTTAGACAGAACTTTCTAGACATTGCCAATAATGCTATCTAATAATACTATTCAAATAATATGAATTATTGATCTGATAATGGGAAATACTGTGCAGCAACAATTATTGAACAACAATAATACAAAATTTCAACGTAGCAATTATTGAATCAATAAAATAAAATATTGAACAGTAATTACTGTAACAATTATTGAGTAGTGCCTTCTTACGTAAGAATCAATAATTTCAAAAATACTATGCAATACCGTGTGCTACTGTGCAATAACGCGTATTACTGTATTTTAATCACCGGGTATTCCAACAGTGTTAACGGTAACAACTACGCCGTTATTTGTAAAAACTTAAATTTGTCGTTTTCTTCACCCGACAGTTATTCTGTTATGGGGCCCACAAATAGCTGCGCCGTCGTACGAATATTCCCCGACAGAAAGAATATTCCACGACCAAACGAATATTCCCCGACAACAATGATTATTTTATAACCATTTGTGTATTTTGAAAAATTTTCACATTTCACCCATAACTTTAACTTTTTATCAATTTAACCATTTACTGAATTGTAATTATAAGAAAAATTAAATACTTTTATTTCATAAAATTCGGGGTCTTACATGACAAGTCATGTAAATTAAGATAATACATTCGCTGAAGGTGAATGCGAGGAACCATAATGCTGAAGAAGCATTGTGGGAACTCGAGATTAAAATAAAGAAAACTTTTCCTCAAAGGTGTATGTATTATTAGCGAGATTCTGGGGACAAAATCCTTATAAGGAGGGAAGAATGTGACGCCCCAGAAAATCAGATTTTTAGGAGAATTAAAATTTTATTTAATTATGAGGATTAAATGAATTTAATTGATTATTTAAGGGAGTAAGCTAATTGAAGGTCGTTCTATGACATAAACATGTCGGAACGTCGTAGTATTTTGGCTACGTAGTAGAATTAAAGTGTTTGAATTTTTAAGACGAAAATAAAAGTTTTCTGAGAAATTTTCTAAAAAACACTATTCACGAATTTCTGCTCGGGAATTATTTTTGAACTTCCGAGAAATACATAACGATAGAATATCGATGTGAGGTGGAATATCCAAAAATATCTCAGTTATGAAAAACACAGTTTTTCGCCTGCGGACTTAAAACCTAATGTTTAGGAAAAGTGACTTTCAAGAAGGAATTTAAACGCGTATAATTAATTAAAGCGATGATCGTATAATGCGTAGGTATTGTACAAGGTAATGAATACGAGTATGATACGAGGTATTATACGAGTATGTATGTACGATGGTATATCGTATATGTTGAATAAGTATATGAGTTATAATACGAGATTAATACGTAGACAATACGTTATAAGGCTATAAGCCAAATGAATGGATTTGTAGATTATGTAGGATGTACAAGTCCAATTTGAATTAATAAATAATCCCAATGGAATTTAAGGTGCAAACCCAGGTATTTATAATGTTAAGCCCAAAGAAAATTAATGTAAGCCAAAATGATTAAGTTAGGTTAATGAAACCTAAGCCCAAGCTATGGTCCAATGGATTAGGAGGATCCATGGAGCAACCCATGATCACATGGGTGATCTTGGTGACCAAGAAACAAGAGTGGTAAGCAAGTGTTGTGGTGGGCAAGCAAAGTGCTTGTGTGTGATTAACAAGTATGCTTAATGATTAAGTAAGTGTGATGGCCAAGTATATGTGGTAAGCAAGTTAAATTAATCACAAAGTATGAAATAGTAAGGGGGTTACTAAGGAGGTGGAAGGTTTTAATGACCATTATGCTCTAACTTTAGAAAGTCTATAAATAGCAAGCTCAAAATTCATTATTTGGTTGTTAACTTTCTTCCAAGCTAAGCAACTTATTTGGTTGAGAGAATAAGCACATATAAAGTTAGAGTTTCCTTGTTAGTTTTTCGACCAATAACTTATAGCTTATTGGTTAGATAGAATAAGTTAGAAAAGCTAGAAAGCTAGTCTTTCATATTTCAAGAAGCAAGAAGGAGATCAAAGATTAAGCAAGATATCATCAAAGAAGACTTAGAGACTTAAAGTGTACGTGTGATAATCAGTAAGCAAACGCTGAAGGCAAGTATTCTAAACCCTTGTTCCAGTTCATTCTGGACAAGCTTTGTAATTCATGTATTCTTTCGCATGAAGTCTTGAATGATGAAGTCTAAAGCCAATTCTTTTGGGAAGACTTATATTATAATTTTGTCAAGCATGATTAATGTTTACCGAGTTATATTGGTATGGTTTTCAATCGAAAACCAAGTATGCTAAAAATGTTTTTGTCATTTAACGACAGGCACGTGAGGTAGCCACAACTTAAACGTATACACGTTTAATGAATGTAGTGTTGATCAACATAGAGTAATATGGGCTGATCACCCAGAAGTACTCGTAAGCTATGTCGGACTTACGAACTTAGTGCCGGGTTGTCCTTTTCAAAAAAAATTATAAACTGCTCATGGTCTCGAGCGTTAGTTGATATTATACTGAATATTGTTGTTGGAAAACATTTTGAATGAAAAGAAGTGCTATTTTGAATTATCGATAGTACTTCGTAACTATTGTTCAGTTATTGAAGGTATATGAGTTCTATGTTTCAAGCATGTTGTTTATTAGAATTGTAGTACTTGCTGAGCTAGTCATGCTCACTCTTGCTTGAACCATATGAACATAGCTAAGATCGAGCGGACCGAAGGCTCAGGCAAAGACAAGGGCAAAGCGAAGACGAACCCTTAGAGTTCTTATGTAATAGTATAGATGAATGATTGTAATATATTTGATATTATGACAAGAACAAACGAATGGGTTGTAAAGAACCTGGGGAATGTAATATTATTTTGAATATATAAGAGATATATTAGTCCTTTTGAGACTGTTCAATGAAATGAATGAATGAATGGTAGTACCGTGTAGCACCATCTGTCGGGTTGGAAGAGACCCGAATTTGGGGGCGCCACAGTATGAATGGGTTGATTAACCATTGAACTTTAATAAATTGTCTACTGAAATGTATTAATCTTCGGTTTTCTAAGAAAACCCAAGGTAGTAATTTACAGTAATAAATCATCGGAACTTTCTTGTTGTCTAATCATGATGCAATTTAGAAGGATGTTAAGATAAGTTTAGGTTGTGGTACAATCGTAACCTTTGATGGTTAATATATGGGAGATGGGCTAAACAATTCTTTCAGAGAGCGAAGGTATATACGAAACTGGCAACCGATCTAACTCACTGTGATGGTAGTGTAAATGAGACGGGAACTTGTTTGTTAGTTGTTTGTGGGAAACCACTCAGAGTACCATATGGACTACTAGTAGAGAAGCGATGTGTGCTGAGACCTAGAGAAGTAACAAGAAAAATATAAGAATATAAATCATCAAAGATGATGAACGTATTAAGTAAGACATCTTCATATGTTATGAAGCTGTAAGTCGGTAATAAAAGTAGGTCGCGTAAACTTAGGTTGAAAGAACGCGAACCCTAAGAAGTAAAGTTAAGTAAACCAATGCGTAAGTCAAATATATGACTAATTAGTTAACGGTTAAGAATAAATAACCGTTCCCAGGATCGATGATCTAATTGATCAGTTGAAAGGGGCAAAGTATTTTTTTTAAGATAGATTTGTGTATGGGGTATCGTCAGTTGAAAGTGACGAAGAGGGAAGGTACCTAAGATGACATTCAGAACTTGTTATAGTTATGACAAGTTTCTGGTTATGTCATTTATGTTGACTGATGTACTGAAGTTAGGTTTTTCATAAGGGGCTGAGCAAGTCAGTGGCAAATTGATAGGTATGTTGGGAATGAGATGTGAGAAAGGAAAGATAAGTGAGTCACCTGTATTGTCTTTATCAGATGATATGAGGAATTTTGTAGTGTATCTATCGGTTTTGCATAGATGACGAGATTGCGTGCTCTTGTAGCATGGCAAGGTCATTGCATATGCATTACGCCAGTTAAAGGATTATGAGAAGGTCTATCCTACTTATGATCTATAATTGGCAACGGGAGTTTTTGAATTAAAAAATTGAAGATAGTATTTATGCGGGAAGAAAGGTGAGATGTACACGGACTCTAAGAGTCTGAAATATATCTCCACATAGAAATAGTTGAAAATGAAGTATAGAAGGTGGTTAGAATGGATAAGAGATTACGACTGTGATATGTTATATCATACAGGGAAGGTAAATGTAGAAGCCGACGCATTGAGTAGGAAGGGTAGGGAAAAACTATCAATGTTAACGACTCAGAATGAGTTAATAACGGAGATGGCAAGAATAGAGTTAGAAGTTAAATTATGGAATGGAGTAGTAGAAATGTTATTCACAACATAGACTCAATCCACGATAATGGAACGAGTTAAGTAAGTACAATTAGGTAACGAGGAATGCAGACAAATGAAGAAGAGGATGCAAGATAAAGAGAAGACTAAGTATAATCTTGGTTTGAGGGATAAATTTGAGTTCCAAATAATTAGGAATTAAAATAAGGACTAATAAAGGGAAGATAGCGTAATATGTTAATAAGTGTTTAACTTTCGACTCAAATTATTGATAGGAAGTGACAAGTCATGTAAATTAAGATAATACCTTCGTTGAAGCTGAAATGAAAGAACAACAATGCCGAAGAAGCAACGTGGAGACTCAAGATTAAAATAAAGGAAAAATTTTCGTAAATGGTGTACGTATTATTAGCGAGATTCTGGGGACAGAATCCTTATAAGGGGGGAAGAGTGTAACGCCCCAGAAAATTGGATTTTTAGGAAAATTAAATTTTTATTTTATTATAAGGATTAAATAAATTTAATTGATTATTTATGGAGTAAGCTAATTGAATGTCGTTCTATGACCTAGACATGTCAGAACGTCGTAGTATTTTAGCTACGTGATAGAATTAAAGTGTTTGAATTTTCAAGACGAAAATAAAAGCTTTCCGAGAAATTTTTTGAAAAACACTATTCACGCATTTCTGCTCGGGAATTATTTTTGAACTTTCAAGAAATACGTAACGATAGAATATCGATGTGAGATGGAATATCCAATAATATTTTAGTTATGAAAAATGCAGTTTTTCGCCTGCGAACTTAAAATCTAATGATTAGGAAAAATGATTTCCGAGAAGTAAATAAAATGCGTATAATTAATTAAAGCGATAATTGTATAATGCGTAGGTATTGTACGAGGTAATGAATACGAATCTGATACGAGGTATTATACGAGTATGTAGGAAGGATGGTATGTCATATATATTGAATAAGTATACGAGTTAGAATACGAGAATTATACGTAGAGTATATGTTATAAGGCTTTAAGCCATTTGTGAATGGATTTGTGAATTGTGTAGGATGTACAAGTCCAATAGATTTAATATGAAAGTCCAATAGAATTTAATGTGCAAGCCCAAGTGTTTGTAGTGTGAAGCCCAAAGTAAATTAATGGAAGCCCAAAAGCATAAGTTAGTTTAATTAAACCTTAAGTCAAACTATTAATCCAATGGGTTAAGAGGATCTATGGAGCAACCCATGATCACATGGCTGATCTTGGTGGCCAAGAAACAAGTGTGATGAGAAAGTTAACTTAATGGCTAAGAAAATAATATAATGACCAAGTAAAATAACTTAATGGCTAAGATAAGTGGTGAGCAAGTGACTTGGTGGCTAAGTAAATGTGGTGGCCAAGTTAACTTAATTAGGAAGTAATGAATAGTAAGGAGATGATTAAGGAGGTGGAAGTGGATTAATGACCCTTTTGCCCTAACCTTAGCTTTCCTATAAAAAGAGGGCTTTGGACTTCATTTGTTATTTGTTCAAAAACCCCAACAACTTATAGCTTATTGGCTTGAGAGAAAAGCAAGAAAAGTAGGAGTTAGTCTTTCTTAAAAGCAAGAAGGAAGAACAAAGCTTAAACCAAGTGATCAACAAAGGGTAAGCAATCTTGAACCATGATTCTCTTTCTCTTCTATAGTTAGAGAAGTGAGTATTGGTAGAACTAGTATGCTAAGGAATGATACAAATGAGTAATCAAATGGCTTAAGTCTTAATAAGTCTTATAAGTCATGAATAAGATATTCATAATCATATAAGATATGAACCAAGGAAGAATTTGTAGAAACTTGTAACATGTTCACATTAATGAAATTGGTATGATAAGATGAAACAAGAATGATGGTTAGAAGTCTTGAACCTTCATAAGTCATGAGAAATGGAAACATAAGTATTTTATACTTTAATAAGTTATAAGATCACAAAGAACAAGTAATAACTTATCATGATTATAAGTTAATGAAGTATGTATCTCAAGATATTAGTATAATGGAATGAATCCATTTGAAACGGTTTAAAAATCTCAAGTAACGAAGTTTTGGCGGAATTCACACGATTAGACGATAATCGTCGAATTCGTGAAATTCTCGGAATGGAAGTCAAATTTTGATGTTGAGCTTGGAAACATTGGTTTTCAATGGAGACAATTCTTATTTGGCATTATAGAGTTGCAAACTAAAAATGACCGAATTCTGACTTAGAACGAACAAACGAGCGTTGAACATTCACGAACGTTTATTATTTTCGTTAAAATTGGACTAATAGGTGAATTTTTAGCAAACAAAGTTGAATAGATAAAATTCTTGCATAAACACGTAGAGTATGTAATTTGTGAACCGTAGGCTCTTGAACGAGCCAATTCGGATTTATAACGAAGAAGTTATGAGCCCGGGAATCTCACATAAAAAGTTAACTGTCAAAATTTTTCTGGTACTGAGTATTGGCACCGCGGCGCCAGTCAAAGCAAAGTAAGTCACGCTGCAGCGTGAGGCCAAGAGCATAGCTACTATTAATTTGCGCCGCAGTGCGGCCATAACAAAGGAGACTCGCGCCGCAGCGCCGAGTCCGGTTTCTAGCCTAATGCGTGGCGCCACAGCGCCGCATAAAGAAGAATAGCCGGAGCCGCAGCGCCAACCTTAGGGTCTAGATAGTGAAGAATGTTTGTATGTCGAGCATGAATGGGAATTAATGAACAATTAACTAAGGATCTTAATGTAACATTATTAAGACATAATTAAGCCTTAAGTATGATCACTTAGGGTTACAGAAAGTTAATTGTGTATGAACGTAAGAATGATATAAATAAAAGTTGGAACCAATAATAACAAATCTAATACGTAATTAGATTGAGATGAAGGGTAAGATTCTATAATGCCCCGAAATCCGGTCTATCTTCACACCCAGATTCCTTACGTCACGAGTACATAATTCATCCAACATACATCAATATATACTGAAATATATCAACATACACTCTCAAATCCCAGGTTCTGGAAACCTTATAACCTTTTTCATTACAAACAATGATAATACATTATTCATTTCATCTTATAAGAGTGACTTTTATCCGCCACCAAGGATAGATAACAGCTCATCAAGCTAGTCTATAATTCAATTTCATCTGTAACAAGTCTTAACTTGATCTTCTCGCTCATTTACATTCTGAATGGCACTTCATCTGGATACCGTCAGCTTGAACTTTACGGGATCCTTAAGTTCTTCTAACCTTGTTCGCTGAAAATGTTTTTTATTTAAAGCAAGTGTGAGCATTCAATTGCCCAGCAAGTCATAACAGTTAAACAAACAACTTCAAGAGTTTAAACATTTCTTCAGAACTTCGACAACCGAACAAAGGTTATGAAGCAGCTTGAATAATAGGAATAGTCCTGACTCCTATCATCTTAAAACATCTGTCATTTTTACTTTGAAATACTTTCATTCCTCTACCTTTTTTATACACATCCTATCTGGCTAGAATCATTAGCACAGACTTAACAATAACGGTTTATGTATAAACAGAACATACTTGTATTGAACAGTCAATCATAGAACAGTTCATATCATAGAAACACCGAAGTGTTCAAATTGTGGCATAAGGCCTCATACTTACTACCACCTTATACATACATCGCACATATGCACATAGACAAAACTTCTCAAGTTCAACATCTGAGAAGTCTAAGAAACTAGCATTCATTTAGATTATGAATGAAGTTAGGAAACTTGCCTTACGCCCAGCTACAGCTTATATAACAGATAAGGAGAAAACATAAACACCAAATAGTCATATACTTGATTTACGCATTGGTTCAGTTAACTTTACTTCTTAGGGTTCACGTTCTTGCAAATCTCAGTTTACGTGACCTACTTTCTTTACCGATTTACGGCTTTCTTGATAATTCATATCTTATTTAATATTAATACTTTCGTTATCCCTTACATGAATCCCATGTTCATTAATCGTTCTTAGTGTCGAAGCCATACCGATCATTGTATGCTAAGACCGATCGTTCATCGCAACAACGTTGCGTTCACAGCGTCTATACGCTTCACACTTAGCTCTCATTATCATGACATAACATTGAAATGTTATTCATTACCCTCGTCACTCAACGTCTAAGGAATCATAATCATAGCAATCCCTCACATTCGTTTATCACGACTACGGTCCCCGGATATCGGTTCCGTAACTCGCACTTACAATCGTTGTCTTTTAATCTCATTTAATCTTTTCGTTCAACCTTTACTACGGGTTTAATTCACTAGATTAAGTGTTACATTAGTTGGACATTATGTTCTTTACCTTCCCTTACGTTTCCCCCAAGAGTTGAGAAATTAAAAGCTCTTCTCTGGCTTTTCCTTCACACCGGCGCTGCGGTGCCACTCTCTTCTTTATCTCTCGCGCCGTGGCACGAGACTTCAGTACCTGGCTCCCCGGTTTAGCGCTACAGTGCCACATAATAAAGCATAGCTGGCGCCGCGGCGCCAAGCCCTAATTCTTGAAAATTTCTCTAAGTGTTAAATCCACTTTGAGACGTTTACTTCTCGTACTTCAATACCACTTGGACAAAACTTCATTCTGAATCCGTTAACGTGCCATTCAATTGGCTTGATCTTCACCCTTCGTTCATTTTTACGCTTTTAACGCTCTTCGTTTGTTCGTTTGTAATTCGGTCATCCGAACTCGGAACTCGTTCGTTCTTAAGTCCATGACTCACGTTTTCTATGTTATCTTACTTCCTTATGAAACCCTACATGTTCGGGTTCATTTACTAACTTTCTAATTCTCGTTCGTCATTTACGAAATTTTCGTCATAACTTTGTTATAGCTAAGTTTTAATCTGTTCTTCATGAACGTTTCTACCGTTCCTAACCAAGCAATAAGCAACTAACTTATACACGATGGTTTTAAACTTGTCCATCAACAACAATTATACTACAATGGTTTTAAATTTGCCCATCAACAACGTTCTTCGTGTTCTTCGCGTGTTCTTCGTGTTCTTCGTTCGTTCTTCATTTTAATCGATAATTTGGATTACGATTCCACTTTTTCTTGGAATTTGATGTTATAGAACATCATTCCTTACTTATTTCACCTACTCATTCATAATATTCATTTGGATCGCTCAAAATCCTCACGAATCTTATACTTCCTTAAGAAATTTACAAACTAAACTTCTAATTCTCATTTCTTTATTTTCTAATGATTTCAACCATATGAAATCATTACTAACATCCTTTACTCCTTATTCTCATTAAGTTATGTTTTAAACATATTAAACTTAAAGAAAATATTTGAAGAGACTAGGGTTCGGATTACCGTTCTTTTTTAATCTTCTCCCGACGGACAAAGTTTGTACACGGGCTAGCCTTTCCTCCTTCTTCTCCTCCCATCTGAACTCTCTCTCTCTCTCTCTCAAGTGTCTTAGGATTTTCAAAATCCCAAAACAATGAAATGAGCTTTCTATTTATAGAAAACTAAAGTTAGGGGTAGTTTAGTCATTTCGCCCCCTTAACCTCTTTACTATTCCTATGCTTAGCCACCAAGTTTACTTAGCCACCAAGTCTAATTAGCCACCAAGTTTACTTAGCCATTAAGTCTTCTTAGCCCTTAAGTCTTCTTAACCCTTAAGTTTACTTACTCATTAAGTTTACTTAGCCCTTAAGTTTACTTAGCCCTTAAGCATAAGCACTTTACTTAATTATTAAGTTTACTTAGCTATTACTTAACTTATCCCTTACTTAGCCTTTAAGACTAAATCGTATTCTACGCATCTCATTCTCGTATTCTCTTCGTATATAGTTCGTACGATATTTGTATTATACGTCGTATTAATCTTCGTACTATACTCGTATAATAACTAGTATTACACTCGTATTTCTTACGCATAATAACCCTAATTATTATACGAAATCATTAAATTCTCGGAACTTACTTTTCCTAACCCTTAGGTTTTAAGTCCGTAGGCGAAAAATTCATTTTTGCCTTAACTGAAATATTATTGAATATTCCTTCAAGTTTCAAAATTATACGCAATCATTAACTTCTCAGAATTTCAAAATAAATCTCCGAGCAGAAACGGATGAATAGTGCCTATTTCGTCTTTTTCTCCGAAAATATTTTTGTTCCCGGAAATATTTTATTTTCGTCTTGAAAATTCTTATTCGATCAATCTAGCTCGCAGCCAGAATACTCCAAACTTATAATCATCCTAGGTTATAGAATGATTAATAAACACATAGCACATAATATTATTAATAAAAAATTCCTTTTATTAATAACTAATTCTTTAAACTTAAATTCTGGACAATCCGGATTCTCCGGGTTGTTACAGATTCATTAGGAATCATGTATGTTCATTCATGACCTAATGTGGTATGTTATGTGGTTATGTATTGTAGAGACTGTAAAGACTCAAAGGAAAAGTAATTATACTGTAGCAGACGCTGAAGGCAAGTTTTTCTTAAACACTTGTCTAACCTTCGTGTTAGCCAGGTTTTCAAATTATTTAATTTATGAGATGCATGTATGGTTTTAAAGAAAGAGTCGATGCCAGTTTTAACTCGGCTAGACTAATCTTGACAGATTGATTGATTTATTTATAATTCTTTCAATAATAGAATTGCTAACGCTATCCTACGCCAATTGTTTGGTACGGATTCAAGGTAAGCCTGAATATGAATAAACAAATGTATTTTCATCGAGTATTCGATGGGCACATGAGGTTGCCACAACTTAAACGTACAGACGTTTAATGGATGTAGTGTTGATCAATATAGAGTTTTATAGGCTGATCACCTAGAAGTGCTCGTAAGCTATGCCGGACTTACGGACTTAGTGTCGGGTTGTCCTTTTCAAAGAAAGTATGAACTGCTCCTGGTCTTGGACCAAAATTGATGTTTTACTGAATATTGTCATTCTGAAACGTTTTGAAGGAAAAGAAGTGCTATTTTGTGTGACAACCCGGAAATTCGGTTTGTCCAGAATTTAAGTTTAAAGAATTAGTTATTAATAAAATGAATTTTTATTAATACTATTATATGCTATGTGTTTAATAATCGTTCTATGACCTAGGATGATTATAAGTTGGGAGTATTCTGGCTACGAGCTAGTTTAAGCGAGTAAGAATTTTCAAGACAAAAATGAAAACTTTTCGGGAATAAAAATATTTTTGGGAAAAAGACGAAATAGGCACTATTCATCCATTTCTGCTCGGAGTTTTATTTTGAAATTCTGAGAAGTTATTGATTACGTAAAATGATGAGACGTGATGGAATATTCAATAATATTTCAGTTATGGCAAAAACGAAGTTTTCGCCTGCGGACGTAAAACGGTTAAGAAAAGTGATTTTCGAGAATATAATGAGTACGTATAATAACTAGGGTTATTATGCGTGAGAGATACGAGTATAATACTAGTTATTATACGAGTATAGTATGAAGATTAGTACGACGTATAATATGAATATCGTACGAACGATATACGAAGAGATTACGAGAATACGAGAATGGAATGTGTAGAATACGATAAGTCTTAATAGACTTTGAGTCCTTGGACTTTGTAGAATCCAATTGGACTTGGATTATGTCAAGCCCAATGATTTGTGAAATCAAGCCCAAGTTAGGCCCAATAAGAATTAGGGTTAAGACCCAAACCAAGAAAAGAAATCGCGGATCGAACCGATGGGTAAACGGATGGGTAATAACCATTTGGGCAACCCATGGGATGACCCATGGGCATGTGGGTCGGCCACTTGGCCACCAAGTAAGGGTGGAGGCCAAATTTACTTGGTGGCTAAGTGCTGGAGGAGGTGTGAATAGTAAGGAGGTGGGGGATGATGACCAAACTACCCCTAGCCTTGAAATTCTATAAATAGAAAGCTTATGTTCATTATTGGGGGATTTTGAAAATCCTATAACTTGAGAGAGAGAAAGAGAGAGAGAGAGAGAGAGAGAGAGCTCGGATGAAGAGGGAGAAGGAAGAGATTGAGCATGAAGGCTCAGATCAAAAGTGATCGTGAAATAGAAAAGCTTGCAAATTGCCGGCTTTGTATAAACGTAAGAAGAATAAAGAAGAACGGTAATCCGAACCCTAGTTCTTCTAATATTTTTTTCTTTAAGTTTTTATGTTTAAAACATATCTTAAGGAGAATAAGAAGTAAAAGAAGTTAGGAATGATTTCATATGGTTGAAATCATGAGAAAATGAAGAAATAAGAGTTAGAAGTTTATTTTATAAATTTCTTAAGGAAGTATAAGATTCGTAAGGATTTTGAGCGACCCGAATGAATCTTATGAATGAGTAGGTGAAATAAGTAAGGAATGATGTTCTATAACATCAAATTCCAAGAGAAAGTAGAATCGTATTCCAAAATATCGATTAAAACGAAGAACGAACGAAGAACACGAAGAACGTTGTTGATGGACAAATTTAAAACCATCGTAGGATAATTGTTGTTAATGGACAAATTTAAAATCATCACGTATAAGTTAGTTGCATATTGCTTGTTTAGGAACGGAAGAAACATTCATGAAGAACGGATTAGAACGTAGCTATAACGAAGTTATAGCGAAATTTTCGTAAAAGATGAACGAGAATTAGTAAGTTAGTAAATGAACCCGAACGTGTAGGGTTTCATAAGGAAGTAAGAGAATGTAGAGAACGTGAGTCGTGGACTCAAGAACGAATGAGTTCCGAGTTCGAATGACCGAATTACGGACGAACGGGCGAAGAATGTTAAAAGCGTAAAAACGACCGAAGGGTGAAGATTAAGCCAATTGAATGGCATGTTAACGAATTCAGAACGAAGTTCTGTCTGAGGGGTATTGAAGTACGTAAGATAAGGAAGAGAGTGGATTTGGAATGACCTCGTTCCAAGTTATAACGAAGAATCTATGAGATTAGGCAGTACGCGTCTCAAACTTGATGCAAGACTTAGAAAAATTTCTAGGGTTTTGGCTCGGCGCCACAGCGCCGGATAAGCTTGCAGAAGTGGTGCCGCAGCACGAGCTCGGAGCCTCAGGTACTGTTAGTTGGTGCTGCAGCGCGAGAGATAACGAAGGGTTTGGCGCCGCAACGCCAGACCAAGGGAAGAGAGAGACGTAGGTCGCGCCGCAGCACGAGGGAAAGGAAGGGGCACGGGGCCGTAGCGCCGGTGCAGGGCAAGGCCCAGAAATGAGATTTGTATTTCTCAATTACTGGGGGATGTGCAAGAAAGAAGTATGAACACATAGTTCACATAATGTAACACTTAAGTAAGTGTGTTAAACCTTTAGTGAAGGTTGAACGGAACGATTAAACGAGATTAAAAGATGAAGAATTTAAGCGCTAGATTACATAACCGATGTCCGGGGACCGTAGTCATAATGAACGAACGTGAGGGATTGCTGTGATTGTGATTCCTCAGATGTTGAGTGATGAAGGTAATGAATAACATTCCGATGTTATGTCATGGTAATGAGGGATAAGTGTAAAGCGTATAGACACTGTGAATGCAACGTTGTTGCGATGAACGATCGATCTTAGCATACAATGAACGGTATGGCTTCGACATTAAGAAAGAATAATGAACATGGGGTTCATCGATTGGGTAAAAATTGAATGCAATTGAAACCTTGAGTAAAGGTTGAATGAGAGATTAAGAGATGAGCAATGTGAATGCTGAATACGTAAACAATCCTCGTGAATCGTATTAGCGTCGGACTAACGTTCTAAGTGTACAATGGTTGTATGACTTGGACGTTGATGAAGGTAGTAAGTAAGATATGAATTATAATAAGAAAGTCGTACCGAACGGTAATAAGAGTAATGAAGGTCCGAGTATGGGTCGGATAGAGAATGTTAGAATGAAGTAAGCATTAAACACTTTAACCAACGTAAGGGTTGAGTGTAAGTGATTATTAAACGGGCAGGACCTACACTCCGTGTATGGTTTGACCGTAATGTAATGAAGACTAAGATTTAACCCTGAACGGTGAAGAAAATGAATGGAAGATAATAACGTATAACGTTAAGAAACCGAGTTAGTAGTTTTAACTTGGATAACGTTCCGAGTCGAGTGAACCGAACGTGGTAAGATAAGAATAAGGGATTGTAAAATGTTTCACGCTATGACCTCATAATATTGACATTGATTGATCGCTCTGAGTATACGAAGGACTGTATGACCTAGACGATAAAGAATGAATCCCGAGGTATAGCATTTAGTTGCCAGAAAGCCGTAAGGAATAAGAATTTAACTTAACGAACATTATAGTCTAATGGTTTGGATAAGTTAAGAGAAGTTAGGTTGTGGTACAATCGTAACCTTTGATGGTTGACATATGGGAGCTGGGCTGAACAATTCCTTCAAAGAGCGAAGGTATATACAAAACTGGCAACCGATCTAACTCACTGTTATGGGCAGTGTAGATGAGACGGCAACTTGTTTGTTGGTTATTTGTGGGAAACCACTCAGAGTACCATATGGACTACTAGCAGAGACACGATGTGTGCTGAGTCCTAGGAAAGTTATAAGAAGAGATACGAGTATAATACTAGTTATTATACGAGTATAGTATGAAGATTAGTACGACGTATAATACGAATATCGTACGAACGATATACGAAGAGATTACGAGAATACGAGAATGAAATGCGTAGAATACGAGAAGTCTTAATGGACTTTGAGTCCATGGACTTTGTAGAATCCAATTGGACTTGGATTATGTCAAGCCCAATGATTTGTGAAATCAAGCCCAAGTTAGGCCGAATAAGAATTAGGGTTAAGGCCCAAACCAAGAAAAGAAAGCGCGGATCGAACCGATAGGTAAACGGATGGGTAATAACCATTGGGCCAACCCATGGGATGACCCACGGGAATGTGGGCCAGCCACTTGGCCACCAAGTAAGGGTGGAGGCCAAGTTTACTTGGTGGCTAAGTGCTGGAGGAGGTGTGAATAGTAAGGAGGTGGGGGATGATGACCAAACTACCACTAGCCTTGAAATTCTATAAATAGAAAGCTTATGTTCATTATTGGGGGATTTTGAAAATCCGATAACTTGAGAGAGAGAAAGAGAGAGAGAGAGAGAGAGAGAGAGCTCAGATGAAGAGGGAGAAGGAAGAGATTGAGCATGAAGGCTCGGATCAAAAGTGATCGTGAAATAGAAAAGCTTGCAAATTGTCGGCTTTGTATAAACGGAAGAAGAATAAAGAAGATCAGTAATCCGAACCCTAGTTCTTCTAATATTTTTTTCTTTAAGTTTTTATGTTTAAAACATAGCTTAAGGAGAATAAAAAATAAAAGAAGTTAGGAATGATTTCATATGGTTGAAATCATGAGAAAATGAAGAAATAAGAGTTAGAAGTTTATTTTATAAATTTCTTAAGGAAATATAAGATTCGTAAGGATTTTGAGCAATATAAATGAATCTTATGAATGAGTAGGTGAAATAAGTAAGGAATGATGTTCTATAGTATCAAATTCCAAGAGAAAGTAGAATCGTAATCCAAAATATAGATTAAAACGAAGAACACGAAGAACGTTATTGATGGACAAATTTAAAACCATTGTAGGGTAATTGTTGTTGATGGACAAATTTAAAACCATCGCGTATAAGTTAGTTGCATGTTGCTTGGTTAGGAACGGAAGAAACGTTCATGAAGAACGGATTAGAACGTAGCTATACTGAAATTATGGAGAAATTTTTGTAAAAGATGAACGAGAATTAGGAAGTTAGTAAATGAACCCGAACGTGTAGGGTTTCATAAGGAAGTAAGAGAATGTAGAAAACGTGAGTCGTGGACTCAAGAACGAACGAGTTCTGATTTCGGATGACCGAATTACGGACGAACGGGCAAAGAACGTTAAAAGCGTAAAAATGACCGAAGGGTGAAGATTAAGCCAATTGAATGGCATGTTAACGAAGTTCTGTCTGAGGGGTATTGAAGTACGTAAGATAAGGAGGAGAATGGCTTTAGAACAACCTCGTTCCGAGTTATAACGAAGAAGTTATGAGATCAGGAAGTACGCGTCTCAAACTTGGTGCAAGACTTAGAAAAAATTCTTGGGTTTTGGCTCGGCGCCGCAGCGCGAGATAAGCTTGCAGAAGTGGCGCCGCAGCGCGCTCGGAGCCTCAAGTACTGTTAGTTGGCACCTCAGCGCGAGAGATAACAAAAGGTTTGGCGCCGTAGCCCCAGACCAAGGGAAGAGAGAGGCGTAGGTCGCGCCGCAGCGCAACGGAAAGGAAGGGGCACGGTGTCACAGCGCCGGTGCAGGGCACGGCCCGGAAATGAGATTTTTATTTCTCAATTACTGAGGAATATGCAAGAAAGAAGTATGAACACGTAGTTCACATAATGATCGCTCTGAGTATACGAAGGACTGTATGACTTAGATGATAAAGAATGAATCCTGAGGTATGGCATTTAGTTGCCAGAAAGACGTAAGGAATAAGAATTTAACTTAACGAACATTATAGTTTAATGGTTCGGATAAGTTAAGAGAAGTTAGGTTGTGGTACAATCGTAACCTTTGATGGTTGACATATGGGAGTTGGGCTGAACAATTCCTTCAGAGAGCGAAGGTATATACAAAACTGGCAACCGATCTAACTCACTGTTATGGGCAGTGTAGATGAGACGGCAACTTGTTTGTTGGTTATTTGTGGGAAACCACTCAGAGTACCATATGGACTACTAGCAGAGACACGATGTGTGCTGAGTCCTAGGAAAGTTATAAGAAGAAGATAAGAAGGTAAATCATCCAAGATGATAAATGCATGAATAAGACATCTCCGTATATCATGAAGCCGTAAACTGGTAATGAAAGTTAGTCGCGTAAGCTTAAATTACAAGAACGCGAACCTTAAGAAGTAAAGTTAAGTAAACCAATGCGTAAGTCAAGTATATGACTAATTGGTATACATGCTATTTTCTTATGTGCTACATAGGAATTGGAATGAGCTGTTCAGCGTAAACTATAAGCTGTAGCTGTGCGTAAGGCAAGTTTTTCTAACTTCATTCATATTTTACATGAATGTTAGTTTCTTAAACTTCTCAAATGTTGAACTTGAGAAGTTCTGTATGTGCACGAATGTGTGATATTTGTACAAAGTGGTAGAACGTATGAGGCCTTATGCCACAATGTGAACACTTCGGTGTTTCTTTGAGATGAACTGTTCTGTGATTAAACTTTCACTACAAGTATGTTTTGTTTATACATGAATCGTTATTGTTAAGTCTGTGCTAATGATTCTAGCCAAACAGGATATATATGGAAAAAGGTAGAAGAATGAAAGTAGTATAAAGAGTATGTGATGAATGTTGTAAAATGATAGGAATCAAGACTATTCCTATTATTCAAGCTGCTTCATAACCTTTGTTCGATTATCGAAGTTTTGAAGAATGTTTAAACTCTTGAAGTTGTTTGTTCAACTGTTATGACTTGCTGGGTAATTGATTGCTCACACTTGCTTTAAATGAAAAATATTTTCAGCGTACGATGTTAAAAAGAACTTAAGGATCCCTTAAAGATCAAGCTGAGCGGTATCTAGAAGAAGTGTCATTCAGTATGTGAATGTGCATGAAGATCAAGTGAAGACTTGTAATGAACAAAGATGAATTGAACTATAGAATAGTTTAATGAACGTTTATGTATCCTTGGTGGCGGATGAAAGTCACTTTTGTACGATGTAAAGAATAATATAATTATCATTATTTATAATGAAAGAGGTTTTATGGGTTCCAGAACCTGGGAATTGAGAATATATGTTGTTATATTTAACTATATAATGACGTATGATTGGTTAGAAGTGGGACCGTGATGCACGGAGTCCGGGTCTGAAGGTAGACTGGATTTCGAGGCGTTACATTTTGAATTATCGATAGTACTTCGTAACTATTGTTCAGTTATCGAAGATACACGATTCCTATGTTTCAAGCATGTTGTTTAAATGAAATTGTCATACTTGCTGAGCTTGTTATGCTCATTCTTGCTTAAACCATATGAATACAGCTAAGGACGAGCGAATCGAGGTTTCCAGTAGAGATAAAGGCAAGGCGAAGATGAATGATTAGTTTATCTTGTAATAGACTAGTAAGTATATGTATTATATTATGATGAACAAAGAATCTAATTGTTTAAGAACCTAGGAACGGGATTTATTATTATTAATGTAATAAGAATGTCGTTGGAACACACATTTTGATGTCGTTTCATTAGAATGAATGTACAGTTATGAGTACCGTGTAGCACCATTTGTCGGGTTGGAAGAGACCCGGATTTGGGGGCGTCACAATATATATATATATATATATATATATATATACAAAATACAAATGATTTTGAAAAAAATAATTTCCCGCTCTCACCCTATTAAAAGATCCTGACCATCGAAAAGTTGGGATAAATCTAACCGTTCAAAAATCTATCTATTTATCCCTTCAAAAATCTATCTATACAAAACACGGAAGGGACTTGCTTCTTTTCTCCCTTGCTTCTTCCTCATTCCCTCTGTCAATCGAACTGCCAAACCTTATCATACTCTCTTCCCTAACCCATTCTACCCAATCCCTTTACCATCTCAATAAAACCCCCATATATTTTAGCCCTCTGCCGCCGCCGCCGCCGCCTGTCCTGCTCCATAACTCCTCTGCCATTACCACCTCACGTTTCAAACTTTCGAAAGGTTGGGAGGTTGAAGAGGTGCCCCATGCCAACGCCTCTCCGGTCGACAACGCCTCTCCGCTAGAAGGAAGATAAAAACCATTTTTTAGGTTTTGAGATTGTTTTGTTGGAATAGGGCTGTGAAATTTATGTGATAATCTGCATAGTTGGTGTTAATTGAGGATCGAAATTAGCTCGCTATGGCGAAAGTAGTTTATGAAGGATGGATGGTTCGGTATGGGCGGTGGAAGATTGGACGATCTTATATTCATATGAGGTATTTTGTTCTGGAGTCTCGACTGATTGCTTATTACAAGCGGAAGCCCCAAGATAATGTGGTAATCCTTAGTTTCCTTTTGTTTTGTTGTATAACTGATTGATTTTTTTTATGGTGTTGAAATTACTTAAACTCTTTTATCAATTTTCATATGCTGAGATTAAACTAATTGCTTTCATTTTTTTAAACTAAATGATTTTAATATTATTATACAATGGCAAAAGTGAATTGCATTTGGTGGACCACTTCATAATTCCCATATCCACATATAGTTTATGAAAGGATTACTACTTCCAAGAGTTATTAAAAGCCTTAAAGCAAATCAGGAATGGTTGAAACATCAGGAGGTGATCGTAGCCAAAAGAAAAGTGTGTACACTCGAAGGAGCTCAAGTTGAGACACATCACATATGGTTTCAGATTTTGAAACAAGTCTATCACAGAAGTATGTCAACACATTACAAACTAGAAATACTAACAGAAACTCAGTATATATAGTGAAATAACCAAACAATGTCTATTTCATTATTCCTATTTATATTCAGTTTTAATCCATTCCATCGTATATATTCATATTGCATCCATAAGTTTAGCTTTTGGCAGTTTAATTATCAGAATATCCAGTAAGCAAGCGTTTTTGTCACATCTTTATCATATTGAACATGTAACTAAATTGAACTTTCACACAAATCACAGAAAGATTTGAATTTCTTTTACTGATTATATTCTCTTTATTGTATAAACATGTATCAAGGTAGAGCCCCTAAGAAGAACAACATGCTTCAATGCTAAAAGAAGTTAACATAGTAAAAATTAAATTATGGTAACAAACTTTAGTTGAAGAATAGTTATTAGATTATGCTAGATATGATAAAGTAACCCAATGGTACGAAATAAAGGGTGTAACTAAATTTAGAAAAAGCCTAATAATTTTTGGAAGGTTATGATTTCTTACACAATTTGATTATCAGTCCAAACAAATGTTTATTGCATTATTCCTATTTATATTCAGTTTTGATCCATTCCATCGTATATATTCATATTGCATCCATAAGTTTAGCTTTTGGCAGTTTAATTATCAGAATATCCAGTAAGTAAGCGTTTTTGTCACATCTTTATCATATTGAACATATAACTAAATTGAACTTTCACACAAAATCACATAAAGATTTGAATTTCTTTTACTGATTATATTCTCTTAATTGTATAGACATATATCAAGGTAGAGCGCCTAAGAAGAACAACATGCTTCAACGCTAAAAGAAGTTAACATAGTAAAAATTAAATTATGGTAACAAACTTTAGTTGAAGAATAGTTATTAGATTATGCTAGATATGATAAAGTAACCCAATGGTACGAAATAAAGGGTGTAACTAAATTTAGAAAAAGCCTAATAATTTTTGGAAGGTTATGATTTCTTACACAATTTGATTATCAGTCCAAATAATATTGTATTGGTGGAACTCTTCTGAAGGATCAAACCACAGACCATATCTCTCTACTCTGCCTATGTTTGTGCTACCATTGCCATAAACATTTGTCTGAATCCTCCAGTCTTTGCCTCTAATATTCCCCAAAAACTCAAAATCAATTTCATCATGGTTATTCTCAAAAGATGAACTGCCAAAGAAAAATAAAGGAATCTCTCATTAGGACAAGTGGGAAGGGTGGTGACAATTTAAATAAATGCAGCGTAATCTCTCTGCCCTTCCCCCTCTTGCAGTTATAGAAACAAACATGACGAAAAAAATAATCAAAACCTATCTTCACCACTAATATCTAGCAGTGAGCCTTTGTTGTCTTCGATGTCTTTAGGTGAGGTCTTTCTTTGTTGCATGCACTTTGGCTTTCTTGAATTATGCTGAATTTGGGTTCTTTGTTGAATTTTCAGGTGATTCTCTAATTGATGTGGAGAAGACCAAGTCAAATGTATCAGTGAATCGAGCCAAGGAACGGCAACTGAAGTCAGAGGTTGGGGTCGCATGGGGAAAACTTCTTTCCCAGTGTTCCCAGGTAAGCTTTATTCTCCACTCATTTATAATTATTTTTGCTTCCTTCCCACTTATTTTTTTATTTCATTTCATTTGTTTGCAAATTTTTTCAATAAAAAGATGGAAAAAAATTGAAAAATGCTAAACAAAAGTGGTTGTTTCCTGTTTGCTGAATTCTTAAAGCTCTAATGTAATAACTAAGATAGCTTTGTATGGACTGTTTTACATTTCCTGTTAACTTCACTTAAACTCTAATTTCTTTCCACTCTCTCTATTTTTTGGGTTATTTTGGTATGGGAAAATTTGATTTTAATGTGCATTTGTGGTTGTTAATTCAGTATGATTTTTATTGGGTTACTAACTTTTTTCTTGAGTTTCTGTTATTGATTGAATTGGTTCAGTTTCAGGGTGTTTCTGTTCATGGGGTAGCAGAAAGATATATATATTAACTAAGAAAAATTGTATATATATATTTGTTTCGTTACATGATTTCAACTTAGTTTTCCCCAATTTTTTCTTCTTTCTAATGTTTGTTGTTTGTAAAGTGATTAATTTATTGTTTTCTTTTTCCAATAACTCTAATTATATATGCCCACCTAAAATCATTACATTTCATGTAATTTTGGTTCACTTCGTGGCGTTTGTGGATGCTTATATTCTATCCTATTTAATGATTTTGGTTTCCTGTTTATCTTTTGATATGGTCTTTAGTTTTATGCACTTGCTTTATCATCTTTATAATATGTAGCTTATTCTTGAATTTATTATGTGTTAGTTCAACTATTTATTAGGGAACTCATTCGTATTGAGGGGTGCTTTTCAATTCTGCGCTACCTGTAAGTCAATGAAATTTGAACTATTATATATTCAATGAAATTTGAACTCATTCGTGTTAGTTCAACTATTATATATTCCTCTTTTTCTTCATTTTTAATTTAGTCTTGCAAGTATTATCAAACTTGCACCACCTCCCCTAATAGTAAATAATGTGAATTAATAGTAAATCATGTGACTCAATAGTTCTAAACATGTGAAAATATTAATTATAGTATAGTACCTTCAACTATACCTCCATTTCTAATTTTGTCATGCAAGTATTATCAATCTTGCACCATTTCCCCTAATAGTAAATCATGTGAATTAATAGTGCACACATGTGAACACATAGTTATTAGCATGTGAATTAATAGCAATTAATTGCTCATTTATCCGGTTAATTACCCGATAACTTCCAGACATCAATTATTATCGAAATAAATGTCGATTTTCACTAACACTAATAATTCCAACACAATAGAACTATCAATTTCATCTTTAATCAACACGAACTTATTCATCATTAATATTATAATTCACAATATTTAACAACCAGGTTGTTCCCAGGAAAGATGGGGCTTTTCGATAAGGATTTCTCCTTATTGGCGCGCAATTAGATGACCAAACCTCTCCTTGACAGAACTTCTAGACATTGTCGATATTACAAATAATAATATGAATAACTTTGTCATCTCAATTATTGATTTAATAATATAACATATTATAAAGATGATACTGTGACAATAATTGAACCAATAATATGAGAGATATGTTGTAGCAATTACTGTAGCAATAATTGAATATAACTGAGTGACTTATCATGTAAGCATCAATAATCAATATCGTGTGCTAGTATGCAACCACCTGTATTACTGTACTTTTACTACTGAGTAGTTCAACAGTTTTAACGGTAACACTTTCGCCGTTATTTTTATAAAATGATAATTCTGTCGTTTTCTAACTACGACAATACTTCCGTTGTGGGGTCCACTAATGATTGTGCCGTTGTACGAATATTCCCTGTTAAAACGAATATTCCCTGACCAATCGAATATTATATAACAACTTGCATACTTTACAAAATTTATAAATACTACACACAACTATAACACTATCTCAAATCCACACCATAATATTCAAAAAAAAATATTTCGAGAAAATTAAATTTTTATTCATAAAATTTGGGGTCTTACAATCTCCCCTCCTTATGAAATTTTGCCCTCAAAATTTATGTACGTACCTGGTATGCCGAATAGGTGAGGATATCTTGACTTCACTTCAAATTCTAACTCTTGAGGTATAACCTTTGAGTGTCAAATGTGATCCTTCTTATCCAAGATTTTAACACGTATCTCCTCATACGTTAATTCTTTTGCTATCTCGTCTAGTTCTAATTCAACAATGTGGTTCAGGTCGTCCACATATTTACGTAACATCGATACGTGAAAAATGTTATGAACACGCGATATACTTGGCGGTAAAACGAGTCTATAGGTCACAGTTTCTACTCTATCGAGGATTTCAAATAGACCAATAAAATCAAGGGTTGAGATTTCCTCTCTTCATCGAGTCTTGCTTCTAGAATAACGCCCTCTTGAACCTTCTTCTTCACATTCATCAGCTCCAGGTGTGTAGCCTGAACGACTTTTAACTTTATTGATTAAAGTCGATTCTACTCGTATATTCGTTATCTTCACGTGGGTCCCTAGAGTCTTTAACTCTATCTTCATCATTTGTAAGTTATACGAACTGGGTTTTTGTGCTAACAACGTCACACTCGTAACCGCATACGATCTTCTACTCAATGCGTCAGCTACCACGTTCGTTCTTCCACAATGATATTGAATGGTATAGTCATAATCTTCAACAGCTCGAGCCAACGTCTTTGGCGCATAATACGTTCGTTCTAGGTGAAGAAATATTTAAGGGTTTTAGAAATGGGTTTTGTAATGGGGTCAATACAAAATTTGATTTCACGCTCTAGAGGTAGGCTAGGAAGTCTTCAAGAATACGTCAGGAAATTTATTAACAATAGAAATATCATTCAAAACTGTGACTCTCATCCCAAGACTTGGATAGCACGTCACATTGATACCTATCAACTTGTCATCGTCATTCACAGCGTCCCCTATGGATAGTCTGGCTTTGGTGCATTCCACACAAGGAAGTCACCAGCGAAAGGCTCGGGGCTCTTTAGTTATGGCTTGATATGACAGTGGCTTGATATGGCAGTGATTGACTTTAGTGGTTTAGTTGTTTAAATTCGCATAACAGGTTGGTTAGGAATATGAAAGCTAACAACCTTACGAAAAGCATGATGAGTAGTTAACCAATCGATTACTAAAATCACATCAAATACAAGTATTTTCAAAGAGATAAGATCGACAGGTAATGTGAAAGTGTCGATTTGAATCAAACAAGACTTATAAACAGTGGAGGTAATGAAGGTTTCTCCTAACCGAGTTTCAACCGATAAGTCAAAGTCTAATCTCTTCGGAGTCAAATTTAAACGTTGAGTGCAAGCAAGAGAGATAAAAGAATGGGTAGAACCGGTATCTAATAAGGTATAGACTTCGCAAGAATTTATAATTAACTAACTCGTGCTAACTTCGTTCAGGTTACTCGCTTTTTGAGAAGTCACGAAAAACGCTTTTCCTGAAACCACCGACTTTGTTTTGTCCGTATCCGCCTTTGGTGCCACCGTCCTAGCTGAACTTGACTTTGGTGCATGACAAAATCGGGCTAGGTGACCTTCTTTTCCATAATTGTAACATGCTTTGGACTGCATCGTGTAGTTTGGACTGATATGTCCCTCCCCTCCACATTTGAAGCATACAATTGGTGGTCGTTCTCCTTCCTTGAAAACGGGTGTTGGTGCTGTTATCTTTCCATCGTTGTTTAACATTCTCTTCTTAAAATTTTCACTCCTATTATCTTGGCCATGATTACCACCGAAGTGGTTACCATTCTTGGCATGATAATTTCCCCCACGATGGTTATCACTGTTCCGATGGTCGTTGGCACCAGTATGATTATTATCGTGTTGTTGGTCATTGCCTTTTGGTTGTGCTAACTCATTATCGCGCTCCAATAACTGAGCCATATTCACAACATCTGAATATAAACAAAGTTTGTGAGAAATGAGGTATTGACGTATATCGGGTTTCAAACCTCTTAGAAACATTCGCGTCATTCGCTCCTCATTATCGACCAAATGGGATGCAAACCGGGATAACTCCGCAAATTTAGCCTCGTATTGCGACACGGTCATATTGTTTTGCTCTATTGTACATCTCAAATTTTTTAGATGTCATTCTCAAATACTGTCACAAAACAAGGGTTAATTGACATATCACATATTATCCCTATACTCTGACCAACTAATTAAATACCATATAAACTTAGGTAGGTCATACTAGCGAAAGAATTCTCCGTCTCTCCCCTCCTAGTTCTTGTCTCACATCTCAGCCAGGGATCATATCCCTAAGCTTTGATACGAACTATGATGCCCCTAAAATAGGTATACATCACCCATCTTGAGTCGCCAGATACATGGTACATAAATTCAAATACAACTTAATTATACAATAGTCGTGTAAAATATGACAAAACATAGCTGAGAGTTTAAACAAGAATATTGTCATCTAGATAATATCCACACTCAATGGTGTCCTTATTTCAATTATTATCACATTATTCCGTAGAATAGTGAGGACTACTAAAGCCATTTATCCTAGACCATCATTCCATTTCCCGACTCGTCCCTGCTATATTCTCATTTCCTGAAGAGAACAATGAAAGAAAGGGTGAGCTCAACTAGCCCAGTAAGAAATATTATGACTAAGATAATGCAGAATAAATTATCATTAGCCTTCAACAGTATAACAACTAATAGAATACAATAGACAACAAGTTTTAGATCAACAACTGCAGCGGAAATAAGCAATCTATTAGAAGAGTAAAGTAGAGCATAAAATCTACTATCTTCTATGATTTAAAAAATTTTTCATCAACTTTATCGCTGAGACTCAGCTTAATAAATAAAATCAAATTATCCCTGCACCACGGCCAAGGATATTCATGTAATCATCAATGGTCATGATTATACCAAATAATTCCTAGTCATAATCATACCAACAATTGTCCATCAATAAATTACAGGCCAATGAGAACTTTCACCACATCATTCGTCACATTACGGTCATGATTATACCGAATAATCCATGGTCATAATCATACCAAGTCCATGTGACAACCCAATATTTTCTATATAAATAAATAAAAAATTTTGCGAAAAAAAAAATTTATATATATTAAGGATGAGGATTTGTACAAGATTATGTGTATGTGTATTTATGTGATAAATAAAAATATATTTATTACATAAATATTTACAAATGAATTTATTTTAGAATTTTTGATTATTATAAAGTATATACTTATAATAATTAATTTTATAGTAGAAATATTTTTATTAATTATTTTCCATGAAAATATAATTATATATTATTTAAATAATATATGAAATGATTTTTAGAATTATTATAATAATTATTTATTTTATTATATGAATTTATACAAGATTAATTAAGTTAATTATTTTAACTTAATTAATAATGTTATATATGAAGAATAAATCACATATGGAATCCAAACCCTAATTTTAGATTTTTATCAATGGATAAGAATAATAATATAATAATATTATATTTTAATTTTCAGTACTATAAATATGTACTGTATGCCTGTGGACTAGCAATGGTTGGTCAATTATGGTGTATAAGGTCAAAACCCTAGTATTACTGTTAAACACTAATTTCGAAGTCATATGAGACTTTAAAATCTGTTAAGAAACTTTGTTATTTGTGTATGATGTGTATTATAAATATTGGATGCTATTAGGAAAACCCTAATTATAGGAGATATTAATTGTAAATTAAAACCCTAATTTCGTAAATTAGAAACCTTAAATCAATAATTAACTTATTGATAAATGAAAATCCTAATTTAAAACTCAGGATGAGTTCGACACTGTATTATAACTGTGTTATATGGTGCATGCATGTTATGTATTATATGACTTTTTGATTAATTAGGTATACCCTATTAATATTTAGAAATATTAATTTCTAAAAACCCTAATATTTATTTTATAAACCCTAATTTATTTAAATTGTAAACCCTAATTGTTGATTTGGAAAGTTTAATGCTAATTAGTGTATCTTAAACCTAATTAGTAAGGTGTTAAGTAATTAAAAGCCTAATTAATTAAGAAACCTTAATTTTGTATTTTAGAAACTAAAATTTATTATTTTATTTTATTTTTACAAATCTTAAATTGCAAATTCTAGAAATCATTTTAAATCCTAAAGTAGCCCAAACCCTAGACCCTAATCCAAATCCTAAACCCTAAGGGCTTGGCATGATTACCATAATGCCATTATTTTTAAAAGCCAAAAGACATTTTTGCCCCTCTTGTATTATTTAAGGTAACTTGTACATCTAGCAAGATATGGAGTAGGTAACCAACTTAGATCACCCCATGTGCCTTAAATCTCAGCAGATCAGCCCAATTTCCAGCCAAATACATAGCATACAAGTTGTATATATAGATAAGGAGAGAGAAAATGTTACATTAAAGCCTCTTTTGCTCACAATACTCATCCTTGACCTTCTCTCTCTAAAACCTCCAAAAATACAAAGTATATCGGCTCCAAAACAAAGCCCCACGAACACCCTTAACAGATCATAAGCTCAGAATCAAGAATTGATGCATAAAGGTATAAAACCCTATTCGAAAATCTGACCCTTGATCTTCTGTTAGATGTTAGATTTTTGTGTTAGAACATGTTGTATGTAGTAGGTTTTGATGATCTGGGTTGGTATTTAGTGGATCCATAACATTTAAATACACGAAATTGGTGTTTTCAAAAATCTGGAAAAAAATTCATCTGTGGTCTGACAGCCTAATGTCAGAGGCTGTAGATATTTCTCGGTTTATGATTTTGTGTGTTTTATGTTTTTGACTTATAGTATGTCATGAGATCTGTGTTCTAAAACTCATAGCAAGGCCTGATCATGCATATATTGGCAGATATTTATGGTCAAAGGTCGTTGACCGACCTTTACTTTCTAAATTCTGGGTAACCCAGAAACTCTATTCTAGTGCCTGACGGGATATTCTGTGGCTTAGATCTTGCTTCTGTTTGTTATTTTGTTGTTGTTATTGTAATATAATCCTACTATGTTATTTGGACTACATATGTATTCCCATAAAAAACCTTAATGATGGCCAGAAAAGAAGTAGTGGGTTGGTCAAACCAAGCAGAAGATCATGGGATCGGTTTTCTGGGTAACCCAGAAAACTGATGACCATGTCTTCTGACATGGTTTGACCGGACCAGGTATAATGATTGATATGTGTTTAGGGTGATTTTGTGTAATGGATCAATAGGTTGTTATGTCTTCTACAAACTAAAAGCATAAGATCACCAAACCAGTACATGTGTTGCAAGTAGTAGAAGCTTAAAAGTGGCCACTCGAACTGTTCATCATTTCTGGGTAATCCAGAAATGATGAACAGGTCTGACAGCCATTTCGGGAGCCTAGATCTCAATTGTGTTGTGTTGTTTGATTACTATTGTTGCAGATACTTGTAGTATTACATTTATACTACAAGATTGAAGTCATATCACACCTAGAAGCTTTATGATCTGTTAGAATTGCTGGCCAAACATGCCATCTCAGTGACTGCTTATGAATTTCTGGGCAGGCTCAAGAACATGAAGAACACCTATAGCGATGGTTCTGTCGCTATAGGCAGTCTTTAGCGACAGTTTATTTATAAAATTAATTATTTTTATTAAATAAATTTGAAAATTAGTTTTTAATTATGAAAAATACAAAATAAATTCTTAAAAATTATTTTAAAATCCGAAAATTAGTTTTTAATTATTTTGAATATATTTCGTAAATATTTTATATTTTTAGAATATTAAAAGTATTTAATTTATTTAATTATAATATTAAATAAATCATTTAAAAATAATTTTAATACATGAAAAATCATTTAAAATTATATTATGGTATAAGAAAATAATTTAAGTTATTTTTGATAACTTTCAATATTTTGTGATGAAATTTGATTAATAAATTAATATTAATGATAATTAAGTTATTTATTAAATGAATTAATTAAAAATGATTTTATTATATTAAAAATCATTTTAAATAATAATAAGGTATTTTAAAATATTTTAAGTTATAAAATATAACTTTTAATATTTAAAGGTAAATTTTATTAATTTATTATTATTAATGATATTAAAGTTATTTAATAATTATATTAAATAATTTAGTTTAAAAATGATTTTAATAATCTAATAATCATTTTAAATGAAAATAAAGTGTTTAAAGGTATTTTAAGTTATAAAATATAACTTTTAATATTTAAAGAATAATTTCATTAATAATTTAATATTAATAATTATTAATTTATTATTAATGATATTAAATTTATTTAATAATTATGTTAAATAAATAGTTTATAAATGGTTTTATTAAATTAAAAATCATGTAAAAGTGATGTAAATGAATTAAAAATATTTTCAGTTATACTTAATGACTTTTAATGTTTTGATAAATGAAACATTAATATTTTAATATTAATGCTAATTATTTAAAAATAATTTTTAAATATTTTAAAAATCATTTAAGGGTAATATTAATACTTTAAAAGTAATTTGAGTTATTATACATAACTTTAATATTTTGGAAATGATTTCATTAATAGTTTAATACTAATTAAATATTAATGATAATAGAGTTGATTAGTATTTAAATCATTTAAATATGATTCTGATGTTTGAAAATTTATGATAAATTATAATAAATGTTTTAAATTATATTAAGTCATTTAATAATAATATGACTTATATGTACGGATATTGAGTTATAGAATAGAGTCTTAGACTCGATAAATACCCGATAAAGTTGTCGGTACACCGACATATTTTAGAAATTGATCTGGACTTAGATATTTTGATTGTATAAGTGATTATTTGTGATTCAATGGTTATTACACATATGTGCTAATGCGATTAGGTTATGTGATGACTGCAATAAGCAGTGTTATGTGTTATAGTATGTTGTTCTAATAAAACGAACGATCTTATTAATGATAGGTCGTGAGATAAGCGATAAATCTAAATTGCAAACTGTAAGCAGCGCTTCGGGCAAGTATCTAACCTTTGCATTTTCTTTATGCAATGGACATGAGTAAGAATGTTTCTAAAATATATTATTACTGTACAGATTATTAACCTTATATTATATACGCTCATTGCTTATCAACATGTTAGTATATGGTAATTCAGATATATATATTATGTTCGTTAATTTCTGTAAATGGTTATACAAGTGTCCCCACTTGGATAATCATTGTATTTAATCACATGTTGATATACCTTTGTCAATTACCCGTATACATATATGTTGAATTATAGATTATTGTTGACAAGATAAAACCTTTGATTTAGAACCCAGACAGGTATGAACATCTCTACACGGGAAAATTTTTATGCGCTCCGGCGGACAAAGGATGAACGATAATATCGTTCTAGCAATGTAGTATTGATCAATGCAGGGCATAACGGGCTGATCACCCCCCGTGCCCGTAAGTTATGACGGTTTGCAGATGAATTTCTATATTACCCTATCGAAAATTTAAAATAATGTTCATGGCATGTCACCATACCCCAGATATAGTCTATACGAAATTTCAAAACTTTGAAAGAGAGTTGTTATGTTATTATTATTGGTTTAGAATACTTCACAACTATTAACATGTTGTAGAAGAATAGTACAAAGAAAATATTTAAATCCTTTCAGCTTATATATATATATATATATATATATGCTATTACTTGCTGGGCACTCAAATGCTCATCCTTGCTTAAATTTAAATGTTTTCAGTTAAGTGCGAACAACCAGAGAGCTCTGCTAAGAACAAAGGAAAAGGGAAGGTTGCTGAATGATCGAATTACTATGTTATGTAATAGTTCGATGATATTAAGATAAGTATGATATATATTATCTATAATGAGTTGTAATGAATGTTTAAAGGTTACGTACTTGGGAGCTAGACTCTGATAATTATATTAATTAAGTTGATCTTTTATATTATTGTTATTATTATTAGTATTATTCCGCTCATAGAAATGGTATCGTGAAGAACCGAGTTCGGATTTCAAGTACCCGAGTTTGGGGTCCTCACAGGTTGGTATCAGATCTTAGGGTTAAAAACCTTAGGTTGGTTAGACCTTAGGCTATAACCTTAGAACAGAGGGAAACGTTAAAAATATAAATGACTCATATAGAGTTTAAAAAGAGATGAATTGACTAAATTCATCGTCACACAAAATAAAAGATAACTCATATAAAACTCTTAAGTGTTGTGTGTATATACTATATGCTAATCAGGATAATTTATATGTGTAGATGTCAGGTGAAAAAGGATTAGGATACCCTTAAATTGTAAAGAAGAAGTCAACCTCCATAACCGAGCCAATATCAAAGCCAATAGCTGAAATAGAGGCTCACATTGAAAGCTACCTCCATGAGGTGGTTATTTTGAAAAGTATAGTACCAGATCCTAGAATGATAGAATGACTGATAGAAAAACTATAGTTAAAAAAAATAAAAAATATGTGGTCTATGTCGAGTTCCTAAACTCGTATGTTTGTGGTGAGTTCTTAAGCTCGTAATATATGGTAAGTTGGACGAACTAGATGTAGTTAGGTGTAAATGGATTATTGAGAATAAGGGGAATAGATAGATTACTAAGCAATTGATCCTTATTGGAGGCGTAAGAAATAAGTAGTACTAGTATTAATTGAATAGACATGATTTTATGTTATGTATATGATAGGTATGTTTGTATAAGATAATAAATTTCAAATTTTGTATAAGTTATGGCAGCGATTCTCGACTTTTAAGTCACATTGGGATAGCAAATGATTAAAGCAAAAGGTGCTATGATATGTCAAGTGATATGAATATGAGTTTATGGGATTAATGAAATAAGTTGGTGAAAAGATAGTAGTTAATTATATGAGTATTGATTAATTCAGTAAACTAGGTTTTCAAAATTTAATATTTTGAGTACATGATTATTTGAGTAGAATCTTTTGTGTTATATGCTAAACGTATACGATAAGGCTTAGAATGTAAGTTAATAAAGAATAATTTAATCAGATAATGCCGCTAAGACGAAAACGAAATCACAGGATAGAAGAACCTGCCAACAAAGCTGGAGGACAACCAGACCCAACGCAGAATTTGACGAATATAGACGATCAAGCTATGCAGAATGGATTACCAACTACATGAAATCAGCCAGATAATCGATCGGCAAACTTTGAAAACTTTAAGACAAATGAACCGTCAGGATTTAGAAGACCAAATAACCCTGTAGAAGTGGTTGTGATAGCTAGGGTAACGGAGGGGCAACAGACAGCTTTTGCCACCTATACAACGAAAGGAGGGGTGAATCTTTGGTGGGAGACAACTCAAGTTAAAGCCGAAGGAGGGAGTAGTGATAGTAGAACTGGAAAGAGGAAAGGTGATAATGTTGGGAATACGAAAAATAGGCCAGAAGATGGAAAGAAACGAGTTGTGCATGGTAGAAATTGTGGAAAGAATCATTCGAGAAAGTGTTTAAAAGGAAAGAATGTGTGCTACAAGTGTGGGTAGGAGGGACATATCTCTCCTAACTGCCCCAATCCAATAATTTATAGTGGGTATTTTATTTGTGGATTAAAGGAGCATAAGGTGAAAGACTGTCCAAGGAGAAGGAAAACAAAGAATGCGAATACAAGGAAAGGCAGCAGGGCATTGGCAATAACGGGACCGACTTCAACAAATGAACCAACAAAACCAACCGAAGGAGTCTTCGACATGACCGTTCAAGAAAACTGTAGCAGCCGCGAATGCAACTCCAGGTATTATTCGTATGCCTTTTATTTTCTTATACATGATTTTTCTATATATAGTAAATTACTTTATAAAGAAAGATTGAGGAGGAATTTGAGTTCTTTTAGAAACAAATTTTTTTGTTTAATCAGAAAGACAAGCTTTATGTGAATAATTAAAGAACAGTTCGATCAAAGTTGATCGAGATCTACTTGCGATGATTATGTATGCTATGTACCAGGTATGTATAGGTTTTAAAACGGTGATTCCGGGGACGGAATCTTTATAATGGAGGGTGAATGTGACAACCCGATATTTTCTATATAAATAAATAAGAAATTTTGCGAAAAAAAAATTTTATATATATTAAGGATGAGGATTTGTACAAGATTATGTGTATGTGTATTTATGTGATAAATAAAAATATATTTATTACATAAATATTTACAAATGAATTTATTTTAGAATTTTTGATTATTATAAAGTATATACTTATAATAATTAATTTTATAGTAGAAATATTTTTATTAATTATTTTCCATGAAAATATAATTATATATTATTTAAATAATATATGAAATGATTTTTAGATTTATTATAATAATTATTTATTTTATTATATGAATTTATACAAGATTGATTAAGTTAATTATTTTAACTTAATTAATAATGTTATATATGAAGAATAAATCACATATGGAATCCAAACCCTAATTTTAGATTTTTATCAATGGATAAGAATAATAATATAATAATATTATATTTTAAATTTTCAGTGCTATAAATATGTACTGTATGCCTGTGGACTAGCAATGGTTGGTCAATTATGGTGTATAAGGTCAAAACCCTAGTATTACTGTTAAACACTAATTTCGAAGTCATATGAGACTTTAAAATCTGTTAAGAAACTTTGTTATTTGTGTATGATGTGTATTATAAATATTGGATGCTATTAGGAAAACCCTAATTATAGGAGATATTAATTGTAAATTAAAACCCTAATTTCGTAAATTAGAAACCTTAAATCAATAATTAACTTATTGATAAATGAAAATCCTAATTTAAAACTCAGGATGAGTTCGACACTGTATTATAACTGTGTTATATGGTGCATGCATGTTATGTATTATATGACTTTTTGATTAATTAGGTATACCCTATTAATATTTAGAAATATTAATTTCTAAAAACCCTAATATTTATTTTATAAACCCTAATTTATTTAAATTGTAAACCCTAATTGTTGATTTGGAAAGTTTAATGCTAATTAGTGTATCTTAAACCTAATTAGTAAGGTGTTAAGTAATTAAAAGCCTAATTAATTAAGAAACCTTAATTTTGTATTTTAGAAACTAAAATTTATTATTTTATTTTATTTTTACAAATCTTAAATTGCAAATTCTAGAAATCATTTTAAATCCTAAAGTAGCCCAAACCCTAGACCCTAATCCAAATCCTAAACCCTAAGGGCTTGGCATGATTACCATAATGCCATTATTTTTAAAAGCCAAAAGACATTTTTGCCCCTCTTGTATTATTTAAGGTAACTTGTACATCTAGCAAGATATGGAGTAGGTAACCAACTTAGATCACCCCATGTGCCTTAAATCTCAGCAGATCAGCCCAATTTCCAGCCAAATACATAGCATACAAGTTGTATATATAGATAAGGAGAGAGAAAATGTTACATTAAAGCCTCTTTTGCTCACAATACTCATCCTTGACCTTCTCTCTCTAAAACCTCCAAAAATACAAAGTATATCGGCTCCAAAACAAAGCCCCACGAACACCCTTAACAGATCATAAGCTCAGAATCAAGAATTGATGCATAAAGGTATAAAACCCTATTCGAAAATCTGACCCTTGATCTTCTGTTAGATGTTAGATTTTTGTGTTAGAACATGTTGTATGTAGTAGGTTTTGATGATCTGGGTTGGTATTTAGTGGATCCATAACATTTAAATACACGAAATTGGTGTTTTCAAAAATCTGGAAAAAAATTCATCTGTGGTCTGACAGCCTAATGTCAGAGGCTGTAGATATTTCTCGGTTTATGATTTTGTGTGTTTTATGTTTTTGACTTATAGTATGTCATGAGATCTGTGTTCTAAAACTCATAGCAAGGCCTGATCATGCATATATTGGCAGATATTTATGGTCAAAGGTCGTTGACCGACCTTTACTTTCTAAATTCTGGGTAACCCAGAAACTCTATTCTAGTGCCTGACGGGATATTCTGTGGCTTAGATCTTGCTTCTGTTTGTTATTTTGTTGTTGTTATTGTAATATAATCCTACTATGTTATTTGGACTACATATGTATTCCCATAAAAAACCTTAATGATGGCCAGAAAAGAAGTAGTGGGTTGGTCAAACCAAGCAGAAGATCATGGGATCGGTTTTCTGGGTAACCCAGAAAACTGATGACCATGTCTTCTGACATGGTTTGACCGGACCAGGTATAATGATTGATATGTGTTTAGGGTGATTTTGTGTAATGGATCAATAGGTTGTTATGTCTTCTACAAACTAAAAGCATAAGATCACCAAACCAGTACATGTGTTGCAAGTAGTAGAAGCTTAAAAGTGGCCACTCGAACTGTTCATCATTTCTGGGTAATCCAGAAATGATGAACAGGTCTGACAGCCATTTCGGGAGCCTAGATCTCAATTGTGTTGTGTTGTTTGATTACTATTGTTGCAGATACTTGTAGTATTACATTTATACTACAAGATTGAAGTCATATCACACCTAGAAGCTTTATGATCTGTTAGAATTGCTGGCCAAACATGCCATCTCAGTGACTGCTTATGAATTTCTGGGCAGGCTCAAGAACATGAAGAACACCTATAGCGATGGTTCTGTCGCTATAGGCAGTCTTTAGCGACAGTTTATTTATAAAATTAATTATTTTTATTAAATAAATTTGAAAATTAGTTTTTAATTATGAAAAATACAAAATAAATTCTTAAAAATTATTTTAAAATCCGAAAATTAGTTTTTAATTATTTTGAATATATTTCGTAAATATTTTATATTTTTAGAATATTAAAAGTATTTAATTTATTTAATTATAATATTAAATAAATCATTTAAAAATAATTTTAATACATGAAAAATCATTTAAAATTATATTATGGTATAAGAAAATAATTTAAGTTATTTTTGATAACTTTCAATATTTTGTGATGAAATTTGATTAATAAATTAATATTAATGATAATTAAGTTATTTATTAAATGAATTAATTAAAAATGATTTTATTATATTAAAAATCATTTTAAATAATAATAAGGTATTTTAAAATATTTTAAGTTATAAAATATAACTTTTAATATTTAAAGGTAAATTTTATTAATTTATTATTACTAATGATATTAAAGTTATTTAATAATTATATTAAATAATTTAGTTTAAAAATGATTTTAATAATCTAATAATCATTTTAAATGAAAATAAAGTGTTTAAAGGTATTTTAAGTTATAAAATATAACTTTTAATATTTAAAGAATAATTTCATTAATAATTTAATATTAATAATTATTAATTTATTATTAATGATATTAAATTTATTTAATAATTATGTTAAATAAATAGTTTATAAATGGTTTTATTAAATTAAAAATCATGTAAAAGTGATGTAAATGAATTAAAAATATTTTCAGTTATACTTAATGACTTTTAATGTTTTGATAAATGAAACATTAATATTTTAATATTAATGCTAATTATTTAAAAATAATTTTTAAATATTTTAAAAATCATTTAAGGGTAATATTAATACTTTAAAAGTAATTTGAGTTATTATACATAACTTTAATATTTTGGAAATGATTTCATTAATAGTTTAATACTAATTAAATATTAATGATAATAGAGTTGATTAGTATTTAAATCATTTAAATATGATTCTGATGTTTGAAAATTTATGATAAATTATAATAAATGTTTTAAATTATATTAAGTCATTTAATAATAATATGACTTATATGTACGGATATTGAGTTATAGAATAGAGTCTTAGACTCGATAAATACCCGATAAAGTTGTCGGTACACCGACATATTTTAGAAATTGATCTGGACTTAGATATTTTGATTGTATAAGTGATTATTTGTGATTCAATGGTTATTACACATATGTGCTAATGCGATTAGGTTATGTGATGACTGCAATAAGCAGTGTTATGTGTTATAGTATGTTGTTCTAATAAAACGAACGATCTTATTAATGATAGGTCGTGAGATAAGCGATAAATCTAAATTGCAAACTGTAAGCAGCGCTTCGGGCAAGTATCTAACCTTTGCATTTTCTTTATGCAATGGACATGAGTAAGAATGTTTCTAAAATATATTATTACTGTACAGATTATTAACCTTATATTATATACGCTCATTGCTTATCAACATGTTAGTATATGGTAATTCAGATATATATATTATGTTCGTTAATTTCTGTAAATGGTTATACAAGTGTCCCCACTTGGATAATCATTGTATTTAATCACATGTTGATATACCTTTGTCAATTACCCGTATACATATATGTTGAATTATAGATTATTGTTGACAAGATAAAACCTTTGATTTAGAACCCAGACAGGTATGAACATCTCTACACGGGAAAATTTTTATGCGCTCCGGCGGACAAAGGATGAACGATAATATCGTTCTAGCAATGTAGTATTGATCAATGCAGGGCATAACGGGCTGATCACCCCCCGTGCCCGTAAGTTATGACGGTTTGCAGATGAATTTCTATATTACCCTATCGAAAATTTAAAATAATGTTCATGGCATGTCACCATACCCCAGATATAGTCTATACGAAATTTCAAAACTTTGAAAGAGAGTTGTTATGTTATTATTATTGGTTTAGAATACTTCACAACTATTAACATGTTGTAGAAGAATAGTACAAAGAAAATATTTAAATCCTTTCAGCTTATATATATATATATATATATATATATATATATATATACTTGCTGGGCACTCAAATGCTCATCCTTGCTTAAATTTAAATGTTTTCAGTTAAGTGCGAACAACCAGAGAGCTCTGCTAAGAACAAAGGAAAAGGGAAGGTTGCTGAATGATCGAATTACTATGTTATGTAATAGTTCGATGATATTAAGATAAGTATGATATATATTATCTATAATGAGTTGTAATGAATGTTTAAAGGTTACGTACTTGGGAGCTAGACTCTGATAATTATATTAATTAAGTTGATCTTTTATATTATTGTTATTATTATTAGTATTATTCCGCTCATAGAAATGGTATCGTGAAGAACCGAGTTCGGATTTCAAGTACCCGAGTTTGGGGTCCTCACAGGTTGGTATCAGATCTTAGGGTTAAAAACCTTAGGTTGGTTAGACCTTAGGCTATAACCTTAGAACAGAGGGAAACGTTAAAAATATAAATGACTCATATAGAGTTTAAAAAGAGATGAATTGACTAAATTCATCGTCACACAAAATAAAAGATAACTCATATAAAACTCTTAAGTGTTGTGTGTATATACTATATGCTAATCAGGATAATTTATATGTGTAGATGTCAGGTGAAAAAGGATTAGGATACCCTTAAATTGTAAAGAAGAAGTCAACCTCCATAACCGAGCCAATATCAAAGCCAATAGCTGAAATAGAGGCTCACATTGAAAGCTACCTCCATGAGGTGGTTATTTTGGAAAGTATAGTACCAGATCCTAGAATGATAGAATGACTGATAGAAAAATTATAGTTAAAAAAAATAAAAAATATGTGGTCTATGTCGAGTTCCTAAACTCGTATGTTTGTGGTGAGTTCTTAAGCTCGTAATATATGGTAAGTTGGACGAACTAGATGTAGTTAGGTGTAAATGGATTATTGAGAATAAGGGGAATAGATAGATTACTAAGCAATTGATCCTTATTGGAGGCGTAAGAAATAAGTAGTACTAGTATTAATTGAATAGACATGATTTTATGTTATGTATATGATAGGTATGTTTGTATAAGATAATAAATTTCAAATTTTGTATAAGTTATGGCAGCGATTCTCGACTTTTAAGTCACATTGGGATAGCAAATGATTAAAGCAAAAGGTGCTATGATATGTCAAGTGATATGAATATGAGTTTATGGGATTAATGAAATAAGTTGGTGAAAAGATAGTAGTTAATTATATGAGTATTGATTAATTCAGTAAACTAGGTTTTCAAAATTTAATATTTTGAGTACATGATTATTTGAGTAGAATCTTTTGTGTTATATGCTAAACGTATACGATAAGGCTTAGAATGTAAGTTAATAAAGAATAATTTAATCAGATAATGCCGCTAAGACGAAAACGAAATCACAGGATAGAAGAACCTGCCAACAAAGCTGGAGGACAACCAGACCCAACGCAGAATTTGACGAATATAGACGATCAAGCTATGCAGAATGGATTACCAACTACATGAAATCAGCCAGATAATCGATCGGCAAACTTTGAAAACTTTAAGACAAATGAACCGTCAGGATTTAGAAGACCAAATAACCCTGTAGAAGTGGTTGTGATAGCTAGGGTAACGGAGGGGCAACAGACAGCTTTTGCCACCTATACAACGAAAGGAGGGGTGAATCTTTGGTGGGAGACAACTCAAGTTAAAGCCGAAGGAGGGAGTAGTGATAGTAGAACTGGAAAGAGGAAAGGTGATAATGTTGGGAATACGAAAAATAGGCCAGAAGATGGAAAGAAACGAGTTGTGCATGGTAGAAATTGTGGAAAGAATCATTCGAGAAAGTGTTTAAAAGGAAAGAATGTGTGCTACAAGTGTGGGTAGGAGGGACATATCTCTCCTAACTGCCCCAATCCAATAATTTATAGTGGGTATTTTATTTGTGGATTAAAGGAGCATAAGGTGAAAGACTGTCCAAGGAGAAGGAAAACAAAGAATGCGAATACAAGGAAAGGCAGCAGGGCATTGGCAATAACGGGACCGACTTCAACAAATGAACCAACAAAACCAACCGAAGGAGTCTTCGACATGACCGTTCAAGAAAACTGTAGCAGCCGCGAATGCAACTCCAGGTATTATTCGTATGCCTTTTATTTTCTTATACATGATTTTTCTATATATAGTAAATTACTTTATAAAGAAAGATTGAGGAGGAATTTGAGTTCTTTTAGAAACAAATTTTTTTGTTTAATCAGAAAGACAAGCTTTATGTGAATAATTAAAGAACAGTTCGATCAAAGTTGATCGAGATCTACTTGCGATGATTATGTATGCTATGTACCAGGTATGTATAGGTTTTAAAACGGTGATTCCGGGGACGGAATCTTTATAATGGAGGGTGAATGTGACAACCCGATATTTTCTATATAAATAAATAAGAAATTTTGCGAAAAAAAAATTTTATATATATTAAGGATGAGGATTTGTACAAGATTATGTGTATGTGTATTTATGTGATAAATAAAAATATATTTATTACATAAATATTTACAAATGAATTTATTTTAGAATTTTTGATTATTATAAAGTATATACTTATAATAATTAATTTTATAGTAGAAATATTTTTATTAATTATTTTCCATGAAAATATAATTATATATTATTTAAATAATATATGAAATGATTTTTAGATTTATTATAATAATTATTTATTTTATTATATGAATTTATACAAGATTGATTAAGTTAATTATTTTAACTTAATTAATAATGTTATATATGAAGAATAAATCACATATGGAATCCAAACCCTAATTTTAGATTTTTATCAATGGATAAGAATAATAATATAATAATATTATATTTTAAATTTTCAGTGCTATAAATATGTACTGTATGCCTGTGGACTAGCAATGGTTGGTCAATTATGGTGTATAAGGTCAAAACCCTAGTATTACTGTTAAACACTAATTTCGAAGTCATATGAGACTTTAAAATCTGTTAAGAAACTTTGTTATTTGTGTATGATGTGTATTATAAATATTGGATGCTATTAGGAAAACCCTAATTATAGGAGATATTAATTGTAAATTAAAACCCTAATTTCGTAAATTAGAAACCTTAAATCAATAATTAACTTATTGATAAATGAAAATCCTAATTTAAAACTCAGGATGAGTTCGACACTGTATTATAACTGTGTTATATGGTGCATGCATGTTATGTATTATATGACTTTTTGATTAATTAGGTATACCCTATTAATATTTAGAAATATTAATTTCTAAAAACCCTAATATTTATTTTATAAACCCTAATTTATTTAAATTGTAAACCCTAATTGTTGATTTGGAAAGTTTAATGCTAATTAGTGTATCTTAAACCTAATTAGTAAGGTGTTAAGTAATTAAAAGCCTAATTAATTAAGAAACCTTAATTTTGTATTTTAGAAACTAAAATTTATTATTTTATTTTATTTTTACAAATCTTAAATTGCAAATTCTAGAAATCATTTTAAATCCTAAAGTAGCCCAAACCCTAGACCCTAATCCAAATCCTAAACCCTAAGGGCTTGGCATGATTACCATAATGCCATTATTTTTAAAAGCCAAAAGACATTTTTGCCCCTCTTGTATTATTTAAGGTAACTTGTACATCTAGCAAGATATGGAGTAGGTAACCAACTTAGATCACCCCATGTGCCTTAAATCTCAGCAGATCAGCCCAATTTCCAGCCAAATACATAGCATACAAGTTGTATATATAGATAAGGAGAGAGAAAATGTTACATTAAAGCCTCTTTTGCTCACAATACTCATCCTTGACCTTCTCTCTCTAAAACCTCCAAAAATACAAAGTATATCGGCTCCAAAACAAAGCCCCACGAACACCCTTAACAGATCATAAGCTCAGAATCAAGAATTGATGCATAAAGGTATAAAACCCTATTCGAAAATCTGACCCTTGATCTTCTGTTAGATGTTAGATTTTTGTGTTAGAACATGTTGTATGTAGTAGGTTTTGATGATCTGGGTTGGTATTTAGTGGATCCATAACATTTAAATACACGAAATTGGTGTTTTCAAAAATCTGGAAAAAAATTCATCTGTGGTCTGACAGCCTAATGTCAGAGGCTGTAGATATTTCTCGGTTTATGATTTTGTGTGTTTTATGTTTTTGACTTATAGTATGTCATGAGATCTGTGTTCTAAAACTCATAGCAAGGCCTGATCATGCATATATTGGCAGATATTTATGGTCAAAGGTCGTTGACCGACCTTTACTTTCTAAATTCTGGGTAACCTAGAAACTCTATTCTAGTGCCTGACAGGATATTATGTGGCTTAGATCTTGCTTCTGTTTGTTATTTTGTTGTTGTTATTGTAATATAATCCTACTATGTTATTTGGACTACATATGTATTCCCATAAAAAACCTTAATGATGGCCAGAAAAGAAGTAGTGGGTTGGTCAAACCAAGCAGAAGATCATGGGATCGGTTTTCTGGGTAACCCAAAAAACTGATGATCATGTCTTCTGACATGGTTTGACCGGACCAGGTATAATGATTGATATGTGTTTAGGGTGATTTTGTGTAATGGATCAATAGGTTGTTATGTCTTCTACAAACTAAAAGCATAAGATCACCAAACCAGTACATGTGTTGCAAGTAGTAGAAGCCTAAAAGTGGCCACTCGAACTGTTCATCATTTCTGGGTAATCCAGAAATGATGAACAGGTCTGACAGCCATTTCGGGAGCCTAGATCTCAATTGTGTTGTGTTGTTTGATTACTATTGTTGCAGATACTTGTAGTATTACATTTATACTACAAGATTGAAGTCATATCACACCCAGAAGCTTTATGATCTGTTAGATATTGCTGGTCAAACATGTCATCTCAGTGACTGCCTATGAATTTCTGGGCAGGCTAAAGAACATGAAGAACACCTATAGCGACGGTTTTGTCGCTATAGGCAGTCTTTAGCGACAGTTTATTTAAAAAATTAATTATTTTTATTAAATAAATCTAAAAATTAGTTTTTAATTATGAAAAATACAAAATAAATTCTTAAAAATTATTTTAAAATCCGAAAATTAATTTTAAATTATTTTGAATATATTTCGTAAATATTTTATGTTTTTGGAATATTAAAAGTTTTTAATTTATTTATTTATAATATTAAATAAATCATTTAAAAATAATTTTAATACATGAAAAATCATTTAAAATTATATTATGGTATAAGAAAATAATTTAAGTTATTTTTGATAACTTTCAATATTTTGTGATGAAATTTTATTAATAAATTAATATTAATGATAATTAAGTTATTTATTAAATGAATTAAACAAATTAATTAAAAATGATTTTATTATATTAAAAATTATTTTAAATAATAATAAGGTATTTAAAAATATTTTAAGTTATAAAATATAACTTTTAATAGTTAAAGGTAAATTTCATTAATTTATTATTATTAATGATATTAATAATTATATTAAATAATTTAGTTTAAAAATGATTTTAATATTCTAATAATCATTTTAAATGAAAATAAAGTGTTTAAAGGTATTTTAAGTTATAAAATATAACTTTTAATATTTAAAGAATAATTTCATTAATAATTTAATATTAATGATTATTAATTTATTATTAATGATATTAAATTTATTTAATAATTATGTTAAATAAATAGTTTATAAATGATTTTATTAAATTTAACATCATGTAAAAGTGATATAAATGAATTAAAAATATTTTCAGTTATACTTAATGACTTTTAATGTTTTGATAAATGAAACATTAATATTTTAATATTAATGCTAATTATTTAAAAATGATTTCTACATATTTTAAAAATCATTTAAGGGTAATATTAATACTTTAAAAGTAATTTGAGTTATTATACATAACTTTTATATTTTGGAAATGATTTCATTAATAATTTAATACTAATTAAATATTAATGATAATAGAGTTGATTAATATTTAAATCATTTTAATATGATTCTGATGTTTGAAAATTTATGATAAATTATAATAAATATTTTAAATTATATTAAGTCATTTAATAATAATATGACTTATATGTACGGATTTTGAGTTATAGAATAGAGTCCTAGACTCGATAAATACCCGATAAAGTTGTCGGTACACCGACATGTTTCAGAAATTGATCTGGACTCAGATATTTTGATTGTATAAGTGATTATTTGTGATTCAATGGTTATTACACATATGTGCTAATGTGATTAGGTTATGTGCTGACTGCAATAAGCAGTGTTATGTGTTATAGTATGTTGTTCTAATAAAACAAACGATCTTATTAATGATAGGTCGTGAGATAAGCGATAAATCTAAATTGCAAACTGTAAGCAGCGCTTCAGACAAGTATCTAACCTTTGCATTTTCTTTATGCAATGGACATGAGTAATAATGTTTCTAAACTATATTATTACTGTACAGATTATTAACCTTATATTATATACGCTCATTGCTTATCAACATGTTAGTATATGGTAATTCAGATATATATATATTATGTTCGTTAATTTCTGTAAATGGTTATACAAGTGTCCCCACTTGGATAATCATTGTATTTAATCACATGTTGATATACCTTTGTTAATTACCTGTATACATATATGTTGAATTATAGATTATTGTTGACAAGATAAAACCTTTGATTTAGAACCCAGACAGGTATGAACATCCCTACACGGGAAAATTTTTATGCGCTCCGGCGGATAAAGGATGAACGATAATATCGTTCTAGCAATGTAGTATTGATCAATGCAGGGCATAACGGGCTGATCACCCCACGTGCCCGTAAGTTATGACGGTTTGCAGATGAATTTCTGTCTTACCCTATCAAAAATTTAAAACAATGTTCATGACATTTCACCATACCCCAGATATAGTCTATACGAAATTTCAAAACTTTGAAAGAGAGTTGTTATGTTATTATTATTGGTTCAGAATACTTCACAACTATTGACATGTTGTAGAAGAATAGTACAAAGAAAACATTTAAATCCTTTCAGCTTATATATATATATATATATATATATATATATATATATATATATATATATATATATAATTGTTATTACTTACTGGGCACTCAAATGCTCGTCATTGCTTAAATTTAAATGTTTTCAGTTAAGTGCGAGAGAGCTCTGCTAAGAACAAAGGAAAAGGGAAGGTTGCTGAATGATCGAATTACTATGTTATGTAATAGTTTGATGATATTAAGACAAGTATGATATATATTATCTATCATGGGTTGTAATGAATGTTTAAAGGTTACGTACTTGAGAGCTAGACTCTGATAATTATATAAATTAAGTTGATCTTTTATATTATTGTTATTATTATTAGTATTATTCCGCTCATAGAAATGGTATCGTGAAGAACCGAGTTCGGGTTTCAAGTACCCGAGTTTGGGGTCCTCACAGTCCATCTCTACACGTAAGTCAAAGATGACTTTCATCACAATATAAGCATGAGGATGATGACAATGACATAATAATTCAATAAAACAAGTTCAAGGATAAATTTTAAAGATTTATAATTTAATTTATCCAGAAATTAATAACGTACAAATTGTCAACATGATACTGCTTTGTAGAGTAAAATTCAAGAATAATATTCATGTAACAAAAATAATTTGCACAAAAAAGAAATATATTTTACGGGTAAATAGTATCCCGTGAATAGTACTTCGAAAATAGTACCTCGTGAATAGTACCCTGACATGAAAAGTACCCCAAATACCCGAGTGAATAATATTCGAGTGAATTGTAATTTGGGTGAATAGTAACTCGTGAATAGTAACTCATAAAAGAAAAATACCAAAGAAAATGATATTCCATGACGAGTACAAAAGAAATGATATCTCATACGAGTATAATAGAATATACAAAACTGAAAATGGATTTTCTTCTGCCATGCGGTAATCCACGTAGACAGATCATTTTCAACAGAATAATAAAGAATGGAATAACAAAGAATTCACCAGACATGCGATAGACCGCACAGACAGGTTATTCCCAACAGAATAATAAAGAAAGGAATAACAGAAGAATTCACCAGGCATGCGATAGACCGCACAGACAGGTTATTCCCAACAGAATAATAAATAATAGAACCAGGTCATGCATAATACATACAGATAGGATATTCCAACAGAATAATAAAGAATGGAACCAGGTCATGCGTAATCCGCACAGACAGTATATTCCAACAGAATAATAAAGAATGGAATAACAGAAGAATTTCACCTTGTATGCGGTACTTCGCATAGACAGGTTATTCCAACATAATAATAAAAAATGGAATAACAGAAGAATTTTACCATGTATGTGGTACTTCGCATAGACAGGTTATTCCAACATAATAATAAACAATGGAATAACAGAAGCGCTCTTCATGAATACGAAAGAAATAATACCCCTTACTATAATAATAATATCACTTACCTTAGAAGAAAACTAGATACTGGAATAGTGAGGTAGCAGACTTCTCTTCTTCTTTCTCTCTATAATTTCTCTCTATAATAATTGCTCTATAGCTTTAGTGAATTGGTGAGAAATGAAGGAAGAATGAGCTTCTATTTATAGGAAAATATAATTTCGATAATTGCACATTTTGGGGCTCGAAATATTACAGTATAATACCTTCCTCTTTTTCTTCATTTTTAATTTAGTACTGTAAGTATTATCAAACTTGCACCACATCCCCTAATAGTAAATAATGTGAATTAATAGTAAATCATGTGACTCAATAGTTCTAAACATGTGAAAAAATTAATTATAGTATAGTACATTCAACTATACCTCTATTTCTAATTTAGTCATGCAAGTATTATCAATATTGCACCAATTCCCCTAATAGTAAATCATGTGAATTAATAGTACACACATGTGAACACATAGTTATAAGCATGTGAATTAATAGCAATTAATTGCTCATTTATTCGGTTAATTACCCGATAACTTCCAGACATCAATTATTATCAAAATAAATGTCAATTTTCACTAACACTAATAATTCCAACACAATGGAACTATCAATTTCATCTTTAATAAACACGAACTTATTCATCATTAATATTATAATTCATAATATTTAACAACCAGGTTATTTTCAGGAAAGAGGGGACTTTCTGATAAGAATTTCTCCTTATTGGTTTGCAATTAGATGACCAAACCTCTCCTTGACAGAACTTCTAGACATTGTCAATATTGCAAATAATAATATGAATAACTTTGTCATCTCAATTATTGATTTAATAATATAACATATTATACAGATGATACTGTGACAATAATTGAATCAATAATATGAAAGATATGATGCAGCAATTACTGTAGTAATAATTGAATATAACTGAGTGACTTATCACGTAAGCATCAATAATCAATACCATGTGCTACTATGCAACCACGCGTATTACTGTACTTTTACTACCAAGTAGTTCACCAGTTTTAACGGTAACACTTTCGCCGTTATTTTTATAAAATGATAATTCTGTCGTTTTCTAACTACGACAATACTTCCGTTGTGGGGTCCACCAATGATTGTGCCGTCGTACGAATATTTCTTGTTAAAACGAATATTCCCCGACCCATCAAGTATTATATAATAACTTGCATACTTTGTAAAATTTATAAATACTACCCACAACTATAACACTATCTCAAATCCACACCATAATATTCAAAAAAAATATTTCAAGAAAATTAAATCTTTATTCATAAAATTTTGGGTCTTACATGTTGTGCATTATTTTATTGGGATGTTATTAGAATATTATTAATTGGACCAACCAGAGATTGATATTTATGCACCAACATCTCATTAAAATCTATTTTTGGGTGTTGTAAATAGATTTTATGTAATTAATTGTTTGCCCTACATTTGGTTTTATTATGATTAATTATTAATTATTGTTGTACATTGAAGATTTCTGTTAGTTTTTGTAAGCATGCTTATGAGCTTGATTATGTTTCAGTATTGACTCCAACCAGTATTTCTGGGTATCTCTCTAGAATTGAAGCCTTAAATGAAACTAATTTTACTGCTTGGAAAGAGTAAGTGAAAATTGTTCTTGGCGTTATGGATTTGGACTATGCATTACGAGTGGATCCTCTTACTCCACTTACAGTTACTAGCTCAATTGAGCAAAAGGCTATTTATGAAAAGTGGGAGCGATCCAACTGCATGTCCCTTATGATTATGAAAAACTCTATCACGACAACCATTCAAGGAGTCATTCCTGACTCTGAGAATGCTAAAGAGTACTTAACTTCAGTCGATGAACAATTTAAGGGTTCTTCTATAACTCATGCAAGTACCCTTATTTTAAAAATGCTCACTAACAGGTATAATGGGGTTAGTGGAGTGCGCGAGCACATTATAATGATGAACGACATGGTGATTTCTGAGAGCTTTATTTTTCACTTCATTATGACTTTTCTTCATGCACAATTTTATCCATTTAAGATCAATTATAACACACAAAAAGAAAAATGGAAGATGAGCGAGTTAATCGCCATGTGCATCCAAGAAGAAGAAAGGCTTAAGGTTGAAAAACCTAATGTTGCTTATTTGACTACCACTGGATTCCATAAGAAGAAAGGCTCATAAAAATGGCAATGGTTTTAAGAATAAGAATAAGAATAAGTCAATTTCTACCCAAAGGCAAATTATTTAGGTAACAACTCTGAGGCAGGTCCTAAATGTCGGTTCTGTAAGAAGCAAGGACATATTTAGAAAGAATGCCCTAAGTTTAGAGAATTGCTTGAAAAAAAAGGTATGTCCTTCAATTATGTAACTTGTGAATCCTTTCTAATTGATGTTCCTTCTAATACATAGTGGCTGGACACTGGTGCTATGGTTCATATTACTAATTCATTGCAGGGATTCCTTTCAAAAAAGACACTCCAAAAGGGAGAAAGAACCATTAAAGTTGGCAATAGAGAGTCTATACAAGTTGAAGCTGTTGGAACTCTTCCTTTAGTTTTGGAGAGTGGTTTCACCTTGTATTTATATGATACTCTTTATGTTCCCAGTATGACATGAAATTTAATTTCTGTATCTAAACTTAACGTTTACGATTTTTCGTTTAACTTTGGGAATAATAAAATAAATAGTTATTATTACTTTCATGTTATTGGTTCTAGCTCTTTGGAGGGAAACCTCTATAAGTTAAATTTAGATAATGTCTTTACTGAATCCTTGTTAACAATGAATGTAACAGAAAGTACCTCTAAAAGTGGAATTAAGAGAAAACTAGATAATTAAAATTCTTTAAAATTGTGGCATCAACGCTTAGGCCATATTTCAAAAGACATAATGAAACGTCTTATAAAGGATGGAATTCTTCATTCACTAGATTTTTCTGATCTTGACCAGCGTATTGAATGTATAAAAGAAAAATTTGTGAAAAGTAATAAGAAATGAGCCACTAGAAGTGGTGCACTTCTTGAGGTGATTCACACTGATATATGTGGACCATTTTCTCCTGAAATTGGTGGACACAAATTTTTTATTACGTTTATTGATGACTATTCTCGTTATACTTATGTCTACTTGATTAATGAAAAATCTGAATCACTAAATATGTTTAAAATTTTTAAGGTTGAAGTTGAAAATCAACTTGACCAAAAAATTAAAGTAGTGAGATCAGATAATGGAGGAGAGTATTATGGTAAACACTCCGATACAGGTCATAATCATGGTCCATTTGCCTTATTTTTTCAAGAAAATGGCATCGTCACTCAGTATACAATGTCTGGTATAGCGCAGCAGAATGGTGTAGCTTGTGACGCCCCCGAAACTGGGTCCTCTGACCCCGGTTCGGTCATCACGATAAAATACAAACATCCACCTCTAAACAACATATGATAACTCAAATGCGAAATAGGATAAACGTACGTCGTTCATTCAAAAGGTGCTACTAGTCCCAAGATTCGATAACCTTAATAAAGTCTTACAAACATACCCTAAAATAATAATTAGGGTTCAGATTACATAATAGAAATTTAAACTAGGCATATAGAAAAGTCTGCTCCTGGCGACTAATCTATATCTTTCCTTTACCCTTGTCCTTTCCTGAGGTCTCAGGCTTAGCTGGAATATAATTCATGATATAGCAAGGATAAGCAACAAGTTTGCTCAACAAGTCAAATACAACAATAAGGATATATAATGATGAAAGGAAAATGTCTAACAAAGAATTCAACAATATGAATATCTGAAGGATTCAACAATATGAATATTAGAAGCAAAGATAATGATTACTTTTAGAACAACTGCTAGTCAAGTAGACTTTGAACTATAACACTCAAATGGAATCAATAGCTGATTGACCATTTGGTTACTGGCTACAGACTAAGTACTTGAGGGGATTAGCCTCGCGTACACTCTGTATATGCATAACATTTAAATCTGCTCTATGTATCTTATATTAGATACCTGGTACTCCCCTATCATAGAAAGGGTTGTTCTTTCAGTCTAAGAATCCTTACCCTTAATGGGTTTGGATAGCTTTTATAAAACTTCATACACTTGTCTGACCGAACAAAGGTTCAGACTCTATCTGACACAGTTCAAGAATTATAGAACTTTATATGATGAACAAGTCCAAGACTGTATGAACTCAAGTGCACCAACTGCGAATATCAATAATATCGGGAATAATTGTAAAGTAATTAAACCACTTAATAGCTTGCTTGGAAATGAGATTCAAGCTTAAATGAATAACTTTCAATTCAACAATAACCTACTAAATACAATATGAGAAGGATAGGAAACTTTCACAAAAATAAATTTGTGTAAGTTAGGAACTTGCAATACAATAAAATAGTGTTCGGATACTTGCTCAATAAAAATAATTGGAGTAAGTTTAGGTAACTTGTTTACGATATGCATCAAATAAAGTAATGCAAGGGTTTAGGATACTTGCCTGTTTGCTCAGCTACAATATAATTCTAGCTTTAATTAACTTGCATTGAAACGACCTAACATTAACAAGTCGGTCTTTCCAATTAGTAAGTGTAAACTAATATGAGTCTACACTTACAAAAATCAAATCATCACATAGCATACTTCTATACAGGTATCATTACATTACACAATTAGTTCCTAACACACTATGTCATAGTTGAAATCACTATTGACTTTATAGTTGTAAACATTAATTTATCATAGAATATTTCAATAACATGCTTATTAACACATGGCTATTATACTGGACATGTATTACAGATTAGATTAATCATATAAGCATGCACTAGATCTCAATTTATTTACAGAACTCAGACCTCACTGCATGGTGGCGCGGCCGCGCCTGATTTGTACTAAGGAGACTCACGGCCGCACGGCTCCCAGTTCAAACTAGAGCTGAGCAATCACTTGCTTGGCTTAGCCTACCCATCCTTACACACATAACACATATTAACATGTCAAGGGTCCCTTCGTACCTCTCAAGTTCAATCTAGGCTCCTCCTTTCATAATATGTTTTAAGTTTGAATATCTCATGTTAACTTACTAAGCATACAAAGAACTTTGAAATCACATTTATATTCATGGAAATATATATAACTAAGTCACATAAACTTGCTCAAAAGTTCTGAATTCATAGGGTTACAAGGTCCACTAAGTTTCTTATTTCAAACTTCAAATTTTCCTTTTTTTTTAGAAAAACCATAAAAATCAAGTTAACATCTTATTATACATGAAGCAAGCTTATGCCTTATGTTATACTCATGTATGTACATATCTAGATTATTTACACATGCTCACAAAGTTAGAATACAAATAAAGTTGTTTAAAATCATGGTTTGTTTTCCAAACTTATAAGTGTTCTTTGAAAACTCAAACTTAAATCAAGCTGACATAACATACTACATATAATTAAAGTAACCTCATTCCATGTGTTAAGGTTAATTACATGCATAGTCCAACCAACCTAGCCTGTTCAGGATAACACAGGATAACTAAGTCAGTATCTAAGCCAGACAGCCCGCGCGGCCACGCGGTATTGTGCTATAGAAGTGGCGCGGCCACACCACTTCATCCAGAGGCAAAACAAATGGCTCTGCTTCTGCAGAGCACAAACCAACTTCAATTTTTCTTAATTCAAACATGCTATAACCCAACACTTAAGAGTTCAAACATGTAAACATACTTCATAAACATATCATGTCATGTTAATTCACATTGATTGACAAATAATTCTAGAAATTCCTAAAAATTTGACAAAACCCAACTAAGAACACAATTAGGATTTTCATACCTCTTGAAGTAAATGGGTAGCAATACACTCACTCCTTACAAGCTCCTTAGCCAATAATTCTCAGCAATTGCAACAAGGAAGATGAAGGTCTCATTTATAGGAGATTGATTATCTAGACAATGCCATTACCTCACAATTCAAACCATTGGCTTTCAAGAATGCACAAGGGTTAAGGGAGGCTTGGTGATTCACTCATGAATCCCACTCTCCATCCATTTATTGCTCTAGTTTGGTGAATTTGAGATGGAGATAGGCTTGACTTGCTAGCTTTTCACATGGGAGAAAAGAAGGGGACTCTAATTATGGGACAAGAGATCTCAGCACTTGCAACAAAAAAAAATTGAAATGCTACAATTGTCTTATACCATATATACACCTAATATAAACTTTGGTTATAAAGTGTGTATACACAATTCATTTCTCATAACATAGGTTATAATGATTTAAAGGGTGTACAATGTATTTCCTAATTACAAGGTATCAAGTAGTGCACATACAAATAATTCATGTACATTTTCTATTTCCATGACTGTTATTATCATAATAACTTAATGAAATCATTATCAATTTAATAATTGATATTATTATATGTCAATAGGGTATACATGAATGTTTACCCATACACTTCATATCATATAACAATATTATTATGTAACTCACATGAATGAAAATAACTCTTACTATATAGCCTATATATATAATATATAGACCTATTAATGTGTCACCTTGTACTATATAAAATATATAATTAACTACCGTATAATAAAGGTTTACTATATTGCACAAATTAATCAAGTACACATATAATCATTTTATAAATTATTAATCTTTTACACATTAATTATTATTAATTCATAACAATTATTAATTAACATATTATCAATTAATTACTCATAATTGTAATTAATCCACATGTTCAGCTCTTGCTACTATATTCAAATAACTTGAATATTTAATTAATAATAATCCTATCAATTCCTTGATATTAAAGTCATAGGGCTAGTCCACTAATTTAAATAAACTATTAGTGACTTCCTTTAAATCATTTCATATATCCACATAACCACATAAGGTTTAAATAAACTCGCAAAATTAACTCTTTCAAAATTAAATCACACATTTAATTAAATAAGGAGTTTATAATTCACGGTCATTACATAGCTGAGAGGCGAAATAATAGCCTTATGGATATGGTACGTAGTATGTTATGCAATTCCAACTTACCTATATTTTTGTAGACTGAGGCATTAAAGACAGTTGTTCATAATTTAAATCAAGTTCCTAGCAAATATGTCCCTAACGCTCCTTATGAAATTTGGACAGGTAGAAAACCTAGTTTAAAACACTTACGGGTGTGGGGTTGTCCAGTCGAGGCTAAGATTTTTAATCCATAAATAAAGAAACTTGACTCTAAAACTATTTGTTGCCATTTCATTGGATATCCTGAGAGATTACTGTCCTTCACATACCACTAAAATTGTTGAGACTAGGCATACAGAGTTTTTAGAGAATGGTAATTTAAGTGGGAGTCGTGAGCGTAGAAAAATTGATCTTGAAAAAAATAGGTTTTATGTTCCTAATCTTGTAATTCAAAAGGGTGAGGCACAACAACCTCCTATTGAGGCGAATGATGTCCTTGAGATAACTGAGTCACCACCTAATGTTGAACCCCACATTATTGAAAATCATATTCCTGAAATTGTGCAACCTTTACGTAGGTCCGAAAGACCTAGAAAACCTGTTAGTTTTGATGATTTTATAACCTATCTTAATGAGATTGACTATGATTCAAGTAAAATTAATGATCTTATCTCCTATAAAGAGACCATTACAAGCGCTCAATCAACTCAATGGCTTGAATCCATGAATGATGAGTTAAAATCAATGGAGCTTAATAACGTTTAGGATCTTACAGAATTACCAAAAGGTGTTAAACCAGTTGGTCGCAAATGGGTCTATAAGACCAAATTAGATCCTAAAGGGAACATGGAAAGGTATCAAGTTTAATTGGTTGCTAAGGGTTTCACTAAAAAGGAAGGTGTAGATTGTAATGAAACTTTCTCTCCAGCATCAAGAAAAGATTCATTTAGAATATCCATGGCTCTAGTAGCTCATTATGATTTAGAGTTACATCAAATGGATGTTAAAATTGTATTCTTTAATGGTAACTTACATGAGAATGTTTATATGGCACAACCAGAAGGTTTTCTGATTAAAGGCAATGAGCATATGGTCTGTAGACTTAAGAAGTCCATCTGTGGGTTAAAGCAAGCTTCTCGACAATGGTATCTTAAGTTTCACGAGGTGATGAGTAATTTTGATTTTAAGAAAAATATCATAGATCAATGCATATACTTAAAGGTCAATGGGAGTAAATTTGTTATTCTTGTTTTGTATGTTGATGATATACTACTTGCAAGTAATAACTTAGACATGTTGGATTAAAACAAATGTTTCCTTTTTGGAAATTTTGATATAAAGGATCTCGGTGAAGCCTCTTATGTTATAGGTATTGAAATTCATCGAGATAGGTCTCGCGGGATATTAGGATTGTCCCAAAAAGCTTATATTCACAAAGTTCTTAATAAATACAACATGCAAAATTGCTCCCCTACTGTAGCCCCAGTTGTTAAGGGTGACAAATTTGGCTCATATCAATGTCCTAAGAATCAATTTTAACGTGATCAAATGAATCTTATTCGGTATACTTATGTGGTTAGGAGTCTAATGTACGCTCAATTTTGTACACGTTCAAATATAGCGTATGTAACTGGCATGCTTAGACGTTACCAGTCAAATGCTGGTTTGGATCACTGAAAAGCAGCCAAAAAAATTTTTACGCTACTTACAGGGTATTAAAGATTTTATGCTTACATTTAGAAAAACAGATAACCTTAAAGTTGTTGGTTATTCTGATTCTTATTTTGCTAAGTGTAAAGACGAAAAGAAATTTACATCAGGGTACATCTTTTTGCTTTTAGGAGTCCCTATTTCGTGGAGAAGTCATGATTAGGAGTTAACTACCACTTCCAATACAATGGCGGAACATATGGCTTGCTATCATGCTACTTGTCACGCTATATTATTGAGGAATCTTATATTAGGACTTAAGATTGTAGATTTCATTTCAAGGCCATTGAAAGTATTTTGTGATAATAATTATGCTGTTAGTTTTTCCAACAACCCTAGTTCAAGTGGTGTTGGACTATACCTTGACACTAACTACTTATTTATTAGGAAAAGAGTTGAATATCAAAGTGTTGTCATTAAGTATATTAGTACGCATAATTTGTTAGCGGATCCACTTACGAAAGGCTTACCACCCAAGATCTTTTTAAAGCATGTTGCCGGCATGGGTTTCACTTGTAGTCTTAATTAATGAGTTGTTTTAATGTAAGACAACAATTTTGAGCTTGTTGTTTTGAACTTCACATTATGTTTATAGTTTGCTATTCTCTTTATTGTGCACACTTGAGATTTTGTATGCAAACAATTATGTTTTGGACCATATGAATGAGTTTAATCTATTATCACTTATGAAAATCCAATTCATACTTGTTATGCTTAATGTTAATCTTTGTTCTAATAAAAGTACTAATTGTGTAACTGTAGACACTCGAAATTTTAAATTCCTGTTACTAACCATGCAGGAGGGTAGAATCATCTTTCATCTTCTAGAAATAACCCTGGAAGTAAAATCATCAAATCCAAAGCCTCGGAGATAACCCCAGGAAATCAAAATATAACCCCGGTGATAACCCCAAGACATCAAATCAAGCCCCGACGATAATCCCGGGACATCAAGTCAAACCTCGACAACAATCATGGGACATCAAGTCAAGCCCCGATGATAACCCTTGGAGATCAAATCAAGCCCCAGAGACAACCCCGGGAGAATAAGTCAAGCCTAGGCAACAACCCCGGGAGATCAAATCAAGCCCCAGAGACAATAATGGGAGATCAAGTCAAGCCCCAGAGATAACCTCGAGAGATCAAACCATCCTCAAAGATAACCCTAAGGACTTTCAAAAGTCAATGGCAGTCAAATCTCAGAGACAACCCTGAGAAAAGACGGCTACAACTGCACCAAACCCGAGAGGGGCAAAATAGTAATTTTTCTAACTCAACATTAATTCAACCCAAAATCACTGCAAAAGAAGTCATGATGGACCATGACGTAAATCCTGAGTAAAAAATAGCACAAGACAACTCAACAAATGGATTGCAAAGACTCAAAGATCTGGTCATGGACTCATCTTCCCGCATTAAGAAAATGTCAAATCTCATGTCATTGTGTAGCTCTCGTTAAGGGATTTTCGGAAAGGTATAGCACACCTCCATCAGATTCCCGAATTGAAAGTTATGAAGGTTCGAGCAAACAGCGTGTTGGCCCGAGTGCACGTACTTCGAGACAATGGGACCCGCGGGGCCCGGACCCACTCGGGCAGTCGCAGGTAGACCCGTAGCTACTTTATTCTATAAATAAGACCCCCCATCAGCATGCGGCTGTTGCGGGTAGACCCGGGACTACTTTGGTCTATAAATTAGACCCCTCATCAACCATAAAAGAAAAAAAAGGAGAAAAAGAGAGAAAATTATGTCCATTTCAGCTCTTAACCCCTCCTATAGTGTTTCAAACTTCAATATTTTTCTTTCTAAACACTTGTATACATATATACTACGACATATCAAATTTTAACCAATGGAAACTGAGTTTTCAAGCTCCAAAAATGGGTTGAAGCCTTCTTTGTCATCTTAGTGTTATCCGTCGTTATATGTTGTCCGTCGCTAAAATCTAAGACAACAGTTCTATATATAGCAACGAACCGAATCGTCGCCCGGTCCGTCGCTAAAGGGGGGTAAGCGAGGTGAGTTAGATAAGAGGTGAGCTTAAGATCCGGACTGTATAAAGATATATATATATATATATATATATATATATATATATATATATATATATATATATATATATATATATATATATTACCTGTTTGGCCTGGATTGCTAATTCGTGGCCTTTTACTGCTTTATTGTATATATAATCATATATAAATATTTACATTTACTAGTTTGGCCTAGATTGCTAATTCGTGGCCTTTTACTGCTTTATTATATATATATATATATATATATATATATATATATATATATATATATATATATATATATATTGTTTACTGTGTTTAAATATCTGTTTTAGTTGTTCATTCAATGTAAATCCATAATATTTAAATCTGTGGACTAGATTTATTTAAATCTAGCCATATCTAACTTTTAACCGGTTCAAAAGTTGAAAAACTAAAATCGTTGAGCTAGAATGGCTAAGATTTATTTAAATCTAGTTTTCTTTCTAGTTTTTTTTTTTTTGGCAAATATTAAGCAACCACGTGACCCTAACTCCGTATCTAGAGGGAAAGGGAGGATTGGCTACGTGCCGCAGGGATTTAATTGATGAATCCTTTGTTTTGTGTCGTTTAGATTAAATATCTTTTTTATTTCAATATCCTCGTTATGTAGGATATTCATACAATATTATGTGAGCCTAGGAGTCACGGGATCTGTGACGCCCCCAAATTCAGACACTCAATCTCGAATTTGGTTCATCACGTGCTAACATTAATAATAATAAATCAAACCTCACACAACGGAAAATAGAATAATTTATATTGTCATAACATAATTATTCTTGTCTCAAGGTCTCGCAACCGTTATTACAACATTACAATTTAATTTAAACATAACTTATGAAATCATAGTAAATAAGTCTTCATACAACATAAAGATAGTAAATTCTTAGTACTAAGAAACAAAGCTATTTCGAAGCCTTCTCTTTACCCTTCTCCTTGCCTGAGGGTTCACCACGTTTTGCCTTAACTAAAAGTTTTAAGGAAAGCAAGGATGAGTAACAAATTTGCCCAGCAAGTAATATCGCAATAAGGGGAAACATTTATAGAGTTCAAATCTCAAGGGTATGACAATGAATACTAGTTCAGGAATTATCAACAATTCTCAATAAAGGTCGCTATGGACTGAAAGATATCAACAAGATTCGAAGATACATCATGTAAAGGTTCAATAATAACGATCACTGAGAAGTCAGTAAGGACTAAGAACTTTTACTAGAATTAACAATATTATACTAAAAATTCAATAAAACGAGTACAACAGGTGATCAGCCTAATTACCCTACGTTATGCGTAATATTTAAACATGCTAGTATTTGCGCACGTCGGTTCCTCGACAATTATATAACTTCCCCTTCAATGAGGGTTGTTCATCTCAGCAGATTTAAGTGTCCACACCAAGTCAATTTGGTTTGGATAGCTCTATACTATACAATAATAGTCTAGTTGAATCAATGGCTTTGACAACTTTTATAATGCATTTAAGAATGATAAGTTCAATGCTTGTAACAACATCAAGATATAAAATCGATTTCCGAATGGTAATAGTTATTTGCTCGATGTAAGTATTATTGATATGGAAATAATTCAGAATTATACAATATATAAAGTGTAAAGAGTTTAGGAACTTACACAAAATCTAAAGTGGTGTAAGTTAGGGAACTTGCCTCAAGCGTAGTTTACTAACTTACAGCTTATCAACACTTTGAAATCCTATTGTAGCTTAGTTATGTATACCACACATTTATTAGTTACTCAACTCTATAAGTTAATAGCCTCATACATGTTAGATCATATAATTCAATGATACACAATCATTTCTATCTTAGCAATGTAAATGGAATATCACATTAACAGGCTATTACACCACGTAGCTATATAACCATCTTGTATAAAAGAAATACGAAAGTTTGTAAAACCTTATATTGTTGGTTTCATATAGTTATCATGTATTATAACTCTTTTAACATCATGTAATAAGACTGAAATCAATATAACATGCAAGTTGAAATTTACAGATTACAAATAAATCACCATCCCAGACTGCAGGAGGACGCAGCTGCGCCCTGGTTAGGCTTAGGGACGGCGCAGTTGTGATGTCCCCTGGCCTGACCATAGTTGAGCTTTGCACTGCCTGGTTTTGTCCCATTCTAAGCATACATGGATAACAACACATAGCATATACGCATGTTGAAGGATCTTGCATGCTTTTAAGGTTATCCTACGTTCATTTTTGAAATGTATAGTTCTAGTTTGAGATTTGAAATAAGTTAAGGCCAATTACGTTCATGAAATCATAAGGACTACTATGTTTACCATATATCCACACGAGGTAGTCATAAAATCAGTTAGTATACATGCTCACAAAGATTTTCATCATACACACATATTTAGTCTTGTTCATCCTTTGAAAATTTGTATAAAATCACGTTTAAACAATCTTATGTTATGTCATACTAGATGGATACACATATAGATCATGATTAGAGTATTAGTATGCAATCTTAGATATTCAGAAACTGACCATGACAATGTCTATAGTACTAGTTTGCATAAAGTCCGAATCCATCTTTATAAATCATTTTAAACTTAAACCATGTATTCTAGTGATACCAAGACTTCTTAGAATCACATCTTATGCATCCTTAGAGTATATCTATAAGTCCACAAAGTCAAAATTGAAACATTACTACTTCCATCAATTTTTTTCTTTTAAAACTCTAAGTCCTCTTTAAGAACACATACTAAAGCAAGTTAAAGTTCTCATGATATACAAAGGAACTTAAGTTCACAAATCAGGTCTGTTTCCATGCATGTCTAAGTTATATTAGCATGATAAAACTACCACATATCATCAGAAGTCAAAACTCAGGATTGGTGCACGGCGCATCTGCGCCGTATTGAACTGCAAAGATTGCGCAGTTGCGCCCTACCCTGGCTAGTTCAGACCAGTCTCTGCTTCGGCAGAGATCAAGTAATCATCAATTTACTTCATTCTAACATGCTTAAACCTATTCTCTGATGTTCCATGCATACATATAAACTTCATAAACACTTTGATAGCACATTTCTAAACCAAATTCACAAGAATTGGTGAGAATTTCTATAATTTACCAAGTTTGGAATTAAAGACTTAAAATAAGAATTTACCTTCTAGGAAGCTTAGTAAGCTTAGTTCCTTCCTTCTGCAAATCCTAGACTCCTTCTTAATTAACAAGCAACTCACACTCTTAAAACTTGGAATTCAATAGACAATTCACAGCAACGGGGAAATGAGATATGAAGCTGCCTTTTATAAAAGAATGATTGACTGGTTAATGGTTTTACACTAAGGTTGAAATCCATGGGGTAGAAGAAGAAGACAATGATTATGAAGGAGTTGCTCAACCACCCATTCTCAGTCATTTTCATAGCCATCATCACCTCCCCTAGCTAGCCACTGTTCAAGCTCGACAGTTCAAGCAAAGGAGATATAGGTTACTGTTTGGCAACTGAATTGGGACAAGCATTTTAATTCTCAGCATTTGGTTTCAAATGTAGTTAATTTAATCCCCTTTTGGTTTCCCCCATGTGATTTTAATGCACTAATGTTATTACAAAGTGAGAAGTTAGGGATTATATATATACCCATATCATATAATTCATGTACATTGGTTACACAATTTAATATTTAATGCAAATAAAATAAGGCAGTTAGGTATTATTAACCGGGTGTTCTCCATAGATATTATTAGCGCACATACTTCAATATTATAACATTATCTAATATCAAATGTCTGTTTTCTAACATTTAATCTCTTTTCAAATTTCTGAGATGCACAGTAAATTAATTTTTTATGTATTAAACTATCACACGTGGTTTTATTGTGCTACTTGGTACTTCATACCTTTCAATTTACTTTTATCATGTGATTTTAATAATTTCACACATTACAAACATGTTCCATACCATATCTACAAAAATAACCAATTTTTTAAACTATGGGCACTAGCGCAGCTGTGCCAATTTGTACTGCAGGAAGGGCGTAGCTGCGCCGATCCTTGGCAATGCCAAACTAGCTTAGCTTCATGTCGGTTCCAACGTCTACCACCATTCCAGTCCAACATAGCATTAATTAAATCCCATAGTGATAATACTACTAGTTAAAGATCATATCCATTTCATCCATGGAGTTGTACAATTACACGTAATTAATCTTTCTCTTATTAAACCGTTTCTTTCTTAATTCACTTAGTGATTTTCTTAGTCCTTTATTATGTCACACTAGGCAATTCTTATAAGCTTTACATTAAGCTCTTCACCAATCTCACCATATTACCTTACTGTCGTAGCGTTCAACATTTAACTTAACTGAATAGAATTTCTATAAACCATGCCACAACAATATTTATTAATAATATTCAGAAATTCTCGGGTATTACAGGATCTAAGAACCAGCTGACGGATCTAGATCTGGTTCCCATGAAGAACCTTTTTTAGCTGTACAGTTAGCTTGTAAATCATATGTGTGGTGCTTGGACATCCTTGGATGGCTTTTATGCCCATCAGGAGCCCGACACTTATATGTATATTATTTTATCAAAGATGCCTCGCATCTCGAGAATAAAATCAAATCAACCCGAATACGGAATAAAATGGAAGTATCAAAGGCCTCGATTACTATGTGAGCATAAGAGTTTGAAAATCTATTTTCAAAACATCATTTCTATATATATATATATATATATATATATATATATATATATATATGCTTAAAATTGAACTTTTATACAAGTTAAATCCTTTGTATATAGGTGCAAATGAGGCATAGCAGTACTTCTAAATAAAAGCACATAGGCCCAATTAACTGCAATGCACACACACATATACCCACAAATTAGAGAATTGAAAAGAAGTGGTAACCGTGTTTTCACGGAAGTCGGGGGGTGCCTAACACCTTCCCCTCGCTTAATCAAGCCCCTGAACTCTATGAATCTCAGTTTTCAAGGCCTGTTAAATAGAGTCCAATAATTGGGCCTTTGTGTAAACCTTTTCAAATTCGGTTGAGTTGGTACAACCATTTTACTATTACCAACTGGCAACTCTGAATTTTTAAATCGTCGATATTTTGTTTCGGACTGTTTTCAAACTCGCCCTTTCAAACTAAATTCAACACATAGAAAACATAAAGGGTAAGATATCATTAAAAGAGGAATTCCAAAGAAAGAAAATTTTTCTCGTCGTGAACAGGTGGCGACTCTGCTAGGGACAGTAAAGGGATTAAGCCGCATTTCAAACTTTTTGAAAACCCTTCTTATCTACTTATGTGTGAATGATGTCTTTACATTGAATGGATGTGAATGAATGCTTTATTTAATGCACTTTAGCGCCTTGCACAATCTTTACATTTTGTATTAGTGCCTTGCACAATTTCATCATTTCATACGGTGAGACACGATGTATGTGAATGTATGTTGTGTGATTCCTCCACCAGGAGGTAAACCCATCGGTGTTTGATTACTGGACTCAACGAAGAATAATCCCGCGAGGCTCAAGAAAGGCACCACTCATATCCGCTCTAATTGAAAGATCAGATTAACTTTTCATCTAGTAAATTGCGATGATCTGGGGAATTTCATGCCGAAAAGTCGTGAGAGTTGCCTAAGATAGGTCAACCTCTGATAAACCAAATGCGAAGGGGAGTCTCTTCATGCCTTTCCCTTTCAATTCCATGTAAATTCAGATTCAATGTAAATTATGATTCCATGTAAATATAAAAAGAAAGATGTAAATATACATTTCATTCCCTATCAAAACTTGTCATGTTATCTTGTCATTAAAACAACTAACATCTGTTTTGCAGGAAAACATTAAAAAAACTCCTAAAACAGACACATTGCATAGCCTGCAGACTATTAGTGTTTATCCAGACTAAACTACATAATCTTTTGCAGGGAAATAATTGGTCCCATTACTCTTTCAAAGTCCAAAAAGGCATTAAGCTCATCTTTAGACATGGTTGCAAGTGCCCAACCTGAATCTACTCATGTTTCTCGAGAAGAGTTTGAGGGACTGAGAAACTAGATAGCAAAATTTGCTATCTTTTTGAAAGAACAAAATAAATAGACTCAGGGTTAAGAAATACCCACTCAAACAGAAACCTTTGCACAAGGAGGAGGCCAGGGTACTGACAAGAAAGAAAAAGAAGTACAGATACCTAAACCTCTCATCCATGAAAAATCCAACAAAACCCCTGAAATCACCAATCTTAAAGAAGATCGGGAAACTGGTGATATTCAGAAAAAAGTTCAGTAAATGGAAGAAACCATCTGGTCAATCAAAGGGACTAGATCATATGGAAGTGTGACTTATTCAGACCTTTGTATCATTCTTGGGGTTCATTATCCAAACAAGTTCAAAACTCCTGATTTTGATAAATATGATGGATTGGGAGATCCTTACACTCATTTAAAAGTGTTCATTAGAAAACTCGGATCCTACACCAAGGATGAAAACTGAGAATGTAGTTATTTTAGAAGAGTCTAACTGGAGAGGCCAGAGCATGGTATACCAGATTGAACAATTCCAAAATCCATACCTGGGAAGAATTAGCCCATGCTTTTCTAAACTAATATAGTTTCCAATCACAAATGGCTCTAGATAGATATCAAATTACCAATGTTAAAAAGCAGAGTACTGAGTTATTCCTAGAATATGCCCAAAGATGGAGACGTCTGGCTGCTCAAGTAATCCCATTAATTACAAAAACTGAGATGGTAATGACCTTCATTAACATACAAGAAGCTCCATTTTACGAGAGGGTCCTAGTAGGCATAAGAAAACCATTCTCGGAAATGATTAAACATGGAGAAATGGCTGAGATAGGGTTAAAGTCTAGAAAGATTAAAGACCTCACTACGTTAGAAGTCGTGGCTGAGCACATTCAAGCTAGAAATTATGGGAATAACCCTCAGAGGGTTCATAAAAAGAAAGAAGAAGATGTATCCTTGGTACTGCAAGGAAACACTCAAAGAGGCGATCAAAACTTACCCCTTCAAAGGAAAAATTATTCCCCCTCTTAAGCATCTACACAACCCTCAAATCCCCCATTGTAAAAGGTTAGAGAGGTCAGACGTCAAAGAGTTTTCACACCCTTATGGGACTCATTGGAAAATATGCTCAAGCTTCTGACAACTCAGAAGAAAATTTTCCATCTCCTCCCTCCAGCCAATCCAAGTGGAAGGAATTTTGATGCAAGCAAGAAATGTGCTTATCATTCTAGAGCTCCGGGGAATGATACCCAAGATTGTTGGTCTCTCAAACACAAAATCAAGGATCTGATAGACAATTATGAGATCGTGGTAACAAAACTAGAGCATCCACATATGCAAGATAACCCTCTGCCTAAACACAAGGAAGAGAATGTCAATATGATCAGCAGAGGAAGTGGAGAAAGTTTCAATTACCTCAAATATATAGGCGACCAAAATAGCAAAGATAATTTTGATAAGTGGGATTATTTAGAATTTTGATTTATGATAGAGCAAGTAATGAAGTCTATCAAAGAACGGGTTGATCAACTGGCAGAACTAGTGATACATCATCACCAAGTAACTCGACAGTTGATCAGTCAAGGGCATACAAGTCTCCTCTCCATTATCACAAGGAATAAACAATAATTCCAAGCAAATGAAACTTTGGAAGAAAAACTTGCAAGGAAAGAAAGATCCCAGGCTCGTCTGGACTATGCAGACGAAAGGAAGTTCAATCCTTTGGGGAAACCAATGGAGGAAATCTTGTATATGTTGATCAATGAAGGGAAGATCATAGAACTGTTACCCCCAATCAATCCACGTTCCAAAAGATTTGATGCTATCGGGGTCAGTCAATACCACTCCAATACTCGAGGTCATAGTACTAAAAGCTGATGGGCACTTCATCATCTAATCCAGAATATAATTGACAGCGGTGACCTGTAAATGGCAAATAATAGTACTATATTTCCTAAAGAAGAGAAGTTATTCCCTCCTAGAACATAGAGATTAGTAGTCATATCCTCTGAAGGAGACTTGTCTGCAACACCTCTTGCAATCCAAGGAATGAAGGTCAAAGGAGTAAAGAACCCTTTGAAGGTGGCTGCACCAGAACCATTGGTGTTGCCATTCAGGCCGCAGTATCCCATTATCAGCTTGAAAAAAGTCCTATGAAACTATGGGGAGGATGACGGATCAACTTCAAATCAAACTGTTGCTATATTAAAGGAAAACCCGTTGTATCTACCTCAACGAGTAATGAAGCCAGTCATCAAATCCAAGGGGAAAGTGCCCGAGGAGAAAGTTGAAGAATTCCTCTACAAGATGGGGCATAATGAAGACAAAGTGGTGCAAAGATTGAAAGAAGCACCCCAAAAGATATCCATTCTGGACTTGGTATTTTCCTCTGAAGATCATTGCAAGGTCTTAGTGAAAGTACTAGAAGAAGCTCACCTGCCAAAGACGGTGGACACTAAAAAGTTTCATCATTTGGTAGATCACATTTTCAACAGCCATGTGATTTCTTTCACTAATAATGACATACCACTCAAAGGGACGGGTCATTGCACATAGCAGTGATGTCTTCAGGATATGTGGTTAGAGGTGTGTTGATAGATGGAGGATCTTCCTAAAACATCTGTCCCTATGCCACGCTGAAAAGAATGAAGATCAATCCCAATCGAATCTGAAGCAGCCACATAGTCATAAGAGTCTTTAATGGATCTCAACGAAATATTGTAGGAGAAATTAAATTACCAGTGGAGATCGATCCACATACCTTTTACATATCCTTTCAAGTGCTAAACATCACCACAGGGTATAATTTGCTGTTGGGGAGGCCATGGATTCATATGGCAGGATCAGTTCCATCTACCCTTCATCAACATGTCAAATACATCATCAACGGTAATCTGGTAACTATCAATGTTGAACCAAAATATCATGTTCGTACACAAAGTGATATGCCTCTAATCAGTCTCAATAAAGGAATTAAGCCTGACAGTTTTTAAGCCATTGAGGTAAGCAACACTCAATATCAACCTATCGCGGCCCCAGATTTAAAGCCTAGAGTTTCCACTGAAGTAATGTCGGCTAGTCAGTAAATGATATCCTTGGGTTTTCAGCCTGGACAAGGGTTAGGAAAAGGTTAGCAAGGAATCAGAAGTCTGGTTCAAATTCCAAGACAGATAGGGAAGGCTAGATTAGGCTATTCCTCTGGATCAGATCATCTGAATTCGCACAAACATCCACCAGTTCCTTCCTCTACCATTCTGCTACCTAATCATATAAATATAGGATTTGTAAAGCCTTGAGGAAAATTCTTATTTCCGTAGTAGGTATGCTGAATCCTAGGGCCAAGCCGGCTAGTGGAAAAGAAGTCCTAATTCTAGATCAAGAAAGCGAGGAAAGGAATCAGAGACTCAAACAAGAAGTGAAAAGTTGGTTATCAAATATATACTTTCTGGTATATACTAAAGGAATGAACAAGGATATCCTAGATAATGATTGTTTAGAAGATCAAATCCTGACCCCTCGCATAAATAAGACTAAAGAGGACTGGTCAAAGGAAAATACTAACCCTGATATGAATTAAGTCATGGTCATCATCAAAGAAGAGGAGTACATCAACTATCCCTTAATCATAGTTGTCCACAAAGAGTTGACCCTAGGCAATTGGAGTAGCACTCCTTGCATCTGCCAAAAAGGGTATAAAATCCATCTGCCCTGTAATGTAGATTTTATTAACTTCTTACTTTTATTACACAGTACTAGCAGTTACTTTTCTAATGCTTTTGCTAACGCTTTGTATGATCAAACAATCTCATATATTAAGTGAAAGCATTTTGTTTTTAGGACTCTAGAGTTGGATCTGTCTAACCTTGTTGATGAAATGTCAAATCTCCATATGACTACAACTTTGATGTAGAGTTGGACTTTGACTTGATAAAGATTGAGAAAGAAGAGATAAAGGACTATGAGATGCCTGAGGAGAAGAAAGAATGGGTCGAAGATAAACCTAAACCAAACCTTGATCAAACCACCTCTGTCAATATCGAAACCTCAGAAAACCCTAAAGAAATCCAGATAGGCATGGACCTTACCCCAAGCTAAAGAAAAGACCTAGTTGCTATACTGACCCAGTTCCTGGATGTGTTTGCATGGTCACATAAGGACGTGATCAGTTTATCTACTGATATTGTCATCCATCGACTGCCCATTAAGGAAGGATTCAAGCCAGTCAAACAGAAGCTTAGGCGACTAAAACCTGAGTGGAGTCTAAAAGTTAAAGAAGAAATTATTAAACAATTCAAAGCCGGCATCATCATGGTATCAACCTACCCTGAGTAGCTATCCAATATAGTTCTTGTGCCTAAGCCCGGAGGGAAGGTGCGAGTATGCGTGGATTACCGGGATTTTAACAAAGCTTATCTCAAGGATAATTTCCCAGTACCTTTTATCCACATACTAATAGATAACACGACTCAGTATAGCATGTATTCTTTTGTTGACTGCTTCGTTGGGTACCATTAGATCATGGTTGCTAAAGAAGACAGGGAGAAAACTGCCTTCATAACTCCTAGGGGAACCTTTTCTTACAGTCGTTTATCTTTCGGCCTTATCAATGTCGATGCCACCTATCTACAAGCCATGATAGCCCTTTTCCATGATTTGATGCACAAAGAAATAGAGGTCTATGTGGATGACATCATCGTCAAATCCCAAAAATAAGATGACCATATCAACCATCTCAAAAAGCTTTTCAACCGATTACGCAAATACAACTTGAAGCTAAATCTGGCCAAATGTGCCTTCAGTGTCAAATCAGGGAAGTTGTTGGGATTTCTAGTAAGCCATAGAGGCATTGAAATGGATCCCGCCAAAATTGAAGCAATCACCGAGATGCCCGTGCCCAGAACTAAAAAGGAAATATGAGGATTTCTAGGAAGAATCATTTTCATCAGCAGATTCATTTCTCAACCCACAGCAACGTGTGAGCCCATCTTTAAGCTGTTAAGGAAAAATTCCTCCACAAAGTGGAATGAAGAGTGTCAAAAAGCCTTCCTTTCTATCAAAAAGAAATTGGTCAAAGCTCCCATCTTGGTACCTCCAAGGGACAATATTTCCATGTTTATGTACCTGTCAGTCAATGACAATGCTATGGGTTACATGCTGGGGCAAAAAGCAAATAGAGGCAAGGAAAGAGCTATCTATTACCTCAGCAAAAGATTCAGCAACAACGACTAGAAGTATACTTTGATTGAAAAGACCTATTGTGCATTAGCATGGGCCGCCATGAGGTTACAACATTATCTTCATGGGCACACAACCTATCTCATATCCCATATGGATCCTCTGAAGTACGTATTCAACAAATCCATGTTGAATTGTTAATTGTCCAAATCGCAGTTGATCCTCCAACAATTCGACATCCTCTACGTGACTCAAATGTCTATCAAGGGTCAAGGAATTGCAGATCAATTGGATGAAGTACCATCAGGGAATTTTAAACCCTTGTAAACGTATTTCCTAGATGATGGAATAATGACAATTCACCAAATCCATCAGGAAAATAAAGTCCAATATTGGAAATTATATTTTGATGGAGCCATAAACATGGAAGGTGCTGGAGTAGGGGCAGTTCTGGTATCTATTTTGGGAGAACAGTATCCCATGGATATCAAATTGCAGTTTGTCGATACTAACAACACAGCCGAGTATGAAGGCTGTATAATGGGATTGAAACTGGCCCAATCCATGGATGTCAAATGGTTAGCTGTCTTTGGGGATTCCGAGCTGGTCATCAAGCAAACCACTGGGGCATATTGTGATGCCCCCAAATTCGGGTATCTTTCAACCCGACATATGGTGTTACACGGTGCTATAGTTCACACAAATATTCAAATGAAATGCCTCAGAAGAACGAATATGTCTTATATATATTCTAAAACAATATTCCCTTCCCAGGTTCTTTATAACCAATATATAAGTTCTTGGTCATAATATCAAATACATTACAACATTAACCTATACTATTACATAGGCAGTTCAACGGTCTGCCTTAGTCTTTCCCTTATCTTTACCGAATCCTTCGGTCCGTTCGGTCTTGGCTGCATTCATATGGTTCAAGCAAGAGTGAGCATAACAAGCTCAGCAAGTACAACAATTTCATTTAAACGACATGCTTGAAACATAGGATTGGTATATCTTCAATAACTGAACAATAGTTACTAAGTACTATCGATAATTCAAAATAGCACTTCTTTTCCTTCAAAATATTTTACAATGATAATATTTAGTAAAATATCAATTCCGATCCAAGACCATGAGCATTTCATACTTTCTTAAAAAACGACAACCTGGCACTAAGTCAGTAAGTTCGGCATATCTTACGAGCACGTCTAGGTGATCAGCCTATAGTACTCTATATTGATCAACACTACATTCTTTAAGCGTATGTACGTTTAGGTTGTGGCAACCTCACGTGCCTGTCGTTTGACGATAAAATATTTTAGCATACTCAGTCTTCATTTGAAAACCATACCAACATAGTTTGGTAAAACATTGACAGTACTTTGATAGATTATAAGAAATTTAACATATCGTAAGTCTAGCCGAAAGAATTGGCTTTGACTTCATCATACATCAATTCATGCGTAAGAATACATGAATCACAAAGCTTGTCCAGATTGAACTGAAAAAAGGGTTAGAACACTTGCCTTCAGCGTCTGTTACTGATATTACACGTGCAGTTTAAGTCTTTAAGGTCTCTACAGTAGATGATCACATAACGTAACACATTAGGTCATGAATAACATACATGGTTCCTAACGAATCTTACCCTTCTTCTCAATCTAATTAAGACTTAGATTGTTTATTATTGGTTCTGGCTTTCCATTACGATTTACATCGTTCTTACATTCATGCTTGAGTCATTATCTTCAACCTTTAGTTATCGTACTTAAGGTTTAACAATGTCTTATACAATGTTACATTTAAGTTGTAGTTCTTTAATCAATCAATTAACTTTCTTGTTATCATAATCTCCCTTCACTGTGCAAACCCTAAGGCAGGCGCTGCGGCGCCACCTTCCTTTACTTAAGCTGCGCTGCGGTGCCAAACTTCAGTGGCTTTCACCCGGTTCCGACGCTGCGGTGCCATCTTCAGTACATTGGGCCGCGCTGCGGCGCCAAAATCCAGTAGGTCACAGCTTCTCCTCGACGCTGCAGCGTAGCCTATATGCCTTGGGTTGGCACCGCGGCGCCAGCTCTGTGCACCAAAAAATTTTTACAGACTTTTCTTTTGTGAGATTCTCGGGCTCATAACTTCTTCGTTATAAGTCCGAATTGGCTCATTCAAAAGCCGTTAGTTCACAAATCACATACTCTACGTGTTCATGCAAGAATGTTATATTTTCGACATCGTTAACTAAAAATTCACCTATTAGTCCATTTTTAACGAAAATGATAAACGTTCGTGAACGTTAAACGCTCGTTTCTTCGTTCTAAATCAGAATTCGGTCATTTTTGAGCCCGCAACTCTATAACGCCAAATAAGACTTATTCCCAATGAAAACCAATGTTTCCAAGCCCAATATCAAAATTCGACTTCCATTTCGAGAATTTCATGAATTCAACGATTATCGTTCAATCGTACGAATTCCAGCATAACTTCATTACTTATGATTTGTTCATCGTTTCAAATGGATTCAATCCATCATACCATCATTTTAACATATATATTACATTCACTTATTTACATGATAAGTCATTAGTTGTTCTTCGTGGGCTTATAACTTATTAAAGTATAAAATACATACACTTTCATTTCTCATGACTTATAATGATTTATGTTTTCTAACCATCATTCTTACATCTTATTATCATACTAACTTCATTCATGTAAACATGTTACAAGTCTTACAAGCTCTTCTTTAGTTCATAGCTTATCCATAAATAAAGTGCTTACTCCCGACTTATTAAGACTTAAGTCCTTAGAGTATCCCTTCTTATGATTTCTTAGCATACATGTTCATTAATCCATACTTCTCTTATCAACCTACAATGGTAGAGATGGAAGACCAATGACAAAAGATCATTACCTTTGATGAACTAGTTTTTCTTCTTCTTTTCTAACAATGGAAGTTTTAGCTTATTCTTGCTTAATCTCTCTAACAAATAAGTTGAAATTATTGGATGAAAATGGACAAGCAACAAATGAAATCCAGCCTTGCTATTTATAAACTTCTCTAAGTTAGGACATAATGGACAAAAGCCAAACCCACCTCCTTATTACACCTCCATACTATTCATTACCTAGCAACTAAGTAAACTTGCTCCCTACTTCTTTTACTTGGTCATTACACAATTATCTTGGTCATCAAGACTAACTGCATGATCATGGGTTGCCCCATGGATCACCTTAACCCATTGGATCATAACTTGGGCTTAGGTTTAATTTGCTTAACTTAAACTTTGGGCTTGTATTAACAAATACTTGGGCTTTACCTTAATCTACCTTGGGCTCTAAATTTACTTACTCTTGGACTTGCACATTAATTTCTATTGGACTTGACAATTTACTACACAATCCCACAAGTCTACTTCATTTGGCTAAAAGCCTTCTAACGTATTATTTACGTATTATTCTCATATTCTAACTTGTATACTAATTCATAATATACGATATACCATCATTCATACATACTCGTTTACTACTTCGTATCATACTCGTATTCATTACCTTGTACGCATCATACGATCAACACATTGGCTTATAATGCTTTAATCTTCCTAACGTTCTCAAATTAAGTCTGCATGCGAAAAATTACGTTCCATACTTAAATTATTATTACATAATCCATCTCACCTCGGTATTCTATCATTACGTATTTTTCGAAAGTTCAAAAATAATTACCGAGCAGAAATCGATGAATAGTATTTTTTGAAAAATTTCTCGGAAAGCTTTTATTTTCGTCTTGGAAATTCAAACACTTTAATTCCTTCACGTAGTTAAAATACTATGACTTTCCGACGTTTCTAGGTTATAGAACGATATTCATCTTACTAACACATGATAATAACAAATAATATAATTTATTCATTATTTAAACCAATAAAAATCACTTTACAAATTGTTCAATTTTCTGGGTCGTTACACTCTCTCCCCCTTATAAGGATTCTGTCCCCAAAATATTGCTAAAGAAAAAAATTTACACAAACAAATAAGGGTAATTCTTCTTCATCTTTTCTTCAAGTTCCTGTAACGATCCGAAATTTTAAATTGTAATATTAAATATTTATTAATATATAAATATTTATTTGATGCGCTTATTGTTGAAATTGATGAGAGAAATATTTTATTGATGTAATGGTTGCTAGTAAATATTTACTAATCTAAATTCATTAGATAATATTCTAAATTAAATTAATTTATAATTTAGAGAGTTATAATATAACATGAGATGTTATATTATTGTTTTAATTTAATAATTTAAGGTGGTATATTAAATTATTAAATAAAATTATAATGAGATTATAATTTTGTGATATTTGGTCAAGTGGGAAATTTATTTAGTATGTGGTAATTAGTTATTTAATTAGGATTGGATATGGAAATCTAAGTAAACAATGTGAGACAATAAACTATATTATAAATAACTTATGAAAATAAATTAAAGGAGTTATTAAAATAAATTAAAAGTGTTTAATTTAGTTTTGCCAAACAAAGCCTAATGCCTATTAAGTCTTTAATCTAATTGTGTTTTACCAAACAAGGCATAAGGATTAATTGATTATTTTTTTAGTGGTTAGCCAAACAAGCCTTATGGCTTTTGATTTTCAAAAACTTACATAACTGATATAAGTTATATCTATATTTATATTATATCATTAATATATATTATTACTATATACGTTATACTATTCTACGTATGTTAGAAGAGAAAAGAAAGACTCAGTTGAAGAAAAGGGAGAGAAGAAGAGAGAATGCAGAGAAGAAGAAGAAGAAGAAGAAGAAGAAGAAGAAGAAGAAGAAGAAGAAGAAGAAGAAGGGGAAACCTTGAGAAAACAAAAGAAAAGCTTTCATCATCTCCATATTTTCTCCTAATTCAACCTAGAAAGGTATCAAACTAACACTTATACTAAATTAAGATGTTATGTATTTAGTCTTTGTAAAATTAGGTTTTCATGATTATGTATTTATATGTATATATGGTGTTCATATGTGATTGTATGCCATGAAAGGATTTTCACAATACAAGTGTTGTAAAAACAAGTTTTAAAATCATGTTCTTCTATGTTTTCATAGTTTTAGAGTTTTATAGTTGTTCAAAAGTTTCAATTCACAAAGATATGATGAACATGATGAAATCATGTTCATAGTGTTTGATTATGAGTTATATGGTTGTTCTAGCAATTCAATCCATGTAATTTTGATGAACAAGAGGAATTGAGTTCATAATGTTTACTATGAAATAATTTCTGAAAAATATCTTTTTAAACTATTAAATTGATGTTTGGTTATGATTTATTATTGAAATTGATCGTGTATTGTGTTAGTATGTTAAGAATATGAGTTATCACAATTGGAATTACTTGAATTGGTTTAAAAACGAATTCACAGTGAATAATTTCGCTATGAATGTTAAAAGAAGAAGAAAGAAGAGAAATAGTAAAATTAAAGGTTGTAATCTTTGATGTTTACGTTGTTTATATGGTTAGAAACGTGTTAGAAACATTAGATTATGTTTATGTAAACCTATTTACTCATTGGGTAGTTTGGTATGGTTGTTAGAAAGGAGTTTGGAGGCCTAATTTGGCTTTTCGTAGTGTTCTAGAGCTAAAATCGCATAATCGCAGCAGTGACCCCCGCCCCGGCGGGCCCCCCTAGTGCAAAAACCCCCGCCCCGGCGGGGGGTGTTCTGTCAAGCCAAAATTTTGAAAAAAAAAAAATTGACCGGACGTAGTTTACTAAAATGAGTATAACTTTTTCATACGAACTCTGATTGATGCGATTAAAGATGATTCGGAACGAGGACGAATAGACCTACAACTTTTATTCTTTAAGGTTTTCAATTTGAAATCGTTATGAAGGGTCAAAATGGTCATCTTTATGACTGTTGTGTTTTCGAATGCAATCGGAGGGCGTCAGACATGCACGTATGCTAGTGTAGTGCTCTTGACGATAAAAGATATTGTTCTAAGTTATAAAACATGAATGTTAGTAAATATAATGATGCTTAACATTAATATAATGATGTATTAGATAAGTTATAGAAGCATAGTAAGCATACACAAAAGATGCAATCGGGCGTGTGACGAATAAACGTCGAAACGCCGTGATAATTGTTAATGAACGTAAAAAGTGTTTTTAGTCAAATGAAATGGATATTATAAAGTATGAAATGGGTTTAATATAAAACCAATAATGATTCCTAGCAAAATTTGAACACTTTAATGAATTTCAAATATTACATAAGTCGAAAAGTTAACACAATCTAATTGAACATTGTGTGTTAATTAATAGGAAAGATTATGAGATGTGGAGTAGAGTTTACATTACAATTACTATGTGTTGTTATGTGACTAATAGTTGATGTGTATGATTATATAATTGTGTAGGGCACGTGAAGTGCAGATAACTGTAAGCTGTTAAACTGTTATTGGTAAACAACGATCAAGGCAAGTCTTTCGGTTCCTATTTTTTATGTGGACTTGATGAACTTTTTTAAATTGCATGATATGTTATACATGTTGAAATCATGAAATGTGAAAGTCAATATATGACTGCATTGTTTTGGCTAAGTAATGATGATTGAGTAAGGAACTCAATCTTTATATTTGTTATGTGAGTTAAAAGCATGTATGCCATGTTACTTTAATGAGTTATATATCGAGCATGTTATTATGTGCTATGTGATGCATGAAAACTGTTAGACTTTGCTGGGCTGTCGAGCTCACTCTTGCAAATAACCACTTTTGCAGGTCAAGATTTTAAGGTAAAGATATGTGCTAAGTGAGTTATAGAGATCTATATTCACGAAGATTACTTATGTTTTATGAGAAATGTATTTCATATTTTGAACGTAACATGTTGTTGAATTGTAAGTTGAGCTATCCAATGTATATGGATGTTTAGTTATGATGTAAGACTTTGTATAGTCATTTTGTTGTAACGATTCATGATATAAGATTGAATCAAAGAGATGTAATGTAAAGGTTGCGATTCAGGGCATGAAAGAAGGAAATGTATAAACGTTCTAAATATTCCGCAATTTTAGTGTTTTTTAATATCGAATAATGATGTAAAATTTGAGTTTTAATGTGTGGTTAACGACCGAAGTCGAGAATTAAGTTGTATAAATTTTGGGGTCGTTACAGTTCCCACGTTGCTTCTTCGGCATCGTGGTTCTTCCATAATACCTTCACGGAAGGTATAACTTTGTTCCGTAGAACTTGCTCTTTTCTATCGATAATTTGAATCGGCATCTCTTCGTATGTTTAGTCCTTCTCAATATGAATAGGCTCATACTCTATTATGTGCTTATAATCCAGCTTATAAGGACATAACACAGATACATAAAACACGTTGTGTATTCATTCTAGGTCTGGAGGTAACGCTACCATATAAGCTACCCCTCCTACCTTTTATAATATTTCAAAAGGTCCTATAAACATGGGACTTAATTTTCCCTTCTTTCCAAAGCGTATCTTTCCTTTCGAAGGAGATACCTTTAGAAATACATACGAGCCTACTTCAAACTCTCTATTTACTCGATGTAAATCTGTAAACTTCCTTTGTCTGTCTTGATCTGCTACGAGACGCATCCACATCAGCTTTACGATATCCGCTGTTTGTTATACCATTTCAGGTCCTAGCATTCGGCGTTCTCCTACTTCATCCCAATACAACGGTGTTTTGCATTTCCTTCCGTACAAAGCTTCATAAGGCGGCATGCCTATGCTTGCATGATAACTATTGTTATACGCAAACTCTACTAATGGTAGATGACCATCCCAACTACCCTTAAAATCCATGACGTAAGATCTTAACATATCTTCTAACGTCTGAATTGTTCTCTCGCTCTGTCCATCGGTTTGTGGATGATAAGTCATACTCAACTTCAACTGCGTTCCCAACTGCTCTTGTAGACTCTTCCAAAAGTTCAACGTGAATCGTGGGTCACAATCTGACACAATCGAAACTGGTACTCCGTGTCTGGAAATAACTTCCTTAACATAAAGTTTAGCTAATTTGTCTAAGTTATACTTAACCCATATTAGCAAAAAGTGAGCTAACTTCGTCAACCGGTCAACTATTACCCAAATCGCATCATATCCCTTCTGAGTAATCGGAAGTCCCACCACAAAGTCCATCGTGATATGCTCCCACTTCCACTCCGGAATATCCAATGACTGTAACAAGCCACTTGGTCGTTGATGTTCGGCCTTAACTTTCTGACAAGTCAAGCACCTACTCACATACTTGGCTATTTCTCTCTTCATGTTCGGCCACCAAACACTCTGTCGAAGGTCTTGATACATCTTAGTGCTACCAGGATGAATCGAGTACCTTGAACTATGAGCTTCTTGTAACACTTGCTCCTTTAATTTCATCTCATTCGGAACCCAAATTCTTCCTTCAAATCTTAATAATCCCTCATTATCAAGACTATACTTTATATCTTTTTCATTGGTTAACCGCTTCTTCATCTGGTCACACTCATCAGTTTTGAGCTACACCTCCTTGACTCTTTCTACTATGGTAGATTGAATCTCCGTCGCAAACAGACTCTGTCCCGATTCACTTGGCAATTTCACCTCTATCTCCATCCTAGCCATCTCTGTTATTAACTCAGTTTGAGCCGTTAACATAGACAGCTTTTCCCGACTCTTCCTACTTAAGGCATCGGCAACTACATTGGCTTTTCCAAGGTGATACAAGATTTCACAATTGTAATCCTTTATCAACTCCAGCCATCTCCTCTATCTCATATTCAACTCCTTCTGTGTGAAGAAATATTTTAGACTCTTATGGTCCGTGTATATCTCACATTTCTCTCCGTAAAGATAATGTCTCCATATCTTTAAGGCAAAAACTACCGCGGCCAGTTCCAGATCATGAGTAGGGTAAACTTTCTCATAATCCTTTAACTGCCTTAATGCATACGCAATGACCTTGCCATGCTGCATGAGCACGCAACCAAGTTCTCTATGCGAAGCATTGCTATAAACTATAAAATTTCCTGTGTCATCGGGTAATGACAAAATAGGCGTTTCACTTAACCTCTTCTTCAGTTCTTGAAAACTGTCCTCGCATTTCTCAGTCCATGCGTATTTCACCGTCTTCCTTATCAAGTTAGTCAACGGAGTAGCTATCTTTGAAAAATCCTAGATGAATCTCCGATAGTATCCTGCTAACCCTAGGAAACTCTGCACCTCAGTCGGCATTTTCGGTTGTTTCCAATTCATCACGGCTTCCACCTTTGCTGAATCTACTGAAATCCCTTAATGGTCAATGACATGACCTAAAAAATGTACCCTTTCTAGCCAAAATTCACACTTAGTGAATTTCTCATATAACTTCTCCTTTCCTAGTGTTTCCAACACTATTCTTAGGTGTTCAGCATGATCTTCTAGCGTCTTAGAATAGACTAGAATATCATCAATAAACACCACAATGAACTTGTCTAAATATTATTTGAACACTCTGTTCATCATATCCATAAATGCAGCTGGTGCATTAGTTAACCCAAATGACATCATCAGAAACTCGTAATGACCATAACGAGTCCTGAATGCGGTCTTTGGTACGTCCTTCTTCCTAACTTTCAACTGGTGATACCCCGTCCTTAAATCTATTTTAGAAAAATACTTTTCCCCTTTCAACTGATCAAAAAGATCATCGATCCTGGGCAATGGGTATTTATTCTTTATTGTCAACTTGTTCAACTCTTGGTAGTCGATACAAAGTCTTAACGATCCGTCCTTCTTCTTCATAAACAGTACTGGTGCTCCCCATGGCGAAACACTTGGTTGAATGTACTTTCTGTCCAACAATTCTTGTAACTGAACCATTAATTCCTTCACCTCCACAGGCGCCGTACGATACGGTGCCCTGGAAACTGGTGCCGCTCCCAGTATAGTGTCTATTACGAACTCGGTCTCCCTATCTGGTGGAAGATCTGGTAATTCACTTGGAAATACATCCATGAATTCTCTCACTATAGGTATTTGTTCCATGGTCGCTCCCACTATCTGGGTATCAATAACATGGCACAGATAACCTACACACCCCTTCCTTAACAATTTCCTAGTTTGTGTCATGGTAAGACAACACGAACGTCCCAGCAATTTATTATCGTAAAATATTACCTGAGGTTGTCTCAACGTTCTAATGTTCACACATTTCTTCTGATAATCTATAATTTCCCCATGGTTAAACAACCAATCCATTCCGAGAATTACATCGAATTCTCCTAACTTTATCGGTATCAAATCTACCGATAATTTACAACCCCGTATGTATATGCAATAACTCCTATGAATATCTTCAATAGGAATTATCTCTTCGTTTGCTACCTTAATATTCAAAGGTATAGGTAACTTTTCAGGAAATAATCCTAATCGTCCAGCAAAATCACATGCTATAAACGAACAAGTAGCACCCGAATCAAATAGCATGTAAGCATTTATGTCGTTGATCGGAATAATACCTGCAACTATGTCCCCTGATGCCATCGCATCTTGGACTGTCATATTAAAGGTATGGGCCATCGGCCTACCCGGCTGCGCTGGACCACCAATAGCTAACTTACCGCTATTAGCGCCTTTATTCCCGACCATCCCCTTCTTCGGGCAGTTCTTTGCTATGTGGTCAGTTGACCCACATACAAAGCATCCGTGGTTCTTCTTCGAACTTGGACAGTTAAGCAAAATGTGCCCCTCCTGTCCACAGTTATAGCATATAGCCTTCCCCTTGAGATAGACTCCTAAGTAAGTCTTCCCACAGATCTTGCAGGCCTCCATCCTTCTCTTCGGATCTCCTTGCTTCACTCCGGTATTCCCAGAGTTAAACCTTTTCCGTTTTTATCCCTCGCCACTCCCGCTGGCTCCTTCTATCTTCACTCCCCCATCAACTTTTCCCTTATTCTTCTTATCTTTGTGGTACTGGCTCAAAGCCTCGCCCCCACCTTCGGCGATTATTGCCTTCTCTAGTATGGTCCCAAAGGAAGTACTATAGAACACAGATATTTGATTTTAGAGCCAGGGTTTCAAACCCTGCTCGAACCGTCGAGCTTTTTTAACCTCGGTGTCCACTTGGTGTGGAGCAAACCTCGCCAGTTCATTAAACTTGGCAGCGTATTGGGGAACCGTCATATCCCCTTGTTTCAAGTCAAGAAACCTCATTTCCATCCTCCCCTGCATACTTATGGGAAAATAGTTCTCGAAGAAAATCTCTTTGAACCTTAACCACGTTATATTCTCTATACCAGCTCTAGCCTGGTTAGCTTCCCACCAAAAATTGGCTTCCCCCTTCATCATATAGGTTGCAAAGGCAATCTTCTGACCCTCATCAACATTTTCTATGACAAATGCCTTCTCAATTTCTTTCACTCATGTCTGGGCTTCTATAGGGTCCGTAGTTCTTTTGAACTCCGGCGGACCCACACTCTTGAAATCCTTAAACGTAGTAGCTCGTACTACTCCAGGATTTACAGGGATATTAGCCCCATTTCTATTAAACGCTGCCGTTAATAAATTAACAAATTCCTGTATTGGGTTTACCGGACCTCCCTCCGGTTGATTTACGTTAGCGTCTTGATTACGTTGTCTCCTTCTTGGCGGCATTTTGCTGTTACAATAAATAACACATTTCATTATTATTTGCTTCCTGTTAGTTAGTTATTATTCAAGATTAAACAATAACTTCAACACTCATTACTCAATATGTTCCGAAAAAGGCTTATATTGATTCATTCATTGTATTATAATACTACATTGGTTACATTACATAGCCTAAGCTGCTTACATTACTATCTCGCAATCGCTTTCCAAAAATTGGGATTTACAAAAGACTACCCTTTGATATACAAAAGAGGGTTTTATGTCACTACTAGATACACAATATTTACATATCTAAAACTACTCTAGCTACTACTAGATTACATCTGCCTCAAGTCATTATTAAAATCCGCAGTGGCGAGACCGGCGATAAAATCACGGCTGATCGTATGTCGAGTCTGCCCAGCCTCTACAGGATACCCAACTACCTGCTACTGGAAATCCTTATAAGAAGCCCTATGAATATAGGATATCCTCCCTATCTTCTGTTTCTTGGTCTTTAGCTCCTACCTGAGCTCAAAGACCTCTTGTTTTAGCTCGTGGACCTTGTCCTTGGCTAAAACTCTCTCATCATGCTTCTGCTCCCACATCAACTACACATATGTCTTATCCTCCAAGACAGCATAAAGTTCCTCTTTCAACTCCTTCACCTCCTTACAATATTGGATGTTTCTATCTAATACTGCCATGAACAGTGCTCCCATTGACTCCCCCGAAGTTATCTCTTCCTTAGGTGCTATGGGGTCTAAAGACACCACCTCCACCTCCTCTTCAGACATGCCATCGAACATGGCCATAAGGTCTAGGCTCTCTGAGTCTCCAGACTCAACTATCACCACCTCAGGCTTTGCTGCTATAGGATTTGGTATAATCTCTACTTGGTTCACCGACCCTTCACTGACTACATGTATATCCCTATACACATCATTTCCTCCTGACATCTACAACATAACAAATAGTTTGATTAGTACACATCAGTACAATAATAAAAACACATAACATATATAATGCATTTTTATCAGGTTAATTTTCATCTTTTATTTATTTGACTCTTCTTAAGGTTATAACTTAAGGTTCTAATCCCCCCTTAAGTTTTATAACCTAACGCTTTGATACCAACCTGTGACGCCCCCAAATTCGGGTATATTCCAACCCGACATATGGTGCTACACGGTGCTACAGTTCACACAAACATTTAATTAAAATGCCTCAAAAGAACGAATATGTCTTATATATATTCCAAAACAATATTACCTTCCCGGGTTCTTTATAACCAATACATAAGTTCTTTGTCATAATATCAAATACATTACAACATTAACCTATACTATTATGTAGGCAGTTCAACGGTCTGCCTTAGCCTTTCCCTTATCTTTATCGGATCCTTCGGTCCGTTCGGTCTTAGCTGCATTCATATGGTTCAAGCAAGAGTGAGCATAACAAGCTTAGTAAGTACAACAATTTCATTTAAACGACATGCTTGAAACATAGGAATAGTATATCTTCTATAGCTGAACAATAGTTACGAAGTACTATCGATAATTCTAAATAGCACTTCTTTTCCTTCAAAACATTTTACAATGACAATATTCAGTAAAACATCAATTCCGATCCAAGACCATGAGCATTTCATACTTTCTTTGAAAAGGACAACCCGGCACTAAGTCCGTAAGTTCGGCATATCTTACGAGCACATCTAGGTGATCAGCCTATAGTACTCTATATTGATCAACACTACATTCTTTAAGCGTATGTACGTTTAGGTTGTGGCAACCTCACGTGCCTGTCGTTTGACGACAAAACATTTTTGCATACTCAGTCTTCATTTGAAAACCATACCAACATAGTTTGGTAAAATATTGACAGTACTTTGATAGATTATAAGAAATCTAACATATCGTAAGTCTAGCCGAAAGAATTGGCTTTGACTTTATCATACATCAATTTATGCGTAAGAATACATGAATCACAAAGCTTGTCCAGATTGAACTGAAACAAGGGTTAGAACACTTGCCTTCAGCGTCTGTTACTGATATTATACGTGCAGTTTAAGTCTTTAAGGTCTCTATAGTAGATGATCACATAACGTAACACATTAGGTCATAAATAACATACATGGTTCCTAACGAATCTTACCCTTCTTCTCAATCTAATTAAGACTTAGATTGTTTATTATTGGTTCCGGCTTTCCATTACGATTTACATCGTTCTTACATTCATGCTTGAGTCATTATCTTCAACCTTTAGTTATCGTACTTAAGGTTTAACAATGTCTTATACAATGTTACATTTAAGTTGTAGCTCTTTAATCAATCAATTAACTTTCTTGTTATTATAATCTCCCTTCACTGTGCAAACCCTAAGGCTGGCGATGCGGCGCCAGCTTCCTTTACTTAAGTCGCGCTGCAGCGCCAAACTCTAGTAGGTCACAGCTTCTCCTCGGCACTGCTAGGTGTTGCAACGCCGCCTATATGCCTTGGGCTGGCGCCGCAGCGCCAGCTTAGTGCACCAGAAAACTTTTACATACTTTTCTTTTGTGAGATTACCGGGCTCATAACTTCTTCGTTATAAGTCCGAATTGGCTTGTTCAAAAGCCGTTAGTTCACATATCATATACTCTACGTGTTCATGTAATAATTTTATATTTTTGACATCGTTAACTAAAAATTAACCTATTAGTCCATTTTTAACGAAAATGATAAACGTTCGTGAACGTTCAACGCTCGTTTCTTCGTTCTAAGTCGGAATTCGGTCATTTTTAACTATGCAACTCTATAATGCCAAATAAGAATTGTTTCCAATGAAAACCAATGTTTATGAGCTCAATATCAAAATTTGACTTCCATTCTGAGAATTTGACGAATTCAACGATTATCGTCCAATCGTACGAATTTCGGCATAACTTCGTTACTTATGATTTGTTCATAGTTTCAAATGGATTCAATCCATTATACCATCATTTTAACATATATATTACATCAACTTATTTACATGATAAGTCATTACTTGTTCTTCGTGGGCTTATAACTTATTAAAGTATAAAATACATACACTTTCATTTCTCATGACTTATAATGATTTATATTTTCTAACCATCATTCTTACATCTCATTATCATACTAACTTCATTCATGTAAACATGTTACAAGTTTTACAAGCTCTTCTTTAGTTCATAGCTTATCCATAAACAAAGTGCTTACTCCCGACTTATTAAGACTTAAGTCCTTAGAGTATCCCTTCTTATGATTTCTTAGCATACATGTTCATTAATCCATACTTCTCTTATCAACCTACAATGGTAGAGATGGAAGACCAATGACAAAAGACCATTACCTTTGATGAACTAGTTTTTCTTCTTCTTTTCTAACAATGGAAGTTTTAGCTTATTATTGCTTAATCTCTCTAACAAATAAGTTGAAATTATTGGATGAAAATGGACAAGCAACAAATGAAATCCAACCTTGCTATTTATAGACTTCTCTAAGTTAGAACATAATGGACAAAAGCTAAACCCGCCTCTTTATAACACCTCCATACTATTCATTACCTAGCAACTAAGTAGACTTGCTCCCTATTTCTTTTACTTGGTCATTACACAATTATCTTGGTCATCAAGACTGACCACATGATCATGGGTTGCCCCATGGATCACCTTAACCCATTGAATCATAGCTTCGGCTTAGGTTTAATTTTGTTGACTTATGTTATACTCCATGTTTTGATGATGACCATATTATTCCTCTAATCATGCTATATAACATTTCAGGGAAAGATATGATATTACAGGAACATCAAGGAGGAAATTTCAAAGACAAGAAATAAATGAAGAAGGAAAAGCAAATTGAGTCCTAGGAATATATGTAAGATCTTAGCATCTATTACTTTCCAAAATAAGGCTCTAGGACATATGCATTACATATATAATTGTGCTCATATTCGGTGCTACATAACAATACTCAAAGCGCATGATATGCATGAACGAAATTAGATCACCATAACTTAAGGAATCAAATCTTGTAAAATAATATATGGTAGTGTGGAGTAAATAGTTGATTGAATAAAATACCATAAATTATGCATTAGTTATCAATCTGAATCACGGTAAATATGGGATAGCATGAGTCAAAATATTGTCCCATGATCTGAGGAATCTATTGGGCATTCTCACCGACCCAATAAATGGTAATGTAAATGGAAACTAGTCAGCAAGTGATTTATGGTAACAAGTATTTAACTTCCAGCACTTAAGTAATTGTATAGTAGAAAAGATGTAACAGGAACTATCTTCCATGTGATGAAAATCAACTGGCCTAAAATCACTAGTAGCGTGATATCTCAGAATCACGAGCAAACAGATTCTCGGTGATGAAACACGAACTGAGCATATAATGATTGACGTGGAAATTACAAGATTTATGCAATATAGTTGAAATCGCTCATATCACAATAGCAGGTCTTAGCAACGGTAATAATCTTGAGTTGCCTATAAAAACTAAGTTCATTAACGAGAAATGTAAGAAAAACACATACTGATAACAAAAAGCATACAAGCTACGAAATTATTTTTCTTCCTGATTATTATTGATTGCAATAAGGAGCTTCGGCTAAGGTGGTCTCATAGAAAATATTCTGGTAATATCCTTCTTGCATATCATTACATACTAGAGCCTTGCATTGGTAAGTGATATATTGCTTGATCATTAGACCTCTACTGTGTATTTTATATTTTCTTACACAAATCAATATTCTCTAAATTGTAATTCGGGTTGGGTTACTACCTCATTACAATCAAGTTTGAAGAAAGCATAGGTGCTTAAGAGTGCATAGGTGCACAAGGAACAAAGATGTTCAAATTGTCGGAACTTGGAATATAATTGGAAAAGTTTATAAAAGTGAGTCTCCAATACTAGTTGGTATTGGACGTGGATTAGGCTACTATTCTAGAGGATAGTAGTTGAACCACGTAAAAATTCTGGTGTTCATGTGATTGCATTTTTGTCATATTATTTTGCTGACTATCCAGCAGCCTGCATTCTATATCCATTCCTATTACTTAACCAATTCGGTAAATTTGTTTATCATAATCAACTTTAGAAAAAGTTAAGTTTCGGAATTATTATTTTGAAAGTGATACAGTAACTCAATATTCTGTTTTCATAGTTTAACTTACAAAGATATAGAATCCAGCTTGTTGCATTGAATATCCAAAGGAATTTTTAGTTAAACAAAAGTTGGACATAGTTTGTGCCTACACTTATTCAACCCCCCCCCTTCTAAGTGTACTTACTTAAATTTCATTTTGTATCAGAGCTTGGCTCTACTTATCTTGGTCGTAAAGGTGACTTGTAGGGAAAGATTCTGACATGGCACAACTTGGAAACGCTTATCACGAAGGTCAATCAACAAATCGACCTCCACTACTCTTTGGAACAGAGACCTATAATTTTTGGAAATTTTGGATGAGGATATATCTTAAGCGAGACCTATGGGAATGGTGGGTGGTAGAGAATGGACCAGTAATCCCAAGGAAAGATGATGGCACTCCAAAAACTCTACTCGAGATGGACTCAACCGAAACATACATGGTTTCATACGATTCAAAAGCAATGAACACTCTTCTCAGCGGCATGGTGCAATCCGAAATAGATAAAGTTTCGTTATGCAACACATCAAAGGAGATATGGGATACCCTAGTGGTAAGTCACGAAGGAACTTCCAAAGTACGAGAAGTTAAGCTAAGTATGCTCATGCATGACTACGAAATGTTCAAACTGGAAAGAGACGAAACAATCAAAATGGCTCAAGCACGATTCTTGGTACTTATAAATTCTTTGAAGTTGCTCGACAAGTCAATCCCACAAAGTGAAATCAACCGTAAGTTACTTCGGGCTATGCCCAAAAGGTTTGCATCTAAAATTACTACTCTTCAAGATTAGGTCAATATCTCTTCTATGGATACATTAACTCTCTTTGGTGAACTAGAAGAATATGAACATCAATTAAAAAGATATGATGACGACGAAGAAGCTCCTCGAAAGAAAGTGCTAGCTCTAAATGCAGGAATTAAAGAAGAACTTGAAAACAACTCGGATGATGAAATAGCTATGATCTTAAGGAGACTCAAGGGACTACTTCAGAGAAAGAATAAAAGAAGGAATACATTCAATTCAAACCAGTTCAAAGCTAAGCAAACTGAAGAAATGTGTTTTGAATGTGGACGACCAGGCCACTTCAAGAAGGACTGCTTCCAACTCAAAAACAAAGGGAAGCAAGGCAATAAAGAATTCAAAAAGAATAAAGCCTTCTTAACATGGAGTGACAATGAAGAATCTTATGTGGTGATAAATGCAAATGATGAACTGGCTCAAATATGATTCATGGGACTTGAAGGTGAATCTAGTGAGGTATCTTTTTCTGATATTAGTACTTTGAAACAAGAAAATGAAAAACTAAAAGAGAAATATATGTACTTAAAAGATCTAGTAAACACACTAATGGGCGAAGTTGAGTCACTAATAGATGAAAAAAAGGAATTAGAAAAAGTAACACATACAAATGAAGGAAAAGTATTAACTGCGAAAAATGATTACTTAGATAATTACAATAAAATACTTTTCAATAAAGTAAAACAGTTAAATAATGAAGTTGAAAAATTAACCAATGACATAAAAATGAGAGATGTATGCATTGATGCTTTTAGTGATGAATCTAGTAATAAAACACCCCCAACTAATGAACTTCAAAAGGAAATAGAATCCCTAAAATTGTCTCTAGCTAAATTTGTTCAAGGCGAATAAAATTTAAATGCCATGTTAAGGAAACAAAGACCAAGTTATGATAAACAAGGAATTGGCTATAATCCGGTGCATAGAAAGGAAGTTGAAATGCTTAAATCTAAATCATCATTCAAATTAAATTACTGTACACCTTTCACTTCATTACTTGTAAAAATTTTAACATTAAAGGTCATCTAGAGATAAATTGTTCAATGAAGAAAAATCACTATCAAAGTAAAACAATGTGGATAAAGAAAAGGGATTTGATTTCAACTAACACAAGTGGGCCCAAAAAGATATGGGTAACAAAAAGATAAATTGTATTTTTCTTAAACAGGCATGTTTCAAGGCAAAAGTGTTACCTCAAAAGTGGATCCTTGACAGTGGATGTTCACGCCACATGACAGGTGACAAATCTAAGTTCGTGGAACTAAATGTCAAAAAGAAACATGGAACTATCACGTTCGGTGATAACCAGTCATGTGAAATAATCAGGAAAGGTAAAATCGGTAATGGTAAGGTTAACATTAATAATGTTCATCTTGTTAAAGGTCTAGAATTCAATCTTATCAGTGTTAGTCAATTAATGGATAATGGACATCAAGTAAATTTTGAAAAAGATAAATGTACAATTTCACATGGTACTAACAATGCTATTTTAGTTGCCCAAAGAGAAGGAAATATATATACTCTTGATTTTGAGCAACAGGAGGAAGAATTATGTCTTGTAACTATTCAAGATGAAGCAAATCTATAGCATCGAAGGATGGGACATGTTCACATGGACCTAATCAAAAAGTTGTCATCAAAGAACCTAGTGAGAGGATTACCCAAAATGAACTTTGAGAAGAAAGGTATATGCGAACCTTGCCAACTTGGAAAATAAGTAAGAACATCATTCACAATCAAGAACATGGTATCAACTTCTTCTCCCCTACAATTACTCCATCTCGATTTATTTGGACCTGAAAGGTATGCTAGTTTAAATGGTAAATTTTACGCATTTGTGGTAGTCGATGATTTTTCTAGATATACATGGGTACTATTTCTTAGAACAAAAGATGAGGCATTTAAAGAATTTGAAAAATTGGTTAGAAATTTGGAGACAAAATATAGTCTTAATCTGATAAAAATCAGAAGTGATCATAGCACTGAATTTCAAAAAGATTTTATTATATTTTCCAATCAAAAAGGAATTACTCGTGAATTCTCAGAACCTAGAACTCCTCAACAAAATGGAGTGGTAGAAAGGAAAAATCGTACATTACAAGAAACAGCTAGAACTCTAATTCAAGAAAGTAAACTTCCAAAGAAATTTTGGGCTGAAGCTGTAAACACATCATGTTATGTACTAAATAGAGTGTTAATCCGTCCAATTATTTTGAAAACACCATATGAATTATTGAATAATCGACCTCCTAATATAAGTTATTTCAAAGTATTTGGATCTAAATGTTTTATTCTTGACACTAGTGGGAACTTGGGCAAGTTTGATGCAAGATCATATAAGGGAATATTCATTGGCTACTCACAAAATAGTAGAGCATATCTGTAAGACCCTAACTTATTATAAATGAAATTGAATTTTCTCTATCTATTATTTTAAAATAGTAAGGGTTGATTTGATTAATGTGATTAGTTATGGGTACAAATGCGCAAATATTTTTAAATAAGCAAGTGGTTATAAAATATTCATTGTTGTCGGGAAATATTCGTTTAGTCGTGGAATATTCTTACTTTCGGGGAATATTCGTACGACGGCGTAGCCTTGTGTGGGCCCCATAACGGAAAGCGATTGGATGAAGAAAACGACAAATATAAGTTGTTTATAAGTAACAGCGTAGTTGTTTCCGTTAATACTGTTGGAATACCCGGTGGTTAAAATACAGTAGCACACGGTATTGCATCAATTATTGATTCTTACATAAGAAGGCACTACTCAATAATTGTTACAGTAATTACTATTTAATATTTTATTTTATTGATTCAATAATTACTACGTTGATATTTTATAATATTGTTGTTTCAATAATTGTCACTACACAGTATTTTCTATTATCGAAGTAATAATTCATATTATTTGAATAATATTATTAGATAGCATTATTGGCAATCTCTAAAAAATTCTGTCTAAGGAGAGGTTTGGTCACCTAATTGCGCGCCAGTAAGGAGAAATCCTTATCGGAAAGCCCCCTCTTTCCTAGGAACGGTCTGGTTGTCAGTATTGTGATTCTGTAATATTATTTGTGAATAATTAATTATTAATTTATATGATAAAAAAATACTCATTTTATGTGGATATAGATGGAAAAAAAATAATTTATGTGACAATTGTTAAAAATTGATATTTTATCTTTTCTGATTAAATATATTATTATATTTTAATAATATAATAATGATGATATTTTTACAATGAATGTGTGATATATGAATAAATGAGGAAGAGTATTTTTGTTACTAAAAATATTTAAAACATGTTTTTCATGTTTGTGGACTCTATTTTTTTACTGAAATTTGATTATAGCTTGTAAAATCGTCCGTATGTGGATTTCGGTCAATTTCTGTTTGGAATTTGGAAAAACTTAAACTTACAAAGTTGTAGAGAATTAAATTTTCTATGGAATGAACATTAGATTCGAATTTTTCTGATAAAAGGGCTATTTATTGTGAATTATTGAAGTTCCGGTATATCGGATCTGAATTGAATTTTGGAGTTTTAAATGTTTTTGTTTAGAAAAACGTTTTTGTTGTTTTTGGCACATGTGTGGTTGATGTTTTGGTTAAAAGGTGGGCTAAGGAAAATTATATAAATATTTTAATATTTTTTTAAATTTTTTGCTTTTGTGTTCTAAGTATTTTCCTATAAATAGGGTGCTTAGGTTAGAATTAAAAATCACACCAGAAATAAGTTTTCTCTCTCTTTCTCTCTCTATATTATCGAGCGTATTCTTGTGAGTATTTTGATACTTTGAGTGTTGCTATACAGTGCAAGTTCCCTTCAGCATTATATCCAGTATTTCAGTCAGAAGTACTGTCTTTTCGAGGTAAGGGATGTTATTTTTTTTTATAGATGATATTATTTCTTTCAATATAATTATGTCAAAATATTGATCTGAACCTTTTATTAAATTTGAAACTTTTAGTGTCTGGGTTACTATTCACGTATACGGCACTATTTACGTATACGGCACTATTCACGAATACGACACTATTTACCGAAAAATTAAATTTTTATTTTTTCTTTTCAAGATATCTATTATGGATACTAGCTTTGATTGTATCCATATTTTGATCATTCTTGAATTTTACTCCACTATAGTTATTTATGAAGTATTTTTGAACTTGGATTGTTTAAAGTACGAATCCTTAATATTTGTTCTTTTGTTTCACTGGATTCGTTTTCTTTAAAATATTTTTCATTATCCTCAGTCCTAAATGATGATATTACTGAATATCTTTGGCCTGTAGTGCAAAGATGAATGATTTTCTGATGAATATCTTTGGCCCGTAGTACAAAGATGAACAGGTGTTTAGATGATTATGACCAACTGATGAATATCTTTGGCCTGTAGGGCAAAGATGAATATTTGATTCAAGATGTATATTGATTGATGTTACATGGATAAAATATTGATGATGGACTTTTAAATTCATAGATGATAGTAGATTTCATCCTCTACTTAACTCTTCTAATGAATTATTATTTTTGCTGCGAATATTGATTTAAAATTTGTTGTCTATTGTATTCTATTAGATTTTTTCCCTGTTGAGGACTAACGATAATTTGTTTTATATTATCTTAGTCATAATATTCTTTACTGGACTAGTTGAGCTCACCCTTTCCTTTTTGTTTCATTTTTCTTCTCAAGAGGCGAGAATGTAGCGAGTACTAGTCGGGGTATGGAATGATGGTTCTAGAAAGATGTTTTAGTAGTCCTCACTATTTTTATAAAATAAAGTATCAATAATTGTTATGAGGACTTATTTGAGTGTGGATATTGTCTAGAAGATAATAGTTATATTTTAAACTCACAGTTAAGTGTTGTCGTATTTTGCACGACAATTATATTAATAAAGTTGTAGTCATTTTTGCACCATGTATTTGGCGACTCAGAGTGGGTGATGTATACCTATTTTTGGAGCGTCACAATATCGCATTTATAATGTGTAAAAGATGTGTATCGAAGAATCTATACATATCAAATTTAATGAATCTGACCACGATATTCCAAAAGAAAGAGAGGAAGATGCATGAAATTAGAGACTGTTGCAAATCCAGCATACCATATAAAGCAAAACAGCAAGACTATGGAACCTGTAACAACCCGATATTTTCTATATAATTTAAATCAGAAATTTTGTGTATAAATTTTTTTTTTATTTTAAGGATGAGGATTTGTACAAGATAAAGCGTATGTATTTATGTGATAAATAATAATATATTTATTACGTGAATAATTTAAAATAATTTTATTGCAGAACTATTGGTTATTATAATGTATATTCTTATAATAATTAATTTTATAGTAGAAATATTTTTATTAATTATTTTCTATGAAAATATAACTGTATATTATTTAAATAATATATGAAAAGACTTTAGAATAATTATAATAATTATTTTATTATATGAATTTTGTACAGATTATTAAGTTAATTATTTTACCATAATTAATAAGGTTAAATATGAAAGATAAATCAGATATGGAATCCAAACCCTAATTTTGGATTTTGATCAAGGCATGAGAATAATAATATAAAATTATTTATATTTTAATTTTTCAGTACTATAATATGTACTGTATGTACGTATTGATAATGGTTGGTCAATTATGTGTATAATGTCAAAAAAAACCTAGCATTAATTTGTTTAATCCTATTTTTAAACTCAATTAGGTGTACGAGACTGTTATATAACTGTGTTATATGATTTATATTGTATATTATATAATGTTAAGATTAATTAGGTAAACCCTAATTAATAGTTAGAAATCCTAATTAGCTAATCAAGAAAACCCTAGCAATATTTTTGTAAACCCTAGTTAGTAAGTCAATTAAGACTTTAAAATCTGTTAAGCCATCGTGTTATGTTGTATATAATATGTATTGTAGATTTTAATGCTAATTATGGAAAACCCTAATTAGTAATTAAAAACCTTAATTTTGAAAACCCTAAATAATAGTTATAAGCCCTAATTTTTAAAATTAGTAACCCTAATTACTAATTATAAACCCTAATTGCATTATTAGCCAGGTTAATTATAAATAGTGATATTAAACCCTAATGTTCCTGTATAAAGTAATTAGAAAACTAACCTAATTAAGAAAACCCTAATTTGTAATTCTTAGAAATTAGTTTTTATTTTAGAAATTAAAATTTTATTTTTTTTCAAACCCTAATTGCTAAATCTTACAAATTTTATGTACTAAACCTTAGGGTTAAACCCTAAGGGTCAAACCCTAAGGGTTTGTCAAGATTACTTTGTTGCCATTAAAATTACAAGACAAATGACTACTATGCCCTTCTTGTATTATTTTGGCTAACTTGTCCAACTTGCCAATACTTTAGTTGGCAAACTACCCTACACCTAGCCATATGCTACACACTCTATAATTCAGCCAATTTCTAGCCAAGTCCATTGCATTCATGTATAATATATAAGATTAAAGAGAAAGAAATGTTCATAATTTAACCCATTTGAACACAACACTCCTCCAAGACTCTCTCTCTCTCTCTCTTAAACCAACGAAATCTTAAAGTATTTCAGTCCTAAATCAAAGCCCCACTATCAACCATAACAAATCAGAAGCTTAGATCCAAGGATTTGTTCTTAAAGGTATAAAACCCTATTCTAAAATCTGACCATTGATCCATTGTCAAAAGTTATGTTTTAGTGCTAAAACATATGGTTTATAGTTTATTATGATGATCTGGGTTGGTATTATATAGATCCATATCATCTAAGTGTTCAAAATCAAGTTTTAAGAAAATCTGGGAAAAAAAAAATTTGTAGTCTGACAACGAATGTCAGACTTAGTAGATCTTTCTCTATTTATGTTTTTGTTTGTTTTAAACTTTAATCTTGTAGTATGCTATGAGGACTTTATTCTAGAATTTGAAGCAAGTCTAGATCATGCACAGATTGCATGTTATTCATGGTCAAAGGTCGTTGACCGACCATGACTGGACAAAATCTGGGTAACCCAAATCTTGCCCAGAACGGTCTAACAACGACTTTGTGGTCTCTGATCTTACTGTTTGTTGTTGATTTGTTATTTTTGATGCATCTAAGTCGTAGTATGTTGGTTAGACTACATTATTGTACCTTTATATCACTTAAAAATCAAACTGGATGATTACAGTGGACGGTCAAACTAGGCCAGACGAGCATGGAAACTGTTTTCTGGGTAACCCAGAAAACGCTTGACCATGTCTGACATGGTTTAACCGGCATAGATCTGATTGATCTGTTGTTGTTATTGTGATATAATGTGATAGCTCTACTCTCGTACATGTTGGCTACACACTGCAACTTTTAAATCACAAAAACATTACAAGATTAGCAAGTTGTGGAAGCCCAAAACTAGCCAGTCGAACTGTTTTTCATTTCTGGGTAACCCAGAAAATGAAGAACAGCTCTGACAGCTTGTTCTAGGCCCCAGATCTCGCTTGTGTTGTGCTTGTTGGTCATGATTGTTGTTTTATTATGTAGTATTACATTAGTTCTACTAATAGTGATCAATAGATAGCCCAAAAATATTGTGATCTGATTAGTGTTCTTAGTCAAACTAGCTAACCCAAAGCTGGCTATGAATGTTCTTGAAGGCTCAAGAACACAATAGACTACACTTTCTGTCGCTAAAGGCCTATAGCGACAGTTTTATTGATTTTAATTAATTAAATTTTCAAAAATTATTTAAAAATAGAAATAAATTATTAAAAATTCCAAAAATAATTTTAAAAATTATTTTAAGTTATAAAAATTAACTTTTAATAATTTAGCATATTTTTCATAAATATTAGTATTTATTTAAATATTATTGATTTTAATTTATTTAATAAATACATTAAATAAATTAATTAAAAATGATTTTATTATATTAAAAATCATTTTAAATAATAATAAGGTATTTAAAAATATTTTAAGTTATAAAATATAACTTTTAATTTTTAAAGGTAAATTTCGTTAATTATTTAATATTAATGATATTAGACTTATTTATTAATTATATTAAATAAATAATTTAAAAATAATTTTATTAATTTAAAAATCATTTAAAAGGGATATAAATGAATTAAAAATATTTTAAGTTATAATTAATGACTTTTAATATTTGGATAAATAATACATTAATATTTTAATATTAATGGTAATTATTTAAAAATAATTTTAATTATTTTAAAAATCATTTAAAGGTAATATAAATGCTTTAAAAATATTTTGAGTTATTTTAAATAACTTAATATTTTGGCAATGGTTTCGTTAATACTTTAATACTAATATTAATGGAATTATTTAATACTTAAATCATTTAATAATAATTTCGGTGTTTCAAAAAGTATGATAAATTATAATAATTATTTAAAAATTATTATAAGGTCATGAAAAATAATATAACTGATATATAAGTCATCTAAATGGATCTTGAGCTACTGTATAGAGTCTTAGACTCGATAAATACCCGATAAAATTATCGGTACACCGCCATGTTTCAGAAATTGATCTGGACTTAGATAGGTTGACTTGATAAATGTTTATTTGTGATTTAATGGTTGGTAAATATATGTGACAATGTGATTAGGTTATGTGCTGACTGCAAATAGCAGTACTATGTGTTATAGTATGTTATTCTAATCGAACAAACGATCTATTTAATGATAGGGATTGACATAAAAGATAAATCTAAGTTGCATAACTGTAAGCAGCAGACAAGGCAAGTATCTAACCCTTTGCGTTTAATTTATGCAATGGACATGCATAAGATAATATCTGAACTATTCTTTTTCATTGTTCAAATATTCCAACCTCTGTATGTACTTATGCAATGATTCTGTATAAGTAAACTATTAAATTATAATTATTGTACAAGTTCCTTTATTATGTTATCGTAGATCAAGAAATATATTTTGTTCGTTAATTTCTAAACTTGGTTATACAAGTGTCCTCACTTGGATAATTATTATATTTTATTACATGTTAATACATACTTATCGGTGTCCAGTATGTATACGCTGAATTGAAAGCCGTCTAAGCTATTTGATCCGGCTAGACACACACTTAAGATTGTTGTTGAACAAGATAAAACTTTATTTTTTATCCAACCAAATTATTTTAGTTCGGATTCTAGACTAGTATGAACATCCCAAATATGGGAAACTTTTATGCGCCTAAGGCGGATATGCTGGACGAAAATATCGTCCTTGAATGTAGTATTAATCAATACAGGGAATAACAGGCTGATCACCCCCGTGCCCGTAAGTTATGACGGTTTACAGATGAAGTTCTGTTTAACCTTTTCAAAAATAAAAAATAATATTCATAGTATGTCAACTAAATCCCATTTATAGTCATTACGTAGTTTCAAAAATTTGAGACAGAAATGATATGTTGTTTATTATTGTTTCAGCTTACTTCACAACTCTTGATTCGTTGTAGAAGTATCGTTCAAAGAAAACATTTAATTCGTTCATCTAACTGTTATTGTTGCTATTACTTGCTGGGCACTCAAATGCTAATCCTTGCTTAATTTAATTATTTTCAGCTAAGTGTGAACAACCTGAAGGCTCTGCCAAGAACAAAGGGAAAGGGAATGTCGCTGAATGAATGATAATGTTATCTTTTGTAATAACTAGACTTTATTAGGATAATGATGATATATATTAATTATCATGTAATGTAACGAATGTTTAAAGGTTTCGTACTTGGGATTGAAAACTCTGATAATATGTAAATTATATTTGATAATCTATATTATTGTTATTATTATTAGTGATATTCTGCTCATAGAAATGGTAACGTGAAGCACCGAGCTCGGGTTTCAAGTACCTGGATTTGGGGGCGTCACAGAACCGATCCAGCAAGCTGGATTAGAAGAACAGTAGGACCAAGACTCTATCCAGCAAGCTGAATACGAAAATCAGGAATATACCCAGCAAGCTGAAATGAACGAACAACAAGATAATAATTCAGAAACTACTGAAGAAGTGATCCATGACATTCAACTTCCAAAATCAGCAAGATACATCAAAAATCATCCTCCCGATAACATCATTGGAAACATAAATGAAGGGGTTACTACAAGAAGAAAAGCACAAAATATGTGTGCTTTCTCAGCATTCCTATCCTAGATTGAACCAAAGAACACCAAAGAAGCCATACTTGATAAAAATTGGCTACAAGCAATGCAAGAAGAGCTACAACAATTTGAAAGATGTCAAGTGTGAGAATTGATGCCTCCTCCAAAAGATGTATCCATTATTAGAACTAAATGGGTATTCAAAAACAAACTTGATGAGTTCGGAACAATTACCAGAAATAAAGCTAGATTAGTAGCTCAAGGGTACAATCAGCAAGAAGGAATAGACTATGAAGAAACATTTGCCCCGGTAGCTCGCTTGGAATCCATTCGAATATTATTGGCATTTGCATGTTTCAGAAAATTCAAACTACACCAAATGGACGTCAACAGCGCCTTCCTCAACGGCTACATAAACGAAGAAGTGTACATAAAACAACCTCCTGGATTCGAGCATGACAAGTTACCACATTACGTATACAAACTAAAGAAGGCACTTTATGGGCTCAAACAAGCTCCAAGAGCTTGGTATGAGAGATTAAGTAAGTACCTCCTATCAAATGGCTTCATAAGAAGTAAAATCGACTCTACACTATTTATTAAATGCCAAAATAAAAATATCATTATTATGCAAATATATGTAGACGATATAGTATTTGGTGCTACTAATAATTCTCTTTGTGAGTGGTTCTCCAAATGCATGCACAAGGAGTTTGACATGAGCTTAATGGGAGAACTCAATTACTTTTTGGGCCTTCAAATCAAACAAAATCAGGAAGGCATCTTCATTCATCAAACCAAGTATACAAAAGAACTACTCAAGAGATTCGGTTTTGACAACGCAAATTCAAAGACCACACAAATAAGTACATCCATAAAACTCACAGCAGATGAAAAAGGTATGGATGTAGAAGTAACAAAATATAGAGGTATGATCGGATCATTACTTTATCTGACTGCGTCTAGACCTGATATAATGTACAGTGTTTGTATATGTGCTCGTTTTCAAGCCAACCCCAAAGAATCACACTTACAAGCTGTTAAACGAATATTTAAATATTTGAGTGGTACTACAAATTTAGGGTTATTTTACCCAAAATGTGACAATTTTGATCTAATGGGTTACTCAGATGCTGACTATACAGGCTGTCAAATAGATAAAAAAAGCACAAGTGGTGTGTGTACATTTTTGGGACAAAGTCTTGTCTCATGGCATAGTAAGAAGCAAACTTCAGTTGCCCTATCTACTACTGAGGGTGAATATTTAGCAGCAGGAAGTTGCTGCTCCCAAATTTTGTGGATGCGTCAAACACTGTGTGATTTCGATATTATGTGTGAAAATGTGCCTATATACTGTGATAATACAAGCACAATTAACATCTCTAACAATCCAATTTTACACTCTCGCACGAAACACATAGAAGTTCGACATCATTTTCTTAGAGACAATGTGTCCAAAGGACTAATTACTTTAATTTTTATCCCCACTGAGCACCAATTAGCAGATATATTTACAAAACCTATGGGGGAAGAACAGTTCTGTACTCTAAGAAGAGAACTCGGGATGAGACTGATATAGATATGGTCTGCATGCTTTAAGGATATTAGATAGACAAATTTCACAGCATATCTTCACTCCATAATTACGCAAATTAAAATCTGCTCAGATTGTCCTTCCCAAACACGGCTTCACAACTTTCCATATCTCAATAACGTGTTCCCAAAATAAATACGGAGGCTACTTTACTCCTTTGCTCCATCTCTGCACTTCTCAATCGTCTCAACCCTACTCTGCAACAATGAGAACCAGGCGTACCAAACAACTCCGTGATGAATCTGAGGATGAGGTCTCATCCCCTTCTCCACCCTCTCACCCTCCTACCACTCGAAAACTGAAACGAAAGTTATCCTCTATTACTATCATCTTCGATGAATCATCCCCCGCCGAATCTGATGCAAGCTTACCTTCTCCTCCACCGATTGGGACATCGACTAGTACCAAACGGCGAAAGATCAAAGACTCTTCACCTGGCTCACCTCCTATGACGATAATTCCTTTATCCATTTCTTTGCATGATATTCCTGAAGATTTCTTTAGAGGTCATAATTTTGAACTTAGGTTTAAGTCCTCTATCTGTTAAAAATCCTTCGTTTATGAAAAATAAGTTGACATGTTTTACTACCTAAACTCGCCTCTTCAACACCTCCTTGAGTCATGTGGTTTAGCTTCCTTAAGTGCACCTCTGATAAGTAGGTTTTATACCTACTTATCTGGTATCTATTACTTGAATTAGTTTCTTAATCTCATGTTTCTTAGTTACTTTTCATGTATTTTGTGTTCATTTTGTAGATTATATGCTTGGGTATGAAAACGCAAGAAAAAGGCGACTATTGGAATGAAGAAGCAAGGGAAAGCAATTCAGAAATCTTTTGGACCAAAATACGTAAGCAAATACAAGAAGGGACGATTGATGGGCTTTTAACACCAAGTTGGATGCATGTTCTTGGCTTGGATCTTAGATTATACTATAGAGCTTCTTCTTATCTTTCCGAAACATCTTGAATCATTCCAATCGGAGTTCGGATACAAGAGTTATGGCCTTTTTATCAACGAAGATCAAAGCTAAGAGTTCTCATACTTGCAATTTACACAACATCTACTTCAAGCTCAATTTCGACCTTCATCCAATCCGAATATGTCAAATCTCAAAGAATAAAAGTTGTAGAGCTCGTCGATATCTTCGATTTGATAGGTAGCAGGCCCCGAAACTTCTCCCGGATCAAAAGTTATGGTCATTTTAGCAAAGGACATCAGAGCAGAAAAGTGACCCCCGCCGGGGTGGGCTTTTCCTTAGTAAAACCCCCGCCGGGGGGGCATAGCAGCTGCTAGACAGTAAGGACCCCCACCGAGGCGGGCCCTTTACAAGTATAAACCCCCGCCAGGGCGGGGGTACGCGCAGAAAAGACGTTTTTTGGCCAAATTTATGTTCGGGAAGGATTGTTTCGATCCGATTGACTCAAGGACTTCCAAGAGGACTTAAAGACATATAAAGAGACTTATAAAATGAGGAGATTCACAAGGATTAGAGAGGGGGATTATCACAGTAATTGTTTGGCCATCAATTATTGTGATAATCTATATAAAATTGGAAGATAGAGTATAGATTGAGATCTGGATATGATAACATCTGTTCATATAATCTGAATAGGGTTAATATGATTAGCATGTAGGATAGGAATATACCTATGTGTCTTTTGTATCCATTGAAAGAATTTGTATGTTAAACCCTAATTAACTTGATTCACATAGGAATATAGTGAGTTGATTAACTAGGGTGTTCCTTGTAATTTTGTGTCTTAAGGATCGGAGTTAGGAGGATTTGTTCACGTGTCTTTGGAAGAAACGCGTGAATTTTATAAAGTATTCGTGGATAATGAATCATATTAATTAATTGATTTAACTGGGAAGTAAATTGGTTTAAATGAAATACTAAGGGATGTTGTAATCTTAACCTGTTAAATCTGCAGTTGTTCTTGTGAAATTCTGATTTTAATTATTAGTTTTGTTAAGTTTAATTTTCAAATCACAAACAATCTTTTGTAGTTTAAAATAGGATTAATTGCATTGAAATTAGTAATCGATAAATATTAGTCTATTTTCTCGTGGGAACGATATCCTTGCTTGCTGAATATTACAATTGAACGCGTACACTTACGTGTTAAAGTGCTATTAAAAAATTAGGCAACACCATGATGGACCTTTTTCAGCTGTACAGTTAGCTTGTAAATCATATGTGTGGTGCTTGGACATCCTTGGATGACTTTCATGCCCATAAGTAGCCCGACATTTATATGTATATTATTTTGTCGAAGATACTTCGCATCTCGAGAATAAAATCAAATCAAGCCGAATACATAATAAAATGGAAGTATCAAATGTCTCAATTACTATTTGACCATAAGGGTTTAAAAACCTATTTTCAAAACATCGTTTCTATATATTGCTTAATATTGAACTTTTATACAAGTCAAACTATTTGTATATAGGTGCAAACGAGACATAACACAACTTCCAAATAAAAGCACATAGGCCCAATTAACTGCAATGCACACACACATACACACACATTAGGGAATTGAAAAGATGCGGTAATTGTGTTTTCACGGAAGTCGGGGGTGCCTAACACCTTCCCCTCGCTTAATCAAACCCCCGAACTCTATGAATCTCGGTTTCCAAGGCCTGTTAAACATAGTCTAATAATTAGGCCTGTGTAAACCTTTTCAAATTCGGTTGAGTTGGTACAACCATTTCACTATTAACAACTAGCGGCTCTGAATTTTCAAATCGTCGACATTTTGTGTCGGACTCTTTTCAAACTCGCTCTTTCAAACGAAATTCAACACATTGAAAACATAAAGGGTAAGAAATCATTAAAAGAGGAATTCCAAAGAAACGAAATTTTTCCCGACGTCGACAATAACTAATGGGGATCTCGTGTTAATAATGACACAAAGATTGTATTAATTCGCATTGGTGGTTCTATTTGAACATGATGTAGATATTAAATTAATACTTTGACAATTTAATTATTGTAAGCGTTATGTTTTGTATATAAATAGTATTTCGGCGAAGTGAGAGAATGTTAGAATATTTTATTTTCTTATATAGCCTCTACTATTTATGTGGTTATTAGGCTTACATATTGTATTAATTTAATTATTTTATTTATGAGTTTGGTAATTAATTATGTGACCTATAAATAATATTACTGATAGTATCGAGCATAATGGGACCTAGGGTTTTATAATCTTGATGGACGATTTTGACCATTAACAATTTTATAAATAAAACAGTTAGAATTTGGTCTTAATTGTCGTTTCAAGAATTTTATACACACTTATACATCCATCATAAAATTGAAAGACGATTGAAGACTTTCACCCTTAAGCGCAACGAAAGCCTGATACATACAAGATTTTTTTTCTCAATTAATATAAATACCTAATTAATTAATTAATATAATAGCTCGTTCTGATATAATTATTTAACAATAGTAAGACGCAACATTTAGCATTCTTGCCGTAGATTGAACCCGTTGAAAATGAATCAAAGAAAACAATAACAAAATAGTTCGAATTATGGAACTTAAAAAAGCATTGCAAACTCGGACATGTCTGAAATACATAATCTTTAGATTCATAAACATTTTCTAGAAATAAATATCCAGAAAAAAATGTACAGATCAAACTGTTTCTTTCCTCGTAATGGTTAATCCCCCATGAACCATCCTTCTGGTACTTCGAAAATCACATGAACTTTCAGAAAGGGATGACCCATTGGTACTTCGAAAATCACATAAACTTTCAGAAAGGGAGTAGCCTGAAATCGAAGGCATTTCGTCCATGATTATGCAATTACGAAGCTGAAATTGTTACAGGCAGCAACAAACATACCATTCATGTCTTGTGATTATCAATAATAAATTCCAACGATCCTTGCCACTAATAACGCCTGAAATGTTCAGAACATTTTCATTACCTATAACCAAAATATATTTAATTGAAACCAATACTATTTTTCTCTCTAGAAGAAATCAAACTCCAAATAATTATCGGAACTTTTTTGATCAGGAGCAACCACATGTAGGGCAGTTTTTTCACTTGTTGAAGGTGGGGCAGGTACGCGCTCAAACTTAACTGGCTTAGGGATCTCAGGCGGGGTAGCACACCGTATCAAGGCCCAATTCACACCTTCAAAGAAGGGATGTTGCTTGATCTCAGTGGCCCCTCTTTTATAAGCCAATCTGTTCTGCGGTTCTTTTACGAGCAAACCCCTAATCAGATCTCTAGCAGAAAAACTGACAACAGGTGCTTCAGGAAAAAGAAGAGGCTGCCCTACAACATTGAACAATGTGGCTCGGTTTCCAGACCCTTTAAACGGAGTTTTACCAAATAACAATTCATATAGGAAGATCCCGAATGTCCACCAATCTACTGCACTTCCATGACCTTCACCCTTGATAATCTCAGGCGCCAAATACTCGTGGGTCCCAACAAATGACATGGATCGAGCACTGGTTGGTTCAGCAATGAGCTCGGGTAATGGACTCACTTGGTTTGCAATGTCATTTTTGGTTTTGCGATCTTTCTTAGACTTGCTAGAAAAGAAGCGGGGCGAGAAGCATGAGGTTGGAACTACACAGGATGGCTGAATACAGGAAGGCTCGATACAGGTTGGCTGGACACAGTAAACAGTGTTTCTCCCCAGGGGTTCCGACTCCAGGGATGAGCTCTTCACAAGAGTCGGACTAACAGAACAACGAAGAGACAGGTCAAAGTCTGAGAGCATTATGTGTCCATCTTCCCGCACAAGGACATTTTCTGGCTTAAGGTCACGATAGACAATCCCAAGCATGTGAAGATATTCCAGAGCTAGGAGGACCTCTGCTACATAAAATCTGCAGAATAACAATTTTTGTGCCAAATCAACAATTTTAATTTTTCTAGCATATGCTGAAATCTAGAAAGTTAATCAAAAGCAACCATTGTAACACACTTCAACATTTCAAGTTCCGAAATAAGGAATTTCAAGCTTTAGTTTCTACTATCCTGAGACAAGGTTCATTACCAAACTTTATTGATGCAATTTTAGGAATTCCTATATGTTGGAGTCATATATCAACTTCATAAAAAACTCCTAAATGAAGTAAGATCCATAATACATAATTTTGCAACCCAAAAAAGTTGTTTGATTTTTTATATTTATATATAGCCAATTGTCTTTTCCCTGTCCTTTTTTCCCCCTCCCCCTCCCCCTCCCCCTCCCCCTCCCTCCCCCCATTTTTTTTATTTTAGCTTTTTACATATATTTATGTATGTGCTGATGATTTCTCTGTGGAATTTTGTTTTTTTTAAATATTTATTTTCATCTTTTTCAATTCTTTTATTTTATAGTTTTCTCATTTTTATCTGTTTTATCCTTTTACTTTTTTCCTTGACTTTCTACTTTTACGCTTACATATGGATTCATATGCAGCCTATCCCAGCTAGTTTAGATAAAAAAATGTTGAGTTGAGACGTATCTTAATGATTCTGAATATTTTTATAAGACGCCAATATTTTTATACGAAGCTGTAGCCTTAAGTAACACAATAGAGTGCGGGTTGTAACAATTAGCTCTAGCATATTAATTAGGAAATTAACAGGAACAACCACTGATTGAACTAAGGAGCCACGTTGATATCAGAAGGTCAATATGCAGCAATGAATTTAAACAATCACATAAGTTCTCGATATAATAAATTCAAGTTGATTAATGCCAAAAAAAGGGGTTATGAAAATACATACAAGTGCGGATGACATGTAAAAAACACTGATATTAACTTCTCAATATTCACACAGAATGCCAAGCTAATGATCTTCTAGGATGATCTAAAATTTCACTCAAATGTCAAAGTTGGATAACAAATAAAAGGATTCATTGATCCAAAACATCAAAAATAAGAAAATTACGAGAATTTACATTACTGAAGCGATTTAGAAACTTTGTGGGTGTTAAATTGTGAAAGCCTGCTAAAAAAGGTTAACTTTTCTGCACGGAAAATTACTAATGGCTACTGATAGTAGGGTTATCACTAACATCACAATGTAAAACCTCAATTAGACTTTCATAAGACACGGTGATCAATATGATACTCCACTTGACTGAAAGTTGGGGAATGAAAAACATGTAACAAGAGTTCTAGTAATATGATGAAAATAATCAAAATAAACAAGGCACCAAGCACATAAATGTGAATATTGTAAGTTGATCAAATTCCCAAGGCTTTGACAATAAGTTCTCCAGATGCAAGTTTCAAGCATTTGGAGGAGCAAAACAGGGCAAACATCACCAAAGTGAAAGTAAGGGGAAGTGAAAGTATTCAGTTGCGACATGCAATAGTTTTAGCCAATATTAACTAGATCATGGTTCGATACCGTATGTGGAACAAACACAAGAACATAAAACATCACATTCTATGGTACGGTCATTTTGGTAAGACAGCGTTTATCTGAAACATAGTACATTATGATAACGTTCTTAAAAGATATAGTTAAATCTTGATAAGTTAGTGTTGCAACATGCATATTTTCAATAGGCTACGCCATGTCAGCCTTTATTGGACACCCACAAGCCGCTCAGTTGGTGACACTAGTTGATATTTTTTTAGAGTTTTCTTATAAGTATTATATTTTTTGAAGTGTTCTAAATTTATTTATGTGATAACTAAGCTTTTAGTTATCCTAAATATTTTGGAGGGATGTTATAGATAGGCAATTATAGTCTTCCATTAGATTTGATCCTAGCCATTGCTTGTAAGGCTTAGTGACTATATAAAGATGCCCCTCATTTTTACAAAATCATAAAACATAGTTGTAACCATTCTTGTAAAATAAAAGTTTTATTTTCTCGTTGCTAATTTTGAATCGCCAAATTTGATATTTTGGGTCGTTCGTACAAAAACTCATTTTGCTAACATGTACAAAAAATCACATAAGTCATTGGTCTAATTCTCATTTTTTTTGTACTACCCCATTCCAAAAATTAGAAAACAATTTAAACCTTTTTGGAGTTGATTCGAGATATTTTCTAATTCACAATTGATATGGATTTTTATTTATTTTAAAATAAAATTGCAAACTATCCATAACGTACTACTAAAAAGAGTAGATATAATGATATTAAAAAGGATAGGGGATGATAAACAATACATTGACATTCCTTTAGATGTCTATTTTATTCTTCTTTCTTTTAGAGAAATATATATCGTTTCTCATATATCTCAAAACGAAATGAGAATTTCATTATTTTTTAAGGTTCTGAAATTCAACAAGGATATTAATACTTGTGTAGAAAAAGCTTTAGTGTCTTCTTCATGAAACTTAGTAATAAGTAAAACCTCTAACTGGAGCTCACAACAACTTTTTAAATAAAGAAGGGAACCATGTGCATTTATAGGATCCATTTCAGAAAACCTAAAAGTATTCTTTTCAATCAAGAGAATAAATTATCTGGATCTATAGTTTAAATAAACTATACAAAAGCAGTAAGAATTTTTCCATAAATCTTTTGATGCTTTAACAAGAGTTAGTGATGGACGTACGTAAACTCTTTGGACAAGTTAAAAAGAATGCTAGTACATAATATTTCAGCATGCAAGAAAGGAACACAATTATAAACAGCTAGGTAGAAAGTCTAAAAATTTCCATGTGTAGGTGACACAAATTGGACTGCTCCAGTGCCCATTCACTCAGAAGGATCAAAACATATGATATTGTCTGCTGAGACAGAAGTTCTACAACTCTGTCATCAACTGATATTCATAAAGTAAAAATAAAGACAACAGTTGATGAAGCAGAATATATAGATCAACTGTTACAAAGAAAATCATACTAAGCCTTAAAACTCATTTCGGATCAAGATGATATTAAAAGGCTTACTTTACTGCTTGCTCTGAAAAATTCTTCCCTTGCTGTCTCTGCCTAAGTGTATGCAGGTCTCCTCCAGGGCAGAACTCCATCACCAAACAAGAAAACTTGTCCGTCTCAAAATGTGTGTATAGAGTTGGAAGGAAAGGATGGTCCAGAGATTGTAATATCTCTCTTTCAGTCTGAGCCCGGAGAAGCTTTTTCCGACTTGCTAGAGATGCTTTATCCATGACTTTCATTGCAAAATAAGACTTGGTTCCACTTAACTCCGCAAGGTAGACACTTCCAATATCTCCACATCCCAGCCTCTTGAGCAATCTAAAGTGGCTCAAACCCAAAGCCCCATCTCTAGCTCGGACAACTTGGATGGCCTCCCATCTAGAATCATTTGTTTTATGGGGCTTGCTGATACTGCTACTAAAACTGCTACATGAGCTCTCATCACTCACATCAGTGCCCGTGCTTCCTCTACACATACTGCTCTTTCCACTCTCAACAAAGTCAAGACGATCACTAATCTTTGCACTCCCGCTGGTTTTAGCAAGACTGCTGGTCCCACTGACTTTAGCAGAAACTGAACTATTCTTTACACTTCCAAGCTCAGATATTTTCTTTTCATGATCGACCGATACTTCTAATGAGCTTCGAGTCTCATTTCTCACGGGACTATCCAGTAGTGACAATTTTTCAGCACTGGGAAAGGAAATACTGGAATTAGCCTTATTAGTGAATGAATTTGAAGACCCATTTTGCTTAGAAATTGGTACTGTATTATTGGGCCCCTCTGCAATTTTTTCAGATACTGGCATTTGTTCTGGAGGAACAGGTCTCAGTTTGCTTGCCTTTGATATCTGCAAGCCCAAAGACATGCAATCATCCGCCTCTACTGTTTGATGAGCACCGGCATCTTTTTGTTTCTGTTCAGGGGAAGGTCTAGCACCAGTTTTTGAAGCCATTAGAAGAAACAAAGACTCTTTATAACAATCAAAATTTAACAAATCTGCTGTTTGCACCCATTCTAATTATCATATTTCTTTCCATGAACAGCGTAATATAATTTCCCCCGAACGCTGCAAATACAATGTCAAACAATTGAAATGGTCACCAGAGTGTTATGTAAAATGAAATTGTCAGTCATACCTTCATATGTTCAACATCAATAATGAGATAGAGACTGATCAAGATTAAAACTTTACCAATAAATTTAAAAACTAATTAAAGCAGCCTTACAGAACAACTACATCAAATTTAAAATGATCCAAGTACTAAATCAAACACATTACATAAAAAACACCAAACAATAAAATTGAAGGTAGAAAGTAATATATACCACATAAAAGAAAGAAATTTGAAAGCTTTCACAAACAAGCAATAACAGGACCTATACATATAAGAATTAAGTTCAAGCACATAAGTAGGAACTGATCCATATCAGCTGAAAACTTAAAAAGTATTGGCAGAGCCATTTAAAGAGGTAGATACTGAATTAAGTACAAAACAAAAAGTAAATCATTTTACCACAAAGGAGAAATGAAATATACAAATCAAAATCACTGCCAAGAAAATGAAAAAAGAATTGAAGGACCACCAAAAAAAGAGTTAAAATACAGCCAATTAAGTCAGCTCCTCCACAAAATGCAGTTTCAAAATAAGAATTAACAATCCCATAAAGATGAATTCACCAGAATCAAAAACATGAACATGGGTCACTTCAATAAAAAGCCAGATCTTCACCACAAAATCACAATTATCTACCGAACCCAACACGGATCCAACAATCTGAGAGTGAGCCAGATGCAAAAAACAAATCTACAAGGTAAAGTAACTCAAACCAATCAACAAAAACTAAAATGAAAAGTGAATGAGCACCTGAATTTCCTAAGAATCAGAAATTCAACTTCAGGGTTTGTTTACTTTAGCAGTGAAAAAGAGCAGCACGGCAGAAAATCACCTACTAGAGCCATTTGAGAAAAGATGCTAGTAATAAAATTGAAGGGGCCTCAGTTTGTTCTGTTTGGAGAGTGTGGACTGTTTGGAGAGGGGTCAAAAGAAAGCTATAAAGCAAAGTTCTTTATTTATTTTTTATTAATTTAAATTAGATGAATAAATTGCAAGTTTCCATTGTTTTTATGTCCCGAAACAAAAGGGTCCGAACTCCGAATCAAGATGACCTGTGTTCATTGGTAAAAAATTATATCCAACCGGTTATCGAATGTTTGAAAAAATGAATATCAATATTGTACCGAAATATTGATATTCCAAATCGGTATGTATGGATTCGGTTTAAAGACGATACCGATAATACCAATTACGTAATAGTTTCATTTTTATTTTTAAATTTCTTATTTTAAATATTTTTATTGTAATATGTAGCTATAATTATGAGTTAACAAGTAATAAAAATATGCATGGATGATACATATAGAAAAGGGAACCAGTAAGCTTTCTTTTTTCTTGCCGGGCAGTAAGCTCATATGCCATTATATTGTATGCATGATTTTTCTTTTTATTTTCTTTTTTTTTAATACTTTTTTGCTCTTTATGTTGGTGGTATTAGAGTTTTTTTGAATAATTTTTAAATGTAAATTTTACCAATTATTTTATTTTTTTAATTCCTATAATACTTCATGGTGAATAAATATATATATATATATATATATATATATATATATATATATATATATATATATATATATATATATAGTATAACCGGTATATATCGGTTCGATACAGTATATACCGTTTGAAAAAAATAAATATCAATATCGATACCGGTATATATAGATTTTTATACCTTTATCAGACCACTTTTAAATTTTACCGAATCGTTCATATTGAACCGGCCGGTATAAGTACAAAATCGGTTGTACCAAATTTTTTGAACACCCCTATATATAGAGTTCAACTAACTCGTCTCATCTTCAGTATTACGTTATGTGTATGTTTGATAGGCCTTGCAACGGGGCGGGTATGGTCTGAGGGACCCCTCCCCATACCGTCCCCGTCAATAACTAGTTATCCCTCGAACTCGAACCGGCCGGTATAAGTACAAAATCGGTTGTACCAAAATTTTTTAACACCCCTATACACATAGAGTTCAACTAACTCGTCTCATCTTCAGTATTATGTTATGTGTATGTTTGATAGGCCTGACAACGGGGCGGGTATGGTCTGAGGGAGCCCTCCCAATACCGTCCCCGTCAATAACTAGTTATCCCTCGAACTCGCAAACAATACTCCATTAGACAATGAACAAATACTTTAGTGATCAAGGTGATCGGCCTTTCATACTTGATGAACATATGAAACTTGCACTAAGTGCGAATATCAATAATTATCATGAATGTGGAATAATTAACAATAAATAAACCACTAACATGTTTGAAAATAATAACTCAAGTTTGAGTTAGGAAACTTGTTTCTTCCGGTGACTACTGCTACACAATCTAAATTAATCTTTTATGAAAGACCTATCATTAATAAGATTGATCTTTCAATCAATATATCATATCATACATCATAATACTACTACTTTTATAAATAAATTATCTAACATTTAGCCACATAATTAAACATTAGATAACACCTTAACTTATTAGTAATATTATCGTACTTTGATAATATTTTAATCACTTAATCATCATCTTAAAACTCTCATCTAATATTATTAATTATTTAATAATATTTTATTCACTTTCACTTAATAATATCTTAGTCACTTACAAATATTATTAATCATTTAATAATATTCCAATCACACTTCAATATCATTAACTATTTAATAATATTCAAATCACTTATTAATATTATTAATCATTTAATAATATTTTAATCACTAATTAATATTATTAATCATTTAATAATATTTTAATAACTTAATAATATTATTAACCCTTTAATAATATTTTAATCACTTATGAATATTATTAATTATTTTATAATATTTTAATCATTTATTAATATTATTAATTATTTAACAATATTTTAATCATTTATAAACAATTTAATTTAATTATTTATCCCTTACTATTTAATTTATTAACATATATAACATGCCATACACATAAAATTTTATTAAAAATGACCAAAATACCCTCATAAAGTCTTAATACATCATATTAAGGGTCATTATGCAATAAAATCACATTTACAAATCTTTTAACTCATTATAACTCAATTTTCTCATTTATTCTTAACTTAAACAAAGGCATGAAAAATACCAAAACATCTTATTATTTTTTCATATTCTGTTAAATATCATTATATGATATTTTAGTGATAATATATTTTTCATACAATTTTTCAATTTCGTTTGTTATTTTTAAATAGCCTAAAATAGTCCGAAATTGCAACATTTATCATAAATTATCCTTTTGTCCAAAAATTCTTAAATTTTGAGGGTAGTCTCCTGTTATCAAAACCTAACTTTTGTAAAAATTTCACAATTTTTTAGTTGTATTTTAGGAGTTATTACAGTTTACTTTTAAAATCATACTTTCTTATAAAAGCTAGATATCAACTTCTGGACATCCAAAAATTCTCATCTTTGGACAGGACTTAGTTAACTTGACATACTAAAATACCACAAAAAAATTAAGATTTTTAGAGCATCCAAAGGTATATATATATATATATATATATATATATATATATATATATATATATATATATATATATATATACACACACACACACACACACACACACACACACACGGAGAGTCTCTAAAGCGAACCTTAAAGAGCGAACCAAAGACGAACCGTCGTCTTTGGTGTCTATGGCGATGGTTTGATCCGTCGCCATAGCCATGTAGTCTTTGGCGACGGGTCGAACCGTCGCCATAGACACCAAAGACGACGGTTCGTCTTTGGTTCGTTCTTTAAGGTTCGTTTTAGAGACTCTCCGTATATATATATATATATATATATATATATATATATATATATATATATATATATATATATAAAATCCTCCCAATATCTTTACAATCTTTCCAAATCTTGCAAATTCCAAGCAAATCTTTGGGTTAGCAAAATTAGGGACAAATAGCTAGGGAGTGGGTGAGCTAGGCTTTGAAAATAAGAGAAGTAAAACTTAATTACCCACATGTGCATTCCCCCTTGAATTTCCACCCCCTCCCCTTATGTTCCCAAATTGGATTTTTCTTTAAGGCTTTATTTACACCTTTTATCATCTAGAAGATCCACCTCAAATTGGGTTAGGGTTTGGGCCATTCCTTTTATTTATTTGGGCTCCCAATTAATTATTTGGACCACTTTAAAATATCATATGCACATCACATTTATTTTACCTTACCCTAGTTATTTAATTAGAGTTTCAAGTTCACTTATTATGGACTTTAAATAATTACTTCCATTGATTTAATTATATAACCCAATTAGACTTGCTTTAATTAGGTTTAAAATAATAATAAGTTGAGATAAATAAAATAAATATCTTAGGTTAGTTCACTAGTATATAATTTAAATACTATGACTATTCAATAAATGTAACCCTTAGGCTATTTAATTCCCATACCTATAATATATAATTAGGTTTCAAAGCTTTTTTTATTACTCATCATATGATAAATAAATATATATACATACTTACTATATATATATATATATATATATATATATATATATATATATATATATATATATATTCATTAAATAACATACATATCCTTCATAAGTCACAAAGTATTTAATATATAAAAAAAATCCTCATTTATATTGTGACCTAAAATTCTTGGTTATACTTAATTTATAAATTAAGTAAAATTTTCGGGTCGTCACAGTAGAGTATACTCTAAAGATGATGAGTATAGACCTAATTGTAAAGAATCTCAAGAATATCTCAGTAAAGACTAATTCGTAAAGTTACTCTGCTTGTTCATAAATGATAAGTCGGTTCGTAAAGCAACCTATATTTCGTAGAGCAACAGCTGAGTAATAGTGGAGCTACAAAGAGACAGCAAAGTTCGCAGAGCTGTTTTCAGAATTGTAGTGCTCCTGAAGTATTCAAAGAATAAAGAGAAGTCTGCAAAGTCTGTTCAAGTATCGTAGAGTACTCATTCGTAAAGCAGATAGTAAAGTAGATAGTAGAGCATTTGATTGAGTCCTAATCGTAGAGTAAAGAGTAGAGCTCAACTCTACGATTCTCATCACTCTACTAATAATAAAGTTCGTAGAGCAAGTCCAGTCTGACAAGAAGAATAACAATGGAACGTTACCTTTTGAAAGTTGTGACGCCCCTAAATTTGGGTACTTGAAACCCGTACTTGGTGCTACACGATATCATTCATTTAACCTTCTTAATATGTTAATAATTAAAAATTACATCAGAGTTCGCTATCCCAGGTACAAAGATCTTTAAGTACTTTATTACATGATAGATATTGTATTATTATTACAAAACATCTAATCATGATAGATAACAGTCTTCAACTACTCATCCACCTTCTCTTTTTCCTTGTCTTTGCCAGATCCTTCTATGCGTTCAGGTTTCACTAAAAACATTTAATTTCAAAGAAAGAATGAGCATTCAATTGCTCAGCAAGTAATAACAGACAATAAGTAATATATTAAAGAGTTAAATGTTTTCTTTGAGAATACTTTTACAACGAATCAACATTTGTGAAACAATTGAAACAATCCTAAATAACATATCAAATCGTTTATATTTTTGAAACGACGTAGTGACTATAGATATTGAGCGGTCAAAAGACCTTGAACTTTGTTTTTCATGCTATAAATAGGTATAATAGTAATTTAACTGTTTAACCGCTTGACTCCCAGGCACGATGGGTAATCAGCCCTTTATGTCATGCGTTGATCAACACTACATGTTTGTTTTGATTGCCTTTTTGGCATAATAAAAGTTTTCCCGAATAAAAGATGTTCATACTCAGACTTGAGTCTAAACTAAAAAATTTAGTTGGATAACTCTACCTATCTCAATAATATGTTAAAGACTTATAAACGAAATATTGAAATGTGAGTTTAGCTGAAACAATTAGCTTGGACTAATCTTTAAACAGTTCAAGAATTTTAGAACTTTAAAGATATGCAATATAGCAAGTTCAAATCAAAGATTTAATATAATTCAAATATAGATAGGAACTTTTGTGGAAATTTTAGGATACTTGAAGTAATAATGTCGAATTATACAAGTTAAGGATCTTGCACAAGCATACAAATATAAATAACTTGCTCGAATATAAATAAGTTAGGGATACTTGCATTAATAATTGAATTGCACAAGTTAGTGAGCTTGTACAAGCATACACCATAGATAACTTGTATAAATTTGAAATATTACATAAGTTAGGATACTTACGTAATTTTACATCTCTTGCATAAAGTAAATGCATAGAGTAGAGATACTTGCTTATAACTTCTTGTATAAAGTAAAAGATGAGATTTAGATACTTGCCTTGTTTGTAGATTACGATTACAGCTTAAACTTATTCCAAATATCTTACACATATATATTTATGTATAAATATCCATTAGCCATGTATAACAAGCTCATACATTCCAAGTACTTGTATAAGGCATACATTTATGTTTACGTATAATCTTATATTAGCTACATATATTTAAAACACATATATGTCAAGTAAACATGTATAACTATACCTTTAATGCACATATATGTCAAATAGTTATGTATCCTAGATAAATATACCCAACTATATAATCAAAGCAATTTCAGACCCTAATGAATTTACTCAGCTCCCATAATCTTTTAATTTTTTAATATTCTTTTGAAATTAATCTTTGTTTGATATACCCAAAACATACCTGACCATACTAAACATCATATGAATTTTGTATTAGAGTTTAAGATGATCAAACTAGCATGCTTCAAGGTTTAGATTACAGTTAGAACTTCTTGGCATCACTGCAGTACAGCGCGACCGCGCTACATTTATGTTTGGAAGTGTCACGGTTGCGCTACTCCCTGACCAGACCAGAATTGAGGTTTTCCGACTATATCCCAATCCCAACATGCTTAGACCTTGTAATAACAAACATAGCATATATATAGGACTTTTGAATGACTTAAACCAGGTAAGGTTCATCAAGTTTTTATTTTTCAAAACTTTCTTAAGTTTTTTTTAAAAAAATCCCGTACTCTATTTCCTAAAAGGAAATAGTCGAGAAGTAGATATAGCAGACCATTTCTCCCTTTTCGCTACGCTCTTCTTGTTAGGTTTGTAATATTCATGAACGCAATCAAATTGCACAAAATAAGCGGAAACGTGTAAAAATTAGAGTTTAAAATTTTACAAACCATATACCTGGATCATCCTTTATGCACAATTATTAATTAAACGAAAATATATGAAGAAAAAGAATCATACCCTTGAAGATTCGAGCTTCCTCAGGTACAAGTTCACCTCCAATCCTTTTCGCGTTCAACTTGAATACACCGGGTTTGGTTCCTTCCTTTGATCAATGTTAGCCACCCAAGTGTTTGGCCTCTAGAGGTGATCCACCAAGGAAGAAGAGATATCCAAGAAGATGGGTGGTTGGCTAAACCCTAGTTTTTCTATCTCTCATAGAAAAGAGCGTACTCTCCAACAATTAGAATAACGTATATTTGATATCTGATATAAGACTCCTCTTATAAAGATATCAAGTAACCCTATTAAAAATAAGGTATTATTTATTTAATTAAACTCTTTTAATTAAATGGGCTCCCTAATCTTATTAGGGATAATTAATTAAACTCCTTTAACTAATTTTTCCTCCTGATCCTATTAGGAATAAATGAGAGTACATATATTAAATTAATTCCTAAACTCTTTTAGAAATTAAAATAATAATAATTGTAATAATATTAATAAGACTCCTCTTATTAATTTATATTTAATAATTCTAAAATATTAAATAATAAATATTAAGCTATTTAATTTATTCTATCACCATAGATTAAATTAAATATACTTGACATATTATTACGATTATGTCATTAACTTCTTAAATAATTATTCTTCCTTTTATGGTGTGACCCTTTAGGTTCTCCATATTAAATCGGTTGTGAATAAATCAATTAGAACAATTCTAATCTTATTTAAATAAATAAATTAAACGATTAATTTATTTAAATAAATATTATTTATTCTACAATAGGGATAAGCCTCCCTAGCGATCAATGACTTTCTAGATAATATAGATTTCAACATTAATCATAAAAGAACCTTTAAGTAAATAGTTACCGTACAATTCAATCCTTCCACCATACAATGTCCCAATTAAATATAAGACATTGAATTACTGTCAAGTCTTATTTTATTTAATTATATGTATTTCGACTCTTAAATGTACAATACCAAATAATGCAAATTAGAAACTCCTTTCTAATTTCATTCTGCCTTGGCCAAGGACTACTGGGTTGTCATTTATCGAATCACATAGGACATTTCTCTTCTTTTACTAGAAGTGGTAGATTCTTTATTGATCATACATTATCTCCATGTACAACTTATTATACCCAAGCATACCCTTTGATATACCCTAAGGGTCTTAAGGAATAAGTCAAAGTATAACTCATCATACACAAGATACTATGATGATCTCAAGTCCAAGGATCACTTGTACTACTATCACTACAGGAATTCCTATTGACAAGCAAGTAAAACTCCATTAGGTATTTCTTAGCGAGTCACGTTCAGTGAACTTATTCTCTAACAAGCACCCACATACTTGCTTTAGTGTCTCCACACAAATGATTATGAGATCAATCATCCTCATCCAATGAGCAAGCAACGTATGTACCAATCTATCCGGATTCACTAATCCCCAATTTAGTAATCCAACGATGGGGAACTATTTTAGTTTTAAGCTTTCTAAGAATTTAGATCTCATTAGAATGATCATCATCATTATTCTAAAAGCATTGCTTAAAACTATGGGTTTATCACATACTATAAAACAGCATCATGTAGATAATTAAAAGCCTTTAATAAATTAATACCTTTTATTAATAAATGAATAAGATTGTTACAAAGTATATGCTTTATCATCAAACATGATTGGCTTGTATGCATACTACTTTCACTTCTCCCCTCGGGGAGACTATAACTTCCTTCATAGATGTTAGTAGCCATGTTTTTCAAAAAGACTCAAACTCAAAAATAGCGTAAGTGACCGTTGAACCTTTTACCGACTTCTGTCAGCTAATTAACTGATGGAAGGTTTGTACCAAAAAAATAATCGCATTTTTGCGGTCATCTATGATATATTGGCTGTATAATCTAAGACATCTTATACTAATTCATGCTAAAATAACTCATTTCTTGTCTAGCTAGTTAGGATGATATATAAGGCACTTATTGATGCATAAAGGATTTTGACCTACATGCCTAAGGTCTCAGTACATAAAGAAAATGTCTTGGTTCTGCATTATAAAATATATCTTCATTTCATACAACGAATTTAGGTTTTATTGCGAGATACGAATGAAGTTTGTTGATTGTTTGTTTTATGTTTGTGGTAGTAGGATGACTGAGATGGGAGAACCTAGTAGGGTTATGGAGGAGGAAATTCGTGATATACATGTGATATTTGAGTCACCCTTGATAGTAGAACCTGTGTCGACAGTAGCCCTAGCTAAATTTGATGATGAGGATGAGATCGAGGTAGAGTCTAACCCAGAAGAGGAGCCCATGGAAAGTGAGCCCGTAGAAGACTCAGAAGGGGTACCACACGACGGGACCACATTTGAGGACTAGATGTTAGAAGAGTATCATGACAGGAACATTGAGTTAGGAGACAAAGTTCATGAGCTAGAGACTGAGGCTCGGAAGAGGTAGGTTGAGATGCAGGAGTTGGAGGCAGAAAATATGGAACGCCATGAGGCGGGTATACAGTTGGGGATTCTTGTACATTGTTTTTTGGCCAGGAACGTAGAGCTGGTAGGTAAACTAGAGCAATCCGAGCAGAGGGAGCTGAGTGAGAAGACTGAGAAGGAGGCCCTTTGGACACAACTAGAGTTAGAGGTTATGGATTCAGGATAACATCAATAATATTTTGAAAGACTTGTAAATAAATCAACAAAAAATTTAAATATTTGTCTAGCCGAATCAAATGGCATCGACTCTTTCTTAACAGTTCATACATATCATATCATGAATTTTCACAACTTGCTTAACATAAAGTATGGACAAGAGTTTAGAAAACTTGCCTCAAACGTCTTCTAGCTTGTACTTTAATCAATCTTTACATGTCTACATGATATAATCATATTCACACATAATTAGTCACATAACAATCGTTATACATTGTTTTATCCATCTACTTCTTCTTCTTTCTATTATAGCCTATTCGAATCATTACAACTAATAAAATTCTTTAGGTTATTCATCGTTCATTACGACTTAATAACATTCAAATGTCATTTGAATGACATTTGTACTTTAATCAATCTTTATATGTCTACATGATATAATCATATTCATACATAATTAGTCACATAACAATCGTTATACATTATTTTAACCATATACTTCTTCTTCTTTCTATTATAGCCTATTCGAATCATTACAACTAATAAAATTTTTTAGGTTATTCATCGTTCATTACGACGTAATAACATTCAAATGTCATTTCTTAACATCTTCATTCAACGTTCAAGTAATTAAAACCTATGTAATCCTAAACGTTCGTTCAAATCGAATATGGTTCAAGGATATCGTTTACGTACTTCGCGTTCACATTTCATAACCCTTTAATCAACATTTGATTGTTAAACTTAAGGTTTTTACTCATCCTTTAGGATGTTACTTTATGTTTAATTAAGGTTCATAATTGTTCCTTAATTAATTCCTCAATTCATCGCTTAAAAACTCTACTTGAGTTTGTTTACTTCTGACTTCTCCTATTCTTACTAAGGTTATAACCTAAGGTTCTCTCCCCTTAAGTTTTATAACCTACTTGATACCAACCTGTGACGCCCCTAAATCTGGGTATCTTTCAACCCAAGATATGGTACTACACGGTGCTACAACATTTATAACAGATCATCTATATAAACTTAAAGACATGAATATAACTATTAATTATTACATCATATCCCAACATTCTACCAGGTTTCTATAACCATTACATTCATCATTTGTCATAGTATTAATTTAATACAAAAGTAATACTAATCGATTACAGGAGAATCTATTTATCCATCTTGGCCTTTCCCTTATGTCGACACTGAGAAAATTTTTGTAGTATGTCCGCTCTATACGGTTTTTTATTTTTTTTGTTTTTCCTTTTTTCCGCTTTTTGATTTGTTTATATCCTTTCTATTTTTATATGTCAATTGATTTGATTAAAGGGTGAGGTTTTAGGAAAAGACCGACATTTAGTCGACTTATTTTACCAAATTTAAAATTTTATGATTTGGCCGAATGAGACAGAGTCGCCAGTTGGTATGGTTTGCAATGGATGTACCAACTCATCTGGATTTGAAAGTTTTCGCAATATGGCCTAATATGTGACTCCGTATCATTGGTCTGAAACTGGGATTCTTAGAATTTGGGGGCTTGCTTAAGCGAGGAGAAGGTGTTAGGCACCCCTCGACTTCCGTGAAAACACGGTTACCGCATCTTATTAATTTCATATGCATAAAGTGTGTGTGTGTGTGTGTGTGTTTTATTTTAAAGTCTTTCCTAGGCTTTATTTGTGTTATTTGGAAGTGGTACTGTTCCTCTTTTGCACCTATGTACGAAGGATTTATTTTAGCAAAAAGTTCATTTTAGACAAAATATACATTTCAAATGATATTTTGAAAATGCATAATTTTCAAATCATTTGCCCAAATAGTAATCGAGGACCTTTGATACTTCTTTTTATCTTTATGTTTCTTACATGATCTACCTAAATCATTTTATTTTGCATGAAAGCTCTTTATGATTTTATTTGAAAATCGTTTTGGGTGATAATGCATGCAAAGAAAGCGCTAAATAGAAGTCAAATCATCATCGGGCATGAAAGCCATCTCGATGACTCCAAACACTCACAAACATGATTTTTCACTATCACGGGATCTTAAATTCGAAATCTCGGGACGAACCCCTCGAACTCGATTTAAGATCCAATATTACATGTACATCGATTTGTAGTATCTAAATAAAAAGTCCATTGTGGGAATCTAGTTAAGATCCATTAAGTAGATCTCAACCCCATAATTTCTAGGCTCACATTGATATGCTTAAATATGTATATACAAAATCCTAGACTTGATAGTAGGCGATTTCATCAGTTGAGATCCCCATATCGAGCCATTAGGACCCCCTCACCTCTAGATATAGATCTAGGGCTCTATGGTGACTAGGACTAACCAAAAGTAGTAAAACATCTAGATCTACCATAGATCTGAACCAATCTAGCATATAGGTTAGAGCATCATGCTTCATAATCGTTCAAAATGCTAGATTTGGCTAGATCTAGTTAAATAACTGATTTATAACTAAATATGCACAAATTAACCGATAGAAACTCAATGTCTACCCATTAATACACAATATATATGTAAAACAACAAATTTAACTGATAGAAACTGGTATATCTACATAGATATAGTTTTAGAACAACATTTACAAAGAAAGTGACCAAAATGAGTGTTTTTCACCTTTATTGGGGTCAAGCCAGTGGATTACACAATTAGTTATTGATAAAAGTGACTTAAGTCGAACCTTTTGGTCTTTCGCCGTTCCACGATGGGGTTTTTGATCTCCCTTGTTTTTTGCACATTTTTAGAGGTTTTTCAGGTTTAAAAATGACCCGGAAGGGTACCTTTCTAAATGAACACCTTTTTTTGGACCCGAAAGGAAGCATCTTGGACTATATTTTACCAAATGGGGAGCTATTGGGCCCACCCTGGGTAGCCGCAGGTATACCAGCGGATGGAGTAGATATGTCTTGAGGCTGGCTGGGGTTTGGCTTATACTCATAGGCCTGCTCATTTTCATTCATTTGATTCGAGTTTTCTTTGATTGCCCTTCTTCTCAGATCTACTCAAATCAGGCTTAATTTTGGATATTCTGCCACCGTAGGTTCATTCTACGCACTACAGGTAACGTGCACATCTAATTTTTTCATGTTTGTATCGATATTTTACTGTACTTTCTTCATTAAATGCAATATATTGAACATGTCTACATAGATAGCTTGATAGACATGTTATAATGCAATTTATGCTTATGTATCACCATATGGACCATATGGATGCAGTATATTTTGATTTAATAGTTAGTCTAGATATGTATTCTAACAATGCATTAGAAAAACTATTTAAATTGCTATCTGATTGTTGGGTTATGATTGTGTACCCTCATAGGTTGATTAAATGCGTGCCTGCACGCACGTGGATAATCCATTTTATAGAGGAAACTCTGGCAAAAAAATTTCATGAGTTAAATGACAGGATCCCATATGCATGCTTAACTATGTTAGGATATGTATGCCAAAATGATGTATGCATCTATTAAGACATATATAGGACATGAATGATGTTATGAACCAAATTAAATTCCTAGGAGTCTATTGTCTCTAGGTTATCGTAAATGCATATTAAAAATGTGAAAGTGTCATACCTTGTCTTACTCTGAATTCCATGGACTTGTTGTCTAGACATGGACTCGGGCAGACCAAGTAGCTATTCTTCCCATAGGGCTTCATCCGGGGTTCGCCTTCGTAGGCGTGCTTCAGATACTCCCATTCTGCGGATTACTTGAAAGGTTCGTCAATTGACAAAGTTGGTACATCGTCCTCTTAATGAGGACAGGTCCCATTTAGATAAGGAGGGCGATGTCCCTGAGCCTGAGGTTCCACTTCGGTCCACTGTTGTGCCTAGATTCCTTCTGAGTATCCAGGTATCTATTCCAGACTTACTTGGTACCGACTTGAGTCATCGTCCATCCGTTCACTTGCATGCGAACGAGGTACTAGAGTTTTCATATTGATTTACTTTAATCCTCCATTCTTGCCAACAATCAATTTTTAACCTTAATGTCGTGCAAGTTCTGGAGTTTATCCAACCTAGGGGTAACTTGTTTAGTGTGTACTCATTGTACAGGTCGCTTCATGGCGACTATCGGGCACGAGTAGATTCGTGGGGTTTTCGGGACTTGTTCACCATTGCCCCACGTCTCTGCCCTTTGGGCTATCTTCAAGCTTTGCCTGAGAGACGGTTTCATCAGAGTCAATCCCTTCATCTCTTAAATTGTGAGGTTATATGACACCCATGGATTGGCGATACATCACTGGTTTGCAGTTTGTCGGGGACCGGGTGCCTTTGGAGGCTAATATCACTGTCATTGTTGTTCGCGCCATTCCTGGTTTTCCTCCTCATGAGCGGGACTTTAAGGCCCGTAGTATTCGGTCAGCCTCTTTGAGTGTGGATGCGACTCGAGGCACTTTGTAGGATCCTTTTCCTAAGGACTTGGTGGAGAGAGATAGCATCTTGCGGCGTCTGTTCCTGACCATCATGAGGGGTTGTTTCTAAAAGTAGTATGCACACAAGCCAATCATGTTTGATGATAAAGCATATACTTTGTAACAATCTTATTCATTTATTAATAAAAGATTTATTTAATTAAAGGATTTTAACTTATCTACATAGTGCTGTATTATAATATGTGATAAACCCATAGTTTTGAGCAATACTTTTAGAATCATGATGATGATCATGCTAATGAGATCTAAATTCTTAGATAGCTCACAAACTAAAATTGTTCCCAATCATTGGATTACTAAAAAGGGGATTAGTAAATCCGGATAGATTGATACATGTAAGACCCCAACTTTTTAACAAAAATAATTTTTCTATAATTATTATTTTTGAATATTATGGAATGAATTTGATATAATGTTATAGTTGTGGGTAATATTTATAAATTTTGCAAAGTACGAAAGTTGTTATATAATATTCATTTGGTCGGAGAATATTCGTTTTAACAGGGAATATTCGTACAATGGCATAATTATTGGTGGACCCCACAACGAAATTATTGTCGGATTGAGAAAACGACAAAAATATTTTATAAAAATAACGGCGAAAGTTTTATCGTCAACTGTGGAAACACCCGGTGTTAAAAGTACAGTAATACGCGTGGTTGTATAGTAGCACACGGTATTGATTATTGATGCTTACGTGAGAAGTCACTCAGTTTTGTTTAATTATTGCTATAGTAATTATTGCATAATATCTCACGTTATTTGATTCAATTACTGTCGATATTTTATATATTATTAAATCAATAATTGAGATAACAAAGTTATTAATATTATTATTTACGATATTAACGATGTCTAGAAGTTCTGTCAAGGAGAGGTTTGGTCACCTAATTGTGCGTCAATAGGGAGAAATCCTTATTGGAAAGCCCCCTCTTTCATGGGAACGACCTGGTCGATTAATATTGTGAATTATAATAATGATGGTAAGTGTTGTTAAAAATATTTAGTGGATTTATTTTTATGAAGTGTTTGATGTAAATTTTACTTATTTTATGGACCCTCATTTACCCATTTTTCAAATAATCGGTAGAAAATTATTTTTTAAGGGGGGGCCCACGGGTGGGGCCCACATGTGGAGGAAGGTCTTGGAAGGTGGATGAATATTTTGGTGGCACGGGATGAAGTACTATATATATATATATATATATATATATATATATATATATATATATGTTAGTGGACTTTGGTGGAGGTTTGAAATGGGGGGTTTGTAACGACCCCAAAACAGGTCAATTCCATCCAACCTATTCTGAGTCGCCAAATATATGGTACAGAAAATAACTACAACTTTATTACAATAATTATCGTGCAAAATACAACAACATATATGCTGTGAGTTTGGATACAAATATATACCAAATGTGACTCATGTCCCAACCGTGGACAGCACCTCACAATGACACCTTACATAAAGGTATAGTCAAAAACTGTTTTAGAAATTAGAATCTTTGGGAAGTACTCAAGGAAACCTTCGTACATGGGAGGCCATGCGTCTAGGTTATGATAGTTATCATATGGCCACGGAATTATCCTTGGTTGACCCAATAGATCCCAAAGAAAAACGAGAAGATTACTATCATATTCTTCCTAATGGTGAGTCTTCTCTTGACATATCATTATCTCTACTGTCTCTAATTGAGAATTATACTTCAAACAAACACCAAGATTATATAGATAGTGCTCGTATATATACTCAGCAAGTGGATGAGCACATCCCTGTCTTATGATGACACGAGGTTGTATGTCGTTAGACATCTTGTATGATAGTGGCAAAACACCCTTCCAACGTTGGGTACACCTTACCCTATTGGATTCACCAAATAAAACTACTAAATGAACTTTTCTATACTGCTTCGGGAGAACCTCCACAGCTAGAGACCACCGTTCTATTTTTCCGTTACCCTCGCTCGACCCAGCTACACTCTTATTACCTGAAAAGAATTGTGAAACAGAAGGGTGAGCACAACTAGCCAAGTAAAGAATATCATGACTAAAGATAAATAAATTATCAATAGTCTTCATCAGTAATAAATCAGAGATTTAGAACATATGGTAGATGATAAAAAATTTCAACCATAGTTGCAGCGGAACGAGCAATCCATTAGAAGAGTCAAATAGACTATAAAGTCTATTATCTTCTCCATGTTAAAAATCCACCAACAATGTTTTATCCCTGTAACATCAATCAACAATTCTGGTCCACAATCATATGAATAACTCATAATCATAACTGTAGTTCTAAATTCATTTTCTCATCCAGGACGAAGATAATTTTTATCACCTATCTTTACCTGAAACATCAAAGATCGTGGTTACACCAAATCACATTTCCTGTTCATAATCATACTAATAACTTCATCTTTGCACTACGGCCAAAGATATTCATTTGTATCACCAGTTGGTCATGTTCATCTCAACATCTGTTCATCTTTGCACTACTGGCCAAAGATATTCAACAACATGTCATCTTTGCATTACGGGCCAAAGATATTCATCAACAATTCATCTTTGCACTACAGGCCAAAGATATTCATCAATAATTCATCTTTGCACTACAGGCCAAAGATATTTCTCAACAGTTCATATTTGCACTACAGTAAAATATATTCATCAACAGTTCATATTTGTACTACAGGCCAAATATATTAATATCTCAAAGAAATATATAATTATTTCAAAATTTATATAAACAATAATTATAACAATGTTGATCATTTCACCTTTGCACTTAAGCTAAAGATATTCATTTATAAATTTAATGATCATGATCATACCAGTCAACAATTCAACTTTGCACTACTGGCCAAAGGGAACCCATAGTCATGATCATACCAAAAATCTACCCATCTTTACACTCAAGTCAAAGAGAAATATCATCATTAGGGTTATAAAAATGTTATATATGATAATGAAATCAATATAATCAACATATAGATTTAATCTCAAGAGTAATATTCATAAATCAACTATAATTTGGTTAGAAAAAGAAACTAATTTTTTCATGAATAGTAACTCGTAAATAGTAACTCATAAATAGTAACTCGTAAATAGTAACTCGACACAAAAAGGTAAAAATTCTACAATAAAATACATACCAATATTTCGGTATAATGATATTGAAAGAATAATATTTCTTAAGCTTATAAATAATTTATTTTAATTATTTACACTTTACTAAATAATACATTTAATCATCCTAAAATGCCAAACTCATAAGATTTTATCACCAATAACCAAAAACCCTCATCAAAAATTTGCATATACCTCATATAGGATTCTCAAGCCATAAAATCCTATTTTCTAATTTTCTTACTTCACAAAACATATTTAATTCATTTACTCATAACTAGACCATTTTCATGAAAAATACCAAATCAGTTCCAAAAATATTTCTTTTCTGAGATTTAGCATAATATAGTCCCATAGTGAACATATATTTTTCTCAGAATTTTTAAAAGTCATTTACTATTTTTCATATGGTCAAAACAGCCGAATATTTAGACATTTATCAAAAATTATACTTTTATCTAAAAATTTTGAAATTCAGAGAGTATACTCCTATCATATACATGTACTCCCAATAAAAATTTTATCAATTTTGGAGTTAACCACAAGGAGTTATAAGCGGTTACTTTTAAAATAGTCTTTTCTCATAAAATTCATAACTCTTAATCCATACATCCAAAAATCACCATTTTTAGACACAATCAAGAAAACTCATCAAAATATCATTTCAACTTTTTTCAAAATTTTTGAAGGTCAGAAAAATTACGAAACTGAAAAACATAACAACCCTTAAAATCCCTTACTATCCCTTACCTCAAAAGAGCAGTACTTCTGATCGGTATAAGGCTAAAGAAAACTTGCACTGATGAATAGAAACTCACAAAGTATCTAAATACTCACAAAATACATTCAATAATCTAAAGAGAGAAAGAGAGAAAACTTATGAATTCTGGTGTGATTTTCAATTCTAACTTAGCCCTCTATTTATAGGAAAATGTTAGCACGCCGAAGCAGACTTAACCTGCAACCTGATGGCTTTACCTGCTACTATTCCCACCCACCATATTTGAATAAAAATCTCAGTACATTTCTTCACCAACCAAGAGTGGGGCCCACCAATTCTAGAGTTTTCTACCAAAATGATTAACTCCGAAAATTTAATAATTTCTGAACCAGTCATCTCGTAAAATTCATAACAAATTATACGTTCATTTTTAACGGTTCAAAATTTGTAGACATATACTCAACTTATATATGTATAACATATCCAAATATTACCACGATCCAACGGTCGGATTAAAAATTATAACCCTCGTAAAATATCTCAAAAACCCTAATTTAATTTTCAATACCTCCGTTCCGACAAAAATACAGATAAAACACCTCAACATTAACTCCTTCATTTTTAACCATAAAAATATATCCCTCATTTATATCCACATAAAATAAATATTTCCTTATCATATGAATCAATAATTAATTATTCACAGATAATATTACAGAATCACATTTATGACAACCAGGCCGTTCCCAGGAAAGAGGGGGCTTTCCAATAAGGATTTCTCTTTATTGGCGCGCAATTAGATGACCAAACCTCTCCTTAGATAGAACTTTCTAGACATTGCCAATAATGCTATCTAATAATATTATTCAAATAATATGAATTATTGATCTGATAATGGGAAATACTGTGCAGTGACAATTATTGAAATAACAATAATATAAAATATCAACGCAGCAATTATTGATTCAATAAAATAAAATATTGAACATAAATTACTGTAACAATTATTGAGTAGTGCCTTCTCACGTACGAATCAATAATTAAAAAAAATACTGTGCAATACCGTGTGCTACTGTGCAACTACGCGTATTACTGTATTTTAACCACATGGTATTTCAACAGTGTTAACGGTAACAACTATGCCGTTGATTATAAAAACTCAATTTTTGTCGTTATCTTAATTCGACCGTTATTCTGTTATGGGGCCCACAAATAGCTGCACCGTCGTACGAATATTCCCCGACAGAAAGAATATTCCATGACCAAACTAATATTCTCCGACAATAATGATTATTTTATAACCACTTGCTTATTTTGAAAAATTTTTACACTTCACCCATAACTTTAAACTTTTATCAATTTAACCATTTACTGAATTATAATTATAAGAAAAATTGAATATTTTTATTTCATAAAATTCGGGGTCTTACAAGGTTTGATAACTTGGTCACGGGTGGTATGCTTGGAAAGAAAAGAAGAAGAAAGAATTGGCAGGAAGGAGTACAATTATTGTTATTATATTCATATACATGTGCAGGTTTGAAGAATTTGGCAGAGGTGGTAATCACGGGGGTGTCATCCCGTGAATTATCAAGCATGTGTTATATATATATATATATATATATATATATATATATATATATATATATATATATATATATATATATATATATATATAGTTTTTATTTTATTAGAATATTTTATTGCATAGTATCCTTTCCATTCTCCTATAAATAGAAGCTCATTCCTTTATTATTTCTTACGAATTCACTGAAACTCTAGAGAGAGAAAATTATAGAGAGAAAGAAGAAGAGAAGTCTGCTACCTCTTTTTTCCTATATCCAGTGCTCTTCTTTTTAAGGTAAGGGGTATTATTTCTTTCTTATTCATGAAAAGAACTTCTGTTATTCCGTTCTTTATCATTATGTTGGAATAACTTGTCTATGCGAAGTACCGCATATGTAAGACCCCAACCTATTAATGAATAAAATCAAATTTTCTCTAAATATTATTGTGAATAATAAGGTGTTAATTTGATATAATACTTTGGTTATGGGTGAAATATGCAAATTTTACAAAATAAATAAGTGGTTATAAAATATTCATTTTGTCGGGGAATATTCGTTTGGTCGTTAAATATTCTTTCTGTCGGGAAATATTCGTACGACGGCGCAGCTATATGTGGGCCCCATAACGAAAAACGATTGGATGAAGATAACGACAAAAATTAAGTTTTTATAAATAACGGCGTAGTTGTTACCGTTAACACTGTTGGAATACCTGGTGGTTAAAATACAGTAATACGTGTGGTTGCACAGTAGCACACAGATTGCACAGTATTTTTGAATTATTAATTCTTACGAAGAAAGGCACTACGCAATAATTGTTACAGTAGTTACTGTTCAATATTTTATTTTATTGATTCAATAATTGTTGCTGCACAGTATTTTCCATTATCAGATCAATAATTCATATTATTTGAATAATATTATTAAATAGCATTATTGACAATGTCTAGAAAGTTCTGTCTAAGGAGGGGTTTGGTCATCTAATTGCGCGGTAGTAAGGAGAAATCCTTATTGGAAAGCCCCCTCTTTCCTGGGAACGGCCTAGTTGTCATAAATGTGATTCTGTAATATTATTTGTGAATAATTAATTATTGATTCATATGATAAGGAAATATTTATTCTATGTGGATATAAATGTTGGATATATTTATTGTGGTTAAAAAATGAAGGAGTTAATGTTGAGGTGTTTTATCAGTATTTTTATCGGAATGAATGTATTAAAAATCAAATCAGGGTTTTTCAGAAATATTGCGGGGGTTATAATTTTTAATCCGACCGTTGGATTGTGGTAATATTTGGATATGTTATTCATATATAAGTTGAGTATATGTCCACAAATTTTGAACCGTTAAAAATTAACATATGATTTGTTATGAATTTTACGAGATGACTGGTTCAGAAATTATAAAAGTTACGGAATTTGTCATTTTTGTGGAAAATTCTAGAATTGGTGGGCCCCACTTTTGGTTGGTGAAAATGTGCTGAGATTTTTATTCAAATGTGGTGGATGGGAATAGTAGCAGGTAAAGCCATCAGGTTGCAGGTTAAGTCTGCTTTGGCGTGCTAACATTTTCCTATAAATAGAGGGCTAAGTTAGAATTAAAAATCACACCAGAAATAAGTTTTCTCTCTTTCTCTCTCTAGATTATTGAGTGTATTTTAGGAGTATTTAGATACTTTGTAAGTTTCTATTCATCAGAGCATGTTTTCTTCAGCCTTATACCGATATTCTGATCAGAAATACTGATATTTTGAGGTAAGGGATGTTATCTTTTTCTTAAATGATATTTTCTTCAATATCATTATGCCGAAATATTGATATGAACTTTTTATCAAATTTGAAACTTTTTATGTCGGGATTACTATTCACGTATACGTTACTTTTCACGTATACGACACTAATCACCGAAAAATAAAATTTTCTTCTTTTTGTCCAAGTTGTCTATTATGGTTACTATCTTTGATTGTATCCATGTTTTGATCTTTATTTTTGAATTCTGCTTCAAAATTGGTTATTATGGGGTATTATTGAACTTGGATAAACTGTAATACGAATCCCTAATATTTGTTCTTTTATCTCACTGGATTCGTTTTCTTTAAAATATTTTTCATCATCCTCAGTCCTAAATGATGATACTACTAAATATCTTTGGCATGTAGTGCAAAGATGTATGATTACCTGATGAATATCTTTGGTCTGTAGTGCAAAGATGAACAGATGTTGAGATGAACATGACTAACTGGTGGTACAAATGAATATATTTGGCCTGTAGTGCAAAGATGAATATTTGGTTAAAGATTATTATTAATTGATGTTACAGGGATAAAATATTGATGATAAACTTTTAATTCTTAGAAGATAGTAGAATTCATTCTCTACTTGACTCTTCTAATGGTTTGTTATTTCCGTTGCAGTTGTTGATCTAAAACTTGTTGTCGATTATATCCTATCAGATTTTTCCCTGTTGACTACTAATGATAATTTGTTGTATATTATCTTAGTCATAATATTCTTTACTGGGCTAGTTGAGCTCACCCTTTTCCTTTTTGTTCCATTTTTCTTCTCATGAGGTGAAAACATAGCAGGATCTAGTCGGGGTATGGAGTGATGGTTCTAAAAAGATGTTTTAGCAGTCATCACTATTTCTGTAAAATAGTGTTTGAATAATTATAATAAGGACTTATTTGAGTGTGGATATTGTCTAGAAGACAATATTTGTATTTAAACTCACAGTATGTGTTGTCGTATTTTGTACGACAATTGTATTATTGAAGTTGTAGTTTACTTTTTGTACCATGTATTTGGCGACTCAGAATGGGTGTTGTATACCTATTTTGGGGGCGTCACAGCATACATGGTAAAATTCTTTTGTTGTTCCATTCTTTATTATTATATTAGAACATCTTGTCTGTGCGTTTACGTATGACCTGGTTCCGTTATTTATTATTCTGTTAGAATATCATGTCTGTGCGTTTACGCATGACCTGGTTCCATTCTTTATTATTCTATTGGAATATCCTGTCTATGCGTTTACGCATGACCTGGTTCCGTTATTTATTATTCTGTTGGGATAACCTGTCTGTGCGGTCTATCACATGCCTGGTGATTTCTTTTGTTATTCCATTCTTTATTATACTCAATTGGTTAAAGTTTTGACTTCTATATTCCATGAAATTAGTGGAATATCTTTGATATTTGCGTTTCATCCAGTATCTTTTCATAGCATTCTTGAATTTTACTCTACAAAGAAGTATCATGTTAAAAATTTGGACGTTATTAGTTCCTGGATAAATTAATTCTGGAACTTATTTTATTGAATTCTTATATCATTGTCATCATCCTCATGTTATATTATGTTGAAAGTCATCTGTGGCCTGTAGTGCATAAATGGACTTGGTATGATTATGAATCATGACCGTAATGTTACAAATGATGTGGTAAAAGTCCTCATTGGCCCGCAGTGCATTGATGGACAGTTGTTGGCATGATCATGACCATTAATGAATACACGAATATCCTTGGCCCGTAGTGCATGTATAATTTGTGGTTGTGATACTAGAGAATATCCTAGGCCGTAGTGCAGGGGTGATTCGATGATGTGGATTATTTATTAAGCTGAGTCTTAGAAATAAAAGTGACGAAAAACGTTTTAAATCATAAAAGATAGTAGATTTTATTCTCTACTTAACTCTTTTAATGGATTGCTTGTTCCGCTGTAGTTAAACTTGATGTTTGTTATATTGTATCAGTTTAACACTATTGAAGGCTAATGATAATTTATTCTACATTATCTTAGTCATAATATTTCTTACTGGGCTAGTTGAGCTCACCCTTTTGCTTTCATTGTTCTCTTCAGGAAATGAGAACGTAGCAGGAACTAGTCGGGGAACGGACTGACGGTTCAGAGGATAGCATTAGTAGTCCTCACTATTCTATAAAATAGTGTGTTAATAAATGTATTGAGGACTTATTTTGAGTTTAAATACTATCTAGAAGACAATGTTTGTATTAAAACTCACAACTCATGTTGTATATTTAAGATTGTATTTGTATTCTGTACCATGTATTTGGCGACTCAGAATAGGTGATGTATACCTATTTTGGGGGTGTCACAGTTGGTATCAAAGCTTAGGGATATGATCCTGGCTAAGATGTGAGACTAGAACTAGGAGGGGAGAGACGAGAAATTCTTTCGCTAGTATGACCTACCTAAGTTTAGTTGATATTTAATTGGTCGGTCAGAGTATAGGGATAATATGTGATATGTTAATTAACCCTTGTTTTGTGGTAGTATTTGAAAATGACATCCGAGAATGTTGAGAACATCAATGGAGCACAGGAGACCGTTGAGTCACCATAGATCAACACCCAGGATAATGTGTATCAAGAAGGCAATAATCCTCAGGTGAACAAAAACACCGACCAAATGGCGAACGACAGAATGTTTAGGAGCTTTCTGCAATTTGTACAACATCAGGCAAGAGAGACTCCTGTCCAAAATACAGATGAAAACACTGGAAACTCTCGGACGGTCACCGCTAAACAGTTCAAGGAGCTGGGACCACCGGAGTTTATTGGAGAGCCAAAACCACTTAAGGCGGAAACGTGGATAAAGCAGATCACCAAGATATTTGATGTCTTGGGATGCGCCGAGGAGCAAAAAGTTCCCTTTGCCACCTTTATGTTGCGAGGAGAGGCAGATTACTGGTGGGAATCGGTAAAACGTACTCAACCTGCCGCACTGAAGATGTCTTGGGAGAAGTTCCAAGAACTGTTCAATGACAAGTACTTTCTCGAAAGTATTCGTCACATGAAGGAGGTAGAGTTCATCAAGTTGGAGCAGAATAATATGACCGTGTCGCTGTACGAAGCTAAGTTTGCCGAGTTGTCCCTGTTTGCGTTCCACTTGGTTAATAATGAGGAGAGAATGACGCGGATATTTTTAAGAGGTTTGAAACTGGAGATACGTCAATATCTTATTTCTCATAAACTGTGTTTGTATTCAGATGTTGTAAATAGGGCTCAGTTATTGGAGCGCGATAACGAGCCAACGCAACTAAAGAGAGCAGCCGGTAAAATGATAATACCAGTGAGAGTAGTCATCGAAGCGGTGACAACAAGCGTGGAGGGAATCAACAACCCAGAAATGGTAACCACTTCGGTGGTAATCAGGGCCAAAATAATAAGAATGGACATTTCAAGAAGAGGAGATTCAACAATGATAGAAAGACGTCAGCACCAGCACCCGTTGTTAAGGAAGGAGAACGACCACCTATCATATGCTTCAAATGCGAAGGGGAGGGACACATCAGTCCAAACTGCGCGATGCCGTCCAAAGCATGTTATAATTATGGAAGAGAAGGTCACCTAGCCCGATTTTGTCGTTCACCGAAGACAAGTTCAGTTAGGATAGAGGCACCAAAAGCCATCCTAGAAAAATCTAAGCCGGTAGTTCAAGGGAGAGCGTTTGTTGTGACCTCCCAGAAAGCAAGGAACCCGAACGATGTCATCACGGATAAGCTTATCATAAACTCTAGCGAAGTCTATACCTTATTTGATACCAGTTCTACCCATTCTTTTATTTCTCCTACTTGCGCTCAACGATTAAATTTGACTCCGGAGAAATTAGACTTTGACTTATCTATGGAAACTCAGTTGGGAGAAACCTTCATTACATCCACTGTTTATAAGCCTTATTTGGTTCAAATCGGTACCCTCACATTACCTGTCGATCTTATTTCATTAAAAATAATTGCGTTTGATGTGATTCTAGGGATTGATTGGTTAACTACTCATCATGCAAAAATTGATTATTTTTGTAAGGTTGTTAGCTTTCATATTCCTAACCAACCTATTATGCGAATTCAAGTAACAAAACCATTAAAACTAATCATCTCAAGCCATAAAGCTATTCGATTATTAAAAAACGGATGTCAAGCTTTCTTAGCTCATGCCACAGATTTAAACAAAAATACGTCAGATTTGAATAATATTTCTATTGTTAATAAATTTCCTGACGTATTCCCTGAAGAACTTCCTGCCCTACCCCCAGAGCGTGAAATTGAATTTTGTATCGACCTTGAACCCGGTACAAAACTCATTTCCAAAGCCCCATATCGAATGGCTCCTATTGAACTTCAGGAGTTAAAGACCTAACTGCAGGAATTGTTAGACATTGGCTTTATTCGTCCTAGTACTTCTCCTTGGGGTGCTCCTGTTCTATTCGTGAAGAAGAAAGATGGGAGTATGCGACTTTATATTGATTATCGGGAGTTGAATCATGTCACCATAAAAAATAGGTACCCATTGCCACGTATTGATGACCTGTTTGACAAGTTACAAGGAGCACAATTCTTTTCAAAGATCGATCTTCGTTCTGGATATCATCAGTTGAAGATTAGAACTGAGGATATTCCAAAGACTGCCTTCAGAACTCGGTACGGACATTATGAATTCTTAGTCATGTCTTTTGGATTGACTAATGCTCTTGCTGCCTTCATGGATATGATGAACCGAGTATTCAAGGAATATTTGGATCACTTTATGGTCGTCTTTATTGATGACATCCTCATATATTGCAAAAGCCGTGAAGATCATGAGCAACACTTGAGGCTGATACTCTAAAAGCTTCATGAAAACAAACTTTATGCCAAGTTGAAGAAATACGAGTTCTGGCTTGAAGAAGTAGCATTCCTTGGGCACGTAGTATCAAGTCATGGAATATCAGTTGACCCAGCAAAGATTGAAGCTATTCAAAGCTAGGAGCAACCCAAATCAGTGACCGAAGTACGTAGCTTTCTCGGCTTAGCTGGTTATTATCGGAGATTCGTGGAAGAATTTTCTCGAATCGCTACTCCATTAACTCAGCTGACTCGGAAAGAAATAAATTTCGGTTGGAGCGAGGAATGTGAGAAGAGTTTTCAAGAACTCAAGAGGAGACTCATTTCATCACCTGTTCTGACAATACCATCTGGCTCGAAGGGATTTGTCATCTATAGTGATGCTTCGGACAAAGGGTTAGGATGTGTTCTCATGCAACATGGAAAAGTCATAGCCTATGCCTCGTGACAACTCAAGGAATATGAGAGGAATTATCCTACTCATGATCTAGACTTGGCAGCTGTTGTCTTTGCACTTAAAATTTGGAGGCATTACTTGTATGGGGAGAAAGTGGAGATCTTTACGGATCATAAAAGCCTCAAATATTTCTTCACCCAAAAGGAACTCAACATGCGACAATGACTTTGGCTTGAACTATTGAAAGATTATGATCATACCATCCAATACCATCCTGGAAAAGCGAACGTGGTAGCTGGCGCACTGAGTAGAAGATCATATGTGGGTACGAGTGCAATATTGTCAACGCAAAGGCCCATTTTGTATGACTTACAAAGGATGGAGATAGAGATAAAGACTCCAGGGACCCATGTGATGATGGCGAATATACGAATAGAACCGACTTTAATCGATAAAGTTAAAGATGATCAAGCTACAGACTTGGAACTGATGTGTATGAGGAAGAAAGTGCAAGAAGGTGCTATGCCGAAAGCAAGAATCGATGAAGAAGGAATACTTCGAGTCAACTCCAGACTTTGTGTTCCTAACGACCCTGATTTAAAGTATAAAATCATGATGAAGGCCCACAACACACCGTTTGCAATCCATCCTGGGAGTACCAAAATATATCGTGATCTTCGTCATACATTTTGGTGGAGCAATATGAAAAGAGAGATAGCGCTGTTTATCTCAAGGTATCTAACTTGTCAACGAGTTAAGGCGGAGCATCAAGTACCAAAAGGTCCATTGCAACCGCTTGAAATTCTAGAATGGAAGTGGAAGCACATCACCATGGATTTCATTACCGGTCTTCCTAAGGTTTCTCAAGGCATAGATGCAATTTGGATCATTGTTGATAAATTGACCAAGTCTGCTCATTTCTTACCAATACGAGAAACTTATACACTTGAATGTCTTGCTCGTATGTATATAAATGAGATTATAAGACTGCATGGTATGCCAGTATCCATAGTGTCTGATTGAGACCCAAGATTCACTTCACGATTTTGGGTTAGTTTGCAGAAAGCTATGGGCACGAATTTACGATTTAGCTCGGCATATCATCCTCAGACGGACGGACAGTCGGAGAGGACTATTCAAACTCTTGAAGATCTATTAAGACTCTGTGTCCTTGATTTCATGGGAAGTTGGGACAAGTTCTTACCATTGGTGGAGTTTTTCTACAACAACAGTTATCAAGCAAGTATTGGCATGACTCCATTCGAAGCGTTGTATAGAAGAAAGTGTCGTTCTCCAGTATGCTGGGATGAGGTGGGTGAAGCAACGTTGTTGGGACCGGAGTTGGTACGTATGACTACAAAAAAGATTCAAACGATTCGGCAACGTATAAAAACCTCACAAGATCGACAAAAGAGTTATGTTGATCTTCATCGAAAGAACATGGAATTCGATATTGGAGATCATGTGTTGTTACGTGTTGCTCCATGGAAAGGAGTTACGAGATTTGGAAAGAGAGGAAAGCTCAATCCTCGATTCATTGGCCCATTTTTAATCCTCGATCGAGTAGGAACTGTGGCATATAGACTCGCTTTACCGCCAAGTATATCTCGTGTTCATAACATTTTTTACATATCCATGTTACATAAATATGTGGAAGACCCGAACCACATTATTGAGTTAGAATCGGACGAAATAGCGAAAGATTTGATGTATGAAGAAGTTCATGTTCAAATCTTTGATAAGAAGGAACATATTCTACGCTCCAAGGTTATACCTCAAGTCAAAGTTTCGTGGAGAAACCACGATGTTGAGGAAATGACCTGGAAGTTAGAATCTGAAATGAAATCAAGGTATCCTTACCTCTTCGACATACCAGGTACGTACCCTAATTTCGAGGGCAAAATTTTATAAGAAGGAGAGGTTGTAAGACCCCAACTTTTTAATAAAGATGATTTTTCTATAATTATCATTTTTGAATATTATGGAATGAATTTGATATAATGTTATAGTTGTGGGTAATATTTATAAATTTTACAAAGTACGCAAGTTGTTATATAATATTCGTTTGGTGGGGAAATATTCATTTTAACAGGGAATATTCGTACAACGGCACAATCATTGGTGGACCCCACAAAGGAATTATTGTCGGATTGAGAAAACGACAAAAATACTTTATGAAAACAATGGCGAAAGTTTTACCGTTAACTGTTGAAACACCCGGTGTTAAAAGTACAGTAATACGCGTGGTTACATAGTAGCACACAGTATTGATTATTGATGCTTACGTGAGAAGTCACTCAATTTTGTTCAATTATTGCTATAGTAATTGTTGCATAGTATCTCACGTTATTTGATTCAATTATTGTCGATATTTTATATATTATTAAATCAATAATTGAGATAACAAAGTTATTAATATTATTATTTGCGATATTAACGATTTCTAGAAGTTCTGTCAAGGAGAGGTTTGGTCACCTAATTGCGCACCAATAGGGAGAAATCCTTATTGGAAAGCCCCCTCTTTCTTGGGAACGACCTGATCAATTAATATTGTGAATTATAATAATGATGATAAGTGTTGTTAAAAATATTAAGTGGATTTATTTTTATGAAGTGTTTGATGTAAATTTTACTTATTTTATGGACCCCCATTTACCCATTTTTCAAATAATCAGTAAAAAATTATTTTTTAAGGGGGGGCCCACGGGTGGGGCCCACATGTGGAGGAAGGTCTTGGAAGGTGGATGAATATTTTGATGGCACGGGATGGAGTACTATATATATATATATATATATATATGTGTGTGTGTGTGTGTGTGTGTGTGTGTGTGTGTGTGTGTGTGTTAGTGGACTTTGGTCGAGGTTTGAAATGGGGGGTTGATAACTTGGTCACGGGTGGTATGCTTGGAAAGAAAAGAAGAAGAAAGAATTGGCAGAAAGGAGTACAATTATTGTTATTATATTCATATACATGTGCAGGTTTGAAGAATTTGGCAGAGGTGGTAATCACGGGGGTGTCATCCCGTGAATTATCAAGCATATGTTATATATATATATATATATATATATATATATATATATATATATATATATATATTTTATTTAAAATTTTTTATTTTATTAGAATATTTTATTGCATAGTATCCTTTCCATTCTCCTATAAATAGAAGCTCATTCCTTCATTATTTCTTACGAATTTACTGAAACTCTAGAGAGAAAATTATAGAAAGAAAGAAGAAGAGAAGTCTGTTACCTCTCTTTTCCTATATCCAGTACTATTCTTTTTAAGGTAAGGGGTATTATTTCTTTCTTATTCATGAAGAGAACTTCTATTATTCCATTCTTTATCATTATGTTAGAATAACCTGTCTATGCGAAGTACCGCATACATGGTGAAATTCTTCTGTTATTCCATTCTTTATTATTATTCTGTTAGAACATCCTGTTTATGCGTTTACGTATGACCTGGTTTCGTTATTTATTATTCTGTTGGAATATCCTGTCTGTGCGTTTACGTATGACCTGGTTCCATTTTTTATTATTCTGTTGGAATATCCTGTCTATGCGTTTACGCATGACCTGGTTCCGTTATTTATTATTCTATTGGGATAACCTGTCTGTGCGGTCTATCGCATGCCTGGTGATTTCTTTTGTTATTCCATTCTTTATTATACTCAATTGGTTAAAGTTTTGACTTCTATATTCCATGAAATTAGTGGAATATCTTTGATATTTACGTTTCATCTAGTATCTTTTCATAGCATTCTTGAATTTTACTCTACAAAGAAGTATCATGTTAAAAATTTGGACGTTATTAGTTCCTGGATAAATTAATTCTTGAACTTATTTTATTGAATTCTTATATCATTGTCATCATCCTCATGTTATATTATGTTGAAAGTCATCTGTGGCCTGTAGTGCATAGATGGACTTGGTATGATTATGACTAGGGATTATTCGGTATAATCATGACCGTAATGTTACAAATGATGTGGTAAAAGTCCTCATTGGCCCGCAGTGCATTGATGGACAGTTGTTGGCATGATCATGACCATTAATGAATACACGAATATCCTTGGCCCGTAGTGCATGTATAATTTGTGGTTGTGATACTAGAGAATATCCTTGGCCGTAGTGCAGGGGTGATTCGATGATGTGGATTATTTATTAAGCTGAGTCTTAGAAATAAAAGTGACGAAAAACATTTTAAATCATAAAAGATAGTAGATTTTATTCTCTACTTAACTCTTTTAATGGATTGCTTATTCCGCTGTAGTTAAACTTGATGTTTGTTATATTGTATCAGTTTAACACTATTGAAGGCTAATGATAATTTATTCTACATTATCTTAGTCATAATATTTCTTACTGGGCTAGTTGAGCTCACCCTTTTGCTTTCATTGTTCTCTTCAGAAAATGAGAACGTAGCAGGAACTAGTCGAGGAACGGACTGACGGTTCAGAGGATAGCATTAGTAGTCCTCACTATTCTATAAAATAGTATGTTAATAAATGTATTGAGGACTTTTTTTGAGTTTAAATACTGTCTAGAAGACAATGTTTGTATTAAAACTCACAGCTCATGTTGTATATTTAAGATTGTATTTGTATTCTGTACCATGTATTTGGCGACTCAGAATAGGTGATGTATACCTATTTTGGGGGTGTCATAATACATACGTTGCTTGCTCATTGGATGAGGATGATTGATCTCATGATCATTTGTGTGGAGACACTAAAGCAAGTATGTAGGTGTTTATTGGAGAATAATTTCACTGAACGTAGCTCGCTAAGGAATACCTAATGGAGTTTTATTTACATGTCAATAGGAATTCACTACAAAAAAAATGGGGCTTCAGCAACAACCAATTTTCGTTGCTAAAGGTACCAAATTTCGTTGCAAAAGGGTTTTGGTAATGACTTTACTGTCGTTGCGTCTTTCGTTGCGCAATGAGCATTGCTAATTGTTCCGCAACGAATATTTTTTTTTCGTTGCCAAAAGTACTACATTTTACAACGAAATTTGGCTTTCGTACAGAGACATCGATCCTTTAGCAACAAAATGTATTGTTACAGAATAATTAAAATTTCGTTGGTAAAAATCTCATTTCATTGCAAAAGCCTGCTAATTGGCGACGAAATGAACTCTTTTTTTTGCAACGACCATGCATTTTCGTTGCAATTGACACCATTTTACGACGACATTTTTCGTTGCAGTAAATTATGAAAATTGTTGCCTAAGCTTGCTTTCGTTGCTGAATGTAAAATTTTTAACAACGATTTTCATTGCTGATTATATTATTTGGCAACGATATTATGCTGAATCATCAATGAAAATGTTTGTTGCTGATTATTTTTCAATAGCAACGAAAGTCGTTGATTATCAACGACATTATATGTTGTCATTTCTTTATATGTGCAACGAAAGTTGATATGATTTGCAACGATCAAAAATGTTACCTTTTATGTTAGTATTAGCAACAATATCCTCTCCGTTTTTATTAAGTTAATTTTTCGTTGCCAAATATTATATTTTTAATGCCATTAACAACAAAAATTTGTTGCTAAATGTATAAAAAATTATTGCTATATTAAAACTTGTTCAATGCTTTGGTAACGAATTATATTGTTGCCAAATCAAAATTTGACATTCTTTTTGTGTACCTGACTAGCTCAATGTCCCCATAGCAAATAATGGCAAAAATATAAAAAACTAAAATATTATTAACTTAATAAAATCATCCACTACATAATCATTCATTATCTTTACAATTAACCATCTAAAGCTACCACAGTTCTTCAATCAAAGTAGATAGCTACATATATAGAGAGTACACTTCATAATTTCGTCCCTCGTCTTTCGTAAACGTAGCACGAAAATTTGATACCCAGTATTGTAAGGTAGGTCGTAGAAGCAGTCTTCCTGCACATTTAAAAATAATAGCAAAGTCAGGAAAATGAAGCAAATAGGTCACCAGAGGCACTTAGTGCCAAAATCAATACACGAAGACAATAGAGTTGTTACGTGGTACTAATGTACACCGTATTGCTCATAAGCATAAAAAGACAATAGAATTGCTACGTGATACCAATGTACACTGTAAATTATGATACTTGTGTATATAAGCCAATAAAAAGATTAAAATTTATGACTGATTTTTTGAGTCAAATTTCCCCTATTTTTCAAATTCATATATGGGAGAGTTTACATGTTAACATACCTTAATTTAAAAGAAAAAAAAGAAAAAAAAACACAGTAGCAAATATTTTTAAATATTTTAACCTTATTATGTTTTTTAATAATTAATACCATAGCAGTTCCAGTAATAATGTCAGCTAAGCTTTTAGAATGCCAAAGAAAATGACAAGAGATTGAGAAAAACAGACATTTATCCTTTTCTTATAATTTGAATGTTGATAAGTGAATTTTACACCTACTTGTTGGATATTAATTCACACGAACTAGGCCCATCTCAAGTATATTTTAGTGTGTTTTTAGTTGCATTTCATGTTATTTTGCATTGCATTTACTTAAAACTCCTTTGGTGTAAAAGTGCAGGATATGACATGATTTGGTGACGTAAATGGCATGAGGCTGTTGTATGCATGGCATGAGGATCAATTGGAGCAGGAGGCTAAGCATGGATGGACAAAAGAATGAACAGCAGAACAGATCAGTGCAGCAGCAGAACCAGAATTCAAAGTTGCAGAAACCGCGCGGCCGCGCGACAGAATAAGCTTGAGGATGCGCGTCCGAGCGAGCACCCAGCTGAATAGACATTGCACACTGCAAGTTGCGTGCCCGCGCGAGGATTGCAAAGGAGGGGCGCGCGGCCGCGCGAGACGTTGACTGCAGCTACTGACTTTATTTTAAATTGGAAATTGTAAGCGTAACTGAGGGGAGAGTTCGATTAGGTCTTATATATTAGATGTATTTTCATGATGTAAGGGACACTCCCACCCCTTTGGGGAAAACAAGGAACAAGGGTTTTTTTTCTCTCTAAAATTTTAACAATAGATTAGTGTAGATTAGAGTAGTGATTTCTAGAGTTGATGAGATTGAAGACTTGAAGCAATTGGGAAGCATCAGAGATTCCATCTTGGAGCAGGAGAACAGATTTGCACTTTAATTCTCTACTTTTATCCTCTCTTTGGTTCTTATTTGTAATCTTGTGATGTTTATTCAATATGTGGATGATAGATTTGATTCAACTATGATTTAAACTCTATTATGAGATTGTAATGGATTCTATGGATTAGTTTATTCTGATATATTTCATTGTTAGCCTTATTGATTGCTATAGCGTTGTCTATTAAGATTCATGTTTATTTGCTTAGTTGATTGGCCATCAATTATTGTGATAATCCATATGGACTTGAGAGATGAAGTATGTGTTTGGATATGATCTTAATAACTTATGATTGTATATTCTACATTGTGTTGGGATGTATGATTTGTGCTTAGAATATACATATACCGATGCACCATTCGTAGTCTATTGAGAACTTGGGATTAAACCCTAATTATTTGTAAATCACATAGACATATAGTGATTTAGGTAATGTGGGTGTTCATGTGTATTCTATCAATTGTGGATTATATGTGATATGGGTATGGTACATTGAGAGATGGCTGTACTTTACTTTTGTGTTCTCGACTAACAAACCGGTACAATTAGTTTGGCCTAACGTGAAGTGTATGGTGTTGAATGAGTCAATAGATGAAATTGTGATCTCAGGTATTCATTATCTAGTCTTACTCTAGGAATAGTTAGGTTCATTTATTTTCATAGTTTAAATATAAAATATTAAATCATTCGTTTAAATAAGACTGAAATGGTTATGAACTAGTGCTTGATAAAATTTATTAGTTAATTCTCCGTGGGAACGATACTTACTTACTCTTTATTACTTGTTGACCGTGTATACTTGCACGCATATATTGATCGGTAAAATGACCAACAAGTTTTTGGCGTCGTTGCCGGGGAATTAGCTTAATAAATTTTTGCCAACATTATTTTCAATCAAATAGGTCTTAATTTAAACATTTTTATCTTGTTTTAATTATCTTCTTATATTTCTCTCTTTTCAGGTACCATGGGTGACTTTTCTTATCAATGGCCTTATGTAAATAGGACTGATCAACCAAGGGACGTAAGCACTGAGGGACTCGATGTATTTTTTACATTGTCAGCACAAATTGCAACACTTTCGGGGTGGTTGAATATTCTTGCAGCCCAACGCACTCGAGAGATAGTAGTTACATGTGAATACTGTGCTGGCGAGCATCCGAGTTATCAGTGCAACATCATGGTTGGACAAGTGCAGTTTGGGAGTGATTACTTCAACAATGATGTTTATCTTGATTATCAACAAGGTTGGGGGTATCACTTAGATTATGAATAGAGTTATAACTATCCCGACCAATACTGCATCCCAAGTCCAACACATCCATCAGATTTCTCATATCCACCTTCAACGCAACAAGAGGTAAATTCAAGATTGAAGGAATTCATGTCAAAAAGCATAGCAGACCATGAAGAGATGATGATAAGTTAGGAGTTATCAAGCCAAAATCTTAACAAACAGACGGAACAACACATTAACTCCTCAATGAATGGTCCTCAATACATGAATTTTGAAACTAAACAAGATAATTCAAGAGTGGAGGATTTGTGGTTCAAGTTTGTAGCATCAACTGAGGAGAAGATGATTGAGTAAGAGAGGTCAATTTGGAATCTGCAGAATCAAATGGATCAAATACTCGAAGCCTTGAACAATCGCCCTCAAAACAATTGGTGCTATGACATGGACGATGAAACTGATGGAAAGCCAGAGGTGTTCATGTCACTGAATGAACTGAGAGGAGTGGACATTGAGGAGACAACTGGGGGTATGAAAAATGAAGAACATGAGCTGACTTGTATAATACCCCAAGTGCCTTCTCAGTTAGAGTTAAAAAATTCAGTGAAATTTGCACACCCATGTCCCCTTGGTAGTCACATCCAAAGCCAGAATTTTCGCGATTCTGAGGCCTCTTACAAACCATGATGGGTTGAGGAAGAGATAATAGAAGAAGAAAATCATGTTGTATCTGTCATGCCTCAATGCAAAAATCTATTCACAGATACAACGGAAGGAGCACCTGGCTATGCAATAGAACTGGGGGACATCATGTACAGGAAATATGCTAGGTCGTTTCAATTCACAGACACGCAAGATGGGGAACCCACCTACGCACATTGCAGTTCTAATGCATGGAGGGTTCCTAACTTATCGAAGAGGAATTGGATAGCAGTGTCAAGAAAAGAGTCCAGCTAACGGACTATAAACCGAGCACTCGATGGGAGGCACCCCATCCAATCTTTCCCCCTCTTTGTTTAATTCTTATTTACATTTCATTATTTAGTAGATGTTAGATAGTGGTAAGTCTTAATAATAGTTTTATTGTTTCTCCTCTCAGGTTCAATCCAATTGCTATAAGCATTCAGGATCAAACAGAAGTAAAAAAAAAAACAAGCTGCCAGAGTACAGGGTACCGCGGCCGCGCCTAACTACAAGCCAAACACCACGCGATCGCGCCATAGCTCAGTCACAAAAAAAAAAAGATGCTAAATCTTTAGAATTTTTGACTCAAGCATTCGGACAGTTAGAAGCCCACACTCAATTTCCAAGTATAGAATATCTCAAACTTAACCATCGCCTGATATATCATCGGATCATGAGGAAGCGAACGGAGATGACATTGCCACTTAGGAGAGCATTCTTTCACTTTTAATTACAATGAGGGCATTATTTATTTTAAGTTTGAGGGTATTGGGATGTAGTGATTAGTTGTTGCATATAGTCAGTTGCATATAGTTTGATTGCATGTTTAAGTTGCATAGTAGAGGTATTTTAGTATGAATTTTTTTTTTTTTTTTTAGTTTTCTTTTGTCTAGTTTACTTAGTATGTGTTTAGTTGCATAACATTGCATAATCCCAGGCTTTTAGTTAGTTGAATTCTAATTTGGCCAATGATGACATAGAAATTTGATAGATTTTTGAATTTAGTGGATATCTCGAGCTTAGTTATAATTTTATACAGGATATTATTCATGCTTGCTGTTTAGATGTTCCCGGGTAGCACGACAATGTTCCCATTTGCTTGTTGATTAAGATTAGCATGCTTGTCTGCTGAAAGGAAAATATTGTCTTTAATGATAGAATTGTGTAGGAAGTGAGTAATGACTATGAAGACACAGATACTCAAACTTTGAGAACACATGGGTATGCTTGCTATTGGGACGAGATGGAGCGTAAAACGCACTCGTTTAAATGGAAATAGAAACTGAGATGGAGCGTAAAACGCACTCGCTATATATAAAAAAAATCAAAAAACACCGCGAAAAAGTGCGAAAATCGTCCTCGTGAGTAAAAATAAAGCAGAATAAATCCATTGTTGAACCTTAATTTGTATTGATGTGTTGGAGTAGTTGATGTCTCATTATTATATGCAGTTCTTGATTTAAACTTCACTTTTCTGTCTTAAGCAATTTAGCATGTGGTATCTTAATCTTTGTCAAGCTTATCTGTGAACACATCACACACACACATCTTTATAGCAGGTTAGGATTATCTGATTATATGCCATTATACTTTGAGCTTAGTTTGATGCTTTGTTCTTGGAACTTGATATTTCTATGAGGTATATCTTATTGGAATTCATATTTGGCTGAGAACGTGGGATTCATTTGCATAGTAGTGTAGCTTGCATAGCATGTAGCTTGCATTATATTGCATTGCTTGAGGGCAAGCAATAGTTCAAGTTTGGGGATATTTGATAAGTGGGTTTTACACCTACTTGTTGGATATTAATTCACGCGAACTAGGCCCATCTCAAGTATATTTTAGTGTGTTTTTAGTTGCATTTCATGTTATTTTGCATTGCATTTACTTAAAACTCCTTTGGTATAAAAGTGCAGGATATGGCATGATTTGGTGACGTAAATGGCATGAGGCTGTTGGATACATGGCATGAGGATCAATTGGAGCAGGAGGCTAAGCATGGATGGACAAAAGAATGAACAGCAGAACAGATCAGTGCAGCAGCAGAACCAGAATTCAAAGTTGCAGAAGTCGCACGGTCGTGTGACAGAATAAGCTTGAGGACCCGGCTAAACAGACATCGCACACTGCAAGTTGCGCGCCCGCGCGAGGATTGCAAAGGAGGGGCGTGCGGCCGCGCGAGACGTTGACTGCAGCTACTGACTTTATTTTAAATTGGAAATTGGAAGCGTAACTGAAGGGTGAGTTCGATTAGGTCTTATATATTAGACGTATGTTCATGATGTAAGGGACACTCCCACCCCTTTGGGGAAACCAAGGAACAAAGATTTTCTCTCTAAAATTTCAACAATAGATTAGTGTAGATTAGAGAAGTGATTTCTAGAGTTGATGAGATTGAAGACTTGAAGCAATTGGGAAGCATCAGAGATTCCATCTTGGAGCAGGAGAACATATGGACTTGAGAGATGAAGTATGGGTTTCGATCTGATCTTAATAGCTTATGATTGTATATTCTACATTGTGTTGGGATGTATGATTTATGTTTAGGATAGACATATACCGACGCACCATTCGTAGTCTATTGAGAACTTGGGATTAAATCCTAATTATTTGTAAATCACATAGACATATAGTGGTTTAGGTAATGTGGGAGTTCATGTGTATTCTACCAATTGTGGATTATATGTGATATGGGTATGTTACATTGAGAGATGGCTGTACTTTATTTTTGTGTTCTCGACTAACAAACCGGTACAATTAGTTTGGCCTAACGTGAAGTGTATGGTGTTGAATGAGTCAATAGATGAAATTGTGATCTCAGGTATTTATTATCTAGTCTTACTCTAGGAATAGTTAGGTTTATTCATTTTTCATAGTTTAAATATAAAATATTAAATCATTCGTTTAAATAAGACTGAAATGGTTATGGACTAGTGCTTGGTGAAATTTATTAATTAATTCTCCGTGGGAACGATACTTTACTTACTCTTTATTAGTTGTTGACCGTGTATACTTGCACGCATATATTGATCGGTAAAACGACCAACAAATGCATAGTCGTGCATAGAGGAGAAATCAAAGTAATAAAATTAATATTGAGTAAAAGAACAAAAAGGAATTGCAGTAATTATCATACCCCAGGAATTTCTTGACTGAGCTCCATAAGGATGCACCACCTTTGATTCCAAAGCTTGAAGTCTCATGTTGATCAGAGTTGCCTTTAAATGTCTCTGGAAAAGTAACGAGATGGGGAAATGAAATCGATGATCAAATCAATTACAACTGTCTCTTGTAGCATGCAATATTCTAACTTTATTGTTCACCTAAACTATTTAAACTTTTATGCTACCTTGTGACAATATCAAGGTATCCTTTTGCTGTGATAAATACGTGATCTTCAGTCAGACGTTAGAATATTGCATGCTACAAGAGACAGTTGTCCAAAATTATATTGAAGCATCAGTAGCAAAGCCATCACAAACAAAAATGAACAAGCATACCTACTCCACCACAAAAATATATCGAGCATCTGTCTTCATGACCAATTTCTCTAACAAATTCAGGTCACCAAAAATAGCATAACCAGAAGATCCACATGTAAAACAGTCTACATATATATATATCGATCGTATAAACTAACTAACATGAATGGAGGAGGATTTCTCAATTTTCATATGCCAAATGGGGTTGGCCTTCCTTCATTTAACTAATATTGAGTTGGATAATAGCTATACATACACTGATACAGGATAAAAACCATTAAATTCTTTTAAAAAGAAGAAGTACTTCAAACAGCCTAGCGTAAATTTACGATGAGGAAGCAATAAATGCACTCTGCCACAACTAAAAATCAACACGCACAATAGAGTGCAATGACTAGAAACACTTTTAGTTGATGTATAGATTCAATGACTGAGCCAAGTCTATTCCAAATAAGAGACGATGTATACAAGTAATTAGCAAAATTTGTAATCTCATAGACTATCTTCAATCATCATCTAGTTTTTGCCACCTAAAAAATTGAAAACTGTTCTCATCCCATATAATAATAATCAAGTTCACGATGAACATTGTATAAAAAGTCCTCTAAAAGAGAGAGAGAGAGAGAGAGAGAGAGAGAGAGACAAATATCCTATTAAATAAACCTGGAACTTTAGGTTCATAAGATAAGATTAGATCCTTTCACTTAACCACGAGTTGCTCTGAGTTGAGGTTGATCTATGCCGCAGTGGCATGTGGAAAGCTTAACATTAAGTTTGATGAGTTCAGATGTTTGACATATTAGCTGAATAATAAAGAACTAAGTTAGCCAATTACTTTATAGGGATTTCAACCCAAAAAAGGAAAGAATAGCATAACCTATGTTTGGAAGTTTTGAAGAAAGTAATTAAAGAAATGCAACTAAACATATACTTGTGTGACTATATCATCAACAGGAATAATTTTCAGCTACATAGTATATTGGGGTAGCTTAAGTGATCTCAACTTGGTGCAAGGATCAAGAAAAAGACTAACAATATTGATCTAAAAGTCATGTTAATTTAATAACAAAAGGACATAACAACCAAAGAATTCAACTGCATTAGCCACCTCTATACTCTCATACCTTTTCAATTTACTTTTTCAATTTCTGAAAATATTGTTAGTACCTAATCCATCTTATTAAACTTAAAAACTTGTTCTCTTATCAAGCTATACATAAAGCTTTCACCACATAAGACCAGAAGAAAGAAGTTTCTTTTCATATGTTGCATAGTTTAAGATCTAATGAACGGAAGCAGTTTCAGATTTCACCACATAAGGCCAGAAGAAAGAAGTTTCTTTCGCTGAATTCAAGCACATCCTAATAAAGTGACAATGTATCTTGCTAAAATAAAGTGACGATGTATCTTAACAATCACAGTGGAAGGTGCCACTGTCATTTTTCTAAAAGGGTGTGGAAAATGCAACCATGCTTATGTTATGCATATTTTAATGCAGCAATGACAAGAATTAAATATGTTTTGAGAGAGAATTTATAAAATTCTACATAATACGTGAGTGGAATCATGAGTCCAGTCCAGTTTAAAACCTGCATTCTTATGAAAATTCAATAAAGGAAAGACATGAACTTTGAAAGGAAGTTGTGAAAAAAAGTAATCAGCTAAGTTGCAATGATGTACAAACCAGTTAAGTTCTTCCCTTAATTAAAGAGAATAGATTTCAAAGTGACCAGCTAAGTTTGATACCACACCTTTGCCTTTGGCCCCCACTTAAAGTTGATCCCCTGGGTCCAATATTGGTGCAGCATTTTGATTCGTCTAGCCTCTTGAACCTCCTTCATTAACTCCTCTATGTCCTACATAAATAGCAGAATACATTTACATTAGTGTGAACATGAAATAGAATACAAAGATTTGCTACAACTTTAATTGGTACAAACATAGCAGAAAATGATTCTAAAAAATAATAATAGAAATTGGAATACAAGATCCTAACAAAAGGTACATAGAAAGCAAAGATGGACTATTGCAACAATCTTTACAAAACTTCACTGAAGACAAAGGCGTTACTATTGGCTGTGACACGGGCAGGGAGTTTCTGAGCCGCCTTAGGTCAGAAGATGTTCCTTCAGTGGCATATCCTGTTACCCTATCTGAAGATTCTCATACTTTTAATTTGGGTCGTGCATCAGCAAGCGATGTTGGCTGTCTTGAATCTTTGAACCCCTTGTTAGATCTCAATGGGGATTTCAACATTCACTTTAATTGTTTGCAATATGGTCGGTGGTGCATCGAGATATGGGCATCTTACATGGTGAAACCTACATGATCTCTATCAATGGCAGACTTTCACTTCTTGGGCACATTCTTCCTTCCCACTGCTAAAACAAAGGAAAAGATGTCACATAAATAATTTAACACTCCATCTGTCCAGAATAAATAATAAAAAGGGAAAGAAAAAGAAATAAAGATGGCATTAGTATCTGAGTTGTTTGGAAATTTGAAGAAACAAAATATTTGTCAAATTGTGGCAAAACAGTTGTAAAATGATTACATTATCCCCAGATGTGAGGTGCTATCAACAACACCAGATAGGCCCGAACCATGATCTGCATCCACCGCCCAGCTGGTAAACGATGTAATTGCATGGAAATCTTCTTTGGCAATCCCCAGAGTTGACATTTATTGCTGATCTACAGGTCAGCCAAATTCAGCGCAAGTTACAATACGAGGAAATTAAAATTCAAACAAGAACAAATTTTCTCAATTGTCACTGGTTAAATAAGAGGCATATATCACTCATCTACAGGTCAGCCAAATTTAGTAAGTACCTATACAAGGACACTTGAAATTCAAACAATAATAGATTGCCTCTGTTGTCATTTGTTTATTAGGGGTAGGGCAAAGAGATTACTTATGTAATGCTTCCACTGGCAAAGATGATGGCAGCATGTTGCTAATGCTAAGCCTCTCAGGTAACAAATTATCCACCAGCTTATGAAATACATTGCATTCACAACACTACAACAACATCACAAAAATAAAATAAATTAGTACCACACAAATGTAAAGTAATAAACCAAAGACTAATAACAGTCTTGATATAAGGGTCAAGTTTCTTGAATTTGAGTATAATTTGCATAATGTTCCGAAATAACAACTTTTCTCAACATGCATGATTTTAAAATTTGCATTCTCATTTAGGAATAAGGGAGCACCATCAGAGCTTATTCTGGTAATAATGCCAAACTGAATGCTGAACAATGCCATTGTACTATGTGTTATACATTATACAACCTCCAATTTCTATAGCATTAACATGTAATCATATTTAGCTGCATTCCATTAAAATATCAAGGCCCAATACCTGAACAAAGACAGTACCATCGGTGTAGGCATGGGGATTGATTGCACGCGTAGTTCGCTGACCACAGACGTTGCAAGTGAAGGCAACACGCATACGACGCCGTGGCGACTTGGTGAAGAGGGACCAGGGGAAGGTGGAGATTTTCTCCGTGCTGGATTCTGACTCTGAACTGGAGGGAATTGGAGGGCCCTCCATGCCCGAACCGGTAGTCCAACCTCTAACGTTAGAGGCACTCAGAACCAATCCCATCGCCGCATCCTAAAATACCCCAAAAATATCCAGATCTAAACCCTAATTCCCAATATCAAACTCAAATCCTAAATATCAGTTACTCAATCATTAATCTCAGAGCACGCGTAGTTCGCTGACCACAGACGTTGCAAGTGAAGGCAACACGCATACGACGCCGTGGCGACTTGGTGAAGAGGGACCAGGGGAAGGTGGAGATTTTCTCCGTGCTGGATTCTGACTCTGAACTGGAGGGAATTGGAGGGCCCTCCATGCCCGAACCGGTAGTCCAACCTCTAACGTTAGAGGCACTCAGAACCAATCCCATCGCCGCATCCTAAAATACCCCAAAAATATCCAGATCTAAACCCTAATTCCCAATATCAAACTCAAATCCTAAATATCAGTTACTCAATCATTAATCTCAGAAAAAAAATTGGAAATTACCTTGGAAAGAGTACGATTGCTGAGGATTGGGACGAGACTTGAATCATTAGAGTCCGATCGAAGCTCCGATTTGTTGCCGTTATCTGGGGGAAAAAGGGTGGGTTTGTTAGAAAATAATCAACAGAAATTGGGAAAAATTGGAAGGAAATTGATAGAGCTTACTCTTGGGAGAGATGGAGAATCGAAGAATCCTTCTGCCGATAGAAGATGGGTCTTTAGATTTGGGAGAAAAGATTGGAAGGTAAGAAGGGGAAGAGACGATAGTCTCTTCTGTTTTACAAATTCGTTTTTTTAAAAAAATTTAAATAAAATAGGGATAAAATTGATATTAAGTTAATATGGGTCAAATTAATTTATTAGTAATGACTTATAAGTCATTTTTAAATAAATTTATTCTGTTTTAGTTCATAAAATATAATAAAATTTTCTTCATCTTTTATATTTTCTCTTAGAACTTATAGTGTTATAATTTAATTTTATAATATATTTGGGAAAAAAGTAAAAGGAGAACTAGGAATAGCTAGGGGTATACCATTACTATTCTTCTTTTTATATTTTATTTTTTGACATAAAAATATGTTCATGATTTAAGTTACTCCCTCCGTCTAAGAATAAAATTTCTTATTATTTTATGTAATCTCATGTTAAATATTTACTTATATTAAATAATCTATTTTTTTACAATAATTTGTGTGTAATATCCTTAGAATTAAATGTCATTTTTTTATTATTTATATAATATCACTAGTCATGTATAGAAAAATATGCAATTAGTTGAGAATTTAAATATGAATAATTTTATCATTTAACATTTTTTTTTAAAATTCGCATAAAATCAATCATCACTTTGATTCTCGGAGTGAGGGAATACTTGTAAGTATATCTTACTTCTATCTACAAATAGAAAACATTGAGAAGTATATATATAATAATCAGGTTTGATGAGGTTGGGTTTATTTGGGTCGGAGGCCCGGAACTAACATGCTTGACAATCGGTTGTCACGGGGTACTATTTCAACAACCATAATCTATACCGTTGATCACAACATTGGATGACACGGATTGAAATGGATTTTTCCCTGCCACGACATGAGAAATTAATCATTCGCCCCTCATTTGTTCACTTGCTCATGTGCTACGCTGTCTACCGCTACAAGTTATGGCGGTAGTTTAGTTAACTAATAAATTAGATTGGCTCAGTGGTAACTTAAATTCTATTACCATCTATATATATATACCCATCTTAAATCTCCACATTAAACTAAATATATATTATTATTATTATTGTTATTGTTATTGTTATTATTATTGTTATTGTTATTATTATTATTATTATTATTATGACATTTATTATTATTATTATTATTATTATTATTATGACTATTATTATTATTATTATTATTATTATTATTATTATTATTATTATTATTATTATTATTACAATTAGTTAAGGTATGTAGTGAAGGAGAAGAAAGAAATATATGGGAGAAATCTCATATTTTGATATAAATATTAATCATTGCAAAATATTAACAATTGATTCATGTTGCTCTAGTGGTCATATGACCAAAATTCCAAATGTGAGGTTGTGAGTTCAAATCTTTAGAGAGGTAATTTTTGAAAAAAATTCAAAAGACGCCACGTCAGCAGCAGACACGTATCAAATTACAATATTAAATATGACGTCAGGCCTGCCACGTGTGCCACGTCAGCAGGTCAACGCACATGTGGCGCTTGGGGGTTCAAAGTCTAAATTTTTGAATAGAAAGGGGCTCAGTTTGCGTTGACCGGAAGAAAGGGGCTCAATACCCAAATATTAGAAAAGTTCAGTGGTCGACTTTGCATTTAACCCTTTATAAGTCAAAAAAGTTAAAATTTAAATTATTGTCAAACACTAAATAATAACAAATGCCTTATAAGTTAGTTTGACCAACTTATAAGTCATTGACAAACACCTTCTAATTCAAGATATAAAGAGAAATTAATATTTGCTTATAAAAAAATTTTACAAGTCAAGAAAAAAAAGAATTTGAAAGAGGGGAATTTCCATTGTTCTACAAAAAAAATATCATTTCTAAAAGAAAAATAATTATTTTTAAAAAACGAATCTACTTTTATTTTTCTTTGATAGTAATATAAAATATATAATATATTCTCAAGTTTATCGTTATCATTTTATTATCATATCACACTCTTAAATTAACCGTTATAATCGTTAGGAATTTATATAAAATTAAAATATAACTTTAATATTTATAAATTAAATAAATAAAAATTATTTTCGTGGAATGAAGAAGAGAGTATAATATTTTGTAACTCTAAGATTGTTGAATCCAAATAGAATGGTTCCACCATTATATAATTCCTATAATGTCTGAAGTAAGATGAATGGTTCCACCATTATAGAATTACTTGGTCTCTAAGGCTTCAATTTTTCGATGTTAAGTCATGTCTGAGTTGTAATATTTTTGGAATTTTAATTGTGTTTAACTTTACAGGTGTAGACACTCGATTTTTTTTTTCCTGTTACTAACTATGCAAGATTGAAAAAACGTCTGTTTCACACTCCAGAGATAACCCTGGAGGACCACAACATCAATTCCAACCCAAGAGATAGCCTTGGGAGATCAAGTTTCCAACCCTGGAGATAACCCCGGGAAATCAGTTTGCAACCCCGGAGATAACCTCGGAAAAATTAATTCTAACCCCGGAGATAGCCCCGGGAGATCTAGTTCAAAGCCTGGAGATAACCCTAGGAGGTCAAGGCAACCACAGAGATAGCCCTGAGGACATTCAAAGTCAACATTAAGTCAACCTCAGAGATAACCCTGAGAAAAGACTGCTACAACTATGCAAAAATCGGAGATAACCCCGGGAGGGGTAAAATGGTCATTTTGACAACTTAACTTCAACCCAAATCAAATCAACTCATTTCAACTCAAAATACTTCATTAGAAGTCCCACAAAAACCATATCTTAACTTTCGAGCGCAAACTACGCAAAACGGCTCACCAAATTGCCTGACGAAAACTCGAAAATGCTATTTCGTGTAAGACCCCAAATTATTAATAAATGAAATTTAATTTCCTCTATTTATTATTTTGAAATAGTAAGAGTTAAATTGATTAATGAGGTTATTTATGGGTAAAATGCGCAAATATTTCAAATAAGCAGGTTGTTATAAAATATTCATTGTTGTCGGGGAATATTCTTGGTCGTGAAATATTCTTCCTGTCGGGGAATATTCGTAGAACGGCACAGTCTTTTGTGGGCCCCATAACGGAAAGCGATTGGATGAAGAAAACGACAAATATAAGTTGTTTATAAATAACGACGTAGTTGTTACCGTTAATACTGTTGGAATACCCGGTGGTTAAAACAGTACGCGTTGTTGCACAGTAGCACACGGTATTGCACCAATTATTGATTCTTACGTAAGAAGGCACTACTCAATAATTGTTACAGTAATTACTGTTCAATATTTTATTTTATTGATTCAATAATTGCTACGTTGATATTTTATATTACTGTTGTTTCAATAATTGTCACTATGCAGTATTTTCCATTATCGGAGCAATAATTCATATTATCTTAATAATATTATTAGATAACATTATTGGCAATGTCTAGAAAGTTCTGTCTAAGGAGAGGTTTGGTCACCTAATTGCGCGCTAGTAAGGAGAAATTCTTATTGGAAAGCCCCCTCTTGGGAATGGCCTGATTGCCAGTACTGTAATTTTGTAATATTATTTGTGAATAATTAATTATTAATTTATATAATGAGAAAAATATTGATTTTATGTGGATATAGATGGAGAAAATTTTTAAATGTGACAATTGTTGAAAATTAATATTTTATCTTTTTTGATAAAATAATTCATTTAAATATATTATTTTAATAATATATTAATGGTGATATTTTTACAATTAATGTGGGATATATGAGTATATGAGGAGAAATAGTATTTTTGTTGCATTAAATGATTAACACATGTTTCGTGTGTCGGTGGACCCATTTCTTGACTGAAATATGATTATAGCCTGTAAAATCGCCCTTTTATGTATTTCGGTCAATTTTTGTTTGGAATTTGAAAAAATTTTCTTATGTAAAGTTGTAGAGAATTGAATTTCCTATAAAAACTCGCTAGATTTGAATTTTCTGATAAAAGGGCTATTTATTATGAATTATCGAAGTTCTAAAATTCCAGAATAATTGATTTTTGGAAGTTTAAAATATTTATAGTTAGAAAAACGTTTTTGATATGTTTGGTGAGCCCCATTGGTTGTTGAAATCAGCTGAATTGAGTTATTGATGGTGGGCGTAGGAAATTTGATTATATATATTAATATTATATTAAATTTTCTACTTTGGTGTTCTAAGCATTTTCCTATAAATAGGGTGCTTAGGTTAGAATTGAAAATCACACCAGAAACTGAAATCTTCTCTCTCTTTCTCTCTCGATACATTGAGCGTATTCTTGTGAGTATACTTTGAGTGTTGTTATACGGTGCAAGTTCCCTTCAGCACTATATCCGGTAGTCCAGCTAGAAGTACTATTCTTTCGAGGTAAGGGATGTTATTTTCTTCATAAATGTTATTATTTCTTCATAAATGATATTATTTCTTCAATATCATTATGCCGAAATATTGGTTAAAACTTTTTATCAAATTTGGAACTTTTTCATGTCGGGGTTACTATTCATGAGTTACTATTCATGAGTTACTATTCACGGATTACTATTCACGAGTTACTATTCACGAGTACTATTCACGAAGCGTGATGATGTTTTTTGTGACATTTCTATCTTTTGGTGTCGGAGTTACTATTCACGTATACGACACTATTCACGAATACGATACTATTCACAGAAAAATTAAATTTTCTTTTCTGTGTCCAAGATTGTCTGTTATGATTTCTATCTTTGATTGGATCTATGTTTTGGTCTTCATTCTTGAATTTTACTCCACTATGATTATTTATGAGGTATTTTTGGACATGAAATAGCTGAAATACGAATCCTTAATATTTACTCTTTTGTTTCACTGGATTCGTTTTCTTTAAAATATTTTTCATCATCCTCAGTCCTAAATGATGATATTAATGAATATCTTTGGTCTGTAGTGCAAAGATGAATAATTTCTGATGAATATCTTTGGCCCGTAGTGCAAAGATGAACATGTGTTTAGATGAACATGACAACTGATGAATATCTTTGGCCTGTAGTGCAAAGATGCATATTTGATTTCCAGATATATGTTGATTAATGTTACATAGATAAAATATTGATGATGGACTTTTAAATTCATATATAGAAGATAGTAGATTTCATTCTCTACTTAATTCTTCTAATGAATTATTATTTCCGCTGCGAATATTGATTTAAAACTTGTTGTCTATTGTATTCTATTAGATTTTTTTCCTGTTGAAGACTAACGATAATTTGTTCTATATTATCTTAGTCATAATATTCTTTACTGGGCTAGTTGAGCTCACCCTTTTCCTTGTTGTTCCATTTTTCTTCTCAGGAGGCGAGAATGTAGCGAGTACGAGTCGGGGTTTGGAATGATGGTTCTAGAGAGTTGTTTAATAGTCCTCACCATTTTTGTAAAATAATGTATCAATAATTGTGATGAGGATTTATTTGAGTGTGGATATTGTCTAGAAGACAATATTTGTATTTAAACTCATAGTTTATGTGTTGTCGTATTTTGCATGACACTTGTATTAATGAAGTTATAGTTGTTTCTGTACCATGTATTTTGACGACCTAAAATGGGTGATGTATACCTATTTTGGGGGCGTCACATTTCGGTCACGGACCCATCTTCTCGAAATCAAAAAGGGCAAATCCTATGTCATTGTGTAACTCTCGGAAAGAGCTTTCTGGAATGGTATGACACGCTTCCATCGGACTCCCAGATTGAAAGTTATGAACGACCGAGCGAACAGCGCGTTGTCCGAGTGTACGTACTATAAGATGAGTGCTTTCGCATTTTAAACACTTGTAAGCTCATATATAACTACTTTTCTACCAGTGGGAGCCGAGTGTTCATCCACTTAAAGCTATAGAAGTCTTCTTTGGCAGTCCACTGTAAGCCTTCTTACACACTTTAAAGCCTTTCTCTTCATCTTTGCACACACTGTTCTTCACGTTGAGAGTCGTGTTGCGTGTGTTTGCCCGGACTTCAGTCCGTGGCTTTTATTTCTTATATATATACGGGCTAACATTATCGAGTTATGCCTCGATTGAGCCTAGACTTATGACTAGAGCGTTTAATTACTTTTGTATATATATATATATATATATATATATATATATATATATATATATATATATATATATATATATATATATGAACTGTGTGTCGAACTCTGTTCGATGAGCCTAGACTTGCGTCTGGAGCGTTTAATTGCTTTTGTATATATATATATATATGAACTATGTTTGATGAGCCTGGATTTTATATCTGGTGCGTTTACTGTTTTAATATATATATATATATATATATATATATATATATATATATATATATTATATATATATATATTGTCGGACTTTGTTCGATGAGCCTAGATTTTATATCGGTGCGTTTACGTTTTATATATATATATATATATATATATATATATATATATATATATATATATATATATTTCGTCCCACCTGGAGTTTACTTCGTGTTGGTTCACCGTTTTTACTACTTTCTTTACATTTCGTCCGGCCTGGAGTTTCCTCCGTGGCGGTTGATCGCTTTTACATATTTACATTTCCGATCCCCCAAGGAGGTCCTTCGTGGTGGTTGATCATGTCTGTATATATGTATTTACAGCTTTTATATATATAACTGCTTACTGCTTTCATACAAATTGCGGCATCATGTGAGCCTAGGAATCATGTGATCACATATTCAGTCTACTGAATCTAGATTCGGTTCACGTGATGGACATTTTCAGCTGTAAGCAGCTTGTAAATTTATTCACGGTGTTTGGATTCCCTCAGATGGTTTTCATACCCATGAGGAGTTCGGCACTGCTTTGTACATTATTTTCTCGAAGATGCTTCGCATCTCGAAAATAAAAGCAATCAAGCAGAACATTTAATAAAATGGAAGTATCAAAGGCCTCAATTACTATTGAGCACAGGGTTTGAAAAACCTCTTTTAAAACATCACTGCTATATCTTGTTTAAAACTGAATTTTTACATAAATTCAAACCCTATGTATATAGGTGCAAACGAGGCATAACACTACTTCCAAATAACATCACATTGACCCCCCCCCACACACACATTCATATAACAGTTTCTTGAAAAGTTGCGGTCACCGTGGTAACACGGATGTCAGGGGGTGCCTAACACCTTCTCTCCGCATAAGCAAGTCCCCGGACCCTAATGAATCTCAGTTTCACAGACCCGTATAGCAGTGTCACATCACTGGGTCAATGTGCAAACCTTTTCTTGGTTGTGTTGGTGCAACCAGTTAAAAAACCAACTGGCGACTCTTATAGTCCAATCGTCGACATTATACATGTCAGACCTTTTTCACTTGTTTTTTCAAATAAATCTCATCTAACATGAGAACACAAAAGAACAAGAATAGAAAATGGACAAATAAAAATTCTGACGTCGACATGTGGCGACTCTGCTGGGGATTTCAGTAAGAGGACTTAAGCCGCTATTACAAGCTTTTCAAAACTGTTATATGCTTGTGTGTGGATGTTGCATTTACATTTGAATGAATGTGTACGAATGCATTACTTATTGCGCTTAGTGCTTCGCACCATATATGCCTGTGATATTAGTGCTTCGCACATGTCATCATTTCCATACGGTGAGATGCGATGTATGTGAATGTATGTTGTATGGTCCCTCCATCAGGAGGCTATCCTGTCGGTGTTTGATTACTGGACTCGTAGGAAGACTAATTCCAATGAGGCTCAGGAAAGGCACCACCCAAATTCGCTCCAGTTGAAAGACCGGATTAACTTCCTGTCAAGTAAATTGCGATGATTTGGAAACCTTCATACCAAAAAACCACGAGAGTAACCTAAGATAGGTCAGCCTCTGATAAACCAAACGCGAAGGAAAGTCTCTTCATACTTTCACATTTCAATTACTTGTAAATCCAATTACTTGTAATTTCATTTCCATGTAAATCTCAATGTAATGGAAAATATAAAGGAATATGTGTACATGCCTTCCCTTTATATCAAAACCTGACATGCTATCTTGTCAACTGACATCCGTTTCGCAGGACGATACTCCTAAACGGACACATTACGTAATATTGCTACATTCCCTAAGACTAAACTATTTAAGTCTTTTGCAGGGAAGCAATCGGGTCCAATAACCCGGTCAAAATCCAAAAAGGCCACGAGCCTACAACCAATCATGTCTTCGTCTAACCAGACTGATCTTAATCCAGTTTCTCGTGAAGAATTCGACAAATTAAGTAAACAAATCACAGATTTGGCTGTTATGCTTAAAGAACTACACCAATCTACTCAGGGTACAAGGATACCCGTACATGCTGAATTCTCCGCACAAGAAGGAACCCAAGGTTCGAATACTGCTAGTTCCAGTGGCAAGAGTCCTCATAAGCACAGACAGATTCCTTCAACTTCAGCCACACGGCGATTATCTCCACCTACAGTTCCTGAGCCTGCACAGTCTCCGGTAAAGGTGCCTGCCCATGTAATGACTATGTTATTTCCTAAACCGATACCGGTGAAGGAGAATGAAATCCTAGTTCCAGATCCAGCATTGGAAGAAGAGGAGCGAAGAATTAAACAAGACATCGTCCGAATGATGTCAGGCATACGCATCATTGTCCATGACGAACATACAAACAGATACACCCCAGATGATGATTACCCAGATATAATGGTCATCATTCGGGAAAAGGAGGACGATAACAGCCCCTTCATCACAGCCGTCCACCAGGACTTTGCCCTCGACAATTGGAGCAGCGCTCCTTGCATTTTTTGACGAGGGTAAAAAGGGAAATAACTCCCTCTGCCCTGTAGATAGCAATAACTGCTTACTTTTTCTGTACAGTATTAGCAGTTACTTTTTTCATTGCATGCTAACACTTTGTGTGATTGAACAATTTTATATGTTAAGTGAAAGCATTTTGTTTTAGGACTCTAAAGTTAAATGTACCTGGACTTGCTGATGAGGTGCCTATTCTCCACAAGGACTGTAACTTTGATGTAAAGTTGGGCTCAGACTTGATGGAAATACAAGAGGACATTGAGGTGCCTCAGGAGATCAAAGAATGGGTCGAAGACAAACCTAAACCCAACCTTGATCAAACCACCTCTTTCAATTTCGCAACCTTAGAAAGCCCAAACAAATCGATATTGGTACGGACCTCATTCCAAACGAAAGGAATGACATGGTTACTCTATTGACCCTATTCCAGGATGTGTTTGCATGGTCTCACGAAGACATGGTCTGTTTATCCACTAACATTGTCATTCATCGCCTTTCCATCAAAGGGGGATTCAAGCCAGTCAAGCAGAAGCTCAGGCGATTGAAACCTGAGTGGAGGTTAAAAGTTAAAGAAGAAATTGTGAAACAATTTCAAGTCGGCATCATCATGGTGTCAACATATCCTGAATGGCTATCCAACATAGTCCCCGTGCCCAAACCGGGAGGAAAGGTGTGAATTTGCGTGGATTACCGGGATCTGAATAAAGCTTGCCTTAAAGATAGCTTTCCCGTGCCATTTATCCACATTCTCATTGACAATACTATTCAATACGACATGTACTCCTTTACGGATTGCTTTGCGGAGTACCATCAAATCATGGTTGCTGAAAAGGATCGTGAGAAAACTGTATTCATCACTCCTTGGGGAACCTTTTGCTACAAACAATTGTCATTCGGCCTCATCAATGCCGGAGCTACCTACCAGCGATCCATAGGGATCTTTTGCACGATCTAATGCATAAAAAAAAAAAAAAAAAATAAAAGAAAAAAATAAAAATAAAAATAAAAAAAAGAGAAGAAAAAGAAAAAAATGAAAAAAAGAGAAAAAGAAAAAGCTCTTCAACAAGTTCTACAGTTGCTGCCTTGCCATCGGCAGGTTCTACAGATGGCTTCGGAGTTTGAAGAAAAATCCTTCCTCCACATTCCTCGAAATAGGAATGATTTTGCGAATGTGCTAGCAACCTTGGCCTCTTTGATCAACATACATGACAAGGAAGACATGCCAACCCTCACATTTGCCCAACAAAAGGCTCCAGCCTATGGGAATTACATTGAAGAAGTATCAGATGAGCTACCTCCCATCCAACACCCTTGATATCAGCACATCAATGAGCACTTACAAGATAGATCTACACTTGCTGAGGCGAGCCTGACTAAAAGAAGGCGACTCCATCGACTTGCTATGAAATTCTACCTGGGCGGAGATGCACTTTACAAAAGAGATGCAGGACGAGGTCTCCTCAGATGTCTGGACGAGAACCAAGCTTAGAGGCTCATGGATGAAATCCATGGGGGAGTATGTGGCCCACACATGAGCGACCCTATACTTGTAAAGAAGATCCTACAACAGAAAAGTTCGACTACGGCAGTTCAAACAATACGACTTGGTTTTGAAGAAGATCGTTGACAACCAAGCTCAATCTAAAGGAAAATTTGCTCCAAACTGGGAAGGCCCGTTTATTGTCAAGGAGTTATTGACAGGAGGCGCTCTCAAATTACAAGAAATGGACGGCGATGAATTTCCACAACTCATCAATTCGGACACCGTGAAACGGTACTATGTCTGAGGCTACCATCAAGCAAACATCCTGGTTTTGGATCACCGGATCCCCAGTCATTTCAGGTTTTCTAACCCTTCATTACATACAACTTTTCTTCACACTCATCTGCCCCATCAGGGACAAACACAGTTTTCTAACCAGCAGCCTGGTTTTTGAATTGCTCTATCTATTTCTCAACTTGGTTTTGAACACTTACTCAACTTCGGTTATCCCACCAGGGATTGAACCTTTTACACCTGCAGTTTTACCCCACTTGGGATAAGACTTTTCACACCTTTAATTTATCCTGTACATGGGATTAAACTTTTCACCTACAATCCGCCCTGTACATGGGGCGAACTACGTCGACCTAATCTCCCCAATACACGGGAGTACTTATGCAGCCATCTTTATGGTCCGGTCTCACCACAGAAAAAACAAAAATAAACACATTCTTATCCAGAACCACATTCAAAAACCAGTCCCAAGACACCAAAGATGGTAGGGAATACACACAGATCGACGATCCATTCTGAAAATCCTGAGATATCGCAATGTCCATCCATCAAGGAGGAGTTCAGAATACGTCAAGATCACAAGTCCTGGAGGGCAGGCAACTATCAAGCAAGTAACAAGGCATAACTAAAAGGGAAGTGAATCAAAACATATTTTCTTGAAATATAATACTGTTTGATATATACAATGTGTCCTGTACATGACAAAAGTGGCTAAGCTAGTCTATGCAGGAAAATCAAAGCTAATTTATAAACCAGTGGATAAGCGAGCCACCAAATCTAACGTGGCATTCCTCTCGGAAGAAGGAGTTAACACTGTGATCTCCTGCCTAAGGGTTTCTACACGAGCCAACAGATCTATCGCCAACTATATGCGATATCTCGGGCAGATATAACGCTATTTCGCTCAACAATCACTACATCTTTGGATGATCTGGCCTCATCCCACTCCACAACAGCGATATCCCTATGAGTTAGAGCATCATCTCTCTCAACTAGAGCAACATCTCTACCAGAAAAGTTGTCAACATCAAAGCCCATATCCATTGGTCGTTCATCATATGGTACAGAGGTAAAACCCTCTCGCGATCTCGACATCTTATCAGCCCATCTGTCAAAGCAACTGCCCCAAACAACAAGCGAGGCTGGGGCAATTTCAAAATTAGCGATAACTCAACACTGGGGCATTTATTAACCATCCTAAAGTGGAAAATGCACCAGTTAGCACCATCATCATGGTCCATCATCATCTCAATGGCGATTCAGATATTTTTCACTCACGACCTGGTCAACAAAGAGAGTCTCTCGTACGAATCCCCGGCAACAATTTGTGAAAGGACTGGGGCATTGTCCAATTCCAAGAAATGGAAGGAGCTTAAGACGAGATCAAGCCTCTCATCAAAAGAAGGGGGAGAATTCTCGAAAGAAATCATGGCGACATAAGCGTGCCCCTACGAAAGAAGAGGAAATTCTCAAAAAAATTCTTAACTCAAGAGTAGAAGGCCAACGACGAAAGGTCTAGCGAAGGAAATCTACACCATCAAACATGTTAACCTGCGTCAAATCCTCATCAGTTGAGACCTCTACACCGAAGTACAAATCTGGGCAGCGAAAGAACGAGTTGCACCCTCCAGGGACGTCAACGACATTTAGGTCATAAGTTCAACCGGATTGCGAATAAAACGCTCAAGAAAATGGGGCACAAACCCCCAACAGCGAAGAAACCCCAAATCACCTCAAAAAGGGTGATCGTAACATCAGGCGGAGTCTAGCGAAGCAAAATGTTAAATATTACTTCAGCGAAGGTATTGGATGATCCAGTATCCTAAACAATTAACATCTATCCAGCGCAACATCGAGACAGTTCAATGATAAAAGTTTCGTATACCACTGTTCAAGTGGGCACCGAAATAGTTTGGCGATCAGTAGGGTAGACACCGTTGCAAACTACCAGTGTATACATTGGGAAGGTCCGATGATTTCATAACGTCATCTCAACTTATCTTCATCAAACAAACGTAAGCAACACCGACAAAAAGCCATATCATTGGAGTCAACACCAGCATAGGCATCACCAATAATCGGTAAAGGTAAAGCGATTTTCAAAAAGCATTTTAAACATTCATCATAACATTCATTACATTGCGATGTGCGATGTGCGATATACAAAATGCGATTTGCGATATGCGAAATGCAATGTGCGATTTGCGATGTGCGATTGGCCAAATGCGAAATGCGAAATGCGATGTGCGATTTACGAACTGCAATTTACGAAAATATTTTAATATTCATCATGACATTCATTACATTGCGATTTTCATCATTAAAAATACCTTGTCATATTTCAAGTGTCTACTAATCTTTATCATGTCCATTCCATTGCATTGCATGAACATGATAAAGAGGGGCATCTGTAGACACTCGAAATTTTCTTTTCCTGTTACTAATTATGTATGAGGGCAAAAGCGTCTGTTTCACACTCCAGAGATAACCTTGGAAGACCACAACATCAATTCCAACCCTAGAGATAGCCTTGAGAGATCAAGTTTCCAACCCTGGAGATAACCCCAGGAAATCAGTTTGCAACCCCGGAGATAACCACGGGAAAATCAATTCCAACCCCAGAGATAGCCCCGAGAGATCCAGTTCAAAGCCTAGAGATAACCCCAAGAGGACAAGGCAACCTCAGAGATAGTCCTGAGGACATTCAAAGTCAACATCAAGTCAACCTCAGATATAACCCTGAGAAAAGACTGCTACAACTGCGCAAAAATTGGAGATAACCTCGGGAGAGGTAAAATGGTCATTTTGCCAACTCAACTTTAATTCAAATCAAATTAACTCATTTCAACTCAAAATGCTTCATTAGAAGTCCCACAAAAACCATATCTTAACTTTCGAGCGCAAACTACGCAAAACGGCTCATCGGATTGCCTGACGGAAACCTGAAAATGCTATTTTGGTCACAGACCCATCTTTTCGAAATCAAACAAGGGAAAATCCTATGTCATTCTGTAGCTCTCGGAAAGAGCTTTCTGGAATGGTATGGCACGCTTCCATTGGACTCCCGGATTGAAAGTTATGAACGGCCGAGCGAACAGCGCGTTGTCCGAGTATACGTACTTCGACACGGCGGGACCCACACTGCTCGGGGCACCCCGTGTAAGACCCCAACTTATTAATGAATAAAATCAAATTTTTTCTAAATATTATTATGAATAATAAGGGGTTAATTTGATATAATACTTTGGTTATGGGTGAAATGTGCAAATTTTGTAAAATAAGCAAGTGGTTATAAAATATTCATTTTGTCGGGGAATATTCGTTTGGTCGTGGAATATTCTTGCTGTCGGGGAATATTCGTACGACGGCGCAGCCTTGTGTGGGCCCCATAACGAAAATCGATTGGATGAAGAAAACGACAAGTATAAGTTGTTTATAAATAACGGCGTAGTTGTTACCGTTAATACTGTTGGAATACCCGGTGGTTAAAATACAGTAGCACACGGTATTGCACCAATTATTAATTCTTACGAAGGAAGGCACTACTCAATAATTGTTACAGTAGTTATTGTTCAATATTTTATTTTATTGATTCAATAATTGCTGCGTTTATATTTTATATTATTGTTGTTTCAATAATTGTTGCTGCACAGTATTTTCTATTATCAGATCAATAATTCATATTATTTGAATAATATTATTAGATAACATTATTGGCAATGTCTAGAAAGTTCTGTCTAAGGAGAGGTTTGGTCATCTAATTGCGCGCCAGTAAGGAGAAATCCTTATTGGAAAGCCTCCTCTTTCCTGGGAACGGCCTGGTTGTCATAAATGTGATTCTGTAATATTATTTGTGAATAATTAATTATTGATTCATATGATAAGGAAATATTTATTTTATGTGGATATAAATGAGAGATATATTTTTGTGGTTAAAAATGAAGGAGTTAATGTTGAGGTTTTTATCAGTATTTTTGTCGGAATGGAGGTATTAAAAATCAGAGTTTTTGAGATATTTTGCGGGGGTTATAATTTTTAATCCGACCGTTGGATCGTGGTAATTTTTGGATATGTTATACATATATAAGTTGAGTATATGTCCACAAATCTTGAACCGTTAAAAATGAACGTATGATTTATTATGAATTTTAAGAGATGACTGGTTCAGAAATTGTTGAATTTTCGGAGTTTATCATTTTGATGGAAAATTCTAGAATTGGTGGGCCCCACTCTTGGTTGGTGAAGAAATGTGCTGAATTATATTTCAAATGTGGTGGGTGGGAATAGTAGCAGGTAAAGCCATCAGGTTGCAGGTCAAGCCTACTAAAATTTTCTTATAAATAGAGGGCCAAGTTAGAATTGAAAATCACACCTGAAACAAGTTTTCTCTCTTTCTCTCTCTAGATTATTGAGTGTATTTTGTGAGTATTTAGATACTTTGAGAGTTTCTATTCATCAGTGCAAGTTTCTTTCAGCCTTATACCGGTATTTCGACCAGAAGTACTGATATTTTGAGGTAAGGGATATTATTTTCTTCAATATCATTATGCTGAAATATTGATATGAGTTTTTATCAAATTTGAAACTTTTTGTGTCGGGGTTACTATTTATGTATACGTTACTATTCACGTATACGGCACTATTCATGAATACGACACTATTCACTGAAAAATAAAATTTTCCCTTTTTGTCCAAGATGTCTATTATGGTTACTATCTTTGATTGTATCCATGTTTTGATCTTTATTTTTGAATTTTGCTTCACAATTGATTATTATGAAGTATTATTGATCTTGGATAAACTGATATACGAATCCTTAATATTTGTCCTTCTGTCTCACTGGATTCGTTCTCTTTAAGATATTTTTCATCATCCTCAGTCCTAAATGATGATATTACTGAATATCTTTGGCCTGTAGTGCAAAGATGCATGATTACTTGATGAATATCTTTGGCCTGTAGTGCAAAGATGAACAGGTGTTGAGATGAACATGACTGACATGTGATACAAATGAATATCTTTGGCCTGTAGTGTAAAGATGAATATTTAGATAAAGATGATTATTAATTGATGTTACAAGGATAAAATACTGATGATGGACTTTTAAATCTTAGAAGATAGTAGAATTCTTTCTCTACTTGACTCTTCTAATGGTTTGCTATTTCCGCTGCAGTTGTTGATCTAAAACTTGTTGTCGATTATATTCTATCAGATTTTTCCCTGTTAAAGACTAACGATAATTTGTTATATATTATCTGAGTCATAATATTTTTTACTGGGCTAATTGAGCTCACCCTTTTCCTTTTTGTTCCATTTTTCTTCTCAGGAGGTGAGAATATAGCATGATCTAGTCGGGGTATGGAGTGATGGTTCTAGAAAGATGTTTTAGCAGTCCTCATTATTTCTGTAAAATAGTGTTTGAATAATTATAATGAGGATTTATTTGAGTGTGGATATTGTCCAGAAGACAATATTTGTATTTAAACTCATAGTATGTGTTGTCGTATTTAGCACGACAATTGTATTATTGAAGTTGTAGTTTGCTTTCTGTACCATGTATTTGGCGACTCAGAATGGGTGTGGTGTATACCTATTTTGGGGGCGTCACAGTTGGTATCAGAGCTTAGGGATATGATCTCTGGCTGAGATGTGAGACAAGAACTAGGAGGGGAGAGACGGGGAATTCCTTCGCTAGTATGACTTGACTAAGTTTATTTGGTGTTTATTTGGTCGGTCAGAGTATAGGGATAATATATGACATGACTATTAACCCTTGTTTTATGACAGTATTTAAGAATGGCAGCTGAGAACGTTAATAATGGAGTAAATCAGATCGTGGAGACACCTTTGATCACCACCCAAGGGAACGTGCAACAGGAAGGCAATATTCCTCCTGTAAACAACGTTACCGAGAAAACGATGAATGATGGAATGTTTAGGAGCTTTTTGCAGTTCATGCAAAATCAGACGAGGGAGACTCGTGTGCAGAATACGGGTGGAAATGATAACAACGCGCGGTTTGTTACAGCTAAGCAGTTCAAAGAATTGGGACCACCAGAATTTAAGGGAAAGCCGGATCCGATCATGGCGGAAACGTGGGTCAAGCAAATTACCAAGATATTCGATGTCTTGGGATGCACGGAGGAACAGAAGGTTCGATTCGTCACCTTTATGTTCCGCGGTGAGGCAGACTACTGGTGGGAGTCTGTGAAGCGTACCCAGCCTGACGCACTCAACATGTCCTGGGAAACATTTCAAAAACTGTTCAATGACAAGTACTTTCCTGAAAGTATTCGTCATATGAAGGAGGTAGAGTTTATCAGACTAGAACAAAACAACATGACGGTGTCCCAGTACGAGGCGAAGTTTGCAGAGTTATCCACGTTTGCACCTCATTTGGTTGAAAATGAGGAATGAATGACAAGGATGTTTCTGAGAGGTCTAAAACCCGAGATTCGGCAATATCTTGTCTCTCATAAATTTTCTTTATATTCAGATGTTGTAAACAAGGCTCAATTATTAGAGCGAGATAATGAGTATGTGCAACCGAGGGACCACAACTAGGGTCATACCGGTGGCGGTAGTCATTGAAGCAATGAAAACCAGCAGGGAGAAAAATATTCAGACAAAAGAGGTAACCACTCTGGTGGTAATCGTGATCGTGATAATAGAAGGAGCGAGTCGGGAGGAGATTTCAAGAAGAGAAGGTACAACAATGATAACGTGAAGACGTCAACACAAACATCAACTATTTCTAGGGGAGGAGAACGACCACCGGTCGTATGTTACAAATGTGGGAAAGAGGGACATATCAGCCCAAACTGCCCACAACAATCCAAGGTATGTTATAACTGTGGAAAGGAGGGTCATATAGCTCGAGAGTGTTCTGTAGCAAAACCAAGTTCAGCGGGGATGGTGACTCAAAAAGCTGTCCCAGAAAAGTCAAAGTCAACGGTTCCTGGAAGAGCGTTTTTTGTGACTGATCAGAATGCGAGGAACCCGAACGAAGTTAGCACGGGTTAGTTAATTATAAATTTTTACGAAGTCTATACCTTATTAGATACCGGTTCTACCCATTCATTTATTTCTCCTGCTTGTGCTCAACGTTTAAACTTGACTCCGGATAAATTAGACTTTTATTTATCTGTGGAAACTCCGTTAGGAGAAACTTTCGTTACATCCACTATTTATAAATCTTGTTTGATCCAAGTTGGCACCATCACATTACCTGTTGACCTTATTTCTTTAAAGATACTTGCTTTTGATGTGATTTTAGGAATTGATTGGTTAACCACTCATCATGCTAAAATTGATTGTTTTCGTAAGGTTGTTAGTTTTCATACTCCTAAGCAACCTGTTATTCGAATTCAAGCAACCAAACCATTGAAGTCAAACTCTTTCATATCAAGCCGTAAAGTCATTCGTTTATTGAAAAATGGATGTCAAGTTTTCTTAGCCTATGTTATGGACTTGAACAAAAATACGTCAGATTTGAATGATATTTCTATTGTTAGTAAATCCCTGATGTATTTCCTGAAGAATTTCTTGGTCTACGCGTGATATTGAATTTTGTATCATCTTTGAATCTGGTACAAAACTCACTTCTAAAAATCGAATGGCTCCTATTGAACTTCAGGAGTTAAAAACTTAACTGTAGAAGTTTGTACCCGAGCCTTTATCTGGTGACTTCCTTTGTGGAATGCACTGAATCCAGACTCTTCGTAGGGGACGCCATATTCGTGCGGTAGTAAACTGTTAGGTGTCATTGTGACGTGCTATCCAAGATTGGGATATGAGTCACAGTTGAGAGCAACCTAAGTCGGTAATCGAAGTACGTAGCTTTTTGGGCTTAGCTGGTTATTATCAGAGATTTGTGGAAGGATTTTCTCGAATCGCTACTCCGTTAACTTAGCTGACTCAAAAAGATACAAAATTCGAATGGACCAAGGAATGCGAGAAGAGCTTCCAAGAATTCAACATGCGACACCGACGTTGGCTCGAGCTGTTGAAAGATTTCGATCATACCATCCAATACCATCCTGAAAAAGCGAACGTGGTAGCTGACGCATTGAGTAGAAGATCATATGCAGGAACGAGTGCGATGATGTCAAGTATACGCGTAGAATCAACTTTAATCAATAAAGTTAAAGCTGCTCAAGCTATGGACATGGAGTTGATGCGTATGAAGAAGAAAGTACAAGAAGGTGCTATTCCGGAAGCAAGAATCGATGAAGAAGGAATACTTCGAGTCCACTCCAGACTTTGTGTTTCTAACGATTCTGATTTGAAGTACAAGATCATGATGGAGGCACACAATACATCATTTACAATCCATCCTGGGAGCACCAAAATGTATCACGATCTTCGACATACATTTTGGTGGAGCAATATGAAAAGAGAGATCGCGGAGTTTATCTCGAGATGTTTAACTTGTCAACGTGTAAAAGCGGAGCATCAAGTACCAAAGGGTCCATTGCAACCACTTGAGATTCCAAAATGGAAGTGGGAACACATTACTATGGATTTTGTTACGGGTCTTCCCAAGGTTTCTCAAGGCATAGATGCGATTTGGGTTATTGTTGATAGATTAACCAAGTCCGCTCATTTCTTACCGATACGTGAGACTTATTCCCTTGAACGTCGTGCTAGTATGTACGTGAACGAGATTGTGAGATTGCATGGCATGCCAGTATCCATAGTTTCGGATCGTGACCCAAGATTCACTTCATGATTTTGGGTTAGCTTGCAGAAAGCTATGGGCACGGATTTACGATTCAGTTCGGCATACCATCCTCAAACGGACGGACAATCAGAGAGGACTATTCAAACTCTTGAAGATCTATTAAGACTTTGTGTCCTAGATCTCAAAGGGAGTTGGGATAAGTACCTACCATTGGTGGAATTCTCCTACAACAACAGTTATCAGGCGAGCATAGGTATGGTTCCATTCGAGGCATTGTATGGAAGAAAATGTCGTTCTCCAATATACTGGGACGAGGTGGGTGAAACAACATTGTTGGGACCAGAGTTGGTATGCATTACTACAGAGAAGATCTAAACGATTCGACAACGTATACAAACGGCACATGATCGACAAAAGAGTTATGCGGATCTTTATCGGAAGGACGTGGAATTTAATATTGGGGATCATGTATTGTTACGTGTTGCACCATGGAAGGGAGTTACAAGATTTGGGAAGAGAGGAAAGCTCAATCCAAGATTTGTTGGTCCATTTGAGATTCTTGAGCGAATAGGAAATGTGGCATATAGACTCGCATTACCTCCAAGCATGTCTCGTGTTCATAATATTTTTCACATATCTATGCTTCGTAAATATGTTAAAGACCCGAACCACATTATTGAGTTAGAACCAGATGAGATAGCTGAAGATTTAACGTACGAGGAGGTACCTGTTAAGATCTTGGATAGGAAAGAGCATGTCCTACGCACGAAGGTTATACCACAAGTTAAGGTTTTGTGGAGAAACCATACTATTGAAGAAATGACCTGGGAGTTAAAATCAGAAATGAAAGCGAGGTATCCTCACCTTTTCGAAATATCAGGTACGTACGTCAATTTCGAGGACGAAATTTCATAAGGAGGGGAGGTTGTAAGACCCCAACTTATTAATGAATAAAATCAAATTTTTTCTAAATATTATTGTGAATAATAAGGGGTTAATTTGATATAATACTTTGGTTATGGGTGAAATGTGCAAATTTTGTAAAATAAGCAAGTGGTTATAAAATATTCATTTTGTCGGGGAATATTCGTTTGGTCGTGGAATATTCTTGCTGTCGGGGAATATTCGTACGACGGCGCAGCCTTGTGTGGGCCCCATAACGAAAATCGATTGGATGAAGAAAACGACAAGTATAAGTTGTTTATAAATAACGGCGTAGTTGTTACCGTTAATACTGTTGGAATACCCGGTGGTTAAAATACAGTAGCACACGGTATTGCACCAATTATTAATTCTTACGAAGGAAGGCACTACTCAATAATTGTTACAGTAGTTATTGTTCAATATTTTATTTTATTGATTCAATAATTGCTGCGTTTATATTTTATATTATTGTTGTTTCAATAATTGTTGCTGCACAGTATTTTCTATTATCAGATCAATAATTCATATTATTTGAATAATATTATTAGATAACATTATTGGCAATGTCTAGAAAGTTCTGTCTAAGGAGAGGTTTGGTCATCTAATTGCGCGCCAGTAAGGAGAAATCCTTATTGGAAAGCCTCCTCTTTCCTGGGAACGGCCTGGTTGTCATAAATGTGATTCTGTAATATTATTTGTGAATAATTAATTATTGATTCATATGATAAGGAAATATTTATTTTATGTGGATATAAATGAGGGATATATTTTTGTGGTTAAAAATGAAGGAGTTAATGTTGAGGTTTTTATCAGTATTTTTGTCGGAATGGAGGTATTAAAAATCAGAGTTTTTGAGATATTTTGCGGGGGTTATAATTTTTAATCCGACCGTTGGATCGTGGTAATTTTTGGATATGTTATACATATATAAGTTGAGTATATGTCCACAAATCTTGAACCGTTAAAAATGAACGTATGATTTATTATGAATTTTAAGAGATGACTGGTTCAGAAATTGTTGAATTTTCGGAGTTTATCATTTTGATGGAAAATTCTAGAATTGGTGGGCCCCACTCTTGGTTGGTGAAGAAATGTGCTGAATTATATTTCAAATGTGGTGGGTGGGAATAGTAGCAGGTAAAGCCATCAGGTTGCAGGTCAAGCCTACTAAAATTTTCCTATAAATAGAGGGCTAAGTTAGAATTGAAAATCACACCTGAAACAAGTTTTCTCTCTTTCTCTCTCTAGATTATTGAGTGTATTTTGTGAGTATTTAGATACTTTGAGAGTTTCTATTCATCAGTGCAAGTTTCTTTCAGCCTTATACCGGTATTCCGACCAGAAGTACTGATATTTTGAGGTAAGGGATATTATTTTCTTCAATATCATTATGCTGAAATATTGATATGAGTTTTTATCAAATTTGAAACTTTTTGTGTCGGGGTTACTATTTATGTATACGTTACTATTCACGTATACGGCACTATTCATGAATACGACACTATTCACTGAAAAATAAAATTTTCCCTTTTTGTCCAAGATGTCTATTATGGTTACTATCTTTGATTGTATCCATGTTTTGATCTTTATTTTTGAATTTTACTTCACAATTGATTATTATGAAGTATTATTGATCTTGGATAAACTGATATACGAATCCTTAATATTTGTCCTTCTGTCTCACTGGATTCGTTCTCTTTAAGATATTTTTCATCATCCTCAGTCCTAAATGATGATATTACTGAATATCTTTGGCCTGTAGTGCAAAGATGTATGATTACTTGATGAATATCTTTGGCCTGTAGTGCAAAGATGAACAGGTGTTGAGATGAACATGACTGACATGTGATACAAATGAATATCTTTGGCCTGTAGTGTAAAGATGAATATTTAGATAAAGATGATTATTAATTGATGTTACAGGGATAAAATATTGATGATGGACTTTTAAATCTTAGAAGATAGTAGAATTCTTTCTCTACTTGACTCTTCTAATGGTTTGCTGTTTCCGCTGCAGTTGTTGATCTAAAACTTGTTGTCGATTATATTCTATCAGATTTTTCCCTGTTAAAGACTAACGATAATTTGTTATATATTATCTTAGTCATAATATTTTTTACTGGGCTAGTTGAGCTCACCCTTTTCCTTTTTGTTCCATTTTTCTTCTCAGGAGGTGAGAACATAGCATGATCTAGTCGGGGTATGGAGTGATGGTTCTAGAAAGATGTTTTAGCAGTCCTCATTATTTCTGTAAAATAGTGTTTGAATAATTATAATGAGGATTTATTTGAGTGTGGATATTGTCCAGAAGACAATATTTGTATTTAAACTCATAGTATGTGTTGTCGTATTTAGCACGACAATTGTATTATTGAAGTTGTAGTTTGCTTTCTGTACCATGTATTTGGCGACTCAGAATGGGTGTGGTGTATACCTATTTTGGGGGCGTCACACCCCGGGCAGCTGCAGGTACACCTGCTGCTACCGCAGGTACACCTGAGGCACCCCCCTCTATAAATAGAGGGCTTGGGGTGGCTATATTTGCAAGAGAAAAGGCGAGGAAGCCCTGTCCAATTTGCTTTGTACACACTATAAGCTGAGTGCTTTCTCATTTTAAACACTTGTAAGCTCATATATAGCTACTTTTCTACCGGTGGGAGCCGAGTGTTCATCCACTTAAAGCTATAGAAGTCTTCTTTGGCAGTTCACTGTAAGCCTTCTTACACACTTTAATGCCTTTCTCTTCATCTTTGTACACACTGTTCTTCACGTTGAGAGTCGTGTTGCGTGTGTTTGCCCAGACTTTGGTCCGTGGCTTTTATTTCTTTTGTATATATTATATATATATACTTATATATATATATATATATATATATTTATATATGGACTAACATTATCGAGTTATGCCTCGATTGAGCCTAGACTTACGCCTGGAGCGTTTAATTGCTTTCGTATATATATATACTTATATATATGAATAGTGTGTCGAACTCTGTTCGATGATCCTAGACTTACGTCTGGAGCTTTTAATTGCTTATATATATATATATATATATATATATATATATATATATATATATATATATATATATATATATATATATGAACTGTGTGTCGAACTATGTTCGATGAGCCTGAATTTTATATCCGGTGCGTTTACTGTTTTAATATATATATATACTTATATATATTAACTGTTGTCCGACTTTGTTCGATGAGCCTGGATTTTACATCCGGTGCATTTACCGCTTATATATATATATATATATATATATATATATATATACATTTCGTCCCACCTGGAGTTTACTTCGTGGTGGTTGACCGTTTTTACTGCTTTCTTTATATTTCGTCCCGCCTGGAGTTTACTTCTTGGCGGTTGACTGTTTTTACAGCTTTATGTACATTTTGTCTCGCCTGGAGTTTCCTCCGTGACGGTTGATCGCTTTTACATATTTACATTTTCGATCCCCCAAGGAGGTGCTTCGTGGTAGTTGATCATGTCTGTATATATATATTTACAGCTTTTATATATATAACAGCTTACTGCTTTCATACAAATTGCGGCATCATGTGAGCCTAGGAATCATATGATCACAGATTCAGTCTACTGAATCTAGATTCTGTTCCCGTGATGGATATTTTTAGTTGTAAGCAGCTTGTAAATTTATTCACGGTGTTTGGATTTCCTCATATGGTTTTCATACCTATGAGGAGTTCGACACTACTTTGTACATTATTTTCTCGAAGATGCTTCGCATCTCGAAAATAAAAGCAATCAAGCCGAATATTTAATAAAATAGAAGTATCAAAGGCCTCAATTACTATTGAGCACAGGGTTTGAAAAACCTCTTTTAAAACATCACTGCTATATCTTGTTTAAAACTGAATTTTTACATAAATTCAAACCCTATGTATATAGGTGCAAACGAGGCATATCACTACTTCTAAATAACAGCACATTGACCCCCCCACACACACATTCATATATCAGTTTCTTGAAAAGTGGCGGTCACCGTGGTAACACGGATGTCGGGGGGTGCCTAACACCTTCCCTCCGCATAAGCAAGTTCCCGGACCCTAATGAATCTCGGTTTCACAGACTCGTTTAGCAGTGTCACATCACTGGGTCAATATGCAAACCTTTTCTCGGTTGTGTTGGTGCAACCAGTTAAAAAACCAACTGGCGACTCTTATAGTCCAATCGTCGACATTATATATGTCGAACCTTTTTCACTTGTTTTTTCAAATAAATCTCACCTAACATGAGAACACAAAAGAACAAGAATAAAAAATGGATAAATAAAAATCCCGACGTCGACAACAGGTTTATCCAAACGTAGTAGTAGTAGTAGTAGTAGTAGTAGTAGTAGTAGTAGTAGTGGTATTATTATTATTATTATTATTATTATTATTATTATTATTATTATTATTATTATTAGTAGTAGTAGTAGTACTTTTATTGTTATTATTATTATTAGTACTATTATTATTATCTCAATTTAAGGCAACATGTTAATAGTTGCTGTAAAAAGTTGTATAAAATATGCAACGAAAATAAATATTGTTGCCAATGAATGTGGTCTATATTAGGCAACGAAATATAGCAACAAAAAAACTTTTGTTGCCCATGATGAGGAGAAATCAAGTGGTTAGAAATTTTGCAATGAATTTCTAACGAATTTTGTTTCCAAATTTTGCAACTACTTATGAATTTCATTGCAAAAAGTGAAAGTCTGACACAATCTGCAACGAAGGACAAGTTTCGTTGCTAAACATACACTTTTAACAACGACTTATAAAGTCGTTGTCTGAAAAATCGTTGCTAAAGCCTCATTTTTAGCAACAAAAAAACTTTCGTTGCCTACGATGACGGGAAATCAAGTGGCCGAAAATTTTGCAACGAATTTCTAACGAAATTTTTTTCCGCCAATGAATTAGCAACGAAATGTTACAACGACTTATGAATTTCGTTGCAAAAAGTGAAAGCCTGACACAATCTGCAACGAAGGACAAATTTTGTTGCTAAACATATACTTTTAGCAACGACTTATAAAGCCGTTGCCCGAAAAATCGTTGCTAAAGGCCCATTTTTTCGTAGTGATTCCTGAAGTGATAGTAGTACAAGTGATCTTTATACTTGAGATCATCATAATATCTTGTGTATGATGAGTTATACTTTGACATGCCCCTTAAGACCCTTAGGGTATATCAAAGGGTATGTTTGGGTGTAATAAGTTGAAGATGAAGATAATAAATGATCAATAAAGAATCTACTACTTCTTGTAAAAGAAGAGAATGTCCTATGTGATTCGATAAATGACAACCTAGTAGTCCTTAGCTAAGGCAAAATGAAATTAGAAAGGAGTTTCTAATTTGCATTATTTAGAGTTGTGCATTTAAGAATTGAAATACATATAATTAAATAAAATAAGACTTGACAATAATTCCGTATCTTATATTTAATTAGGACATTATATGGTGGAAGGATTGAATTATACAGTAACTATTTACTCAAAGGTTCTTTTGTGATTAATGTTGAAATCTATATTATTTAGAAAGTCGTTAATTGCTAAGGAGGCTTATCCTTATTGTAGAATAAATGTGTAGACACTCAAAATTTTTCATTCCTGTTACTAACCCTGCAGAAGGGCAGATCTTCTTCCAGAGATAACCCTGGAAGTCAACTCACCCCGGAGACAACCCCGAGAGACTCAGTTTCAATCCCGGAGACAAACACTGGGATCCTCAGTTTTCAATCTCGGAGACAACCCCGAGATACTAAGTTTCAATCTCGGAGACAACCCCGGGAGATTCAGTTCCAACCTCGGAGATAACCCCGAGGGAAGTGTTGGTCGATTTTGCTATTGCTAAATCGCGCGCAAGCATACGCGGTCCACAAGTAATATATGATAAGTTGAGTGTCAAACCCACGAGGACAAAGTCTTAAAAGATAATCAAATACTAAGGTATAGTCTTTACTACCTTATCTAAACAAGTGAAATAAGATAATTGGTTAAGTTATGTACTTAAAACTGTAAGAATAAGATAAGCAGTTGTACTAGGAAGTCAAGATAGGATTACAATTCCCCTAATGCGTCGCCTAATCTCCTAACTCTCCACATTACAAATGAATCAAGGAATGGTCAACCGAGAACAGGAAATACGCATAAGCTTCTGTCGAAGGTCAAATGCACATCCCCAGCCAGATAAATCACAATATGTCTATTGGTGAAAATAACTAGGCTAAGGTTGTTAAGCTAAGTCTCAAGGCTACACAAGGCAAATAGAGATATGTCTATCCTATTAGCAGTTTATGCACACATTCCAAAGGCATGGTCATAATAGGTGTTGTTGTATTTAAAGGTTAGATAATAATATTCATTTTTCAATAACCATTAATATCAATACCAATAACTCTATCAAGAAATCAGTTTATAAGCAAGAAATACAACAACCCATTCCAAAATGAGCCAATATATAAAATAGGAGAGAAAGTTAATTAAGCTAAACAAAAGGTTACATTGCAATCTTAAAAATGGAATTAGTTCATTAGCATGGTACTAATACTCATTTTCAATACATTCCACATTCTCAGTAATACACAAATAAATGGGAGATTTGGAATAAGAAAATCCTTGTTTTGAAGTGTTCTTCCTCTAAATCTTCTCTTTACTATCTAGCTCCCGAGCTTTGTCAGATGTAATAACTTTATCTCCTTCGAGCAGCTCCTTTCTCTTCTCAGAAATAAATACTGTAATAAATTCTAATCTAATCTATCTGTCTGAATATCTATCGCAGGCGGCTGCTAAGTATTAATTCTCTCCCTTTCCCTCTCTCCTTAGGTCATTAAAAGCACTCTTACTATCTGGACACCGGAGCTCGCGCTGCGGCGCGAGCATTGAACTAGCAAGTGATGCTACGGCGTTACTTAGGCTTAAAAACACCGGAGGTCGCGCTGCAGTGCGACTCCATGTATAGCATTTGGCGCTGCAGCGCGAGGATGACATCAGCCCAAGACAGGAAGCGGCGCTGCAGCACTAACTCGACGCTGCGGCGCGGGATATGGCGCTGGGGCGCTGGCTTTGGCGCTGGGGCGCTGAGATGGTGCTGGCCAAGGCACTGGGGCGCCAAAGGTAACTATAGAGCAGCAAAGCAGCGCCAATTAACAGGGAGTATGCCTACCATTGAAGCTGCGGTGCGGGCTCTATGTATAACTCTGGCGCTGCGACGCCAATACAGACAAAATGTCCTGGAAGCTAGAAAAGATCTGTAAAGCCCTGCATCATAGAAATTAAACATAATGACAACAAAATAATTATAAAAGTTAATTAAATCACAGAAAACAGGAAACATCTTAAGCCACAAAGGATCTGATTCGCAGGTATAAATCCCACTCATCAAATACCCCCAAACTTAAGCTTTTCCTTGTTCTCAAGCAAACTATAAGACATCAATACCCCGTTACTGTAAGATACGAATGAAAACTAATTCTATACACTAATACCATGGCCTCTAAGCACAATCATAAACACCCTCTGAGAATAGAACAAACACGCATACGAACGAGGGCTTAATGTCTATTAATAAATATGAGACTGTAATCGATCCATTCTGTGACAACCCCAAAACAGGTCCATTCCTTCCAACCTATTCTGAGTCGCCAAATACATGGTACAGAAAACAACTACAACTTTATTACAATAATTGTCGTGCAAAATACAACAACACATATGCTGTGAGTTTGGATACAAATATATACCAAATGTGACTCATGTCCCAATCGTGGACAGCACCTCACAATGACACCTTACATAAAAGTATAGTCAAAAACTGTTTTAGAAATTAGAATCTTTGTGAAGTGCTCAAGGAAACCTTCGTACATGGGAGGCCATGCATCTAGGTTATGATAGATATCATATGGCCACAGAATTATCCTTGGTTCCAAAGAAAAACGAGAAGTTTACTATCATATTCTTCCCAACGGTGAGTCTTCTCTTGACATATCATTATCTCCACTGTCTCTAATTGAAAATTATACTTCAAACAACACCAAGATTATATAGGTAGTGCTCTTAAAGATACTCAACAAGTGGATGAGCACAACCCTGTCTTATGATGACACGAGGTTGTATATCATTAGACATCTTGTATGATAGTGACAAAACACCCTTCCAACGTTGGGTTCGCCTCACCCTATTTTCTTCACCAAATATAACTACTAAATGATGACCACCGTTCTATTCTCTTGTTACCCCCGCTCGACCCAGCTACACTCTTAGTACCTGAAAGAAATTATGAAACAAAAGGGTAAGCACAACTAGCCCAGTAAAGAATATCATGACTAAAGATAAATAAATTATCAATAGTCTTCATCAATAATAAATCAGATATTTAGAACATATGGTAGATGATAAAAATTTCAACCATAATTGCAGCGGAACGAGCAATCTATTAGAAGAGTCAAATAGACTATAAAGTCTATTATCTTCTCCATGTTTAAAACCCACCAATAATGTTTTATCCCTGTAACATCACTCAACAGTTCCTTTCCACAATCATATGAATAACTCATAATCATAATTGTGATTCTAAATTTTTCTTCGCACCCAGGATGAAGAATATTTTCATCACCTGTCTTTACCTGAAACATCAAAGATCATGGTTACACTAAATCACAGTTCCTGTTCATAATCATGCTAATAAATCCATCTTCGCACTACGACCAAAGATATTCATCAACAAACCATCTTTGCATTACGGGCCAAAGATATTCAACAACAGTTCATCTTCGCACTACATGCCAAAGATATTCATCAATAATTCATCTTTGCACTACAGGCCAAAAATATTCATCAACAGTTCATCTTTGCACTACAGGCCAAAGATATTAATATCTCAAAGAAATATATAATCATTTCAGAATTATATAAACAATAATTATAACCATGTTGATCAATTCACCTTTACACTTAAGCTAAAGATATTCAATTATAAATTCAATGGTCATGATCATACCAGTTAACAATTCAACTTTGCACTACTGGCCAAAGAGAACCCATAGTCATGATCATACCAACAATCTACCCATCTTTACACTCAAGTGAGAGAGAATTTCAACATCAGGGTTATAAAAATATTATATACGATAATAAAAATAATATGATCAAAATATAGATTTAATTTCAAGGGTAATATTCATAAATCAACTATAATTTGGTAAGAAAAAGAAACCAATTTTATCGTGAATAGTAACTCGTGAATAGTAACTCATGAATAGTAACTCCGACACAAAAAGGTAGAAATTCTTCAATAAAATTCATACCAATATTTCGGTATAATGATATTGAAAGAATAACATTTCTTTAAACTTATAAACAATTTATTTTAATTGTTTACACTTTGCTAATTAATGCATTTAATCATCATAAAATGCCAAACTCATAAAATTTCATCACCAATCACCAAAACCCTCATAAAAAATTTGCCTATACCACATATATGATTCTCAAGCTATAAAATCATATTTTTCAATTTTCTTCCTTCACATAACATATTTAATTCAATTATTCATAACTAGTCTATTTTTATTAAAAATACCAAATCAGTTCCAAAAAAATTTCTTTTCTGGGATTTATCAGAATATAGTCCCATATTGAACATATATTTTTCTCAGAATTTTTAAAATTCATTTACTATTTTTCATATGGCCAAAACCGCCGAATATTTAGACATTTATCATAAATTGTCCTTTTATCCAAAAATTTCAAAATTCACAGAGTACACTGATATTATATAGATGTACTCCCAATAAAAGTTTCATCAATTTTGGAGTTAACCACAAGGAGTTATAAGCGGTTACTTTTAAAATAGTCTTTTTTCATAAAATTCACAACTCTTAATCTATACATCCAAAAATTACCATTTTTGGACACAATCAAGAAAACTCATCAAATTATCATTTCAAAAATTTCAAGAATTTTTGAAGATCAGAAAAATTACGAAACTGAAAAACATAACAACCCTTAAAATCCCTTACTATCCCTTACCTCAAAAGAGCAGTACTTCTGATCGGTATAAGGCTGAAGAAAACTTGCACTGATGAATAGAAACTCACAGAGTATCTAAATACTCACAAAATACACTCAATAATCTAGAGAGAGAAAGAGAGAAAACTTATGAATTCTGGTGTGATTTTCAATTCTAACTTAGCCCTCTATTTATAAAAAAATGTTAGCACGCCGAAGCAGACTTAACCTGCAACTTGATGGCTTTACCTGCTACTATTTCCACCCACCACATTTGAATAAAAATCTCAGCACATTTCTTCACCAACCAATAGTGGGGCCCACCAATTCTAGAATTTTCCACCAAAATGATTAACTCCGAAAATTCAACAATTTCTGAACCAGCCATCTCGTAAAATTCATAATAAATCATACGTTCATTTTTAACGGTTCAAAATTTATGGACATATACTCAACTTATATATGTATAACATATTCAAATATTACCACGATCCAACGGTCGGATTAAAAATTATAACCCTCGCAAAATATCTCAAAAATCCTAATTTGATTTTCAATACTTCCGTTCCGATAAAAATACAGATAAAATACCTCAACATTAATTCCTTCATTTATAACCACATAAATAAATCCATCATTTATATCCAGATCAAATAAATATTTCCTTATCATATAAATCAATAATTAATTATTCACAAATAATATTACAGAATCATATTTATGACAACCAGACCGTTCCCAGGAAAGAGGGGGCTTTTCAATAAGGATTTCTCCTTATTGGCGCGCAATTAGATAACCAAACCTCTCCTTAGACAGAACTTTCTAGACATTGTCAATAATGCTATCTAATAATATTATTCAAATAATATGAATTATTGATCTAATAATGGAGATGATGTGCAGCAACAATTATTGAAACAACAATAATATAAAATATCAACGCAACAATTATTGAATCAATAAAATAAAATATTAAACAGTAATTACTGTGACAATTATTCAGTAGTGTCTTCTTACGTAAGAATCAATAATTAAAAAAAATACTGTGCAATACCGTGTGCTACTGTGCAGCTACGCGTATTACTGTATTTTAACCACCAGGTATTCCAACAGTGTTAACGGTAACAACTATGCCATTATTTATAAAAACTCAATTTTGTCATTTTCTTCATCCAATCGCTTTCCGTTATGGGGCCCACAAATAGCTGCGCCGTCGTACGAATATTCCCCGACAGAAAGAATATTTCACGACCAAACGAATATTCCCCGACAAAAATGAATATTTTATAACCACTTGCGTATTTTTGAAAAAAATTCATATATCACCCTTAACTTTAACTTTTATCAATTTAACCATTTACTGAATAGTAACTATAAGAAAAATTGAATACTTTTATTTCATAAAATTCGGGGTCTTACACATTCTCTGTGTGTATGCAGACCAAACATCTTAACTAACTATAACCCAAATTAAGATCACATAGTCGATTGTGATAACCAATAAGCATACTATTTAACCCACATAATTAACAAGCATTAAGAACAAGATGCAAAAACAAAAAAGGATCAAAAGGTTCTAGTAATATGAAGTAAATTTTAACTCAGACAATACTTGATTACTTTTAGGCTAAACAGAGTACCCATTAGCAAGCTTTCGATCAATGACTCCCAAGCCAGATGACTTTAGGACACTAGGTGTAGAACACCCCTAAGAATTTAATAACTCAAGCACAAAGGACACGTAATCAACATAAGTCCAAAATAGAGTTTACGAGCCTGCATTTATGGGCAAGTGCGTTTCCACGCTCCATCTCAACCCACCGTAGGATTGTTATTATAATAGATATTTTTTTAGAACTATAAACATAAAAGTGTAAAAGCCTCTAAGTCTTTTATTATCTTGAAATCAACAGAGTTTTAACAGCATACAAATTTTTAACATAATAAACAGACAACCTAAATCTGGACACATAACTAGAAAAGACAATTGGTCAGTGCTCGCTAAAAGGATGGATCCAAAACAGTCTCGACTTATCTAATTAACACGCCCTTAGTTCACATAAATTTGACACTACTCTAAGAAAACGATATAATACTCTGGCGCTTGTCATAAGCCATAACCAAAAACTTAAGCGCTAAAATACCCTAACCCAACATATAAACAGTTACAGACTGGGGGTTAGAGTTAATCAAAACGCAATAGGCCCAAACTATAAAATATAACGTACCCTTGTCAAAACAGGGCAAAGCCATAACATATGACATTAAGTATACCACTAATCAGTGTAAAACCCAAAAAGTATGGCTAACCACAAAATAATATCTGACTTAATCAAGATATCCCCAAATTTCACCTGGCAACTACACAAACCCAAAAGATATACAACCAAAAGCATACATACATTCATAAATTAAAAAAACCTACTATACACAACATGCATCCAAAATAAAACATTCATCATAAGCAAAAACTTAACCACAATAGTAATCACATAGATAAAACATAATTAATAAGTAGTCTGGGGCTATCCAGCCCAAATGATTTACTCAAATCCTCACACAATAAACATAATTAAACTTAAACATCCTACCAGTTTAAATAATACTAGATTAACACAATTCATATAATTAAAATAAAAGGAATTCTTCCCCTAAACTTGAAATATGGCCAGTGTCCTCAATGGCCTCTGAAATTTAGCATCAAACATCCTGAGCATTGCCATCTTCATCACCCTCATCATCCTCCACATTGACAGGTTCTTCCTCACGGGCTTCCTCCCGAGGCGAGAATTATGGCGAATAAGGCGTGAAGACTGGAGGTGCTGGAAATTGAAATGGCAGGGACTATGCGTCATCTCCTCCTTGGGCATAATAAATGCTGGGCACTGTGTTCGCGAATTTAGCATGGTAATTGTTGAATTGGTTGGTCCATTGTGCTATATGATCCACCTTGCAGTGCAGGAAGTTCAGACTACCCAAAATCTCTGCTTAGGACCCCAGAAGGAATGGCCTCAGATGTTGGGGGCTCAGGCACTTGTGTGGATGTCCCGACTTCATCGGATGGTGACGGCTGTGACGCTGGAAAAAAACGCTCTCCTCTAGGATGCGATTGTGCGCCCACCCAAATTCCATAACGGGAAATGATGTTATGATCAATGACAGCCATAGGTGGCTGGGTGACATCTTCCTTTTCCCACTTTACATTGTCTCTTTTGCATAGACGTGTAATTAGAGATGGGTGAGGAAGCCCGAACATAACATTGCTACGTATGGCCTTCTTTATAAATTCCTGAATAAGCACCCCGACATCAACCTTTAAGCCCGTGACAATTGCAAAGAGCAAAACTGCCCTCTCCTTGGTCACGTCGCTGATGTTACGTGTTGGCATGATATTTGCACAAATGAAGGAATACCAGGCCTTACCATAACGACTTAAGGCCTGCTGGGGGAAGGACGTCTTTTCACCATGATATTCATTGGATTTCCAAACAGTCCCAGGCTTGTAAAGTTTAGCAATGATTTTATCAGTGTTGTAACTTCGTAGCCCAAGCTCCCGGTAGACGTGACCATCAAAGTTGGGAGTCGCATAGACTACATTGATAGCCCGACTATAAAATTAGATCAGCTTTCCCCTAACTTGCACTGTCGAGGGGCCATCGACAATGACATTAGCATAGAATTCCTTCACCACCGAGATAACTGCCGCTTCAGGTGGCTTGGTAAAGTGAATCCATTTCATTACCACAATCATGGCCATCATCTTGCCGTCTAACTTGTCATCGAGCCTTAGCCCTCTTTCTGGCACTAAACTCCTCGATGAGAAATTCTGTGAATAACGCTACCAGGCATCCTCCGTTGGGAATTTAACAGCATCCCAACGGGTAACAGGGGTTCTAGAGGACGGTGAATGAGGGGGGCCAAAACTTGTTCTTGGTTGCTTAGAACCCATGATTAACTACGCAAGAATAATCTAAAGGCACAACTTTATTCTCTGTTTGCAATTTTTCCAAACCCAACAGTAATGCGAATTCCTTACCTCGTGCTGCTTTTTATAAAGAGGAAGGCGCGAAAGATGGCAACGGTCCGAAGCGCAACTGCAGAGACCATTGGACGTCCAAACGGTAAGAAACGGATGACGGTTGGGGGGTTACCTAACGGCTCTAGGGAGAGGAGATGGCGTCGCTTGGAGAGGAAAGGGGAAAAGACGCAACTGATATAAGAGGAGATAAGAGAAATAACTCAGTAAATGAACTGATATGCGTCATTAATCAACAAAAACACGCTGGTGGCACTAGGGCGCTTATCATGGCGCTGGGGTGCGAACTCAACCCATCCTGGCGCTGGGGCGCAGATGATAGAGCATTAAATGGCGCCGCGACGCGTGTGTTTATTATATGTCTTAGCATTGGGGAGCCGATAATGGCGCTGGAAGGCGCGAGTTTGCAGTGTGCTAACCAAGACCATGGCGCTGCTGCGTGATTTTTTTAAGAAACTTATCGCTGGGGGGCGAGATAAGGCGCTGGGGCTCTGATTTTGGCGCTGGGGAGCTATAATGGCACTAGCATGGCGCTGGGGGGTGATGGCTCATTATAAAGCAGCGCCAATTAATAGAGAGCCCACCTAACATTGGCGCTGCGACGTGGGAGCATGATATAACACTGGCGCCGCGGCGCAGCTTTTGATTTTTTTTTTGAAACTGAGGCACAAATTCCTGCACAGGCCAAACCTTATATCAGCAAAAAGACAGCAAACACTGTATTTACAAATTCTAACTACTGAAAGCCCTTAAACACATAATAACATACATGCACTATACAGAACTAGTGAACTACTAAGAAATCCAGAGAGAAACTAAACAAAAATATACCAAAATAAGACTGCAGTGAATAAAAACAAAAGCAATTTGTTTGATACTGAGATAGGGTTGCCTCCCATCAAGCGCTTGATTTAGAGTCGTCGGCTTGACTTTTATCCCGTCTTACACCGGGTCTCCCAATGTGATGGAGGTGTTTTACCGGTCGACCTCACCGCACCAATAGTGCTTTAATCTCTGCCCATTAACCTTGAAGGTTTTATCTGAATGAGGGTCCTCAACCTCAATAGCCCCATATGGATAGACCTTAGCAACCGTGAACGGCCCCAACCATCGGGACTTTAACGTCTAGGGAAATAATTTCAGACGAGAGTTGAAAAGAAGAACCTTCTGGCCCGGCTCGAAATATCTTTCGACTATCTTCTTGTCGTGCCACCTCTTCGTCTTCTCCATGTACAACTTAGCGTTTTCATACGCTTACAGACGAAACTCGTCTGATTCATTTAGTTGTAAAAGTCTATGTTCACTAGCTGCTTCTAAATCAAAATTTAGCTTTTTGATGGCCCAGTACACGTTATACTCCAACTCTACCGGAGGATGAAAAGCCTTGCCATAAACAAGCCTATACGAAGACATTCCGATAGGCATTTTATAGGCGGTGCGGTATGCCCACAAGGCATCATCCAGCTTCTTTACTCAGTCCTTCCGATTAGGGTTAACTATCTTCTCCAAGATGCGTTTTACTTCCCGATTTGAAATCTCCGCCTGGCCACTAGTCTGCGGATGATAAGAAGTGGCTATCTTAGCTAGAAGGAATTCGAAATATTTGTTACAAAAGTGCGACCTTTCATCACTGATTATCACCTAAGGCGTACCAAAATGAGTGAAAAAAATTCTTTTTTAGGAAATTAAGCACCACCATCGCATCATTTGTCGGCAAGGCAACTGCTTCAACCCATTTAGAGACATAATCAACCACCACAAGAATATAGAGATTGTTATAGGAAGACAGGAATGGACCCATGAAGTCGATACCCCATACATCAAATAATTCAACCTCAAGGATGTTCTACAGTGGCAATTCATGCCTTCTAGAGATGGTTCCTACCCTTTGGCATCTATCGTAGTGCGCGACATATATGTGCGCATCTTTAAAAAGGGTAGGCCAGTAAAATCATGATTGGAGCACCTTTGCCGCTGTTCTTTGGCCCCCAAAATGACCTCCATAATTTGAGGAATGGCAGTGATGGAGCACACCTTTAATTTCCTACTTTGGCAAGCATCTTCGTAGAATTTGATCTGAACATTGCTTCAATAAGAAGGGCTCATCCCACAATATTGTTTGGCGTCCTTTAGGAATTTCTTCCTCTGTTGATAACTCAGGTTGGGAGGAAGCACTTGGCAAGCGAAAAAGTTAGCAAAGTCCGCATACCACGGGGCTTTGCTTTGGATGACAAACATTTGTTCATCCGGGAAGAAGTCATTGATGGCTTTTTCAACATCTCCTGAATGGGGGGGGGTTTCCAGCCTCGATAAGTGATCTGCTACCTGATTTTCTGTCCCCTTTTTGTCGCGGATCTCCAGATCGAACTCCTGGAGAAGCAAAACCCACCTTATCAATCTCGGCTTAGCATCTTTCTTTTCAATCAAATACTTGATTGTCGAGTGATTAGTGTATACGATCACCTTTGTTCCAATGAGGTAGGAACGAAACTTATCAAATGCATAGACCACTGCCAGCAGTTCCTTCTCAGTTGTGATATAATTTAGCTGAGCATCAGTTAAAGTTTTGCTGGCATAGTATATTGTATGGAATACCTTATCCCTTCTCTGGCCCAACACTGCCCCGATTACAAAATTGTTAGCGTCACACATTAGCTCAAAAGGGAAGGTCCAATCAAGGGCTACCACAATAGGAGCCGAAACAAGTTTTTCTTTTAATAAATCAAAGGCTCTCAGGCAGGCTTCATCAAATTAAAAAGGCATGGCCTTTTCCAACAGTGTACACAGTGGTTTGGTTATCCGTGAGAAATCCTGGATAAACCTCCTGTAGAACCCCGCATGCCCAAGGAAACTCCTTACCCCTTTTACTGAGGTAGGCGGTGGGAGGCTATAAATAACATCAATTTTTGCCTTGTCAACCTCAATGTCGCCAATAGAAACCCGGTGGCCCAGAATAATGCCCTCCTTAACCATGAAGTGACATTTCTCCCAATTCAAAACAAGATTAGTCTCCACACATCTGTGGAGAACGATAGTAGAGGTGGCAAACGGGCGGGCGGGCGCGGGCCGGGCCATGGCCGGGCTGGGCTAAAACGGGCCGGGCCAAAAAGGCCCAAATTTTCACGGGCCAAAAAAAGTAAGCCCATAGCCCGCGGGTTCACGGGCTGGCCGGGCCGGCCCGCGGGCCGAAGGTGGTTTATGCCTATTTTTGTGCACTTTTTTGAGCCCGCAAAGCCCGTGGGCGGGCCGGGCCAAAAATGCCCGGGTTTTTATGGGCCAAAAAAATGCAGCCCAAAGCCCGCTTTTTGGCGGGCGGGCCGGCCCGGCCCGCGGGCTTTGGGCCCGTTTGCCAGGTCTAAACGACAGTCAAATTTCTCAAGCAATTATCAAATGAGCTTTCGAATACCAAAAAGTCGTTCATGAAGACTTCTAGGGTCTTTTCAACCATATCAGAGAAAATCGACATCATACAATGCTGAAATATTGCGGGAGCATTACATAGCCCGAAAGACATTTTCTGAAAGGCAAAGGTCCCATAAGGGCATGTGAATGTCGTCTTCTTCTGATCTTCGGGAGCAATTGAAATCTGATTATATCCAGAGTAACCATCCAGTAGACAATAAAATTCATGCCCAGCTAGCCTATCAAGCATCTGATCAATAAATAGAAGATGGAAGTGATCCTTACAGGTGGATTTGTTCAATCTCCTGTAATCCATACACACCCTCCACCCAGTCATCGTTCTGGTTGGAATCGGCTCGTTTTTCTTATTGGGCACCACCATCATGCCGCCTTTTTTTAGCACGCACTGAATTGGACTGACCCAAGGACTATCTGAGATAGGGTAGATAATGCCCGCATCTAGCAATTTAATGATCTCTTTATGGACTACCTCCTTCATGATGGGATTCAACCGCCTCTGATGATCAATGGACGGTTTGGACCCTTCCTCTAGTAAGATTTTATTCATGTAAATAGTCGGACTGATCCCTTTTATATCAGCAATTGACCACCCCAGGGCCGTTTTGTATTGCTTAAGCACTTGCAGTAACTTCTCTTCCTGAGGTTCATTTAAAGATGCAGAGATTATAACAGGTAAGGTAAATGATTCCCCTAAGTATGCATACCTCAGGTGATTAGGCAAGGGCTTTAAATCAAGGACAGGCGGTTCTATGATCGATGGCAGGGCTTTGGAAGTGGATGCTCCGTTATCATTCAGATATTCAAACTGTCTTTGGAACTACTAAGGTCTCTGAGGTGCATCCAGCCACTTGACATATTTAACATGAGTAGGCTCTTCCAAAGTACTGACACCTGTCAGTGTAGCTTCTAATGGGTCTGTCGTGCATGTTTTTGAGAATACGTCCCTGACTGTATTATCAATAACCTTAATCTAAAAGTAGTCTTCAGGGGTGTTCGGATACTTCATTGACCTGAACATATTGAAGGTTACTTCCTGATTCTGTACTCTCATTATCAGTTTCCCTTTCTGTACATCTATCAAGGTCCTCCCAGTTGCTAAGAATGGTCTGCCCAGAATTATAGGAACTTCCCTGTCTTCCTCAAAATCTAGGATAATGAAGTCTGCCGGGAAGATGAACTTGTCTACTTTTACAAGCATATCCTCTACTATCCTTTTCGGGTATGTAAGAGATCTATCAGTCAATTATAAAGTGACACTTGTAGGTTTGGCTTCATTTAACCCCAACTTCTTATAAATAAACAGAGGCATCAAGTTGATGCTAACCCCTAGATCACACAAAGCCTTGCCAATGAATTGGTCCCCGATAGTGCAAGGAATTATGAAGCTTCCTGGATCTTTTAGCTTCGGCATAAGTTTCTTTTGTAGAATGACACTGCACTCCTCTGTCAGAGCCACTGTTTCATAATCCCCCATTTTCCTCTTCTTAGATAGTATGTCTTTCATAAACTTGACATAACTTGACATTTGCTCCAATGCCTCCATGAAGGGGATGTTTATGTGAAGCTTCTTGAACACCTCTAGGAATTTAGAAAACTGCTTATCCAGCTTTTATTTTTGAAAACGCTGGGGGAAAGGCAACTGCGGGAGAGGAGGACTGACTTTGTTAATAGTAGGGGTTGATGTTGGTACCTATTGAACAATTTCTTCACACCCATACTTGTCTTCATTCTGTTCCACTCTAACAATAGGATCCTCAGCAGTAACTTCTTCTTCCACAGTAGAACTCTCTCCACCTTATTCATTTGTAGTTCTCCCACTCCTGAGTGTCACTGCTTTGTATTGTTCTTTGCCTTCCTGTTTTGGGTTGACATCAGTGTCACTAGGCAATGTGCCTTGTGGACGACTGTTTAAAGCAGTGGCCAATTGTCCCATTTGGACTTCAAGATTCTGAATGGAAGCTTCTTGATTATTGCTCCTTGTTTTATTTTGGGCAATATATCTAGACAGGAGATCCTCTAAGCTAGGTTTTCTTTCCTGTTGAGGAGGTGGACGGTGGAACTAATTTTGAGAACTCTGTGGTTGTTGACTATACTGATTTGGAGAACTTTGAGGATATTGGTTTTGAGCTTGGAACCCCAGAGGGTTTGAAAAATTTGGCCTAGAGGATAAAGATTGTGCTTGATTGGTGTTGTTGTTGTTGCCCCAAGAGAAATTGGGATGATTCCTCAAGCCCGGGTGGTAATGAGTGGGGAGATTAGCTGTTTGCTGCCGCCCATAGTTGGAAACAAATTGAACTGACTCAGGGCTTACGACACATTAATCAGTTGGGTGGCTCCCTTGACATAATTCACATGACACTTCGACACTTTGAACATTTTGCACAGCTTGCACTCATATAGTGTCTAGTCTTTTAGTTAGCGTTGCAACTTGAGCCGCTAATTATGTGACTGAGTCAATCTCATATACCCATGCTGGTCTTCTAGGGGCTTGCCTATCATTTGGTCATTGATAATTATTGGCCGCCATTGTTTCCACCAATTTGTACCGAGCTGTATGATGTTTAGACATGAAGGCCTCTCCAGAAGCGGCATCTATACTCGAACGAGTAGATCCGGATAACCCATTATAAAATGTCTGGATGGGAAGCCATTCTGGCAGTCCATGGTGGGGGCATTTTCTCAAAAGATCCTTGAATCGCTTCCATGAGTCATACAAAGATTCTGAATCAAACTGGATAAATGAGGTAATTTCATGCTTGAGTCTGGCGGGTGGAAAGAACTTCGCCATGAACATTTGAGCCAAGTTAGCCCATGTGGTGATGGAGCCTGGCGAAAGTGAATGTAGCTAGCTCTTGGCTTTATCCCTCAAGGTGAATGGAAACAATCGGAGTCTAATGGCATTGTCAGTTACTCCGTTGCACTTAAAAGTATCACAGATCTCCACGAAGTTTATCGAATGATCATTCGGGTCATCGTTTGGCAATCCCCCGGATTGAATGTTAGTGCACATTTGAATGGTGCCCAGCTTTATCTCAAAGTTATTTGCTTGGATTGCGAGCCTAAGAATGCTTGCCTGGAGATCGTTGATTTGAGGCATGGCATACTCCCTTAGCGATTTTTGAAATTCCTCAGTCATTCTAACAGGAGTAGATCTGTCCCGAGAATTTTCTCTTCGCAGTCGTCTGTATGTTCTATCAACCTCAGGATCGAGAGGTATTATATTCTGTCCCCTTCGAGGTGGCATAAACAGTGAAGACTACCTGAAAAGAGAGTTAAATAGAATAATCAATTTAAATTAAGATTGTAATGACTTAGTGTTAATATTGATAAACAAATAATACTAAGTCCACGACAACGGCGCCAAAAACTTGTTGGTCGATTTTGCTATTGCTAAATCGCGCGCAAGCATACGCGGTACATAAGTAATATATGATAAGTTGAGTGTCGAACCTACGAGGACAAAGTCTTAAAAGATAATCAAGTACTAAGGTAAAGTCTTTACTACCTTATCTAAACAAGTTAAATAAGATGATTGGTTAAGCTATGTGCTTAAAGATGTAAGAAAAAGAGAAGCAGTTGTACTAGGAAGTTAAGATAGGATTACAATTGTGATAACTCGGGATTTCGAATAATCCGAATTTGCGAATAAATTTTTTTAATTAATTAATATTAATATTAATTATCAAGTTAGTGACAAGTATCTGTGATACGAGTTTAGAGAATGAGTCAATTTGTGTATTGACTAAGAAATTAGAGTAGAGTTGTGCTTAACAGGAATAGAAACCCTATGTAACGACCCCAAAATAGGTCAATTCCATCCAACCCATTCTGAGTCGTCAAATACATGGTACAGAAAATAACTACAACTTTATTACAATAATTGTCGTGCAAAATACAACAACACATATGTTGTGAGTTTGGATACAAATATATACCCAATGTGACTCATGTTCCAACCGTGGACATCACCTCACAATGACACCTTACATAAAGGTATAGTCAAAAATTGTTTTAGAAATTAGAATCTTTGGGAAGTGCTCAAGGAAACCTTCGTACATGGGAGGCCATGCGTCTAGGTTATGATAGATATCATATGGCCACAGAATTTTCCTTGGTTGACCCAATAGACCCCAAAGAAAAACGAGAAGTTTACTATCATATTCTTCCCAATGGTGAGTCTTCTCTTGACTTATCATTATCTCCACTGTCTCTAATTGAGAATTATACTTCAAACAAACACCAAGATAATATAGGTAGTGCTCGTAAATATACTCAACAAGTGGATGAGCACATCCCTGTCTTATAATGATACGAGGTTGTATGTCATTAGACATCTTGTATGATAGTGGCAAAACACCCTTCCAACGTTGGGTTCGCCCCACCCTATTTGATTCACCAAATATAACTACTAAATGATGACCACCGTTCTATTCCCTTGTTACCCCCGCTCGACCCAGCTACACTCTTATTACCTGAAAGGAATTGTGAACAGAAGGGTGAGCACAACTAGCCCAGTAAAGAATATCATGACTAAAGATAAATAAATTATCAATAGTCTTCATTAATAATAAATCAGAGATTTAGAACATATGGTAGATGATAAAAAAATTCAACCATAGTTGCAGCGGAACATGCAATCCATTAGAAGAGTCAAATAGACCATAAAGTCTATTATCTCCACCATGTTAAAAATCCACCAACAATGTTTTATCCATGTAACATCACTCAACAGTTCCTTTCCACAATCATATGAATAACTCATAATCATAATTGTGACTCTAAATTTTTCTTCGCACCCAGGACGAAGAATATTTTCATCACCTGTCTTTACCTGAAACATCAAAGATCATGGTTATACCAAATCACAGTTCCTGTTCACAATCATACTAATAACTTCATCTTTGCACTACGGCCAAAGATATTCATTTGTATCACCAGTTGGTCATGTTCATCTCAACATCTGTTCATCTTTGCACTACTGGCCAAAGATATTCAACAACATGTCATCTTTGCACTACGGGCCAAAGATATTCATCAACAATTCATCTTTGCACTACAGGCCAAAGATATTCCTCAACAGTTCATATTTGCACTACGGCCAAATATATTCATCAACAGTTCATATTTACACTACATGCCAAATATATTAATATCTCAAAGAAATATATAATCATTTCAGAATTTATATAAACAATAATTATAACCATGTTGATCAATTCACCTTTGTACTTAAGCTAAAGATATTCACTTATAAATTCAATGGTCATGATCATACAAGTCAACAATTCAACTTTGCACTACTGGCCAAAGAGAACCCATAGTCATGATCATACCAAAAATTTACCCATCTTTACACTCAAGTCAAAGAGAAATATCATCATTAGGGTTATAAAAATGTTATATATGATAATAAAATCAATATAATCAACATATAGATTTAATCTCAAGAGTAATATTCATAAACCAACTATAATTTGGTCAGAAAAAGAAACCAATGTTGTCGTAAATAGTAACTCGTGAATAGTAACTTATGAATAGTAATTTGTGAATAGTAACTCATGAATAGTAAACTCGACACAAAAAGTAGAAATTCTACAATAAAATACATACCAATATTTCGGTATAATGATATTGAAAGAATAATATTTCTTAAGCTTATAAACAATTTATTTAAATTGTTTACACTTTACTAGTTAATGCATTTAATCATCATAAAATGCCAACTCTTAAGATTTCATCACCAATAACCAAAATCCTCATCAAAAATCTGCATATAACTCATATATGATTCTCAAGCCATAAAATCATATTTTCTAATTTTCTTACTTCACAAAACATATTTAATTCATTTACTCATAACTAGACTATTTTCATGAAAAATACCAAATCAGTTCCAAAAATATTTTTTTTCTGGGATTTAGCATAATATAGTCCCATAGTGAACATATATTTTTCTCAGAATTTTTAAAAGTTATTTACTATTTTTCATATGGCCAAAACAACCGAATATTTAGACATTTATCAAAAATTATACTTTTGTCCAAAAATTCTGAAATTTACAGAGTATACTTCTATCATATACATGTACTCCCAATAAAATTTTTATCAATTTTGGAGTTAACCACAAGGAATTATAAGCGATTACTTTTAAAATAGTCTTTTCTCGTAAAATTCATAACTCTTAATCTATACATCCAAAAATCACCATTTTTGGACACAATCAATAAAACTCATCAAAATATTATTTCAAACTTTTCCAGAATTTTTGAAGTTCAGAAAAATTACGAAACTGAAAAACATAACAACCCTTAAAATCCCTTACTATCCCTTACCTCAAAAGAGCAGTACTTCTGATCGGTATGCAAAGCCGAAGGAAACTTGCACTGAATAGCAACTCTCAAAGTATCTAAATACTCACAAAATATGTTTCATAATATAGAGAGAGAAAGAGAGAAAACTTGTTTCTGGTGTGATTTTCAGTTCTAACTTAGCCCTCTATTTATAGGAAAATTTTACCTGATGGCTTTACCTGTTACTATTCCCACCCACCACATTTGAAATATAATTCAACACATTTCTTCACCAACTACAAGTGGGGCCCACCAATTCTAGAATTTTTCACCAAAATGATTAACTCCGAAAATTCAACAATTTATGAACCAGTCATCTCGTAAAATTCATAATAAATCATACGTTCATTTTTAACGGTTCAAAATTTGTGAACATATACTCAACTTATATATGTATAACATATCCAAAAATTACCACGATCCAACGGTCGGATTAAAAATTATAACCCCCGCAAAATATCTCAAAAACCCTAATTTTTAATACCTCCATTCCGACAAAAATACGGATAAAAACCTCAACATTAACTCCTTCATTTTTAACCACAAAAATATATCCCTCGTTTATATCCATATAAAATAAATATTTCCTTATCATATGAATCAATAATTAATTATTCACAAATAATATTACAGAATCACATTTATGACAACCAGGCCGTTCCCAGGAAAGAGGGGGCTTTCCAATAAGAATTTTTCCTTACTGGCGCGCAATTAGGTGACCAAACCTCTCCTTAGACAGAACTTTCTAGACATTGCCAATAATGTTATCTAATAATATTATTCAAATAATATGAATTATTGATCTGATAATGGGAAATACTGTGCAGTGACAATTATTGAACAACAATAATATAAAATTTTAACATAGCAATTATTGAATCAATAAAATAAAATATTAAACAGTAATTACTGTAATAATTATTGAGTAGTGCCTTCTTACGTAAGAATCAATAATTTCAAAAATACTATGCAATACCGTGTGCTACTGTGCAATAACGCATATTACTGTATTTTAACCACCGGGTATTCCAACAGTGTTAACGGTAACAACTACGCCGTTATTTGTAAAAACTCAAATTTATCATTTTCTTCACCCGACAGTTATTCGTTATGGGGCCGACAAATAGCTGCGCCGTCGTACGAATATTCCCCGACAGAAAGAATATTCCACGACCAAACGAATATTCCCCGACAACAATGATTATTTTATAACCACTTGCTTATTTTGAAAAAAAAATTCATATTTCACACATAACTTTAAACTTTTATCAATTTAACCATTTACTGAATAGTAATTATAAGAAAAATTGAATACTTTTATTTCATAAAATTCGGGGTCTTACAATCTCCCCTCCTTATAAAATTTCGTCCTCGAAATTTACGTACCTGATAATTCAAAGAGTTGAGAATACCTTGCTTTCATTTCAGATTCCATCTTCCCTGTCATCATAATTTCTTCATTGCTCATCTCCTGTATTTCAGATATCATTCTAGAATACAGCTTCAAAACAAGGGTTAATTGAACAAATTAACATATCACATAATATCCCGATATTATGACTGACCAACAAATAAGCATAGGTAGGACACACTAGCGAAGGATTTACTCATCTCTCCCCTCCTAGTTGTATTCCCCGATCTCCGCCAGAGATCATATCCCTAAGCTCTGATACCAAATGTAACGACCCCAAAATAGGTCCATTCCATCCAACCCATTCTGAGTCGTCAAATACATGGTACAGAAAACAACTACAACTTTATTACAACAATTGTCGTGCAAAATACAACAACACATATGTTGTGAGTTTGGATACAAATATATACCAAATGTGACTCATGTTCCAACCGTGGACATCACCTCACAATGACACCTTACATAAAGGTATAGTCAAAAATTGTTTTAGAAATTAGAATCTTTGGGAAGTGCTCAAGGAAACCTTCGTACATGGGAGGCCATGCGTCTAGGTTATGATAGATATCATATGGCCACAGAATTTTTCTTGGTTGACCCAATAGACCCCAAAAAAAAACGAGAAGTTTACTATCATATTCTTCCCAATGGTGAGTCTTCTTTTGACTTATCATTATCTCCACTGTCTCTAATTGAGAATTATACTTCAAACAAACACCAAGATAATATAGGTAGTGCTCGTAAATATACTCAACAAGTAGATGAGCACATCCCTGTCTTATGATGATACGAGGTTGTATGTCATTAGACATCTTGTATGATAGTGGCAAAACACCCTTCCAACGTTGGGTTCGCCCCACCCTATTTGATTCACCAAATATAACTACTAAATGATGACCACCGTTCTATTCCCCTGTTACCCCCGCTCGACCCAGCTACACTCTTATTACCTGAAAGGAATTGTGAACAGAAGGGTGAGCACAACTAGCCCAGTAAAGAATATCATGACTAAAGATAAATAAATTATCAATAGTCTTCATCAATAATAAATCAGAGATTTAGAACATATGGTAGATGATAAAAAAAATCAACCATAGTTGCAGCGGAACATGCAATCCATTAGAAGAGTCAAATAGACCATAAAGTCTATTATCTCCACCATGTTAAAAATCCACCAACAATGTTTTATCCATGTAACATCACTCAACAGTTCCTTTCCACAATCATATGAATAACTCATAATCATAATTGTGACTCTAAATTTTTCTTCGCACCCAGGACGAAGAATATTTTCATCACCTGTCTTTAACTGAAACATCAAAGATCATGGTTATACCAAATCACAGTTCCTGTTCATAATCATACTAATAACTTCATCTTTGCACTACGGCCAAAGATATTCATTTGTATCACCAGTTGGTCATGTTCATCTCAACATTTGTTCATCTTTACACTACTGGCCAAAGATATTCAACAACATGTCATCTTTGCACTACGGGCCAAAGATATTCATCAACAATTCATCTTTGCACTACAGGCCAAAGATATTCCTCAACAGTTCATATTTGCACTACGGCCAAATATATTCATCAACAATTCATATTTGTACTACATGCCAAATATATTAATATCTCAAAGAAATATATAATCATTTCAGAATTTATATAAACAATAATTATAACCATGTTGATCAATTCACCTTTGCACTTAAGCTAAAGATATTCACTTATAAATTCAATGGTCATGATCATACCAGTCAACAATTCAACTTTGCACTACTGGCCAAAGAGAACCCATAGTCATGATCATACCAAAATCTACCCATCTTTACACTCAAGTCAAAGAGAAAAATCATCATTAGGGTTATAAAAATGTTATATATGATAATAAAATCAATATAATCAACATATAGATTTAATCTCAAGAGTAATATTCATAAACCAACTATAATTTGGTCAGAAAAAGAAACCAATGTTGTCGTAAATAGTAACTCGTGAATAGTAACTTATGAATAGTAATTTGTGAATAGTAACTCATGAATAGTAAACTCGACACAAAAAGTAGAAATTCTACAATAAAATACATACCAATATTTCGGTATAATGATATTGAAAGAATAATATTTCTTAAGCTTATAAACAATTTATTTAAATTGTTTACACTTTACTAGTTAATGCATTTAATCATCATAAAATGCCAACTCTTAAGATTTCATCACCAATAACCAAAATCCTCATCAAAAATCTGCATATAACTCATATATGATTCTCAAGCCATAAAATCATATTTTCTAATTTTCTTACTTCACAAAACATATTTAATTCATTTACTCATAACTAGACTATTTTCATGAAAAATACCAAATCAGTTCCAAAAATATTTTTTTTCTGGGATTTAGCATAATATAGTCCCATAGTGAACATATATTTTTCTCAGAATTTTTAAAAGTTATTTACTATTTTTCATATGGCCAAAACAACCGAATATTTAGACATTTATCAAAAATTATACTTTTGTCCAAAAATTCTGAAATTTACAGAGTATACTTCTATCATATACATGTACTCCCAATAAAATTTTTATCAATTTTGGAGTTAACCACAAGGAATTATAAGCGATTACTTTTAAAATAGTCTTTTCTCGTAAAATTCATAACTCTTAATCTATACATCCAAAAATCACCATTTTTGGACACAATCAATAAAACTCATCAAAATATTATTTCAAATTTTTCCAGAATTTTTGAAGTTCAGAAAAATTACGAAACTGAAAAACATAACAACCCTTAAAATCCCTTACTATCCCTTACCTCAAAAGAGCAGTACTTCTGATCGGTATGCAAAGCCGAAGGAAACTTGCACTGAATAGCAACTCTCAAAGTATCTAAATACTCACAAAATATGTTTCATAATATAGAGAGAGAAAGAGAGAAAACTTGTTTCTGGTGTGATTTTCAGTTCTAACTTAGCCCTCTATTTATAGGAAAATTTTAGTAGGCTTGACCTGCAACCTGATGGCTTTACCTGCTACTATTCCCACCCACCACATTTGAAATATAATTCAGCACATTTCTTCACCAACTACAAGTGGGGCCCATCAATTCTAGAATTTTTCACTAAAATGATTAACTCCGAAAATTCAACAATTTATGAACCAGTCATCTCGTAAAATTCATAATAAATCATACGTTCATTTTTAACGGTTCAAAATTTGTGAACATATACTCAACTTATATATGTATAACATATCCAAAAATTACCACGATCCAACGGTCGGATTAAAAATTATAACCCCCGCAAAATATCTCAAAAACCCTAATTTTTAATACCTCCATTCCGACAAAAATACGGATAAAAACCTCAACATTAACTCCTTCATTTTTAACCACAAAAATATATCCCTCGTTTATATCCACATAAAATAAATATTTCCTTATCATATGAATCAATAATTAATTATTCACAAATAATATTACAGAATCACATTTATGACAACCAGGCCGTTCCCAGGAAAGAGGGGGCTTTCCAATAAGAATTTTTCCTTACTGGCGCGCAATTAGGTGACCAAACCTCTCCTTAGACAGAACTTTCTAGACATTGCCAATAATGTTATCTAATAATATTATTCAAATAATATGAATTATTGATCTGATAATGGGAAATACTGTGCAGTGACAATTATTGAACAACAATAATATAAAATTTCAACATAGCAATTATTGAATCAATAAAATAAAATATTAAACAGTAATTACTGTAACAATTATTGAGTAGTGCCTTCTTACGTAAGAATCAATAATTTCAAAAATACTATGCAATACCGTGTGCTACTGTGCAATAACGCATATTACTGTATTTTAACCACCGGGTATTCCAACAGTGTTAACGGTAACAACTACGCCGTTATTTGTAAAAACTCAATTTTATCGTTTTCTTCACCCGACAGTTATTCGTTATGGGGCCGACAAATAGCTGCGCCGTCGTACGAATATTCCCCGACAGAAAGAATATTCCACGACCAAACGAATATTCCCCGACAACAATGATTATTTTATAACCACTTGCTTATTTTGAAAAAAAATTCATATTTCACACATAACTTTAAACTTTTATCAATTTAACCATTTACTGAATAGTAATTATAAGAAAAATTGAATACTTTTATTTCATAAAATTCGGGGTCTTACAATCTCCCCTCCTTATAAAATTTCGTCCTCGAAATTTACGTACCTGATAATTCAAAGAGTTGAGAATACCTTGCTTTCATTTCAGATTCCATCTTCCCTGTCATCATAATTTCTTCATTGCTCATCTCCTGTATTTCAGATATCATTCTAGAATACAGCTTCAAAACAAGGGTTAATTGAACAAATTAACATATCACATAATATCCCGATATTATGACTGACCAACAAATAAGCATAGGTAGGACACACTAGCGAAGGATTTACTCATCTCTCCCCTCCTAGTTGTATTCCCCGATCTCCGCCAGAGATCATATCCCTAAGCTCTGATACCAAATGTAACGATCCCAAAATAGGTCCATTCCATCCAACCCATTCTGAGTCGTCAAATACATGGTACAGAAAACAACTACAACTTTATTACAACAATTGTCGTGCAAAATACAACAACACATATGTTGTGAGTTTGGATACAAATATATACACAATGTGACTCATGTTCCAACCGTGGACATCACCTCACAATGACACCTTACATAAAGGTATAGTCAAAAATTGTTTTAGAAATTAGAATCTTTGGGAAGTACTCAAGGAAACCTTCGTACATGGGAGGCCATGCGTCTAGGTTATGATAGATATCATGTGGCCACAGAATTTTTCTTGGTTGACCCAATAGACCCCAAAAAAAAACGAGAAGTTTACTATCATATTCTTCCCAATGGTGAGTCTTCTCTTGACTTATCATTATCTCCACTGTCTCTAATTGAGAATTATACTTCAAACAAACACCAAGATAATATAGGTAGTGCTCGTAAATATACTCAACAAGTAGATGAGCACATCCCTGTCTTATGATGATACGAGGTTGTATGTCATTAGACATCTTGTATGATAGTGGCAAAACACCCTTCCAACGTTGGGTTCGCCTCACCCTATTTGATTCACCAAATATAACTACTAAATGATGACCACCGTTCTATTCCCCTGTTACCCCCGCTCGACCCAGCTACACTCTTATTACCTGAAAGGAATTGTGAACAGAAGGGTGAGCACAACTAGCCCAGTAAAGAATATCATGACTAAAGATAAATAAATTATCAATAGTCTTCATCAATAATAAATCAGAGATTTAGAACATATGGTAGATGATAAAAAAATCAACCATAGTTGCAGCGGAACATGCAATCCATTAGAAGAGTCAAATAGACCATAAAGTCTATTATCTCCACCATGTTAAAAATCCACCAACAATGTTTTATCCATGTAACATCACTCAACAGTTCCTTTCCACAATCATATGAATAACTCATAATCATAATTGTGACTCTAAATTTTTCTTCGCACCCAGGACGAAGAATATTTTCATCACCTGTCTTTAACTGAAACATCAAAGATCATGGTTATACCAAATCACAGTTACTGTTCACAATCATACTAATAACTTCATCTTTGCACTACGGCCAAAGATATTCATTTGTATCACCAGTTGGTCATGTTCATCTCAACATTTGTTCATCTTTACACTACTGGCCAAAGATATTCAACAACATGTCATCTTTGCACTACGGGCCAAAGATATTCATCAACAATTCATCTTTGCACTACAGGCCAAAGATATTCCTCAACAGTTCATATTTGCACTACGGCCAAATATATTCATCAACAATTCATATTTGTACTACATGCCAAATATATTAATATCTCAAAGAAATATATAATCATTTCAGAATTTATATAAACAATAATTATAACCATGTTGATCAATTCACCTTTGCACTTAAGCTAAAGATATTCACTTATAAATTCAATGGCCATGATCATACCAGTCAACAATTCAACTTTGCACTACTGGCCAAAGAGAACCCATAGTCATGATCATACCAGAAATCTACCCATCTTTACACTCAAGTCAAAGAGAAAAATCATCATTAGGGTTATAAAAATGTTATATATGATAATAAAATCAATATAATCAACATATAGATTTAATCTCAAGAGTAATATTCATAAACCAACTATAATTTGGTCAGAAAAAGAAACCAATGTTGTCGTGAATAGTAACTCGTGAATAGTAACTTATGAATAGTAATTTGTGAATAGTAACTCATGAATAGTAAACTCGACACAAAAGGTAGAAATTCTACAATAAAATACATACCAATATTTCGGTATAATGATATTGAAAGAATAATATTTCATAAGCTTATAAACAATTTATTTAAATTGTTTACACTTTACTAATTAATACATTTAATCATCATAAAATGCCAACTCTTAAGATTTCATCACCAATAACCAAAATCCTCATCAAAAATCTGCATATAACTCATATATGATTCTCAAGCCATAAAATCATATTTTGTAATTTTCTTACTTCACAAAACATATTTAATTCATTTACTCATAACTAGACCATTTTCATGAAAAATACCAAATTAGTTTCAAAAATATTTTTTTTTTGGGATTTAGCATAATATAGTCCCTATAGTGAACATATATTTTTCTCAGAATTTTTAAAAGTTATTTACTATTTTTCATATGGCCAAAACAACCGAATATTTAGACATTTATCAAAAATTATACTTTTGTCTAAAAATTCTGAAATTTACAGAGTATACTTCTATCATATACATGTACTCCCAATAAAAATTTCATCAATTTTGGAGTTAACCACAAGGAATTATAAGCGATTACTTTTAAAATAGTCTTTTCTCGTAAAATTCATAAATCTTAATCTATACATCCAAAAATCACTATTTTTGGACACAATCAATAAAACTCATCAAAATATTATTTCAAATTTTTTCAGAATTTTTGAAGTTCAGAAAAATTACGAAACTGAAAAACATAACAACCCTTAAAATCCCTTACTATCCCTTACCTCAAAAGAGCAGTACTTCTGATCGGTATGCAAAGTCGAAGGAAACTTGCACTGAATAACAACTCTCAAAGTATCTAAATACTCACAAAATATGTTTCATAATATAGAGAGAGAAAGAGAGAAAACTTGTTTCTGGTGTGATTTTCAATTCTAACTTAGCCCTCTATTTATAGGAAAATTTTAGTAGGCTTGACCTGCAACCTGATGGCTTTATCTGCTACTATTCTCACCCACCACATTTGAAATATAATTCAGCACATTTCTTCACCAACTACAAGTGGGGCCCACCAATTCTAGAATTTTCCACCAAAATGATTAACTCCAAAAATTCAACAATTTCTGAACCAGTCATCTCGTAAAATTCATAATAAATCATACGTTCATTTTTAACGGTTCAAAATTTGTGAACATATACTCAACTTATATATGTATAACATATCCAAAAATTACCACGATCCAACGGTCGGATTAAAAATTATAACCCCCGCAAAATATCTCAAAAATCCTAATTTTTAATACATCCATTCCGATAAAAATACGGATAAAAACCTCAACATTAACTCCTTCATTTTTAACCACAAAAATATATCCCTCGTTTATATCCACATAAAATAAATATTTCATTATCATATGAATAAATAATTAATTATTCACAAATAATATTACAGAATCACATTTATGACAACCAGGCCGTTCCCAGGAAAGAGGGGGCTTTCCAATAAGAATTTTTCCTTACTGGCGCGCAATTAGGTGACCAAACCTCTCCTTAGACAGAACTTTCTAGACATTGCCAATAATGTTATCTAATAATATTATTCAAATAATATGAATTATTGATCTGATAATGGAAAATACTGTGCAGTGACAATTATTGAACAACAATAATATAAAATTTCAACATAGCAATTATTGAATCAATAAAATAAAATATTGAACAATAATTACTGTAACAATTATTGAGTAGTGCCTTCTTACGTAAGAATCAATAATTTCAAAAATACTATGCAATACCGTGTGCTACTGTGCAATAACGCATATTACTGTATTTTAACCACCGGGTATTCCAACAGTGTTAACGGTAACAACTACGCCGTTATTTGTAAAAACTCAATTTTATCGTTTTCTTCACCCGACAGTTATTCGTTATGGGGCCGACAAATAGCTGCGCCGTCGTACGAATATTCCCCGACAGAAAGAATATTCCACGACCAAACGAATATTCCCCGACAACAATGATTATTTTATAACCACTTGCTTATTTTGAAAAAAAATTTATATTTCACCCATAACTTTAAACTTTTATCAATTTAACCATTTACTGAATAGTAATTATAAGAAAAATTGAATACTTTTATTTCATAAAATTCGGGGTCTTACACCCTAACCCTAAGTTCGGATATGGATTCGATAGAAAATATAATTAAAATAAGTATATTAATAAGTACGTGTTTGTACAGTATAGATTTATTGATCAATGATTGATCGAATAAGGTTTGATATTAATAAAACCTAATAAGAGATTAGAAACTCTAATCTCAAGATTAAAAACCCTAATTGTAAACCGGGAAACCCTAATTTTATATTCGAAAATCCTAGAACCCTAATTAGGAAACCCTAATCCTAATTAGTAAGCTTAATGTATTAAACTTAAATATGATTAGAAAACCCTAATTATATTTTAGTTATCTTAATTTTCTATTTTACAAACCTAATTGTAAGTTGGAAATTTTATTTTTCTATTTAGAAACCCTAATTCGTGGGTTATAAATCCTAATGACCAATTACGACCCTAATTGCTTAATTAACAATTTTAATTAGGAATGATTAATCCTAATTAGCAATATTTTAGTATGATTAAGAAATTTTAATCTAATTAGAAAATTCTAATTATAATTTAGAAATATTATTTTTTGATTTTTTTGAACTTAAATTAGAAATTTTAGAAAATCAAATTGCTAAACCCTAAAGGGTTCAAACCCTAAATCCTAATCCAAACCTTAAACCCTAAGGGTTTGTGCATTGGACAAGAATGCCATTAAAATTAATTTATAAATGACCAAAATGCCCTTTATGGGATTTTTATTAAGTAGCTTGTAAAAATGGCCAATGCCTTTAGTTGGTGACCAACCCACTTGACTTTTTGACTTCACAAATCTCAGAAAAACAGTTGGCAACCTCATATCTAGCTTTATTGAGCAAGCCTTGTTTCCAGCTTGTTATCAGTTAAATGCATGTTCAGTAATTCAATTTCTAATTTGACAAGATTATAGCCTTAGCTTATTATTGTTCAAGCAAGGTTTATCATTTTATTTAATGCTTATGCTTTCTATTTATTTCCAAGAATGAGTTTAATATATAGTTGGTTCACCTATGAGTCTTAATTGTTTCATATTATGTTGTTATTGATCAACCGTAGTGTTATCAAACTTTGTTGATTCAACTAATCCTTTAGTTGATGATCGTTAAACTCTAAATTACCTTTAAAGCTTATCCAAATCAAACTTTCTTTGGTGCAGACTTGTAATCTAAAACTGAGAAGAACAACCCTATTATAGGGGTACGCGATGCGTTTAAATATTTGTGCACAATACATGGTACGAAGGGCTGATCACCCTAAGTACGTGAAGTCCCTACAGTATAACTATTTAGGTTAATGTTAAAAGATTACTTGTAACCTTGGACATAGTTCGTGGTAAATGATGTAAGACCCCGAATTTTATGAAATAAAAGTATTCAATTTTTCTTATAATTACAATTTAGTAAATGGTTAAATTGATAAATAGTTAAAGTTATGGGTTAAATGTGAAATTTTTTCAAAATAAACAAGTGGCTATAAAATAATCATTGTTGTCGGGGAATATTCGTTGGTCGTGAAATATTCTTTCTGTTTGGGAATATCCGTACGACGGCGCAGTCATTTGTGGGCCCCATAACAGAATAACTGTCGGATGAAGAAAACGATAAAAAATTAAGTTTTTATAATTAACGGTGTAGTTGTTACCGTTAACACTGTTGGAATACCCGGTGATTAAAATACAGTAATACGCGTTATTGCACAGTAGCACACGGTATTGCACAGTATTTTTGAATTATTAATTCTTACGTAAGAAGGCACTACTCAATAATTGTTACAGTAATTACTGTTCAATATTTTATTTTATTGGTTCAATAATTACTGCGTTGATATTTTATATTATTGTTGATTCAATAATTGTCACTGCACAGTATCTCCATTATCAGAACAATAATTCATATTATTTGAATAATATTATTAGATAGCATTATTGACAATGGCTAGAAAGTTCTGTCTAAGGAGAGGTTTGGTCATCTAATTGCGCGCCAGTAAAGAGAAATCCTTATTGGAAAGTCCCCTCTTTCCTGGGAACGGCCTGGTTGCCAGTACAGTGATTCTGTAATATTATTTGTGAATAATTAATTATTGCTTCATATGATGAAGAAAATATTAATTTTATGTGGATATAGATGAAGAAAATTTTTTAAGTGACAATTGTTGAAAAATGATATTTTTCTGACCTTCAAAAAATTCTGGAAAAATTTAAAATGATATTTTGATGAGTTTTATTGATTGTGTCCAAAAATAGTGATTTTTGGATGTATAGATTAAGAGTTATGAATTTTACGGGAAAAGACTATTTTAAAAGTAACCGCTTATAACTCCTTGTGGTTAACTCCAAAATTGATAAAATTTTTATTAGAAGTATATCTATATAATATCAGTGTACTCTGTGAATTTCGGAATTTTTGGATAAAATTACAATTTATGATAAATTTCTAAATATTCGGCTATTTTGGCCATATGAAAAATAGTAAATGAGTTTTAAAAATTCTGAGGAAAATATATGTTTAATATGGGACTATATTCTGTTAAATCCCAGAAATGAAATATTTTTGGAATTGATTCGGTATTTTTCATGAAAATGGACTAGTTATGAGTAAATGAATTAAATATGTTATGTGAAGTAAGAAAATTGGAAAATAGGATATTATGGCTTGAGAATCCTATATGAGGTATATGCAGATTTTTGATGAGGGTTTTGATTATTGGTAATGAAATCTTATGAGTTTGGCATTTTAGGATGATTAAATTCATTATTTAGTAAAGTGTAAACAATTAAAATAAATTGTTTATAAGCTTAAGAAATATTATTCTTTCAATATCATTATACCGAAATATTGGTATGTATTTTATTGTGAAATTTCTACCTTTTTGTGTCGAGTTTACTATTCATGAGTTACTATTCACGAGTTACTATTCATGAATTACTATTCACGAGTTACTATTTATGACAAAATTGGTTTCTTTTTCTGACCAAATTATAGTTGATTTATGAATATTACTCTTGAGATTAAATCTATATGTTGATTATATTGATTTTATTATCATATATAACATTTTTATAACCCTAATGATGATATTTCTCTTTGACTTGAGTGTAAAGATGGGTAGATTTTTGGTATGATCATGACTATGGGTTTCCTTTGGCCAGTAGTGCAAAGTGAAATTGTTGACTGGTATGACATGACCATTGAATTTATAATTGAATATCTTTAGCTTAAGTGCAAAGGTGAATTGATCAACATGGTTATAATTATTGTTTATATAAATTCTGAAATGATTATATATTTCTTTGAGATATTAATATATCTGGCCTATAGTGCAAATATGAACTGTTGATGAATATATTTGGCCTGTAGTGCAAATATGAACTGTTGTTGAATATGTTTGGTCTGTAGTGCAAAGATGACCTGTGGTTGAATATCTTTGGCCAGTATTGCAAAGATGAATTGTTGATGAATATCTTTGGCCAGTAGTGCAAAGATGAATTGTTGATGAATATCTTTGGCCCGTAGTGTAAAGATGACATGTTGTTGAATATCTTTGGCCAGTAGTGCAAAGATGAACATGTGTTGAGATGAACATGACAAACTGGTGATACAAATGAATATCTTTGGCCGTAGTGCAAAGATGAAGTTATTAGTATGATTATGAACAGGAAATGTGATTTGGTGTAACCATGATCTTTGATGTTTCAGGTAAAGATAGGTGATGAAAATTATCTTCGTCTTGGATGAGAAGAGGAATGTAGAACTACAACTATGATTATGAGTTATTCATATGATTGTGGACCAGAATTGTTGATTGATGTTATAGGGATAAAACATTGTTAGTGGATTTTTAACATGGAGAAGATAATAGACTTTATAGTCTATTTGACTCTTCTAATGGATTGCTCGTTCCGCTGCAACTATGGTTGAAATTTTTATCATCTACCATATGTTCTAAATCTCTGTTTTAATTCTGTTGAAGGCTATTGATAACTTATTTATCTTTAGTCATGATATTCTTTACTGGGCTAGTTGTGCTCACCCTTCTGTTTCACAATTCCTTTCAGGTAATAAGAGTGTAGCTGGGTCGAGCGGGGGTAATAGGGGAATAGAACGGTGGTCATCATTTAGTAGTTATATTTGGTGAATCATCTAGGGTGAAGCGAACCCAACGTTGGAAGGGTGTTTTGCCACTATCATACAAGATGTCTAATGATATACAATCTCGTGTCATCATAAGACAGGATTGTGCTCATTCACTTGCTGAGTATATTTATGAGCACTACCTATATAATCTTGGTGTTTGTTTGAAGTATAATTCTCAATTAGAGACAGTGGAGATAATGATAAGTCAAGAGAAGACTCACCATTGGGAAGAATATGATAGTAAACTTCTCGTTTTTCTTTGGGGTATATTGGGTCAACCAAGGATAATTCTGTGGCCATATGATATCTATCACAACCTAGAAGCACGGCCTCCCATGTACAAAGGTTTCCTTGAACACTTCCCAAAGATTCTAATTTCTAAAACAGTTTTTGACTATACCTTTATGTAAGGTGTCATTGTGAGGTGCTGTCCACGGTTGGGACATGAGTCACATTTGGTATATATTTGTATCTAAACTCACAACATATGTGTTGTTGTATTTTGTACGACAATTATTGTAATAAAGTTATAGTTATTTTCTGTACCATGTATTTGGCGACTCAGAATAGGTTGGGTGAAATGGACCTATTTTGGGGTTGTCACAAATGTCCCTCAGATATATTTCATATTTTGATTCTAGTTTTTGGTTATCATTGATAGAGTATTATTCAGTTCTGATGATCTTATTCATTGGAAGTTTTTATTCTATCGTTGTTCATTGCTATACCTAGTGAGCATTTGTTTTGCTCACTCTTGCATAAATTTAACTATTGCAGCTAAGGTTGAGAAGGTCGATGAGCTTACCACAAACAAAGGGAAAGAAAAAATGTACAAGTGATGAAGACTTGTAATTTGTTGGCTTTTATGTTGATAGACTTTATTTAGATGATGTGATGTAACTATTTTATTTTTGCACTTGTTTTATGTTAAAGTTTAGATAACCTGGGAGACTTTTTGATTTAATGATGTAACCCTTTTAATGGGAGGATTTATGGTTTAAATTCTATTATACGTGGGTAGTTAGTTATGAATGTACGTAAAGTGAACACCAAGTCTTATGGGAATGAAGTACCCAGATTTGGGGGTGTCACAGGTTGGTATTAGAGCTTTAGGTTATGAACCTTAGGTGGGGAAAAGCCTTAAGAAGTAACCTTTGAAAAGATAGTGGTGATAAACTCTTATCGAGATTTAAGGAAGAAGTAATAAGACACTTATGTGCTTATGTGATTGCAACCTATGTGCTCATGAGTGTTGAGTAGTAATGATTAGTAATTAAAAACTTAAAATTTTGTTGTCAGGATAACTAATGTAGGAGAATCCAGTCAGGCTAGAGAGGAAGGATCCCAGATGCCTAGAGAGGAGGAGCCTTGAGATATTCAGGTAGTTTGGGAACAACTACTTCCACGGGAATCATCTCTGTTGGTTACAGTGGTTGAGCATGAGAGGTTACCTGATGAGGATGATGAGGTAGAGATGGACGAGGAGGACCCCGTTGAACTGCCACAGTCGAATGAGGATGAGAAGGATGAGGAAGAAGAGTTTCCACTACACTCGATCACTGCCCATATGTACGCCAAAGTATACGATTGCAATGTGGAACTTCAGGACAGAGTCAAAGAGTTGGAAGAGATAGTAGCTGAACAACTGACCTCAATGGCCCAGAAGGACAATGAGATCCAGGATCAAGATGAACGTCTGAGTAATGTCGAAGGGAAACAGATCCACACTGAAGGATCGAATGAGAAAAAGATAGAGGAGATTGTGGAATTGAAGAACAAGCTGAAAGAAGAGTCTACTAAGAAGGCAAGAGCAGAAGACGAGTACGAGGAAGCTTCTAAATGAGCCGGGGTAGCAGAGAGAGATGTACAATTGAAGAAGATCAAGATGGAAGAGATGAATAGTGTTTTCAACACCGTGATCAATCGAGCTCAAGATCGGGTCATGTATTATCCGATTCAGTTCGAGACGCTGCTATCATACATGTTAGATCGCCGAACAATGTTCCGTATTATGGAAGAGGAGCGTCGTAAGGCTACACAACATTTTAATAGGTCGTTATAAATGTAATTACGATGTGAGTAATGAGTAAATAAGATGTAAATTTTGGGTATTAGATAACCAATGGGATATGATGATGATGAAGTTATCCTAAAACTTTTGTAGTTCAGGAAAGTGATGTAGATTGCAAGAATGCTACCATTATTATGTTTTAAAATATAATGAATGAATAAAAGTTATTATTTACTCAAGATATTGTGTGTTACGTGGGGATTTTTGTGATGTGCAAGTTAAGTACATAATACCTAGAAGATTGAATAATAATCTAATGAGTATATTTTAATAGAAAATGCCTCCAAGACGTCAACCACGACAAAGAACCCCTGAGGGATCTACCAATAATAATAATGCTGAGGCTAACCCAGTTCAACAGTTAGTGACGTTACTGATAGGAGCATTGCAGAATTAACCACAGAATCAAGCTGTGACATTTAAGGATTTTAATATATATATAAATATCTGCTTACTGCTTTCATAATGTAGATATTTAACCTTTCAGCCTGCGTACTAGATTTGCCTCAATCTGGCTATTTCTAACTTTAACCGGTTCGTGGTGACTAAACTGGAACCGTTGAAGCTGGAATGATTTAGATTTACTCAGATCTAGTTCTTTTTCTAGCTTTTGTACATATTGCTTTCTCATGTGAGCCTAGGAATCATGTGATCACAGATTCAGCTTCTGAATCTAGATTCGGTTCCCATGATGGATATTTTGCAGCTGCAACCAGCTTGTAAATTATCTATGGTGTCTGAATATCCTTAGATGACTCTCATGCCCACAAGGAGTTCGACACTGCTATGTCTCTTATTTTCTCGAAGATGCTTTGCATCTCGAAAATAAAAAGCAATCAAGCCGAACACATAATAAAATAGAAGTATCAAAGGCCTCAATTACTATTAAGCACAAGAGTTTGAAAAACCTGTTTTACAAAACATCACTGCTATATCTTGTTAAAATTGAAAACGAGGCATAGCACTACTTCCAAACAACTGCACATAGGCCCTACACACACATACACAGATAAAAGTTTAATGAAAAGTGGCGGTAACCATGTTATCACGGAAGTCGAGGGGTGCCTAACATCTTCCCTTCGCTTAATCAAGCCCCCAGAACCTAAAGAATTTTGATTTCTCAGACCCGTTAAACAGTGTCAAATACATGAGTCTTTGTGCAAACCTTTTCTTGGTTGAGTTGGTGCAACCATTTAAAAATACCAACTGGCGACTCTCACAGTCAAATCGTCGACATATACATGTCGGACCTTTTCAAACTTGTTTTTAAAACAAATCTCACCTAAAATGAGAACACCAAAAGATAAGAATAGAAAGGGACAAATAAAAATCCCGACATCGACAAGTGGCTACTCTTCTGGGGACTCCAGTAAGAGGGCTTCAGCCACTATTCAAGCTTTTCAAAAACTTTTATCTGCTTATGTGTGAATATTACATTTACATTGAATGGATGTATTACTGCACTTTAGTGCTTCGCACCATATCTGCCTGTGATATTAGTGCTTCACACATGTCATCAATTTCATACGGTGAGACGCGATGTATGTGAATATATGTTGTGTGATTTCTCCACCAGGAGGCTAACCCATCGCTGTTTGATTACTGGACTCGTCGGAAGACTAATTCCACAAGGCTCAGGAAAGGCAACACCCAGATTCTGTAAGACCCCGAATTTTATGAAATAAAAGTATTCAATTTTTCTTATAATTACTATTCAGTAAATGGTTAAATTGATAAAAGTTTAAAGTTATGGGTGAAATATGAATTTTTTTTCAAAATAAGCAAGTGGTTATAAAATAATCATTGTTGTCGGGGAATATTCGTTTGGTCGTGGAATATTCTTTCTGTCGGGGAATATTCGTACGACGGCGCAGCTATTTGTCGGCCCCAAAACGAATAACTGTCGGGCGAAGAAAACGATAAATTTGAGTTTTTACAAATAACGGCGTAGTTGTTACCGTTAACACTGTTGGAATACCCGGTAGTTAAAATACAATAATACGCGTTATTGCACAGTAGCACACGGTATTGCATAGTATTTTTGAAATTATTGATTCTTACGTAAGAAGGCACTACTCAATAATTGTTACAGTAATTACTGTTCAATATTTTATTTTATTGATTCAATAATTGCTATGTTGAAATTTTATATTATTGTTGTTCAATAATTGTCACTGCACAGTATTTCCCATTATCAGATCAATAATTCATATTATTTGAATAATATTATTAGATAATATTATTGGCAATGTCTAGAAAGTTCTGTCTAAGGAGAGGTTTGGTCACCTAATTGCGTGCCAGTAAGGAAAAATTCTTATTGGAAAGCCCCCTCTTTCCTGGGAACGGCCTGGTTGTCATAAATGTGATTCTGTAATATTATTTGTGAATAATTAATTATTGATTCATATGATAAGGAAATATTTATTTTATGTGGATATAAACGAGGGATATATTTTTGTGGTTAAAAATGAAGGAGTTAATGTTGAGGTTTTTATCCGTATTTTTGTCGGAATGGAGGTATTAAAAATCAGGGTTTTTGAGATATTTTGCGGGGGTTATAATTTTTAATCCGACCGTTGGATCGTGGTAATTTTTGGATATGTTATACATATATAAGTTGAGTATATGCCCACAAATTTGAACCGTTAAAAATGAACGTATGATTTATTATGAATTTTACAAGATGACTGGTTCAGAAATTGTTGAATTTTCGGAGTTTATCATTTTGATGGAAAATTCTAGAATTGGTGGGCCTCACTTGTGGTTCGTGAAAAAATGTGCTGAATTTTATTTCAAATGTGGTGGGTGGGAATAGTAGCAGGTAAAGCCATCAGGTTGCAGGTCAAGCCTACTAAAATTTTCCTATAAATAGAGGGCTAAGTTAGAATTGAAAATCACACCAGAAACATAAGCTTTCTCTCTTTCTCTATCTAGATTATTGAGTATATTTTGTGAGTATTTAGATACTTGGTGAGTTGATATTCATCAGTGCAAGTTCCTTCAGCGTCATATCCGATATCCAGTCAGAAATACTGCACTTTTGAGGTAAGGGATAGTAAGGAATTTTAAAGGTTGTTATGTTTTTCAGTTTCGTAATTTTTCTGACCTTCAAAAATTCTGGAAAAATTTGAAATGATATTTTGATGAGTTTTTTTGATTGTGTCCAAAAATGGTGATTTTTGGATGTATAGATTGAGAGTTATGAATTTTATAAGAAAAGACTAATTTAAAAGTAACCGCTTATAACTTCTTGTGGTTAACTCCAAAATTGATGAAATTTTTATTGGGAGTACATGTATATGATAGGAGTATACTCTGTGAATTTCAGAATTTATAGATAAAAGTATAATTTTTGATAACTGTCTAAATATTCGGCTGTTTTGGCCATATGAAAAATAGTAAATGACTTTTAAAAATTCTGAGAAAAATATATGTTCACTATGAGACTATATTATGCTAAATCCCAGAAAAGAAATATTTTTGGAACTGATTTGGTATTTTTCATGAAAATAGTCTAGTTATGAGTAAATGAATTAAATATGTTTTGTGAAGTAAGAAAATTAGAAAATATGATTTTATGGCTTGAGAATCATATATGAGTTATATGCAGATTTTTGATGAGAATTTTGGTTATTGGTGATGAAATCTTAAGAGTTGACATTTTATGATGATTAAATGCATTAATTAGTAAAGTGTAAACAATTTAAATAAATTGTTTATAAGCTTAAGAAATATTATTCTTTTAATATCATTATACTGAAATATTGGTATGTATTTTATTGTGAAATTTCTACCTTTTGTGTCGAGTTTACTATTCATGAGTTACTATTCATAAATTACTATTCATAAGTTACTGTTCACAAGTTACTATTCACGACAACATTAGTTTCTTTTTCTGACCAAATAATAGTTGGTTTATGAATATTACTCTTGAGATTAAATCTATATGTTGATTATATTGATTTTATTATCATATATAACATTTTTATAACCTTGATGTTGAAATTCTCTTTCACTTGAGTGTAAAGATGGGTAGATTATTGGTATGATCATGACTTTGGGTTCTCTTTGGCCAGTAGTGCAAAGTTGAATTGTTGACTGGTATGATCATGACCATTAAATTTATAAGTGAATATCTTTAGCTTAAGTGCAAAGGTGAATTGATCGACATGGTTATAATTATTGTTTATATAAATTCTGAAATGATTATATATTTCTTTGAGATATTAATATATTTGGCCTGTAGTGCAAATATGAACTGTTGATGAATATATTTGGCCGTAGTGCAAATATGAAATATTGATGAATATCTTTGGCCTGCAGTGCAAAGATGAATTGTTGATGAATATCTTTGGCCCGTAGTGCAAAGATGACATGTTGTTGAATATCTTTGGCCAGTAGTGCAAAGATGAACAGATATTGAGATGAACATGACCAACTGGTGATACAAATGAATATCTTTGGCCGTAGTGCTAAGATGAAGTTATTAGTATGATTATGAATAGGAACTGTGATTTGGTATAACCATGATCTTTGATGTTTCAGGTAAAGACAGGTGATGAAAATATTCTTCGTCCTGGGTGCGAAGAAAAATTTAGAGTCACAATTATGATTATGAGTTATTCATATGATTGTGGAAAGGAACTGTTGAGTGATGTTACATGGATAAAACATTGTTGGTGGATTTTTAACATGGTGGAGATAATAGACTTTATGGTCTATTTGACTCTTCTAATGGATTGCATGTTCCGCTGCAACTATGGTTGAATTTTTTTATCATCTACCATATGTTCTAAATCTCTGATTTATTATTGATGAAGACTATTGATAATTTATTTATCTTTAGTCATGATATTCTTTACTGGGCTAGTTGTGCTCACCCTTCTGTTCACAATTCCTTTCAGGTAATAAGAGTGTAGCTGGGTCGAGCGGGGGTAACAGGGGAATAGAACGGTGGTCATCATTTAGTAGTTATATTTGGTGAATCAAATAGGGTGAAGCGAACCCAACGTTGGAAGGGTGTTTTGCCACTATCATACAAGATGTCTAATGACATACAACCTCGTATCATCATAAGACAGGGATGTGCTCATCCACTTGCTGAGTATATTTACGAGCACTACCTATATTATCTTGGTGTTTGTTTGAAGTATAATTCTCAATTAGAGACAGTGGAGATAATGATAAGTCAAGAGAAGACTCTCCATTGGGAAGAATATGATAGTAAACTTCTCGTTTTTCTTTGGGGTCTATTGGGTCAACCAAGGAAAATTCTGTAGCCATATGATATCTATCATAACCTAGACGCATGGCCTCCCATGTACGAAGGTTTCTTTGAGCACTTCCCAAAGATTCTAATTTCCAAAACAATTTTTGACTATACCTTTATGTAAGGTGTCATTGTGAGGTGATGTCCACGGTTGGAACATGAGTCACATTTGGTATATATTTGTATCCAAACTCACAACATATGTGTTATTGTATTTTGCACGACAATTGTTGTAATAAAGTTGTAGTTATTTTCTGTACCATGTATTTGACGACTCAGAATGGGTTGGATGGAATGGACCTATTTTGGGGTCGTTACATTTGGTATCAGAGCCATAAGTAAAGAGCCCCGAGCCTCTCGCTGGTGACTTCCTGTTGATGGGGGATGCACCGAAGCCAGACTCTCCGTAGGGGACGCCGTTTTGCAGTGGCAAACTGATAGGTATCAATGTAAGGTGCTGACACAAGTTGGTGTCCAGAGTCACATTTGGTATCAGAGCTTAGGGATATGATCTCTGGCGGAGATCGGGGAATACAACTAGGAAGGGAGAGATGAGTAAATCCTTCGCTAGTGTGTCCTACCTATGCTTATTTGTTGGTCAGTCATAATATCGGGATATTATGTGATATGTTAATTTGTTCAATTAACCCTTGTTTTGAAGCTGTATTCTAGAATGATATCTGAAATACAGGAGATGAGCAATGAAGAAATTATGATGACAAGGAAGATGGAATCTGAAATAAAAGCAAGGTATTCTCAACTCTTTGAATTATCATGTACGTAAATTTTGAGGACGAAATTTTATAAGGAGGGGAGATTGTAAGATCCCGAATTTTATGAAATAAAAGTATTCAATTTTTCTTATAATTATTATTCAGTAAATGGTTAAATTGATAAAAGTTTTAAGTTATGGGTGAAATATGATTTTTTTTTTCAAAATAAGCAAGTGGTTATAAAATAATCATTGTTGTCAGGGAATATTCGTTTGGTCGTGAAATATTCTTTCTGTCGGGGAATATTCGTACGACGGCGCAGCTATTTGTCGGCCCCAAAACGAATAACTGTCGGGTGAAGAAAACGACAAATTTGAGTTTTTACAAATGACGGCGAAGTTGTTACCGTTAACACTGTTGGAATACCCGGTGGTTAAAATACAGTAATACGCGTTATTGCACAGTAGCACACGGTATTGCATAGTATTTTTGAAATTATTGATTCTTACGTAAGAAGGCACTACTCAATAATTGTTACAGTAATTACTGTTCAATATTTTATTTTATTGATTCAATAATTGCTATGTTGAAATTTTATATTATTGTTGTTCAATAATTGTCACTGCACAGTATTTTCCATTATCAGATCAATAATTCATATTATTTGAATAATATTATTAGATAACATTATTGGCAATGTCTAGAAAGTTCTGTCTAAGGAGAGGTTTGGTCACCTAATTGCGCGCCAGTAAGGAAAAATTCTTATTGGAAAGCTCCCTCTTTCCTGGGAACGGCCTGGTTGTCATAAATGTGATTCTGTAATATTATTTGTGAATAATTAATTATTGATTCATATGATAAGAAAATATTTATTTTATGCGGATATAAACGAGGGATATATTTTTGTGGTTAAAAATGAAGGAGTTAATGTTGAGGTTTTTATCCGTATTTTTGTCGGAATGGAGGTATTAAAAATCAGGGTTTTTGAGATATTTTGTGAGGGTTATAATTTTTAATCCGACCGTTGGATCGTGGTAATTTTTGGATATGTTATACATATATAAGTTGAGTATATGCCCACAAATTTTGAACCGTTAAAAATGAACGTATGATTTATTATGAATTTTACAAGATGACTGGTTCAGAAATTGTTGAATTTTCGGAGTTTATCATTTTGATGGAAAATTCTAGAATTGGTGGGCCTCACTTATGGTTGGTGAAGAAATGTGTTGAATTTTATTTTAAATGTGGTGGGTGGGAATAGTAGTAGGTAAAGCCATCAGGTTGCAGGTCAAGCCTACTAAAATTTTCCTATAAATAGAGGGCTAAGTTAGAATTGAAAATCACACCAGAAACATAAGCTTTCTCTCTTTCTCTCTCTAGATTATTGAGTGTATTTTGTGAGTATTTAGATACTTGGTGAGTTAATATTCATCAGTGCAAGTTTCTTCAGCGTCATATCCGATATCCAGTCAAAAATAGTGCACTTTTGAGGTAAGGGATAGTAAGAAATTTTAAGGGTTGTTATGTTTTTCAGTTTCGTAATTTTTCTGACCTTCAAAAATTCTGGAAAAATTTGAAATGATATTTTGATGAGTTTTTTTGATTGTGTCCAAAAATGGTGATTTTTGGATGTATAGATTGAGAGTTATGAATTTTATAAGAAAAGACTAATTTAAAAGTAACCGCTTATAACTTCTTGTGGTTAACTCCAAAATTGATGAAATTTTTATTAGGAGTACATGTATATGATAGGAGTATACTCTGTGAATTTCAGAATTTTTAGATAAAAGTACAATTTTTGATAAATATTTAAATATTCGGCTGTTTTGGCCATATGAAAAATAGTAAATGACTTTTAAAAATTCTGAGAAAAATATATATTCACTATGGGACTATATTATGCTAAATCCCAGAAAAGAAATATTTGTAAAACTGATTTGGTATTTTTTATGAAAATGGTCTAGTTATGAGTAAATGAATTAAATATTTTTTGTGAAATAAGAAAATTAGAAAATATGATTTTATGGCTTGAGAATCATATATGAGTTATATGCAGATTTTTGATGAGGATTTTGGTTATTGGTGATGAAATCTTAAGAGTTGGCATTTTATGATGATTAAATGCATTAATTAGTAAAGTGTAAACAATTTAAATAAATTGTTTATATGCTTAAGAAATATTATTCTTTCAATATCATTATACTGAAATATTGGTATGTATTTTATTGTGGAATTTCTACCTTTTGTGTCGAGTTTACTATTCATGAGTTACTATTCACAAATTACTATTCATAAGTTACTATTCACGAGTTATTATTCACGACAACATTAGTTTCTTTTTCTGACCAAATAATAGTTGGTTTATGAATATTACTCTTGAGATTAAATCTATATGTTGATTATATTGATTTTATTATTATATATAATATTTTTATAACCCTGATGTTGAAATTCTCTTTCACTTGAGTGTAAAGATGGGTAGATTATTGGTATGATCATGACTTTGGGTTCTCTTTGGCCAGTAGTGCAAAGTTGAATTGTTGACTGGTATGATCATGACCATTGAATTTATAAGTGAATATCTTTAACTTAAGTGCAAAGGTGAATTGATCGACATGGTTATAATTATTGTTTATATAAATTCTGAAATGATTATATATTTCTTTGAGATATTAATATATTTGGCCTGTAGTGGAAATATGAACTGTTGATGAATATATTTGGCCGTAGTGCAAATATGAAATATTGATGAATATCTTTGGCCTGTAGTGTAAAGATGAATTGTTGATGAATATCTTTGGCCCGTAGTGCAAAGATGACATGTTGTTGAATATCTTTGGCCAGTAGTGCAAAGATGAACAGATGTTGAGATGAACATGACAAACTGGTGATACAAATGAATATCTTTGGCCATAATGCAAAGATGAAGTTATTAGTATGATTATGAACAGGAACTGTGATTTGGTATAACCATGATCTTTGATGTTTCAGGTAAAGACAGGTGATGAAAATATTCTTCGTCCTGGGTGCGAAGAAAAATTTAGAGTCACAATTATGATTATGAGTTATTCATATGATTGTGGAAAGAAACTGTTGAGTGATGTTACATGGATAAAATATTGTTGGTGGATTTTTAACATGGTGGAGATAATAGACTTTATGGTCTATTTGACTCTTCTAATGGATTGCATGTTCCGCTGCAACTATGGTTGAATTTTTTTATCATCTACCATATGTTCTAAATCTCTGATTTATTATTGATGAAGACTATTGATAATTTATTTATCTTTAGTCATGATATTCTTTACTGGGCTAGTTGTGCTCACCCTTCTGTTCACAATTCCTTTCAGGTAATAAGAGTGTAGCTGGGTCGAGCGGGGGTAACAGGGGAATAGAATGGTGGTCATCATTTAGTAGTTATATTTGGTGAATCAAATAGGGTGAGGCGAACCCAACGTTGGAAGGGTGTTTTGCCACTATCATACAAGATGTCTAATGACATACAACCTCGTATCATCATAAGACAGGGATGTGCTCATCCACTTGCTGAGTATATTTACGAGCACTACCTATATTATCTTGGTATTTGTTTGAAGTATAATTCTCAATTAGAGACAGTGGAGATAATGATAAGTCAAGAGAAGACTCACCATTGGGAAGAATATGATAGTAAACTTCTCATTTTTCTTTGGGGTCTATTGGGTCAACCAAGGAAAATTCTGTGGCCATATGATATCTATCATAACCTAGACGCATGGCCTCTCATGTACGAAGGTTTCTTTGAGCACTTCCCAAAGATTCTAATTTCTAAAATTTTTTTGACTATACCTTTATATAAGGTGTCATTGTGAGGTGATGTCCACGGTTGGAACATGAGTCACATTTGGTATATATTTGTATCCAAACTCACAACATATGTGTTGTTGTATTTTGTACGACAATTGTTGTAATAAAGTTGTAGTTATTTTCTGTACCATGTATTTGACGACTCAGAATGGGTTGGATGGAATGGACCTATTTTGGGGTAGTTACAGATTCGCTCCTATTAAAAGATCAGATTAACTTCCCATCAAGTAAATTACGAAGATCTGGGGACCTTCATGCCAAAAAGCCACGAGAGTAGCTGTACGACCCCAACTTATTATAAATAAAATTGAATTTCCTCTATTTATTATTTTAAAATAGTAAAGATTGATTTGATTAATGTGATTAGTAATGGGTACAAATGCGCAAATATTTTTAAATAAGCAAGTGATTATAAAATATTTATTATTGTCGGAGAATATTCGTTTGGTCGTGAAATATTCTTACTGTCGGGGAATATTCGTACGACGGCGCAGCCTTGTGTGGGCCCCATAACGGAAAGCGATTGGATGAAGAAAACGACAAGTATAAGTTATTTATAAGTAACGGCGTAATTGTTACCGTTAATACTGTTGGAATACCCGGTGGTTAAAATACAGTAACACACAGAATTACATCAATTATTGATTTTTACGTAAAAAGGCACTACTCAATAATTGTTACAGTAATTACTGTTCAATATTTTATTTTATTGATTCAATAATTGCTACGTTGATATTTTATATTATTGTTGTTTCAATAATTGTCACTGCACAGTATTTTCTATTATCGAAGCAATAATTCATATTATTTGAATAATATTATTAGATAATATTATTGGCAATGTCTAGAAAGTTCTGTCTAAGGAGAGGTTTTGTCACCTAATTGCGAGCTAATAAGGAGAAATCCTTATTGGAAAGTCCCCTCTTTCCTGGGAACGACCTGCTTGTCAGTATTGTGATTCTGTAATATTATTTATGAATAATTAATTATTGATTTATATGATAAAGAAAATACTCATTTTATGTGGATATAGATGGAGAAATTTTTTTTATGTGATAATTGTTGAAAATTGATATTTTATCTTTTCTGATAAAATATATTATTATATTTTAATAATATAGTAATGATGATATTTTTACAATGAATGTGTGATATATGAATAAATGAGGAGGAAGAGTATTTTTGTTCCTAAAAATATTTAAAACATGTTTTTCATGTTTGTGGACCCTATTTCTTGACTGAAATTTGATTATAGCTTGTAAAATCGTCCGTATGTGGATTTCGGTCAATTTATGTTTAGAATTTAGAAAAACATAAACTTACAAAGTTGTAGAGAATTGAATTTCCTATAAAATGGACATAAGATTCGAATTTTTCTGATAAAAGGCTATTTATTGTGAATTAATGAAATTCCGGTATATCGGGTCTGAATTGATTTTTGGAGGTTTAAATGTTTTTGTTTCGAAAAACGTTTTTGTTATTTTTGGCACATGTGTGGCTGATGTTTTGGTCAAAAGGCGGGCTAAGGAAAATTATATAAATATATTAATATTTTATAAAATTTTCTGCTTTGGTGTTCTAAGCATTTTTCTATAAATAAAGTGCTTAGGTTAGAATTTTAAATCGCACCAGAAATAAGTTTTCTCTCTCTTTCTCTCTCTATATTATCGAGCGTATTCTTGTGAGTATTTTGATACTTTGAGTGTTGTTATACGGTGCAAGTTTCCTTCAGCACTATATCTAGTATTCCAGTCAGAAGTACTGCCTTTTCGAGGTAAGGGATGTTATTTTTTTTAGATGATATTATTTCTTTCAATATCATTATGCCGAAATATTGATCTGAACTTTTTATCAAATTTGAAACTTTTAGTGTCGAGGTTACTATTCACGTATACGACATTATTCACGTATACGACACTATTCACGAATACGGCACTATTCACCAAAAAATTAAAATTTTATTTTTTCTTTTCAAGATATCTATTATGGATACTAGCTTTGATTGTATCCATGTTTTAATCATTTTTGAATTTTACTCCACTATTGTTATTTATGAAGTATTTTTGAACTTGGATTATTTAAAGTACGAATCCTTAATATTTGTTCTTTTGTTTCACTGGATTCGTTTTCTTTAAAATATTTTTCATCATCCTCAGTCCTAAATGATGATATTACTGAATATCTTTAGCCTGTAGTGCAAAGATGAGTGATTTTCTGATGAGTATCTTTGGCCCGTAGTGCAAAGATGAACAAGTGTTTAGATGAACATGACCAACTGATGAATATCTTTGGCCTGTAGTGCAAAGATGAATATTTGATTCAAGATGTATATTGATTGATGTTACAGGGATAAAATATTGATGATGGACTTTTAAATTCATAGATGATAGTAGATTTCATCCTCTACTTAACTCTTCTAATGAATTATTATTTTCGTTGCGAATATTAATTTAAAATTTGTTGTCTATTGTATTCTATTAGATTTTTTTCCTGTTGAGGACTAACGATAATTTGTTCTATATTATCTTAGTCACAATATTCTTTACTGGGCTAGTTGAGCTCACCCTTTCCTTTTTGTTCCATTTTCTTCTTAGGAGGTGAGAATGTAGCGAGTACTACTCGGGATATGGAATGATGGTTCTAGAAAGATGTTTTAGTAGTCCTCACCATTTTTGTAAAATAAAGTATCAATAATTGTTATGAGGACTTATTTGAGTGTGGATATTGTCTAGAAGATAATAGTTGTATTTTAAACTCACAGTTAAGTGTTGTAGTATTTTGCACGACAATTGTATTAATAAAATTGTAGTTGTTTCTGTACCATGTATTTGGCGACTCAGAGTGGGTGATGTATACCTATTTTGGGGGCGTCACAGTTGGTATCAGAGCTTAGGGATATGGTCTCTGACGGAGAACGGGGAATAGAACTAGGAGGGGAGAGAGGAGTAAATCCTTCGCTAGTGTATCTTGCCTAAGCTTATTTGTTGGTTGGTCAGAGTATAGGGTTATTATGTTGCATGTCAATTTCTTTAAATAACCCTTGTTTTGTGGCAGTATTTAAGAATGGCAGTTGAGATTATTAACGATGGAGTAAATGCGACCGTTGAGACAGCATTAATCACCAACGAGGAGAACGTGCAACAGGCCGACAATGTTCCTCCTGTAAACAACACCACTGAGCAGATGATGAGCGATGGAATGTTTAGAAGCTTTTTACAGTTCATGCAAAATCAGACGAGGGAGATTCGTGTACAAAATATAGGTGGAAATGATAGCAACGCGCGGTTTGTCACGGCCAAGCAGTTCAAAGAGTTGGGACAACCAGAATTCTGGGGAAAGCCGGATCCAATTAAGGCATACACGTGGGTCAAGCAAATTACCAAGATATTCGATGTCTTGGGATGCACGGAGGAACAGAAGGTTCCATTTGCCACCTTTATGTTCCGTAATAAGGCAGATTACTGGTGGGAATCTGTGAAGCGTACCCATCCAGCCGCACTCAGTATGTCTTGGGAGACATTTCAGAAACTTTTCAATGACAAGTACTTTCCTGAAAGTATTCGCCATATGAAGGAGGTGGAATTTATTAGACTGGAGCAGAACAACATGACATTGTCCCAGTATGAGGCAAAGTTTGCAGAGTTATCCAGGTTTGCACCTCATTTGGTGGAGAATGAGGAACGTATGACGCGGATGTTTCTGAGAGGTTTGAAACCCGACATACGTCAGTATCTCATTTCTCATAATTTTTTTCTATATTCAGATGTTGTCAACATGGCTCAATTATTAGAGCGAGATAACGAGTACGTTCAACCGAGGGGCCACAACCAGGATCGTACCGGTGACAGCAGTCACCGGAGCAACGATAACCAGCGAGGAAAGAAAAATTCAGACAAAAGCGGTAACCACTCTGGTGGTAATCATGACCATGAAAATAGAAGAAGCGAGTCGGGGAGAGATTTTAAAAAGAGGAGATTCAATAATGACAATGTGAAGACGTCAGCACCAGCAACAACTGGTTCTAAGGTAGGAGAACGACCACCGGTCGTATGCTATAAATGTGAAAAAGAGGGACATATCAGCCCAAATTGTCCACAACAGTTCAAGGTATGCTATAATTGTGGAAAGGAAGGACATATCGCTCGAGATTATACGGCAACGAAACCAAGTCCAGTGGGGATGGTGACTCAAAAGGTTGTCCCAGAAAAGTCAAAGTCAATGGTTCCTGGAAGAGCGCTTATCGTAACTGGTCTAAATGCAAGGAACCTAAACGAGGTGATCACGGGTAAGCTAATCATAAATTCTTGTGAAGTTTATACCTTACTAGATACCGGTGCTACCCATTCATTTATCTCTCCTGCTTGTGCTCAACGTTTAAACTTGACTCTAGAGAAATTAGACTTTGATTTATCTGTGGAGACTCCGTTAGGAGAAACTTTCATTACATCCACTATTTATAAATCTTGTTTAATCCAAGTTGGCACTATCACATTACCTGTTGACCTTATCTCTTTAAAGATACTTGCTTTTGATGTGATTTTAGGGATTGATTGGTTAACTACTCATCATGCTTGATTATTTTCGTAAGGTTGTTAGTTTTCATATTCCTAACCAACCTGTTGTACGAATTCAAGCAACTAAACCACTAAAATCAATCGCTGTCATATCAAGTCATAAAGCTATTCGTTTATTAAAAAATGGATGTCAAGCTTTCTTAGCCCATGTTATGGATTTGAATAAAGGCACGTCAGTTTTGAATAATATTCATGTTGTTAGTGACTTTCCTGACGTATTTCCTGAAGAACTTCCCGGTCTACCCCCAGAACATGAAGTTGAATTCTTTATTGATCTTGAACCTGGTACAAAGCCCATTTCTAAAACCCCATATCGAATGGCTCCTATTGAACTTCAGGAGTTAAAGATCCAACTACAGGAATTGTTGGACATCGGTTTCATTCGTCCTAGTACATCTCCTTGGGGTGCTCCTGTTTTATTCGTAAAGAAGAAAGACAGGAGCATGCAACTTTGTATTTACTACCGGGAATTGAACCATGTCACTATCAAGAATTGGTATCCGCTACCTCGTATTGATGACCTGTTTGACCAGTTATAAGGAGCACAATTCTTCTCAAAGATCGATCTTCATTCTGGATATCATCAGCTGAAGATTAGAACTGACGATATTCCAAAGATTGCCTTCAGAACTCAGTACGGGCATTACGAATTTTTAGTCATGTCTTTTGGATTGACTAATGCTCCTGCGGCTTTCATGGATATGATGAACCGAGTATTCAAGGAATATTTGGATCAGTTCGTTGTTGTCTTTATTGATGACATCCTTATATATTCTAAAAGTCGTGAAGATCATGAGCACCATTTGAAGCTGGTACTCCAAAGGCTTCGTGAAAACAAGCTATATGCCAAGTTAAAGAAATGCGAGTTCTGGCTTGAGGAAGTAGCATTCATTGGGCACGTGGTGTCAAAACATGGAGTATCTGTTGACCCGGCGAAGATTGAAGCAATACAAAGTTGGGAGCAACTTAAGTCGGTGACCGAAGTACGTAGCTTTCTGGGCTTAGCTGGTTATTATCGGAGATTCGTGGAAGGGTTTTCTCGAATCGCTACTCCGTTAACTCAGTGGACTCGGAAGGATACAAAATTCGTATGGAGCGAGGAATGCGAAAAGAGTTTTCAAGAGCTCAAGAGGAGACTCATTTCGGCACCTGTTCTGACAATACCATCTGGTTCGGATGGATTTGTTATCTACAGCGATGCTTCGGGAAAAGGGTTAAGATGTGTTCTCATGTAATATGGGAAAGTCATAGCCTATGCCTCGTGACAACTTAAAGAATATGAGAGGAATTATCCTACTCATGATCTAGAGTTGGCATCAGTCGTTTTTGTGCTAAAGATCTGGAGGCACTATCTATATGGGGAGAAAGTGGAGATATATTCAGATTATAAAAGCCTCAAATATTTTTTCACCCAAAAGGAACTTAACATGCGACAAAAACGTTGGCTTGAGCTGTTGAAAGACTACGACCATACCATTCAATACCATCTTGAAAAAGCGAACGTGGTAGCTGACACGTTGAGTAGAAGATCATATGCGGGAACAAGTGCGATGTTGTCAACACAAAGGCGCATTTTGTGTGATTTACAAAAGATGAAGACAGAATTCAAGACTCCAAGGACTCATGCGATGATGTTAAGTATACGCATTGAACCGACTTTAATCGAAAAAGTTAAAGTTGCTCAAGCCACAGACCTGGAGCTGATGCGTATGAAGAAGAAAGTACAAGAAGATGATATTCCAGAAGTAAGAATCGATGAAGAAGGAATACTTCGAGTCTACTCCAGACTTTGTGTTCCTAACGACTCTGATTTGAAGTATAAGATCATGATGGAGGCACACAATACACCATTTGTAATTCATCCTGGAAGTACCAAAATGTATCGTGATCTTCGACATACATTTTGGTAGAACAATATGAAGAGAGAGATTACGAAGTTTATCTCGAGGTGTTTAACTTGTCAACATGTAAAGGCGGAGCATCAAGTGCCTAAGGGTCCATTACAACCAACTGAGATTTTGAAATGGAAGTGGAAACACATTACCATGGATTTCGTTACAGGTCTTCCCACGGTTTCTCAAAGCATAAATGCTATTTGGGTTATTGTTGATAGATTAACTAAGTCTACTCATTTTTTGCCGATACGAGAGACTTATTCCCTTGAACGTCTTGCTCGTATGTACGTAAATGAGATTATGAGATTGCATGGCATGCCAGTATCCATAGTTTCGGATCGTTACCCAAGATTCACTTCACGATTTTGGGTTAGCTTGCAAAAAGCTATGGGCACAGATTTACGATTTAGTTCGGCATACCATCCTCAGACGGACGAACAATCAGAGAGAACTATTCAAACTCTTGAAGATCAATTAAGACTTTGTGTCCTAGACTTCAAAGGGAGTTGGGATAAGTATTTACCATTGGTGGAATTCTCCTACAACAACAGTTATCAGACAAGTATAGGGGTGGCTCCATTCGAAGCATTGTATGGACGAAAGTGTCGCTCTCCAATATGTTGGGATGAGGTGGATGAAGCAACATTGTTGGGACCTGAGTTGGACGTATTACTACAAAAAAGATCCAAATGATTCGACAACGTATACAAACGGCACATGATCGATAAAAGAATTATGCGGATCTTCATCGAAATGACGTAGAATTTAGTATTGGGGATCATGTATTGTTGCGTGTTGCTCCATGGAAGGGAGTTACAAGATTTGGGAAGAGAGGAAAGCTCAATCCACGATTTATTGGTCTATTTCAAATTCTTGACCGAGTAGGAAATGTGGCCTATAGACTCGCGTTACCTCCAAGCATGTCTCGTGTTCATAATATTTTTCACATATCTGACCTTCGTAAATATGTGAAAGACCCGAACCACGTTATTGAGTTAGAATCGGACGAAATAGCCGAAGACTTAACGTATGAGGAGGCACATGTCAAGATCTTGGATAGAAAGGAGCATGTCCTACGTACAAAGGTCATACCACAAGTCAAAATTTTGTGGAGGAACCATGCTATAGAGGAAATGACCTGGGAATTGGAAACGGAAATGAAAGCGAGGTATCCTCACCTTTCGAAACACCAGGTACATACGCCAATTTTGAGGACGAAATTTTATAAGGAGGGGAGGTTGTAAGACCCCAACTTATTATAAATGAAATTGAATTTTCTCTATTTATTATTTTAAAATAGTAAGGGTTGATTTGATTAATGTGATTAGTTATGGGTACAAATACGCAAATATTTTTAAATAAGCAAGTGGTTATAAAATTTTTATTGTTGTCGGGAAATATTCATTTGGTCGTGGAATATTCTTACTGTCGGGGAATATTCGTACGATGGCGCAGCCTTGTGTGGGCCCCATAACAGAAAGCGATTGGATGAAAAAATGACAAGTATAAGTTGTTTATAAGTAACGGCGTAGTTGTTACCGTTAATACTGTTGAAATACCTGGTGGTTAAAATACAGTAGCACACGGTATTGCATCAATTATTGATTTTTAAGTAAGAAGGCACTACTCAATAATTGTTACAGTAATTACTGTTCAATATTTTGTTTTATTGATTCAATAATTGCTACGTTGATATTTTATATTATTGTTGTTTCAATAATTATCACTGCACAGTATTTTTTATTATCGGAGCAATAATTCATATTATTTGAATAATATTATTAGATAGCATTATTGACAATGTCTAGAAAGTTCTGTCTAAGGAGAGGTTTGGTTACCTAATTGCGCGCCAGTAAGGAGAAATCCTTATTGGAAAGCCCCCTCTTTCCTAGGAACGGCCTGGTTGTCAGTATTGTGATTCTATAATATTATTTGTGAATGACTAATTATTGATTTATATGATAAAGAAAATACTCATTTTAAGTGGATATAGATGGAGAAAATTTTTTTATATGACAATTGTTGAAAATTGATATTTTATCTTTTCTGATAAAATATATTATCATATTTTAATAATATAATAATGATGATATTTTTATAATGAATGTGTGATATATGAATAAATGAGGAGAAAGAGTATTTTTGTTACTAAAAATATTTAAAACATGTTTTTCATGTTTGTGGACCCTATTTCTTGACTGAAATTTGATTATAGCTTGTAAAATCGTCCGTATGTGGATTTCGGTCAATTTATGTTTAGAATTTGGAAAAACATAAACTTACAAAGTTGTAGAGAATTGAATTTCCTATAAAATGGACATAATATTCGAATTTTTTTGATAGAAGGGCTATTTATTGTGAATTAATGAAGTTCCGGTATATCGGGTCTGAATTGATTTTTGAAGGTTTAAATGTTTTTGTTTAGAAAAACATTTTTGTTGTTTTTGGCACATGTGTGGCTGATGTTTTGGTCAAAAGGTGGGCTAAGAAAAATTATATAAATATATTAATATTTTATAAAATTTTCTGCTTTGGTGTTCTAAGCATTTTTTGATAAATAGGGTGCTTAGGTTAGAATTGAAAATCACACCAGAAATAAGTTTTCTCTCTCTATATTATCGAGCGTATTCTTGTGAGTATTTTGATACTTTGAGTGTTGTTATACGGTGCAAGTTTCCTTCAGCACTATATCCAGTATTCCAGTCAGAAGTACTGCCTTTTCGAGGTAAGGGATGCTATTTTTTTTATAGATGATATTATTTCTTTCAATATCATTATGCCGAAATATTGATCTGAATTTTTTATCAAATTTGGAAATTTAGTGTTGGGATTACTATTCACGTATACGACACTATTCACGAATACGACACTATTTATCGAAAAATTAAATTTTCATTTTTTCTTTTCAAGATATCTATTATGGATACTAGCTTTGACTGTATCCATATTTTGATCATTCTTGAATTTTACTCCACTGTGGTTATTTATGAAGTATTTTTGAACTTGGATTGTTTAAAGTACGAATCCTTAATATTTGTTCTTTTGTTTCACTAGATTCGTTTTCTTTAAAATATTTTTTATCATCCTCAGTCTTAAATGATGATATTACTGAATATCTTTGGCCTGTAGTGCAAAGAAGAATGATTTTCTGATGAATATCTTTGGCCCGTAGTGCAAAGATGAACATGTGTTTAGATGAACATGACCAACTGATGAATATGTTTGGCCTGTAGTGCAAAGATGAATATTTGATTCAAGATGTATATTGATTGATGTTACAGGGATAAAATATTGATGATGGACTTTTAAATTCATAGATGATAGTAGATTTCATCCTCTACTTAACTCTTCTAATGAATTATTATTTCCGCTGCGAATATTGATTTAAAATTTGTTGTCTATTGTATTCTATTAGATTTTTTCCCTATTGTGAACTAACGATAATTTGTTCTATATTATCTTTGTCATAATATTCTTTACTGGGTTAGTTGAGCTCACCTTTTCCTTTTTGTTCCATTTTTCTTCTCAAGAGGCGAGAATGTAGCGAGTACTAGTCGGGGTATGGAATGATAGTTCTAGAAAGATGTTTTAGTAGTCCTCACCATTTTTGTAAAATAAAGTATCAATAATTGTTATGAGGACTTATTTGAGTGTGGATATTGTCTAGAAAACAATTGTTGTATTTTAAACTCACAGTTAAGTGTTGTCGTATTTTGCACGACAATTGTATTAATAAAGTTATAGTTATTTCTGTACCATGTATTTAGCGACTCAGAGTGGGTGATGTATACCTATTTTAGGGGCGTCACAGTAGCCTAAGATAGGTCAGCCTCTGATAAACCAAACGTGGAGGGAAGTCTCTTCATACCTTCCCATTTCAATTACTTGTAATTTCATTTCCATGTCAATCTTAATGTAATGGAAAATATAAAAGAGTATGTGAACATGCATTCCTTTTCATATCAAGACCTGTCTTGCTATCATGTCATCAAAATGACTGACATCCGTTTTGCAGGAAAAACCTTAAAACACTCCTAAAAAACGGACACATTACATAACATGTAATATTTCCCCATTTTCCCAAACTAAACTACACAGTCTTTTTTAGGGAAATGATTGGTCCCCTTACCCAATCAAAGTCCAAAAAGGCACTAAGCCCACAGTCAGACATGGCTACAAGTGCTCAGCCTAATCCTAATCCTGTCTCTCACGAGGAGTTCGAAAGATTAAGCAATCAAATAATAGAGTTAGTTTCTCTTGAAAGAACTAAACAAATCAACTCAGGGTCCACAAATACCCATACAAACAGAAGCCTCTGTACAAGGAGGAATCTAGGGTCCGAATAGAGAAGTCCCAACACCTGAGTCTCACAATGAGAAGTCCCAACACCTGACTCTCACAATGAGAAGTCCAACAAAACCCCTAAAATCACCCATCTTAAAGAAGATCAAGACACCGGTGATATTTGGAAGAAGGTTCTACAAATGGAAGAGACAATTCGGTCCATCAAAGGGATTGGAACGCATAGGAGCATCTCCTATTCAGACCTTTATATCTTTTTCGGGGTTCATTATCTGGAGAAATTTAAGGCTCCTGACTTTGAAAAATATGATGGATTGGGAGATCCTTACACCTACTTAAAAGTGTTCATTGGAGAGCTCGGATCCTACGTCGAGAATGAAAAGCTGAGAATGCAGCTATTTCAGTAACGTCTGACTGGAGAAGCCAGAACATGGTACACCAGATTGGATAACTCCAAAATTCACAACTGGGAGGAGTTAGCCGATGCTTTCCTCAGTCAATACAGCTTTCAAACTCAGATGGCTCCAGATCGGTATCAAATTACCAAAGTCAAGAAGCAAGTCAATGAGTCATTCAAAGAGTATGCCCAAAGATGGAGGCATCTGGCTGCTCAAGTAATCCCATCCATGATAGAGACTGAGATGGTGATGACCTTGATAGATATTCAAGAAGCTCCATTTGTGAGAGGGTCCTAGATGGAATAGGAAAACCATTCTCAAAAATGATTAAGCATGGAGAAATGGCAGAAATGAGATTAAAGTCTGGGAAGATTCAAGACCTCGCCACGTTAAAAGTTGTAGCTGAGCATATCCAATCTGGGAGTTATGGGAACAACCCACGGTGGGTCTATAAGAAGAAAGAAGATGATGTTTCCTTGATACTGCAAGGGCAAACACAAAAAAGGCAATCAAAAATTACCTATTCAAAGGAGAAACTACTCCCCTTTTCAAGCTCAGTCTTCAAACTTCTGATAGCTCAGAAGAAAATCAGTCATCTCCTTCCACCAGCCAATCCAAGTGGAAAGGGCTTCAATAGAAGCAACAAGTGTGCTTACCATTCTAGAGCTCCAGGCCATGATACTCAGGATTGTTGGACCCTCAAGCATAAGATCCATGACTTAATAGACAGTGGTGAGATCGTGGTGACCAAGCCCAAACAACCACATGTTCAAGACAACCCCTCCCTTAACATAAGGAAGAGGATTTTAACAAGATCAATAGGGGCAGCGGAGAGAGCTCTAAATACCTCAAATATGTGGGTGGTTCTCCCTAAAATAGTAAGGATAATTCTGACACGTGGGATTATTCAGAGTTCCAGTTCATGATGGAATGGGAGTTAAAGTCTCTTGACGAACAGGTCAATCAACTGGCAGAACTGGTGATTCATCAACACCAAGTCACACAACAGTTGTTCAGTCAGGAGCATACTAGTCTCCTCTCTCTTATCACAAAGACTCCATCACTTACCCAAGAGAGTGAAACCTTGGAGGAAAAGCTTGCAATAAAAGTAGGAGCTCAAGCCCGTCGGGACTTTGCCAACAAAAGGTAGTTCACCTATTTAGGCCAATCGATAGAAGAAATATTACAGATGTTGATTAATGAGAAAAAAATCACAGCACTGCCACCTCTAGTCAACCCACGCTCAAAAAGATTTGATGCTATTGGAGTATGTCAATACCACTTCCATTCTCGCGGTCACAACTCTAAAGAATGCTGGGCACACCGCCATCTCATTCAAAATATAATTTGTCGACGTCGGGATTTTATGTGTCCCTTTCTGTTCTTGTCTTTTGGTGTTCTCATGTTAGGTGAGTTTGGTTTGAAAAAGCAAGTTTGAAAAAGTCCGACATGCATATGTCGACGATTTGACTGTAAAAGTCGCCAGTTGGTATTTTTAAATGGTTGCACCAACTCAACTGAGAAAAGGTTTGCACAAAGACCAAGTGATGTGACACTGTTTAACTGATTTGTAAAATATAAATTCATTAGGGTCTGAGGGCTTGATTAAGCGGAGGGAAGGTGTTAGGTACCCCCCGACTTCCAATTTAAACTTTTATCTGCGTATGTGTGTGAGAGTTAGGTCCATGTGCAGTTGTTTGGAAGTAGTGCTATGCCTCGTTCGCACCTATATACAAAGGGTTTGATTTTTGTATAAAAGTTTAATTTTAACGAGATATGGCAATGATGTTTTATAAAATAGGTTTTTTGAACCCCTGTGCTCAATAGTAATTGAGGCATTTGATACTTCCATTTTATTGTGTGTTCGGCTGGATTACTTTTATTTTTGAGATGCGAGGCATTTTCGAGAAAATAAGATACATAGTAGTGCCGAACTCCTTGTGGGCATGAGAGCCATTTAAGAAAATTCAGTCATCGTAGATAATTTACAAGCTGGTTACAGTTGAAAATGTCCATCACGGGATCCGAATCTCGATTCAGGAACTGAATCTGTGATCACATGATTCTTAGGCTCACATATGAAAGCAATATGTACAAAAAGCTAGAAAAAGAACTAGATTTAAGCAAATCTAAACTATTCCAGCTTCAACGGTTCTAGTTTAGTCACCATAAACCGGTCAAAGTGAGAAATAGCCTGATTTAGGTAAATCTAGCCCGCAGGCTGAAAGGATGAATATCTACATTATGAAAGCAGATAAAATAGTTATATATATATAAGCTGTAAATATATATATATATATATATATATATATATATATATATATATATATAAGCAGTAAATGGCCACGAAGTGATCTCCAGGCCTGACTGAAATGTAAGACCCTAACTTTCATAAATAAAGATTAAATTTTGCTCGATATATATTTTGAATATTATGGTGTGGATTTGATATAATGTTATAGTTATGGGTAATATTAACAAATTTTGCAAAGTATGCAAGTTGTTATAAAATATTCGATTGGTCGGGGAATATTCGTTTTAACAGGGAATATTCGTACGACGACACAATTATTGCTGGACCCCACAACAGAATTATTGTCGGAGTTAGAAACTGACAGAAATATCTTGTTATAAAAATAACGGCGGAAGTTTTACCGTTAACTGTTAAAATACCCGATTATAAAAGTACAGTAATACGCGTGGTTGCACAGTAGCACACGGTATTTGATGCTTATATGAGAAGTCACTCAGTTATACTTTATTGTTACATTAATTGTTACATAGTATCTCACGTTATTTGATTCAATTATTGTCAATATTTTATATTATTAAATCAATAATTGAGACGACACAGTTATTCATATTATTATTTGTATTATTGACGATGTCTAGAAAGTTCTGTTGATGAAAGGGGTTTGGTTACCAAATTGCGCGCCAATAGGGAGAAATCCTTATCAGAAAGCCCCCTCTTTCCTGGGAATGATCTGGTTGTTAACTATTACGAGTTATAATATTAATAATGAATAAATGTTGTTGAGAATATTGTGTATGTGTGCCGTGTGTGTGAGTGTGTGTGTGTGGGGGTGGGAGTGATAATGCCTTGTAAGAGAGGGAATTGGTGTGTGTATGTTTGGTTTGCCGTAGGATTTTGGGAGTGTGTGTGTATATATATATATATATATATATATATATATATATAAATTTTTTTTATTAGATTATAAATAGAATATATTATATTTTATTTAAAGTTTTTGTTGTATTAGAATATTTTATTGCACATTAATGAATTGTGAAAATCAAATTATCAGACGAATTCTTCACCCGTGAACTATTACTGTTAATCCGTGATTTTAATTTCCAAATAGTATCCTTCCATTCTCCTATAAATAAGATGCTTAGTTTAGAATTAAAAATCACACCAGAATCAGAGAATTCTTCTTTTATAATATTGAGCGTATTTCTTTCGAGTTTTAAGAAGCTTTAAGCGTAAAAAACAGTGAAAGTTTTTTTCAAGAATATCCCCGCTATACTAGTTAGAATACTCTTTTTTTAAGGTAAGGGGTATTATTTTTGTTCAGTATTCGTAAGGAATAATATTTTCTTTCATACTCTGTAGTATTTGAGTAATATTATTTCGTTTGGTATTCCTAATTCTACACTCATTCTATTAAAGTATTGCTTCTATACTTCGTGAAATTAGTAGAATATCCTTGAAATTTACGCTTCATCCAGGATCGTTTCACAATGATATTTTTCTGCACATTCTCGTTAAATTTTAAGCTTTTCATGCCGGAGTACTGTCCATGGGTACTATTCATTTATACGGTACTATTCACAAAGTACTATTCACGGGTACTATTCATAAAGTACTATTCACATAGTACTATTCATGAAGTACTATTCATGGGGTACTATTCCTAAAGTACTATTCATGAGATACTATTTACTTGGGTACTATTCACCTGGAGTACTATTCATGACAAAAATTAATTTCTTTTCGGTCCAAATTATTTTTAATACACTATTATTCTTGAATTTTACTCCGCAAAGCAGTATCATGTTGACAATTTGAACATTATTGAATTCTAAATAAATTAAATTATAAATCTTTAAAATTTATCATTTGCTTTCATTTAATTCAATTCTTATATCATTGTCATCATCCTCATGCTTATATTGTGATGAAAGTCATCTTTGGCCGTGGTGCATAGATGGACTGTTGATTGGTATGATTATGACCAGTGATTATTCGATATAATCATGACCCGTAATGTTACAAATGATGTGATAAAAGTCCTCATTGGCTCGTAGTGCATTGATGGATAGTTGCTGGTATGATCATGACCATTGATGATTACACGAATATCCTTGGCTGTAGTGCATGGATAATTCGTGGTCGTGATACTAATGAATATCCTTGGTCCGTAGTGCAGGGATGATTCAATGATGTGGTTTATTTATTAAGCTGAGTCTCAGCGATAAAATTGATGCTAAACTTTGTAAATCATAGAAGATAGTAGATATCATGCTCTACTTGACTCTTCTAATGGATTGCCTGTTCCGCTGCAGTTAAACTTGATGTTTGTTATATTTTATCAGTTTAACACTGTTGAAGGCTAACGATAATTTATTCTGCATTATCTTAGTCATAATATTTCTTACTGGGCTAGTTGAGCTCACCCTTTTGATTTTATTGTTCTCTTCAGGAAATGAGAACGTAGCCGAGACTAGTCAGGGAATGGAGTGACGGTCCGAGATGGTTGTTTTAGTAGTCCTCACTATTTAGTGTGATAATAAATATAATGAGGATTGAATTTGAGTTTAGATATTGTCTATGAGATAATATTTGTGTAAAAACTTAGCTATGTTTTGTCGTATTTTACATGGCAGTTGTATTAATTAAGTTTGTATTTGAATTCTGTACCATGTATTTGGCGACTCAGAATGGTGATGTATACCTATTTTGGGGGCGTCATAGTTGGTATCAAAGTATAGGGATATGATCCTTAGCTAAGATGTGAGACTAGAACTAGGGGGAGAGACGGGGAAATTCTTCGTTAGTATGACCTACCTATGCTTATTTGTTATTTAACTGGTCGGTCAGAATATAGGGATAATATGTGACATGTCAATTAACCCTTGTTTTGTGACAATGTTTAAAAATGACAGCTGAGAATGTTGAGATAAGCAATGGAGCACATGAGACTGTTGAGTCACCAACGATCAATACCCAAAATAATGTGCATCAAGAAGGTAATAATCCTCAGGAAAATAACAACACCGACCAAATGATGAATGATGGAATGTTCAGAGGCTTTATGCAATTCATGCAACATCAGGCGAGAGCGACTCCTGTTCAAAATGAAGGTGGGAACACTGGATACTCACGAATGGTCACCACTAAGCAGTTCAAGGAACTGGGACCACCGGAGTTTATGGGAAAGCCAGAACCACTTAAGGCAGAGACGTGGATACAGTAGATCACTAAGATATTTGATGTCTTAGGATGCTCCGAGGAGCAAAAGGTTCCCTTTGTTACCTTCATGTTGAGAGGAGAGGCAGATTACTAGTGGGAATCCATAAAGCGCACCCAACCTGTTGCACTGAAGATGTCTTGGGAGAAGTTCCAAGAACTGTTCAACGACAAATACTTTCCCGAAAGTATTCGTCACATGAAAGAGGTGGAGTTTATGAAGCTGGAGCAAAATAATATGACCGTGTCGCAGTACAAGGCCAAGTTTGCTGAGTTGTCTTGGTTTGCATCCCATTTGGTTGATAGTGAGGAGAGAATGATGAGGATGTTTCTAAGAGGTTTGAAACCCGAAATACTTCAATACCTCATTTCTCAGAAACTGTGTTTGTATTCAGATGTTGTAAATAAGGCTCAATTTTTGGAGCGTGATAATGAGTCAACCCAACCAAGAGAGAGCATCCGACAAATCGATAATACCAGTGGTAGCAGTCATTGAAGTAGTGACAACAAACGTGGAGGGAATCAACAGGCTAGAAATGATAACCACTTCGGTGGTAATCATATCCAAGACAATAGAAGTAGAAATTTCAAGAAGAGGAGATTCAACAATGATGGAAAGACGTCAGCACCAACAACCGTTGTTAAAGAAGGAGACCGACCACCGATCGTATGTTACAAATGCGGAGGGGAGGGACACATCAGTTTGAACTGTACGCATAAATCCAAAGCGTGTTATAATTACGGAAGAGAAGTTCACCTAGCCCGATTTGTCATGCAGTGAAGTCAAGTCCAGCTGGGATGCAGGCACCAAAGGCCATCCGAGAGAAGTCAAAGCCGGTAGTTCAAGGGAGAACGTTTGTCGTGACCTCCCAAAAAGCGAGGAACCCGAACGAAGTTATCACGGGTAAGCTAATCATAAACTTTAGCGAAGTCTATACCTTATTTGATACCAGTTCTACCCATTCTTTTATTTCTCCTACTTGCGCTCAACGTTTAAATTTAACTTCGGAGAAATTAGACTTTGACTTATCTGTTGAAACTCCGTTGGGAGAAACCTTCATTACATCCACTATTTATAAGTCTTGTTTGATTCAAATCAGCACCCGCACGTTACCTGTCGATCTTATCTCCTTGAAAATACTTGCTTTTGATGTGATTTTAGGGATTGATTGGTTAACTAACCATCATGCAAAAATTGATTGTTTTTGTAAGGTTGTTAGCTTTCATATTCCTAACCAACCTATTATGCGAATTCAAGTAATCAAACCACTAAAGTCAATCACTGTCATTTCAAGCCATAAAGCTATTCGTTTATTGAAAAATGGATGTCAAGTTTTCTTAGCTCATGTCACAGATTTAAACAAAAATACGTTAGATTTGAATGATATTTCCATTGTTAATAAATTTTCTGACGTATTCCTTAAATAACTTCCTGGCCTACCCTAGAGTGTGACATTGAATTTTGTATCGACCTTGAACTTGGTACAAAATCTATTTCCAAAGCCCCATATCGAATGGCTCCTATTGAACTTTAGGAGTTAAAAATCCAACTGCAGGAATTGTTAGACATCAGTTTCATTTGTCTTAGTACGTCTCCTTGGGGTGCTCCTGTTCTATTCGTGAAGAAGAAAGATGGGAGTATGCGACTTTGTATTGATTATCGAGAGTTGAATCATGTCACCATCAAAAATAGGTACCCGTCGCCTCGCATTGATGACCTGTTTAACAAGTTGTAAAGTGCCAAATTCTTTTCAAAGATTGATCTTCGTTCCGGATATCATCAGTTAAAGATTAAACTGATGACATTCCAAAGACTACTTTCAGAACTCGGTACGGGCATTACGTGTAAGACCCCGAATTTTATGAAATAAAAGTATTCAATTTTTTATAATTATTATTCAATAAATAGTTAAATTGATAAAAAGTTAAAGTTAAGGGTGATATATGTAAAGTTTACAAAATACGCAAGTGGTTATAAAATATTTATTTTGTCAGGAAATATTCGTTTGGTCGTGGAATATTTTTGCTGTAGGGGAATATTCGTATGACGACGTAAGTATTTGTGGACCCCATAATAGAATAACTGTCGGATGAAGATAACGACAAGTTTAAGTTTTTATAAATAACGGCGTAGTTGTTACCGTTAATACTGTTGGAATACCTGGTGGTTAAAATACAGTAATACGCGTGGTTGCACAGTAGCACACGGTATTGCACAATATTTTTTAATTATTGATTCGTACATAAGAATGCACTACTCAATAATTGTTACAGTAATTACTGTTCAATATTTTATTTTATTGATTCAATAATTGCTACGTTGATATTTTATATTATTGTTGTTTCAATAATTGTCACTGCACAGTATTTTCATTATCAGATCAATAAATCATATTATTTTAATAATATTATTAGATAGTATTATTGACAATGTCTAGAAAGTTCTGTCCAAGGAGAGGTTTGGTTACCTAATTACGCACCAGTAAGGAGAAATCCTTATTGGAAAGCCCCCTCTTTCCTAGGAACAGACTGGTTGTTAGTATTTTGATTCTGTAATATTGTTTATGAATAATTAATTATTGATTTATATGATAAGAAAAATATTTATTTATATGGATATAAATGGAGGAATTTTTAGAAAAGTGATAATTGTTAAAAATTGATATTTTATCTTTTCTGATAAAATAATTCATTTAAATATATTATTATATTTTAATAATATAATAATAGTGATATTTTTACAATGAATGTGTGATATATGAATAAATGAGAAGGAAGAGTATTTTTGTTACAAAAAATGTTTAACACTTGTTTTGTGTGTTAGTGGACCCTATTTTTGACTGAAATTTGATTATAGCCTGTAAAATCGCCCATATGTAAATTTCGGTCAATTTTTGTTTGAAATTTGGAAAAACTTAAAATTACAAAGTTGTAAAGAATTAAATTTCCTATGAAATAGACATAAGATTTAAATTTTTCTGATAAAATGGCTATTTATTATAAATTATTGAAGTTTCGGAATATTGGGTCTAAATTGATTTTGTTACAAAAAATATTTAAAACATGTTTTTCATTTTGGTGGGCCCCACTTGCATGTGGTAAATGCTGAATTCAGATTTGTCTAAGTATGCGTATGATTTTTATAAAAATAATAATATTTTATTAAATTTTCTACTTTGGTGTTCTAAACATTTTTCTATAAATAGAATGCTTAAGTTAGAATTAAAAATCACACCAGAAACTAAAGTTTTCTCTCTCTATATTATCAAACGTATTTTTGTGAGTATTTAGATATCTTGAGTGTTGCTATACGGTACAAGTTTCCTTCAGCGTTATATCCGATATTTCGTAATTTTTTTAAACTTTTAAAAATTCTGAAAAAATTTAAAATGATAATTTGATGAGTTTTATAGATTGTGTCCAAAAATAGCGATTTTTGGATGTATAGATTAGGAGTTATGAATTTCATGGGAAAAAATTATTTTAAAAGTAAACCCTTATAACTCCTTGTGGTTAACTCTAAAATTAGTGAAATTTTTATTGGTAGTACATATATATAACAGAAGTATACTTTGTAAATTTTGAATTTTTTGGACAAAAGTACAGTTTATGATAAATGTCTAAATATTCGGTAGTTTTGGCCATATGAAAAATAGTAAATGAATTTTAAAAATTCTGAGAAAAAATATATGTTCAATATGGGACTATATTCTACTAAATCCTAGAAATTTTTTTTTTGGGACTGATTTGATATTTTTTATGAAAATGGACTAGTTATGAGTAAATAAATTAAATATGTTATGTGAAGTAAGAAAATTAAAAAATATGATTTTATGGCTTGAGAATCCTATATAAGGTATATGCAGATTATTGGTGATGAAATCTTATGAGTTTGACATTTTAGAATGATTAAATACATTAATTAGTACAGTGTAAATAATTAAAATAAATTATTTATAAGTTTAAGAAATGATTAAAATATTGTTGTAATATTAATAATATTAGATTATGAGATTATTAAGTGATTTATACCATTTGGATTAAGGTGTTGTAAATACTGATAGGAATTTTATTGTGAAACTTTATCTTTTCGTGTCGGGGTTACTATTCATGAGTTATTATTCATGAGTTACTATTCATGGGGTACTATTCACGATAAAATTAGTTTCTTTTTCTGACCAAATTATCGTTAATTTATGAATCTTACTCTTGAAATTAAACTCATGTTTTGATTATATTATTTTTATACCATTTTTATAATCCTGGTGATGAAATTTCTCTTTGACTTAAGTGTAAAGATGTGTAGAGTATTGGTATGATCGTGACTATGGGTTCTCTTTGGCCAGTAGTGCAAAGATGAATTGTTAATTGGTATGATCATGACCATTGAATTTATAATTGAACATCTTTAGCTTAAGTGCAAAGGTGAATTGATTTACATGGTTATAATTATTGTTTATATAAATTGTGAAATATATTTCGTTGAGATATTAATATCTTTGGCCTGTAGTGCAAAGATGACCTATTATTGAATATCTTTGGCCTGTAGTGCAAAGATGAACTGTTGTTGAATATCTTTAGCCTGTAGTGTAAAGATGACCTGTTGTTGACTATCTTTGGCCTGTAGTGCAAATATGAACTGTTGATGAATATCTTTGGCCCGTAGTGCAAAGATGAATTTATTAGTATGATTATGAACAGGAACTATGATTTGGTATAACCATGATCTTTGATGTTTCAGGTAAAGACAGGTAATGAAAATTTATTTTTATCCTAGGTGCGAAGAGGAATTTAGAACCAAAATTAGGATTATGAGTTATTCACATAATTTTGGACAGGAACTGTTGATTGATGTTACAGGAATAAAATATTGTTGGTGAACTTTTAACATGGAGAAGATAATAGACTTTATGGTCTATTTGACTCTTCTAATGGATTGCTCGTTCCGCTGCAACTATGGTTGAAAAGTTTTATCATCTACCATATGTTCTAAATCTCTGATTCATTACTGAGGAAGGCTATTGATAATTTAATTATCTTTAGTCATAATATTCTTTACTGGGCTAGTTGTGCTCATCCTTTTATTTCATAATTCCTTTCAGGTGATAAGAGTGTAGCTGGGTCGAGCGGGAATAACAGGGGAATAGAACGGTGGTCTATAGCTATTGAGGTTCTCCCTAAATAGTATAGAAATAATTTTATTGAGAACTTTTAATAAGTGCGTTGTATTTTATTCGTCATTTAATAGTTATATTTGGTGAATCAAATAGTGTGAGGCGAACCCAACTTTGGAAGGGTGTTTTGCCACTATCATACAAGATGTCTAATGACATACAACCTCGTGTTATTATAAGATAGGGTTGTGAACATTCACTTGCTAAGTATATCTACGAGCACTACCTATATAATCTTGGAGTTTGGTTGAAATATAATTCTCAATTGGAGACAATGGAGATAATTATATGTCAAGATAAGACTCACCATTGGAAAGAACATGATAGTAATCTTCTCATTTTTCTTTTGGGTCTATTGGGTCAACCAAGGATAATTCTGTGGACATATGATATCTATCATAACCTAGACGCATAGCCTCCCATGTACGAAGGTTTCCTTGAGCACTTCCCAAAGATTTTAGTTTCTAAAACAGTTATTGACTGTAACTTTATGTAAGGTGTCATTGTGACGTGCTATCCAAGTTTGGTGTCTAGAGTCACAGTTGGTATATATTTGTATCAAAACTCATAACATATGTGTTGTTGTATTTTACACGACAATTGTAATAATAAAACTATAGTTATTTCCTGTACCATGTATTTAGCGACTCAGAATAGGTTGGGTGGAATGGACCTATTTTGGGGGCGTTACATATTGGTATCAGAGTCATAAGTAAAGAGCCCCGAACCTCTATTTGGTGACTTCCTGTTGATGGGGAATGCACAGAAGCTAGACTCTCCGTAGGGGACGCCGTTCTGCGGTGGCAAACTGATAGGTATCACTATGAGGTGCTATCCACGGTGGGGACATAAGTTAGATTTGGTATCAGAGCTTAGGGATATGATCTCTGGCGGAGATCGGGGAATAGAATTAGGAGGGGAGAGACGAGTAATATCCTTCGCTAGTGTGTTCTACCTAAGTTGAATTTTTTTAAGTTGACAAATTGTGATATGTCAATTAACCTTTATTTTGAAGCTGTATTCTAGAATGATATCTGAAATACAGGAGATGAGCAATGGAGAAATCATGACGACATGGAAGATGGAATCTGAAATGAAAGTAAGGTATTCTCAACTCTTTGAAATACCTGGTACGTAAATTTCGGGGACGAAATTTCATAAGGAGGGGAGATTGTAAGCCCCCGAATTTTATGAAATAAAAGTATTCAATTTTTTATAATTATTATTCAGTAAATAGTTAAATTGATAAAAAGTTAAAGTTAAGGGTGATATATGTAAAGTATACAAAATACGCAAGTGGTTATAAAATATTCATTTTGTCGGAAAATGTTCGTTTGGCCGTTGAATATTCTTGCTGTTGGGAAATATTCGTACGACGACGTAACCATTTGTGGGCCCCATAACAGAATAACTGTCAGATGAAGAAAACGACAAGTTTAAGTTTTTATAAATAACGGCGTAGTTGTTACCGTTAACACTGTTGGAATACCTGGTGGTTAAAATACAGTAATACCCGTGGTTACACAGTAGCACACGGTATTGCACATTAATTTTGAATTATTGATTCGTACGTAAGAAGGCACTACTCAATAATTGTTACAGTAATTACTGTTCAATATTTTATTTTATTGATTCAATAATTGCTACGTTGATATTTTATATTATTGTTGTTTCAATAATTGTCACTGAACAGTATTTCTATTATCAGATCAATAAATTATATTATTTTAATAATATTATTAGATATCATTATTGGCAATGTCTAGAAAGTTAAGTCTAAGGAGAGGTTTGGTCACCTAATTGTGCGCTAGTAAGGAAAAATTCTTATTGGAAAGCCCCCTCTTTCCTAGGAACAGCCTGGTTGTCAATATTGTGATTCTGTAATATTATTTATGAATAATTAATTATTGATTTATATGATGAGAAAAATATTTATTTATGTGGATATAAATGGAAGAATTTTTAGAAAAGAGATAATTATTGAAAATTGATATTTTATCTTTTTTGATAAAATAATTTATTTAAATATATTATTATATTTTAATAATATAATAATGGTGATATTTTTACAATAAATGTGTGATATATGAATAAATGAGGAGAAATAGTATTTTTGTTAAAAAAATATTTAACACATATTTTGTGTGTTAGTAGACCCTATTTTTGACTGAAATTTGATTATAACTTGTAAAATCGCCCGTATGTGAATTTCGGTCAATTTCTGTTTAGAATTTGGAAAAAGTTAAACTTATAAAGTTGTAGAGAATTGAATTTCCAATGGGATGGACATAAGATTTGAATTTTTCTGATAAAAGGGCTATTCATTATGAATTATTGAAGTTTCGGAATATTGGGTCTGAATTTATTTTGTTACAAAAAAAATTTAAAACATATTTTTCATTTTGGTGGATCTCACTTGCATGTGGTAAATGCTGAATTCAGATTTGTCTAAGTATGCGTATGATTTTTATAAAAATAATAATATTTTATTAAATTTTCTACTTTGGTGTTCTAAGCATTTTCTTATAAATAGAATGCTTAGGTTAGAATTGAAAATCATACCAGAAACTAAAGTTTTCTCTCTCTATATTATCAAACGTATTTTTGTGAGTATTTAAATATCTTGAGTGTTACTATATGGTGCAAGTTCCCTTCAACGTTATATCCAATATTCTAGTCAGAAGTACTGCACTTTTGAGGTAAGGGATTGTAAGAGTTATTATATTTTTCAGTTTCATAATTTTTTCGAACTTTCAAAAATTCTGGAAAAATTTAAAATGATAATTTGATGAGTTTTCTAGATTGTGTTCAAAAATGGATATTTTTGGATGTATAGATTAGGAGTTATGAATTTCATGGGAAAAGACTATTTTAAAAGTAAACCTTTATAACTCCTTGTGGTTAACTCTAAAATTAGTAAAATTTTTATTGGTAGTACATATATATAACAGAAGTATACTCTATAAATTTTGAATTTTTTGGACAAAAGTACAGTTTATGATAAATATCTAAATATTCGGTAGTTTTGGCCATATGAAAAATAGTAAATGAATTTTAAAAATTCTGAGAAAAATATATGTTCAATATGGGACTATATTCTACTAAATCCTAGAAAAGAAATTTTTTTGGGACTGATTTGATATTTTTTATGAAAATAGACTAGTTATGAGTAAATAAATTAAATATGTTATGTGAAGTAAGAAAATTAGAAAATATGATTTTATGGCTTGAGAATCCTATATAAGGTATATGCAGATTTTTGATGAGGATTTTGGTTATTGATTTTGGTTATTGGTGATGAAATCTTATGAGTTTGGCATTTTAGGATGATTAAATGCATTAATTAGTACAGTGTAAATAATTAAAATAAATTATTTATAAGTTTAAGAAATGATTAAAATATTATTGTAATATTAATAATATTAGATTATGAGATTATTAAGTGATTTATAACATTTGGATTAAGGTGTTGTAAATATTGATATGGATTTTATTGTGAAACTTTATCTTTTAGTGTCAAGGTTACTATTTATGAGTTACTATTTATGAGTTACTATTCACGAATTACTATTTATGGGATACTATTCACGAAAAAATTAGTTTCTTTTTCTGACCAAATTATCGTTGATTTATAAATCTTACTCTTGAAATTAAACCAATGTTTTGATTATATTATTTTTATAACATTTTTATAATCTTGGTGATGAAATTTCTCTTTGACTTGAGTGTAAAGATGGATAGATTATTGGTATGATCGTGACTATGGGTTCTCTTTGGCCAGTAGTGCAAAGATGAATTGTTGACTGGTATGATCATGACCATTGAATTTATAATTGAACATCTTTAGCTTAAGTGCAAAGGTGAATTGATTTACATGGTTATAATTATTATTTATATAAATTTTGAAATATATTTCTTTGAGATATTAATATCTTTGGCCTGTAGTGCTAAGATGACCTATTATTGAATATCTTTGGCCTGTATTGCAAAGATGAACTGTTGTTGAATATCTTTGGCCCGTAGTGCAAAGATGACCTGTTGTTGAATATCTTTGGCCTGTAGTGCAAATATGAACTGTTGATGAATATCTTTGGCCCGTAGTGCAAAGATGAATTTATTAGTATGATTATGAACAGGAGCTGTGATTTGGTATAACCATGATCTTTGATGTTTCAGGTAAAGACAGGTGATGAAAATTTATCTTCGTCCTAGGTGCGAAGAGGAATTTAGAACCAAATTTAGGATTATGAGTTATTCACATGATTTTGGACAGGAACTGTTGATTGCTGTTACAAGAATAAAACATTGTTGGTGGACTTTTAATATGAAGAAGATAATAGATTTTATGGTCTATTTGACTCTTCTAATGGATTGCTCGTTTTATCATCTACCATATGTTCTAAATCTCTGATTCATTACTGAGGAAGGCTATTGATAATTTAATTATCTTTAGTCATGATATTCTTTACTGGGCTAGTTGTGCTCATCCTTTTATTTCATAATTCCTTTCAGGTGATAAGAGTGTAGCTGGGTCGAGCGGAGATAACAGGGGAATAGAATGGTGGTCTATAGCTATTGAGGTTCTCCCTAAATAGTATGAAAATAATTTTATTGAGAACTTTAGATAAGTGCGTTGTATTTTATACGTCATTTAATAGTTATATTTGATGAATCAAATAGGGTGAGGCGAACCCAACTTTGGAAGGGTGTTTTGCCACTATCATACAAGATGTCTAATGACATACAACCTCATGTTATCATAAGACAGGGTTGTGCATATTCACTTGCTGAGTATATCTACGAGCACTACCTATATAATCTTGGAGTTTGGTTGAAATATAATTCTCAATTGGAGACAATGGAGATAATTATATGTCAAGAGAAGAATCACAACTGGAAAGAACATGATAGTAATCTTCTCGATTTTCTTTGGGGTCTATTGGGCCAACCAAGGATAACTCTGTGGACATATGATATCTATCATAACCTAGACGTATGGCCTCCCATGCACGAAGGTTTCCTTGAGCACTTCCCAAAGATTTTAATTTCTAAAACAGTTATTGACTGTACCTTTATGTAAGGTGTCATTGTGACGTGCTGTCCAAGGTTGGTGTCTAGAGTCACAGTTGGTATATATTTGTATCAAAACTCATAACATATGTGTTGTTGTATTTTGCATAGCAATTGTAATAATAAAGTTGTAGTTATTTTCTGTACCATGTATTTGGCGACTCAGAATAGGTTGAGTGGAATGAACCTATTTTGGGGGCGTTACATTATGAATTCCTAGTCATGTCTTTTGGATTGACTAATGCTCCTGCTGCTTTCATGGATATGATGAACTAAGTATTCATAAAATATTTGGATCATTTTGTGGTTGTCTTTATTGATGACATCCTCATATACTCCAAAACCCATGAAGATCATGAGCAACACTTGAGGCTGATACTCCAAAAGCTTCGTGAAAACAAGCTATATGCCAAGTATGTCTCGTGTTCATAACATTTTTCACATATCCATGTTACGTAAATATGTGGAAGACCCGAACCACATTATTGATTTAGAACTGGACAAAATAGCAGAAGATTTAACGTATGAAGAGGTGCCTGTTAAAATCTAGGATAAGAAGGAGCATATTCTACGCTTCAAGGTTATACCTCAAGTTAAGGTTTTGTGGAGAAACCACGATGTTGAGGAAATAACCCGGGAGTTAGAATCTGAAATGAAATCAAGGTATTCTCACCTCTTCGACATACCAGGTATGTACCCTAATTTCGAGGACGAAAATTCATAAGAAGGGGAGGTTGTAAGACCCCAACTTTCATAAATAAAGATTAAATTTTGCTCGATATATATTTTGAATATTATGGTGTGGATTTGATATAATGTTATATTTATGAGTAATATTTACAAATTTTGCAAAGTATGCAAGTTGTTTTAAAATATTCGATTGGTCGGAGAATATTCTTTTTAACAGGGAATATTCGTACGACGACACAATCATTGGTGAACCCCACAACAGAATTATTTGTCGGAGTTAGAAAACGACATAAATATATTGTTATAAAAGTAACGGCGGAAGTTTTACCATTAACTGTTAAATACCTTGTGATAAAAGTACAGTAATACACGTGGTTGCATAGTAGCACACAATATTTGATGCTTACGTGAGAAGTCACTCAGATATACTCAATTATTGCTACAATAATTATTGCATACTATCTCACGTTATTTGATTAATATATTGTCAATATTTTATATTATTAAATCTATAATTGAGGCGACACAGTTATTCATATTATTATTTGCATTATTGACGATGTCTAGAAAGTTCTGTTGAGAAAATGGGTTTGGTCACCTAATTGCGCGCCAGAGAAATCCTTATCGAAAAGCCCCCTCTTTCTTGGGAATGATCTAGTTGTTAAATATTGCGAGTTATAATTTTAATGATGAATAAATGTTGTTAAGAATATTGAGGAGATTTTTTTATGAAGTATTTGTTGTAAGTTTGGCGTATTATTTGGACCCCCACTTACTTATTTTTGTAAATAATCAGAAGGAAGTTATAAAGTATATAAGCATTATATATATACACGGTAAAGATCAAGAGTATTCTCCTTAAATATCATTTCTCTTTAAATAACATTCTTTTATTAAAACTACGTCGTTTTGGAGGGACGTGGTGGTATTTTTATAAATACGCGGTGACATTGTATTTATAAAAATGCCACCGCATCCCTCCAAAACGACGTAGTTTTAATAAAAGAATGCTATTTAAGGAGTGTCGACATCGAGATTTTTAATTGTCCCTTTCCGTTACTTGTTCTTTGGTGTTCTCATTTTAGGTGATATTTGTTTGAAAAAATAAGTGAAAAAGGTCCGACATGTATAATGTTGACGATTGGACTATAAGAGTCGCCAGTTGGTTTTTTAAATGGTTGTACCAACACAACCGAGAAAAGGTTTGCACATTGACCTAGTGATGTGACACTGCTAAACGGGTCGGTGAAACTGAGATTCATTAGGGTCCGGGGACTTGGTTATGCGGAGGGAAGGTGTTAGGCACCCCCCGACATCCGTGTTACCACGGTGACCGCCTCTTTTCAAGAAATTGTTATCTGAATGTGTGTGTGTGTGGGTCAACGTGCTGTTATTTCGAAGTAGTGCGAGGCCTCATTCGCACCTATATACACATGGTTTGAATTTTATGTAAAAATTCAATTTTAAGCAAGATATGGCAGTGATGTTTTATAGAGATTTTTTAAACCCAGATGCTCAATAGTAATTGAGACCTTTTACACTCCCATTTTATTCCGTATTCGTCTGGATTGATTTTATTTGATAGATGCGAAGCATCCGTACAAAAATACTGTACAAAAAGGTGCTGAATTTCTCGTGGGTATGAAAACCATTCGAGGAAATCCAAACATCACAGATATATTTACAAGATGCTTACAATTGAAAAGGTCCATCACGGGAACCGAATCTAGATTCAGGGGACTGAATCTGTGATCACATGATTCTTAGGCTCACATGATGCCGCAATTGATATAAACGCAGTATACAAGTATATATGTAAAAGCTGTAAATATATATATATATATACATACATGATCACTGTGACGACCCGGAAATTCGGGTTGTCCAGAATTTAGGTTTAAAGAATTAGTTATTAATAAAACTAAATTTTATTAATACTATTCTGTGCTATGTGTTTATTAATCGTTCTATAACCTAGGATGATTATAAGTCGGGAGTATTCTGGCTATGAGCTAGATTGAGCGAATAAGAATTTTCAAGACGAAAACGAAAGTTTTCCAGGAACAAAATATTTTCGAGAAAAAAGACGAAATAGGCACTATTCATCCATTTCTGCTCGGAGATTTATTTTGAAATTCCGAGAAGTTATAGATTACGTTTAATTTTGAGACGTGATGGAATATTCAATAATATTTCAGTTATGACAAAAATAAAGTTTTCGCCTGCGGACTCAAAACCTAAGGGTTTAGAAAAGTGAGTTCTGAGAATGTTATGATCGCGTATAATAATTAGGGTTATTATGCGTGAGAGATACGAGTATAATACTAGATATTATACGAGTATAGTACGAAGATTAGTACGACGTATAATACGAATATCGTACAAGTGATATACGAAGAGATTACGAGAATACGAGAATGGAATGCGTAGAATACGATTAGTCTTAATGGACTTTGAGTTCATGGACTTTGTAGAATCTAATTGGACTTGGATTATGTCAAGCCCAATGCTTTGTGAATCAAGCCCAAGTTAGGCCCAATAAGAATTAGGGTTAAGGCCCAAACCAAGAAAAGAAACCGCGGATCGAACCGATGGGTAAACGGATGGGCAAAACCAATGGGGCAACCCATGGGGTGACCCATGGGCAAGAGGGGCGGCTACTTGGCCACCAAGTAAGGGTGGTGGCCAAGTAAACTTGGTGGCTAAGGCTTGGAGGAGGTGGGAATAGTAAAGAGGTGGGGGGAGAAATGACTAAAATGCCCTTAGCTTTGAAAATCTATAAATAGTAAGCTTATTTCATTATTGGTGGATTTTGAAAATCTCACACTTGAGAGAGAGAGAGAGAGAAAAGTCGGATGGAAGGGAGAAGGAAGAGCGTGAGCATGAATGATCGGATCGAAAGTGATCGTGTAATAGCAAAGCTTGCAAATCGCCGGCTTTGTATAACGGAAGAGGATTAAAGAAGAACGATAATTCGGAACTTAGTTTCTTTTTAAATTTTTTTAAGTTTCTAAGCTTGAAAACATAAATTAATGAAGATAAGAAGTAGATAAGGTTGGAGATGATTTCATATGGTTGAAATCATGAGAAAAGAAGGAATAAGAACTTAGAAATTTAGTTTATAAAGTTCTTAAGGAAGTATAAGATTCGTAATGAATTAGAGCGATCCGAGTGGATTATATGAATAAGTAGGTGAAATAAGTAAGGAATAATGTTCTATAACATCAAATTCCAATAAAAAGTGGAATCGTAATCCAAAATATCGATTAAAACGAAGAACACGAAGAACGTTGTTGATGGACAAATTTAAAACCATCGTAGGATAATTATTGTTGATGGACAAGTTTAAAACCATCGTGTATAAGTTAGTTGCATACTTCTTGGTTAGGATCGGTAGAAACGTTCATGAAGAACGGATTAAAACTTAGTTATAACGAAGTTATGGCGAAATTTCGTAAAAGACGAACGAGAATTAGAAAGTTAGTAAATGAACCCGAATGTATAGGGTTTCATAAGGAAGTAAGGGAACATAGAAAACGTGAGTCGTGGACTCAAGAACGAACGAGTTCCGAGTTCGGATGACCGAATTACGGACGAACAAACAAAGAGCGTTAAAAGCGTAAAAATGAATAAAGGGTGAAGATCAAGCCAATCGAATGGCATGTTATCGGATTTAGAATGAAGTTCTATCTAAGAGGTATTAAAGTACGTAAGATAAGGAAGAGAATGGCTTTGAAACGACCTCGTTCCGAGTTATAACGAAGGAGTTATGTGATCGGGAAGTGAGCGTCTCAAAGAATTTATTTAACACTTAGAAAATTTCTAGGGTGAGAGCTTGGCGCCGCGGCGCCAGTCATGCCTTGTAATGTGGCATTGCAGCGCCAGACCGGGGGGCTGGGTACTGCAAACTCGAGCCGCGGCGCGAAAAATAAAGAAGGGAGTGGCGCCGCAGCGCCGGTGTTGAGAAAAAAGCCAGAGATGAGCTTTTAACTGCTCAGCTCTTGGGGGAAATGTAAGGGAAGATAAAGAGTATAATATTCAACTAATGTAACACTTAATCAAGTAATGTAAACCTTTATTAAAGGTTGATCGTAAAGATTAAGCAAGATTAATTGATAAAGAATATAATCGCGGGTTACGTAACCAATATCCGGGGACCGTAGTCGGGATGAATGAACGTGAGGAATTGCTATGGTTGTGATTCCTTAGACGTTGAGTGTCGAGGGTAATGAATAACATTTCGATGTTATATCATGATAATGAGAGATAAGTGTGAAGCGTATAGACGCTGTGAACACAACGTCGTTGCGATGGACGCTTGGTCTTAGCATACAATGATCGGTATGGCTTCGACACTAAGAACGAGTAATGAACATGGGGTTCATGTAATGGATAACGAAAGTATTAAATAGTATATGAACTGTCAAGAAAGCCGTAATGAATTAACGGTAATAAGATTAATGAAAGCCGAATGTGAGTCGAATAAGGAATGAATTTTAAGGTATGGTATTTAGTTGCCAAAAAGCCGTAAGGAATAAGAAATTGACTTAACGAACATTATAATTTAATAGTTCGTATAAGTTAAGAGAAGTTAGGTTGTGGTACAATCGTAACTCTGATGGTTGATATATGGGAGCTGGGCTAAACAATTCCTTCAGAGAGCGAAGGTATATACGAAACTGGCAACCGATCTAACTCACTGTGATGGCAGTGTAGATGAGACGGGAACATGTTTGTTGGTTGTTTGTGGGAAACCACTCAGAGTACCATATGGACTACTAGCAGAGAAACGATGTGTGCTGAGTCCTAGAGAAGTTATAAGAAGAAGATAAGAATATAAATCATCCAAGATGATGAACGTTTTGAGTAAGACATCTCCGTATGTCATAAAGCTGTTAACTGGTAAAGGAAGTTAGTCACGTAAACTTATATTGCAAGAACGCGAACCCTAAGAAGTAAAGTTAACTAAACAAATGCGTAAGTCAAATAGATGACTAATTGGTACATGTGGTTTTTCCTTATGTGTTACATAGGAATTGGAATGAACAGTTCGGCGTAAGCTGTAGCTGGGCGTAAGGCAAGTTTCCTAACTTCATTCATATTACATGAATGTTAGTTTCTTAAAATTCTCAGATGTTGTACTTGAGAAGTCTTGTCTATGTGCATATGTGCGATGTATGTACAAGGTGGTAGAATATATGAGGCCTTGAGCCACAATTTGAACACTTCGGTGTTTCCATGATATGAAATGTTCTGTGATTGAGCTGTTCAATACAAGTATGTTCTGTTTATACATGAACCGTTATTGTTAAGTCTGTGCTAATGATTCTAGCCAGACAGGATGTGTATGAAAAAGGTAGAGGAATGAAAGTATTTCAAGGTGAAAATGATTGATGTTTTAAGATGATAGGAATCAAGACTATTCCTATTATTCAAGCTGCTTCATAATCTTTGTTCGGTTATAGAAGTTCTAAGGAAATGTTTTAAATTTTGAAGCTGTTTGTTCAACTGTTATGACTTGCTGGGCAATTGAATGCTCACACTTGCTTTAAATGAAAAACAATTTTCAGCAATCAAGGTTAGAAGAACTTAAGGATCCCGTAAAGATCAAGCTGAAGGTATCCAGACGAAGTGCCATGTAGTATGTGAATGTACGTGTAGAGCAAATGAAGACTTGTAATATAGAATGATAGAATTAAACAATAGACTAGTTTAATGAACAGTTATGAATCCTTTGTGGCGGATGAAAGTCACTCATGTAAGATAAAATGGATAATGTAATTTACCATTATTTGTAAGGAAATAGGTTATAAGGTTTCCAGAACCTGGGATTTGAGAGTGTATGTTGTTATATTTTAGTATATAATGATGTATGGTGGATGAAAGATGTACTCGTGACGTACGAAATCCGGGTGTGAAGATAGACCGGATTTCGGGGCGTCACAATCACCAACCACGAAGCACCTCCATGGGGGATTAGAAAAATAAATAAAGCTGTAAAAGCTATCAACCACCATAGAGGAAACTCCAGGCGGGACGAAATGTACAGAAAGCTGTAAAAATGGTCAACCACCACGAAGTAAACTCCAGGTGGGACGAAATGTACAGAAAGCTGTAAAAACGGTCAACCACCACGAAGTAAACTCCAGGTGAGACGAAATATATATATATATATATATATATATATATATATATATATATATATATATATATATATATATAAACGCACCGGATATAAAATCCAGGCTCATCGGACAAAGTCCAACAACAGTTAATATATATAAGTATATATATATATATTAAAGAAGTAAACACACTGGATGTGAAATCCAGGCTCACCGAACAGAGTTCGATATCAGTTCATATATATAATTATATATATAAAAAAGCCATTAAACGCACCAGACATAAGTCTAGGCTCATCGAACAGAGTTCGACACGCAGTTCATATATATAAATGTATATATATATATACAAAAGCAATTAAACGCTCCAGACCGAAGTCTACGCTTAACTGAGGCATAACTCGATAATGTTAGTCTATATATATATATATATATATATATATATATATATATATATATGTATATACAAACTAAAAATAAACCACGGACCGAAGTCTGGGCGAAAGTGTGCAACACGACTCTCAACGTGTAGAATGGTATGTGCAAAGATGAAGAGAAAAACTTTAAATTGTACAAGAAGGCTTACAGTGAGCTACCAAAGAAGACTTCAATATCTTTAAAGTGGATAAACACTGGCTTTTGTAGGTATAAAATAAGCTATATGTGAGCTCACAAGTGTTTAAAATGAAAAAGCACTCAGTCTAGGGTGAGTACAGAGAAAATTGGGTAGGGCTTTCTCGCTGTTTTCTCTTACAAAATGGCCACCCCAAGCCCTCTATTTATAGAGGGTGGAGTCGTAGGTGTACCTTCGGCTGAGCCGCAGGTGTACCAGAGGAAACTCGGGTTGGCCTGGGTTTTTCGGCTCGAGTTGTCTCGAAGTACGTGCACTCAGGCACTATAATGTCCACTCGGACTTTCAGAAGTGCAATCCGGGCATCCGTTTGAGGTATACAGGACCTATTTCGGACCGCCGTTGTCGAGAGTTGTACGATGGCATGGGATTAGAGTTTGTGCGAAGTCATTGAAGATGGGACGGTGCCCTCCGGTCTTCAAGCTTCAACTTTCATCTGTTACCCCGCACAATGGTCACTCGAGATTGATTAGTCTTGTGAGACACTTTTGTGTAGAGACATTGAGACGACGTGGCGTGGCATCATGTTGGTCAGATGACGATGTTGCCCCTCACCAGTGTTATCGCCGGATTGGGCTGATAAAGCAGATGTTGCTTAGCTTCGCTGGGATTGGACTGTTGTAATTGATTGATAGTCCTCATTGTCATCTTTGAGGTGTGCCTGTCTTCCCGATGTTATCGCCGGGCTGGTACAGTGTATCTCGTTGTGAGCGCTGAGAATGAAGCTGGTTGCATTTGTAACACGCATTTTCGGGGTTATTGCCAAAATTGCATTCCTTGGGAATATCACCAAGGTTGGGGGCTATTCCCATGGTTGGGACTGAGACTGGATACCTCGGGGTTATCTTCGAGATTAATCAGTCTTCTCTGGTGTGTGTTTCAGTATTGATCTGCATGCCTCGGGATTATGTCCGAGATTGGAATTGTTACTCCCAGATTACGATCCGGGGTTGATGCTGAACTTCCGGTAGTATCCGGCATGGATATGGATCGTCTTTCAGGGTTTCCTCTTAAAAGACGAATCTGTTGTACTACAATATTAGTGACCGGTGTACAGAAAATTTTGAGTGTCTACAGATGCCCCTCTTTATCTTACTCATGCATGGCGATGCATGGGTAGGATGAAGAATCCTAGACACTTGAAACGTAACAAGACAAACATGGTACTATGGATATAACCATGATGCAAATGTATGATGCATGTGTACGGGGTTGTAGCCCAACACGCTAGGGATGATTGCTGGCTCCCTATTGCTTCAACTGGGGATTGGCAACGATGACCAGATTTGATGTTTAATCCGAATTTGTTAGGATGTTGATGTTGGAGTTATCACCAAAGTCCTGTGTCTTTGATTATGACTTGATCCCGAAGATGTACCTCTTATGTGTGAGAGATCTATGGGGATGAAGCTTGATCTGCTTGAGAATGTGTATAACATATTTCATCATCAATCCTCCTTGATGATAATCTCCTGGTTTGTATCGTCAGGACATGTCACGATTCTGTTGGATTTACTGCCAACATCAAATGCTGTCAGGGATGCCCGACCTTCGTTGAGTTGTGTGTTTCACCGACATGTGAATCAACGGCTAAAAAATCCTGTGGGATATGCTGTCAAGGTTGCTTGACCTCCGTTGTTGTGTAGATCACCGGAACATTGCGTTGTGACCCCCGCCGGGGATTCGCTGGGGAATACGAGTGGTTGGGTGTGAAAACCTCGAATGGCTTCAGAGCTCTGATAGGTTTAAATCGCTATCAGCTGTAATAATGTCAAGGCTACTTGACCTTCGCTGATTTGTGTGTCAATGGATGAGCATGCGTTGTAACCCCCGCCGGGGATCTCTTTTTTGAAAACTGAAAAGATTGGGGTGACAACCTTACGCTGACGGCATCGGACCTCTGTACGGAATTGTCGAATGTGGTATGCAAAGACTTAAATCATCGGTATAGTAAACCCTGTGTTCAGGCGAATACCAATGGATGAAAAGAAGCCACAGTTGGATCCAGAAAAACCAGGGTTTTAGGCTATTCTGCTCAATCGCGTAGCGTTTTTATCTCTGGTTTGGCCTTTTCAGCTTGTAAGAACTCCTTTGCAACTCAAACTAGACCGAGCCGAAGGGATGGGACCCACATGGGGATGCCGCAAGTGCATCTACTGCAGCCGCAGATGGGCCTGTGGCTAACCATGGATGATAAATTCCAGCAGGTTGGTCTCACAAGTCACTTTTAACTTGTTGCGCGAAGGAAAATACGTGAGCCTCTTTCAGATCGACTGAGTTCGGGCTGTTTTTTGCAAATTCTATCACCGCACAAGTGTTCTGCACTATCCTAGTAACATATGCCTGTATTTTTTCTCATTTCTGTCCGTTGGATTTTGCGTTATCACATGAAATGCATCTAAACACATTGTAGAGATTATGTATACACAAATAACTAGATAAAAAATATTCAACATAGTAAATGTTAGTATTAAACCATGCTGAATATAATGATGTGAAAAAATTTGACTTTTGAGACAGTCAAATCGGCACCTTTTTATGCTATTTTTTGTCCTATTTGAGGTCCAATGAGCATAAGGTAGCAAGGCAAAGTACTCCTAGTATTGAGGTTAGCCTTATGCATGATAATGCTCTGAGCATGGACTATCTTCCTCTGGCTGGTTTGAGGGGAGTGACCACTTATCACCCATTAGCCGTGATGTTGCAGTTCGACCAGTTCCAGGATTTTCATCCTTTTGAGGGGGTGACAGGTCAGCGTTTAGCTTCTCGGTACCTTTCAACAGAGGACCGATCTCAGGTATACGCTTGCTGGGATCAGCGCGAGATAGCGGCTTTTTTTGTCAGTCATCCTGGTTATTCCGCAGAGTATTCCGCGTGGATGGAGACAGAGATTTTATCGGCTGCAGAAGTATTTGCAGTACCGGAGCGCGAGTTAGGTGATGTAGAGCCCATGGAGGACAATGATACCTACATCGAGGAGGAGTCCACTGCTGAGTTGCCAGCATTTCTTCCGAATTCTCCTAGTACCAGTACTATTATGATTCAGCACTCGTCACAGTACTTAGAGTAGAGTCTTCATCTGATGATCTTTGAGAGAGATCAGATTCGATCTATGATGTCGATTGCTCTTGATGGGAGGGAGGCTGCTCTATTGGAGAGAGACGAGGCATTGGCCCATAGATATGCCGCCGTCGTTGAGTGGGATGAGGCTATATCAGCCAGAGATGTAGTGATAGTTGAGCGGGATATAGCCATATCTGCCCGAGATGTAGCTGTCACAGATAGTATTACAGTGAGGTCCCTTACCACTGGCATGATCGCAGAGATGAGCACATATATTGATGATCATATGGTCACCATGCAGATGGCTACAGATCTGTTGGGTCGTGTGGATATTCTCAAATAGGAGACCACAGCTTTACTTCCATTTTTTGAGAGGGACGCCATGTTGGGCTTGTTAGCTCGCATATATCCTGACTTGTAGATGATCTTGTATTTTCCTGCACATACTAGCTTAGCCATTTTGTCATGTACATTTTACATTGTGTATATCAAACATCGTTATATATATGATAGGGAAATATATTTTTGGTCACTTCCCTTTTAGATATGCTTTGCTACTTGCTTGATATTTTGCCTGCTGCTTCAGGGCTTGTGATCTTGATGTATTCTGAATTCCTTCTCGGTGGATGGACATTGAGTTGTCTCTGGATAGTTCAGAATGGATCATCGATCTGTATGTATCCCTACCATTTCTCGGTGTCTTGGGACTGGTTTCTGTATGGACATGAGGAGAGGAGTGCGGCTTTCCTCTTTGAGATTGACCGCACCACAGATGGTCGCTAGCACTTCTATTCAGGAGAAGCCTAGTTAATTCCATCTCTTATGGATTGGTGTTGCTCTTCGAGGTACAACCGCCGCTTAGATGGTCGCCAAATCTCCTATTTGGGAGGAGTTTAGGTAATTCCATCCCTTTAGTCTGAAGCCGAATGAAACGTAGTGGATTGAAGGATGATCCCAGTACCAACTGACAAGGGTTTGTGTTTTGGTAGGGGGTGAGACTGCACCATGAATGGCTTCCTACATACTCCTATGGAAGAAGAGATCAGGTCTGCGTAGTTCAAACCTGGTGTAAGAGGTTCAACGCTGTATGTGGCGGGAATGGTGTATGAATGTTTTTGTTTTTAATTTTTTTTTAAGGAAAAGGGTGTAAATGTTTTTGTTGTTTTTGTTTTATTGCGACCGGGCCATATGAAATGGTTGCCTACGTACTCCTATTGAAGAGGAGATCAGGTCGATGTAGTTCGCCCCTCAAGGCGAGATGAAAAGCGTAATCCCATGTGCAGGTCAGAGTGCAGGAAAGAAAAAGTTTAATCCTAGGTTGAGGATAAACTGCAGGTGAAAAGTTTGATCCCAAGTATGGGTAGCCAAACTGTATACGCAAGAGGTTCAATCCACGGTGGGATGACCTAAGTTGTAGGAACGCAAAGGAGAAAGCCAGGCTGCTGGCTTGAAAGGTATGTTTCCCTGAGGGACAAAGTGTAGAAAAGTTGTTTGTGGTAAAGGTTTAAACAACCAGAATGACTGGTGATATGATGGTTCCACCCAGGATGCTTGCGAATTTCTTCAAACATAGTACCGTTTCACGGCGTCTGAGTTGATGAGTTGCGGAAATTCATCGCCGTCCATTTCTTGCAATCTGAGAGTGCCTCCTGTTAATACTTCCTTGACAATAAACGGGCCTTCCCAGTTAGGAGCGAATTTTTCCTTAGCCTGATCTTGGTTGTATAGGATTTTCTTCAAACCCAAGTCATGTTGTCTGAATTGCCGTAGCCAGACATTTTTGTTGTAGGATCGGGTGATCCTTTGCTGATATAACTGACCATGGAAGATAGCCGCGGTTCGCCTTTCGTCTATTAGAGACAGTTGGTGATACCTATCTTGTACCCATTGGTCTTCATCCAACTGAGCGTCTATCAATACTCTAAGGGATTCCATCTCAACTTCTATGGGGAGCACTGCTTCCATCCCATAGGTCAATGCGTAGGGGGTTGCCCCAGTGGAAGTGCGCATTGAGGTTCTGTAGGCTAACAGAGTCAGAGGCAATTGGTCAGGCCAATTTTTGTGATTGGTGGACATCTTTTGCATAATCTTCTTGATGTTCTTGTTAGCCGCTTCAATAACACCATTCATCTTCGGACGATAGATGACTGAGTTGAGATGTTTGATGTGGAATTTACTGCATAATTCCTCCATCATTTTGTTGTTGAGATTCTTGGCATTGTCAGACACAATCACCTCTGGTTGTCCATATCGACAAATGACATTGTTTCTGATGAAAGCAATGATGACTTCTTTAGTAACCCTGGGGAAGGAGACTGTTTCTACCCACTTGGTGAAGTAGTCGATCATGGTGAAGATAAATTGATGACCATTACTGGCTTTAGGCTCAATGGGCCCAATAGCGTCCATTCCCCACATTGAGAAGGGCCAAGGTGAACTCATATTGTGAAGTTACCGTGGAGGGGCGTGTATAACATTCCCATAAATTTGGCACTGATAGCATCTCCTGACATGGTCATTGCAATCAGCTTTGAGAGATAGCCAATAATGTCCCATCCTGAGGACTTTCTTGATAAGGAGGGGGCCACTCATGTGGGGGCCACAGACTCTGCCATGGATTTCATCCATAAGCCTTTGGGCTTGATCTTTGTCTAAACATCTGAGGAGACCTAATCCTGCATCTCTTTTATAGAGCGTATCTCCTCTCAGGTAGAATTTCATAGCAAGTCGGCGGATCCACCTTTTCTTAGTTGGGCTCGCCTCAGTGGGTGTAGATCCATCTCGCAGATATTCTTTGATATGCTGATACCAAGGATGTTGGATGGGAGGTAGCTCATCCGATACTTCTTCAATGTAATTCCCATAGGTTGGGGCCTTGTGCAGGGAAATTCTGATGCTTGGCAAGTGTTCCTTGTCTGATATGCGAATCAAGGAGGCCAAAGTTGCTAACGCATCTGCGAAATCATTCCTATTACGAGGAATATATAGAAAGGATATTTCTTTGAACCCCAAAGCCATCTTTAAAACCTGCCGATGGTAAGGCAGCAAATGTAGTTCCTTGGTTTGATAGATTCTGATGGATTGTCTGATTACTAACTCCGAATCTCCAAGGACAGTTAATCGTCTGATGCTCATTGAATGGGCAAGTTTTAGCCCCATAAGACAGTCTTCATACTCAGCCGTATTATTGGTGCTGACAAACTGTAATTTGATGGCGACGGGATACTGCTCCCCCGTATCAGATACTAGAATTGCTCCAGCTCCAGAACCTTCCATATTGACAACTTCATAGAAATACATCTTCCACGTTTGGCGTGTATCGTACTGATGGTGTTGCTGAATTGTCATTACTCCTTCATCAGGGAAATATGTCTCCAAGGGTTTGAAATCCTCAGATGGTGCGGCGGCCAGTTGATCAGCAATTCCTTGACCTTTGATGGACTTTTGAGTCACATATACGATGTCAAATTGTTGTAGGATCAACTGCCATCTAGACAGCCGACAATTCAGTATGGGTTTACTGAACACGTACTTGAGAGGATCCACGCGGGATATGAGATGGGTTGTGTGCCCATGGAGGTAATGTTGTAACCTCATGGTAGCCCATGCTAAAGCACAACATGTCTTTTCGATAAAAGTGTACTTGTGTTCACTGTTGCTGAATCTTTTGCTGAGGTAATAGATAGCTCATTCTAGTCCTCTATCGTCCTTCTGTCCCAACATGTAGCCCATGGCATTGTCATTTACGGACAGATACATAAATAAGGGAACATCATCCTTGGGTGGTACCAAGAGAGGAGCTTTGATTAGCTGTTTCTTGATTGTAAGGAAGGCATTCTGGCACTCCTCATTCCATTTCATGGAGGAGTTCTTCCTTAACAGCTTGAAGATTGGCTCACAGGTTGTTGTGAGTTGGGAGATAAATCTGCTAATGAAGTCCTTCCCAAAAATCCCCGTATTTCCTTCTCTGTCTGAGGAATGGGCATTTTCGTGATGGCTTAGATTTTGGAAAGATCCATCTCTATCCCTTTCTGGCTGACTAGAAATCCTAGCAACTTGCCTGATTTAATGCCAAAGGCGCACTTAGCTGGATTCAACTTCAAGTTGTACTTACGCAACCTGTTGAACAATTTTCTGAGATGGTCTATATGGTCATCCTCCTTCCGGGATTTGACAATAATGTCATCCACATAGATCTCAATCTCTTTATGCATTAAGTCGTGGAAAAGAGCCATCATAGCTCGTTGATAGGTAGCTCCAGCATTGATGAGGCCGAATGACAATCGTCTATAGCAAAAAGTTCCCCAAGAAGTGATGAAAGTAGTTTTTTCACGATCTTCCTCGGCAACCATGATCTGATGATACCCCGCAAAGCAATCTGTAAAGGAGTACATGTCGTATTGCGCAGTATTGTCAATGAGAATATGGATAAATGGCATGGGAAAGCTATCTTTTAAGCAAGCCTCGTTCAAGTCCCGATAATCCACGTAAACTCGCACCTTCCGTCCAGGTTTGGCACGGGCACAATGTTGGATATCCACTCAGGATATGTAGACACCATTATGATGCCAGCTTGAAACTGTTTCATAATTTCTTCTTTCACCTTTAAACTCCATTCAGGTTTCAATCGCCGGAGCTTTTGCTTGACTAGCTTAAATCCCTCTTTAATGGGAATGCGATGAAGGACAATGTCAGTGGACAAACCCACCATATCCTCATGAGACCATACAAACACATCTTGGAACTGGGTTAATAGCGTAACCATGTCATTCCGTCAGTTTGGGGTAAGGTCTGAACCAATCTGGATTAACTTAGGGTTTTCTAAGGTTCCGAGATTAAAAGGAGTGGTTTGATCAAGATTGGGTTTGGGTTTGTCTTTGACCTATTCTTGAATTTCTGGAGGCACTTCAATGTCATCCTGTATATCCACCAAGGCTGAATTCATCTCTACATCAAAGGTATAATCCTTGTGGAGAAGAGGCACCGTATCAGCAAGCACAGGCACATCTAAATTCAGAGTCGTGAAACAAAATATGCTTTCACTTAGTATATATGAAATGTGTTGATCATACACAGTGTTAGCATATACTGGCAAAATAAATCGCTAATACTGTACAGAAAAGTAAGCAGTTATTATATCTACAGGGCAGAAAGAGTTTTCGCCCGCTTGACCCTTGACGACCAATGCAAGGAATGCTGTTCCAACTGGCAAGAGAAAATTCTAGGTGAACCGCAGTGATAGAGGTATTATCATCATTTTCCCTGTCCCGAATGATAGCCATTACGTCTGGGTAATCATCGTCTAGGGTATATCTGTTGGTATGCTCATCATGAACGATGATGTGTATGCTGAACATCATCCGCATGACGTCTTGCTTGATTCTTCGTTCCTCTTCCTCCATTACGGGATCTGGAACAAAGATTTCTTTCTCCTTTACTGGTACCGGCTTGGGAAATAACATTGCCATTATATTGGCTGGCACCTTTACGGGAGGTTGTGTGGACTCGGAGCTTGAAGGCGAAGCTAAACGCCGCATGGTCTAAGCTGAAGGAATCTGCTGATGCTTATGAGGATTCCTGTGACTAGAGCTGGCAGAATAGCCTAGTCCAGCTATCCTAATTTGCTTGGTTAAGCGAATAGGGTACTTGATACCCTGGCAATCTTTACCCAACCCTTATCCCAGTTTATGACCCAACGACATCATTTCTTGTGTGGCCGACATTACCTCGGCAGAAATCTGGGGTTCGGGTAGTGGCGTTCCAATAGCATGATATTGGTTATTGCTTATTTCCAAAGCATGAAAACTAATTGGCTCAACATCCTTATTGGCATTGATGAGTGGCATGTCCCCATGCTGAGGAATCTCCGGTTCAGCGTTGACTATAACCAGGCTGTTGTTGATGATGTATTTCAACAGTTGGTGGAGAGTGGAGGGGACTGCCCCTGCCATGTGAATCCATGGTCGTCCCTAGAGCAGGTTGTATCCCAAATCTATCTTGAGCACATGGAAGGATACGCAAAATATATGAGGACCAATCTCAATTGGCAGCTCAACTACTCTGACCGAGTTACGGCGGGCTCCATCAAAAGCTTTGATGATGGTATGACTACTCCGAATTTGATTGGGATTGATATTCATCTTCACCAAGGTAGCGTATGGGCAGATATTCAGAGAGGAACCTCCATCTATTAAAACTCCCGCCACCATATATCCGGAGGACAAGACTGTAATGTGCAACGATTTGCAATGACCGGTCCCTTCGGGCGGTATGTCATCATCAGTGAAGGATATCACATTGTTATTGAAAATGTGATCAACCAGATGTTGAAACTCTTCCGTATCAACTGATGTCGGTAGATAGGCTTCTTCTAAAACCTATAAAAAGACCTTCCGGTGGTTCTCGGAAGTCAGGACCAAGTCCAAGATTGATATCTGTTGTAGAGCTTCTTTCAAGCTTAAAACCACCTTGGCTTCGTTATGACCCATAGTGTGGAGGAAATTTTCAATCTTCTCAATGGGTACTTTCCCCTTAGACTTGATGACAGGCTTCATTACCCGTTGGGGAAGATACAGTGGATTTTCCTTCAACACTATAGTAGTTATATGCGAGGTGGATCCTTCACCTTCTCCATAAATCCATGGAACAACGCGCAAGCTAACAATAGGATATTGTGCTCTGCACGGCAAGTTGATTGGCTAGGGAGCGGCCACTTTCAAAGGATTGTTGATTCCTTTGAGTTGAATGACTGGCATGACAAGTGATTTGTTAACCCCACCATTTTCAGCGGATATGACTGCTACTACACTCTTCCACTTAGTAGGACACGAATCCTCACTTGCCCGTAACACAGTGTCGTTATCTGCCAGACGCAGTACGCCACTGTCGATTAAATTTTCAATAAGGTGGCGAAGTGCCTAGCATTCTTCTGTGCTGTGACCGCGAGATTGAGAATGATATTGACATACTCCCTCAGAGTTATATCGTCCTAAATGGGGGTTGATTGGAGGTAGAAGGGAACTAATCCTTCCTTCATTGATTAACATATGAAGGATTTCCTCCATAGGTTGGCCCAAATATGTGAATTCCCTTTTGTTGGCAAAATCCCGACAGGCCTTAGCATTTGCTCTCTTCGTCACTTTGTCTTCCAGCATTTCATTTTCTGAAAGTGCAGAGGGAATATTCATGACAATAGGTAGGCGACTGGCATGCTCCTGGCTGATTAGCTGACGAGTCACTTGATGCTGATAAGTCACCAGTTCTGCCAATTGCTCAATTTGTTTATAGAGAACTTTCATCTTTCGTTCCATTGTGAATTGGAACTTAGCATAATCCCATATGTCATCACCATCTTTGGGGGTCTGGGATGATTTACAGCTGAAATTGGAACTCTGTCCGCTGCTCCAATTGATCATGTTGACCTCTTCTTCCTTGTGTTGAGGAAGAGGGTTGTCTTGAACGTGAGGCTGATCGGGTTTGGTGGCCATGATTTCACCGTTGTCTATCAGGTCTTGGATTTTGTGTTTCAAGGCCCAACAATCCTGAGTATCATGTCCAGGTGCCCCGGCATGATAAGCACATTTCCGAGCAGCATTAAAACCCCGTCCATTAGGGCTGGCTGGTGGAAGAAGATGCGTGATTTTCTTCTGTGTTGTTAGAAGATTGAGAATGTTCTCGAGGGTGTCCCCTAAGGGTGTGAATACTCGAGGTCATTTGACTTCTCCACCTTTTGGTACTGGAGGGTTTGAAGACTGTGCTTGAAAAGGAGTGTAATTTCTCTACTGGATAGGCATGTTTTGACTGCCTTTTTAACCCTGTAGTATCAGGGAAACATCCTCTTCTTTCTTTTTATGGATCGTCCGGGGGTTGTTCCCATAATTTCCAGATTGGATGTGATCAGCAACAATTTTGAGTGCATCTAGGTCTTGAATCTTTCCGAATTTCAATTCCATTTCAGCCATCTCCCCATGTTTGACCATTTCAGAAAATGGTTTGCCGATGCCGGCTAAAACTCTTTCATAGAAAGGTGCTTCTTGTACGTCTATGAAAGTCATGACCATCTCTGATTCTGTCATGGAAGGACTAACTTGGGCAGCCAGGCGTCTCCACCTCTGAGCATACTCTCTGAAAGACTCATTAGACTGTTTCTTGATCTTTGTAATTTGATACCGATCAGGAGCCATTTGAGATTGAAAGTTGTATTGGGTGAGGAAAGCGTGTGCTAGCTCTTCCCAACTATGGATCTTTGAATTGTCTAATCTTGTGTACCACGAACGGGCTTTTCCAGTTAGACATTTTTGGAACAGTTGCATTCTGAGTTTTTCATCCTCTGCATAAGATCCCAGTTCTCCAATAATCACCTTTAGATGTATGTAAGGATCTCCTAACCCGTCATATTTTTCAAAGTCAGGAGTCTTAAATGTTTCTGGATAATGAATACCAGGGAAAATACACAAATCAGCATATGAAACACTCCCGTGTGTTCCAATTCCTTTGATAGTGCGAAGGGCCTCTTCCATTTGGAGGACTTTCTTTTTGATGTCACCAGTGTCTGGGTTTCCAGTGGGATGGGCAACATCATGAGTTTTGTTGGTCAGATCCAACTGCAGTTCAAGTATTGTAATGCCCTGGGTTCCTCCTTGTGTGGAGGATTCAGCATGTACGGGTATTTTCTGACCCTGCGTAGACTGGTATAATTCTTTTAGTAGAACAACCAAATCCGTAATCTGTTTACTTAATCCGTCAAATTCTTTGCGAGAAACTGGATTAAGTTCAGTCTGGTCGGATGACGACATGATTGACTGTAGGCCTATTGTCTTGTTGGATTTTGAACGGGTGGTAGGTCCGATTGATTCCCTGCAAAATACTTGCATAGTTTAGTCTTTAAGGTGGATAATAACATGCTATGAGATGTGTCCAATTTAGGAATTTTATCCTGCAAAACGGATGTCAGCGGTTTGTAGCATATATGTGTACACATTTCTTCATATTTCTCATTACATGGAGATAGATATGGAAGATAATTACAAGTAATTGAAATGAGAGCATGAAGAGACTTTCCTCTGTTTTGGGTTTATCAGAGGCTGACCTATCTTTGGTTACTCTCGCGACTTTTTGGCATGAAGGTTCCCAAATCATCGCAATCTACTTGACGAGAAGTTAATCCGGTCTTTCAACTGGAGCGAATTTGGGTGGTGCCTTTCCTGAGCCTCGGAGAATTAGTCTTCTCACGAGCCCAGTAATCAAACACCGACGGGATAGCCTCCTGGTGGAGGGACCACACAACATACATTCACATACATTGCGTCTTACCGTATGAAAATGATGACATGTGTGAAGCACTAATATCACAAGCAGTTTATAGTGCGAAGCACTAATATCACAAGCAGTTTATAGTGTGAAGCACTATTATCACAAGCAGTTTATAGTGCGAAGCACTAAGTAAGGAAATGCATTCGTACACATTCATCATAAAATGTAAATGCAACATCCACAACAAGCAGATAACAATTTTGAAAAAATTGTAATAGCGGCTTAAGTCCTCTTACTGGAGTCCTCAGTAGAGTCGCCACCTGTCGACGTCGGGATTTTTAATTGTCCCTTTCCGTTACTTGTTCTTTGGTGTTCTCATTTTAGGTGAGATTTGTTTGAAAAAACAAGTGAAAAAGGTCCGACATGTATAATGTCAACGATTGGACTATAAGAGTCGCCAGTTGGTTTTTTAAATGGTTGTACCAACACAACCGAGAAAAGGTTTGCACATTGGCCCAGTGATGTGACACTGCTAAGTGGGTCGGTGAAATCGAGATTTATTAGGGTCCGGGGACTTGGTTATGCGGAGGGAAGGTGTTAGGCACCCCCTGACATCCGTGTTACCACGGTGACCGCCTCTTTTCAAGAAACTGTTATCTGAATGTGTGTGTGGGGGGGTCAATGTGCTGTTATTTGGAAGTAGTGCGCGGTCTCGTTCGCACCTATATACACAAGGTTTGAATTTTATGTAAAAATTTAATTTTAAGCAAGATATGGCAGTGATGTTTTATAAAAGAGGTTTTTTAAACCCTGATGCTCAATAGTAATTGAGACCTTTTACACTCCCATTTTATTTCGTATTCGGCCGGATTGATTTTATTTGACAGATGCGAAGCATCCGTACGAAAATACTGTACAAAAAGGTGCTGAATTCCTCGTGGGTATGAAAACCATCTGAGGAAATCCAAACATCACATATATATTTACAAGCTGCTTACAGCTGAAAAGGTCCATCACGGGAACCGAATCTAGATTCAGGGGACTGAATCTGTAATCACATGATTTCTAGGCTCACATGATGCCGCAATTGATATAAACGCAGTAAGCAGGTATATATATAAAAGTTGTAAATATATATATATATATATATATATATATATACATGATCACCAACCATGAAGCACCTTCATGGGGGATCAGAAATATAAATAAAGCTGTAAAAGCTATCAACCGCCACGAAGGAAACTCCAGGCGGGACGAAATGTACAGAAAGCTATAACAACGGTCAACCACCACGAAGTAAACTCTAGGTGGGATGAAATGTACAGAAATCTGTAAAAACGGTCAACCATCACGAAGTAAACTCCATGTGAGATGAATATATATATATATATATATATATATATATATATATATATATATATATATATATATAGCATATAAACGCACCGGATATAAAATCCAGGCTCATCGAACAAAATCCAACAACAGTTAATATATATAAGTATATATATATTAAAGCAGTAAACGCACCGGATGTGAAATCCAGGCTCACCGAACAGAGTTCGATATCAGTTCATATATATAATTATATATATATATATATATATATATATATATATATATATATATATATATATATATAAGAAAGTCATTAAACGCACCAGACATAATTCTAGGCTCGTGCGTAACTAGATTTTACCCAACAAGTTTTTGGGTAAAATCTAGTTACGCACAACACGCGCAAAAACTTGTTGGGTAAAATCTAGTTACGCACAACACGCAAATATACGTGGTCCAGAAGTAATAAAGTGAAAGTAGAGTATCGTTCCCACGAGAAATTGTTAATATAAATTACCAAATACTAACTCTTAACCAAACTAATTTTATTTAAACAAGCAATTTAAGATTATAAATTAAATTATTTAATTACACTAATTGTAATTACCACTAATTAAAAATTAGATTATGAAGATTTAAGATCACAACTTCACTTATTGCTTCACTTAAATTAATACACTTCTTATCAATTAAGCTCACTATTCTGAATTGTTAATCAAGAACACATAAGTAAATATGATCATCTCTCAATGCATTGTACTTAAATCAACTTAAATCCATAGATGATAGAATTAAGAAGAACATCATAATTAACTAATTCACTATATCTCTATGTGAATTACAATTAAAGAAGATTTTAAGCACAAGTTCTTTTTCAGATTACATGTGATGTATAGGTATATCTCTATTCTAGACATAAATTATGAATTCCAACGCCATGCAGAAAACACAATCACATGCTATTATGATCATATCTAAATATATACTTCATCTCTCGAGTTCATATAGATTGTCACGGTAATTGTTAGCTAGGCAATTAAATAATTCATCACAAATCATAATAGACAATCCAAGAATAATCACTACAATTAATAAAGAAGCATACTAAAAATAAACTATGCAATAAGCTCCATTGTAATCTTAAACAAAAGATTTAGTTCATGATTAATGAATTAAAACCAAGAATCCACAATTGAATAAAAATTAAAAGACAAAAATAAGAGTAGAGTGAAGAATAAATCTGTTGTCAGCAAATCTCCATCTTCCTCAAGCTCCTGCTCTTGATCTTCAATGGTCTCCAAGTTGCTTCAATCTCTAAAACTCATAAGAACTAGGGTTTTGATCGTAATCTACTCTAATCTAATCTAATGGAATATTTCTCTCTCTAATCCTTGCCATTCTCCTCCTTTTATATGCCTCTTTATGTGTTCTTAAGTCCTCCTGGAAGTCTTTGAGTCAATCAGCTCGAACCAATCCTTCTTGAACTCAAATTCTGAGAAAAACTGTGACGCCCCCAAAATAGGTATACATCACCCATTCTGAGACGCCAAATATATGGTACAGAAATAACTACAACATCATTACAACAATTGTCGTGCAAAATACGACAACACATAAACTGTGAGTTTAAATACATATATTGTCTTCTAGACCATATCCACACTCAAATAAGTCCATATTACAGTTATTGAAAAACTATTTAACAAAATAGTGAGGACTGCTAACACAACTGACTGGAAATATCACTCCACACCCCGACTAGTTCCTGCTATATTCTCGCCTCTTGAGAAAAATGAAACAAAAAGGAAAAGGGTGAGCTCAACTAGCCCAGTAAAGAATATTATGACTAAGAAAATATACAACAAATTATCATTAGTTTTCAACAGGAAAAAATCTGATAAAATATAATAGACAACAAGTTTTAGATCAACAACTGCAGCGGAAACAACAATCCATTAGAAGAGTCAAGTAGAGAATGAATTCTACTATCTTCTAAGATTTAAAAGTCCATCATCAATATTTTATCCCAGTAACATCAATCAATATACAGCTTGAATCAATATTCATCTTTGCACTACAAGCCAAAGATATTTATTTGTATCACCAATTGGTCATGTTCATCTAAACACCTATTCATCTTTGCATTACGGGCCAAAGATATTCATCATTTAATCATTCATCTTTACATTACAGGCCAAAGATATTCAGTAATATCATCATTTAAGACTGAGGATAATGAAAAATATCTTAAAGAAAACGAATCCAGTGAGACTAAAGGACAAATATTAGGAATTCGTACTACAGTTTATCCAAGTTCAAAAATACTCCATAATAATCAATTGTGGAGCAGAATTCAAAAATAAAGATCGAAACATGGATACAATCAAAGATAGTAACCATAATAGACATCTCGGACAAAGAAGAGAAAATTTTATTTTTTGGTGAATAGTGCAGTATTCGTGAATAGTGTCGTATACGTGAATAGTATCGTATACGTGAATAGTAACCCCGACACAAAAAGGTAGAAATTCCATAATAAAATTCATATCAATATTTCGGTATAATGATATTGAAAGAAATAATATCATTTACGAAGAAAATAACATCCCTTATCTCAAAAGAACCGTACTTCTGACTGAAATATCGAATATAGTGCTGAAGGAACTTGCACTAAATAACAACTCTCAAAATATCTAAATACTCACAAAATACGCTCGATAATATAGAGAGAGAAAGAGAGAAAACTTGTTTCTAGTGTGATTTTCAATTCTAACTAAGCACCTTATTTATAGGAAAATGCTTAGAACGCCAAAGCAGACTAAATTAGTAAAATATTAATATATATAACAAATGTCACTCACACCCCATGACCAAGACCAGCCCTCCACTTTTGAAAAAAAATCTCAGCCCATTTTCCCAGCAAAAATAAAAAGTGGGTCCCACCCATAATTTTAATAAAAATATTTTATTTTCCTAAACTTCAATAATTTATAATAAATAGCTCTTTTATCAGAAAAATTCAAATCTCATCTCCTTTCTATAGGAAATTTAATTCTCTACAACTTTGTAGATTTAAGTTTTTCCAAATTCTAAATGAAAATGTCTGAAATTCACATACGGACGATATTTAATACCTCCATTCCGATAAAATACCTCAGCATTAATTCTTTCATTTATATCCACACAAAATAAATATTTCCCTATCCATCCATATAAAATAAATATTTTTTTATCATATAAATTAATAATTAATTATTCACAAACAAAATTACAGAATCGTAATTATGACAACTAGGTCGTTTCCAAGAAAGATGGGGCTTTTCGATAAGGATTTCTCCTTACTGGCGCGCAATTAGGTGACTAAACCTCTACTTAGACAGAACTTCCATAGACATTGCCAATAATGCTATCTGATAATACTATTCAAATACTATTCAAATAATATGAATTACTAATTTGATAATGGAGATACTGTGCAGTGACAATTATTGAAACAACAATAATATAAAATATCTACGTATCAATTATTGAATCAATAAAATAAAATATTGAACAGTAATTACAGTAACAATTATTGAGTAGTTCCTTCTTACGTAAGAATTAATAATTCAAAAATACTATGCAATACCGTATGTTACTGTGCAACCACGCGTATTACCATATTTTAACCACCGGGTATTCCAACAGTGTTAACGGTAATAACTACGCCGTTATTTATAAAAACTCAAATTTATCATTTTCTTCATCCGATCATTTTTTATTGCGGGATCCACAAATGGCTGCGCCATCGTACGAATATTTCCGAAAGAAAGAATAGTCCACAACCAAACGAATATTCCCTGACAACAATGAACATTTTATAACCATGTGCTTATTTTGCAAAATTTGTACATTTCACCCATAACCAAAGCATTATGTCAAGTTAACACCTTATTATTCAAAATAATAATTAGAGGAAATTTGATTTTATTTATGAATAAGTTGGGGTCTTACAACCTCCCCTCCTTATGAAATTTCATCCTCGAAATTGACGTACGTACCTGGTGTTTTGAAAAGGTGAGGATACCTCGCTTACATTTTTGATTCTAACTACCAGGTCATTTCTTCAATAGCATGGTTCCTCCACAAAACCTTAACTTGTGGTATAACCTTGGTGCGTAGGACATGCTCTTTCCTATCTAAGGTCTTAATAGGTACCTCCTCGTACTTTAAATCTTTAGCTATCATGTCTGATTCTAACTCAATTATGTGGTTCGGGTCTTTCACATATTTACGAAGTATAGATATGTGAAAAACATTATGAACACGAGACATGCTTGGAGGTAATGCGAGTCTATAGGCCACATTTCCTATTCGGTTAAGAATCTCAAATGGACCAACAAATCTTGGATTGAGCTTTCCTCTCTTCCCAAATCTTATTACTCCCTTCCATAACAATACATGATTCCCAATATTAAATTTCACATCCTTTCGATGAAGATCCGCATAACTCTTTTGTCGATCATGTGCCGTTTGTATGCATTATCGAATCGTTTGGATCTTTTTTGTAGTTATGCGTACCAATTCTGGTCCCAACAATGTTGCTTCACCCACCTCATCCAAGCATACTGGAGAACGACATTTTTTTCCATACAACGCCTCAAATAGAGCCATGCCTATAATTGCTTGATAACTATTGTTGTAAGAGAATTCTACCAATGGTAGGTACTTATCCCAACTCCTTTTGAAATCTAGGACACAAAGACTTAATAGATCTTTAAGAGTTTGAATAGTCCTTTCTGATTGCCCGTCCATTTGAGGATGACATGCTGAACTGAATCATAAATCCGTGCCCATAGCTTTCTGCGAGCTAATCCAAAATTGTGAAGTGAATACTGGGTCACAATCCAAAATTATGGATACTGGCATGCCATGTAATCTCACAATCTCATTCATGTACATACGAGCAAGATGTTCAAGGGAATAAGTCTCCCGTATAGGCAAGAAATGAGCAGACTTGGTTAATCTATCAACAATAACCCAAATCGCATCTATGCCTTGAGAAACCTTGGGAAGACCCGTAACGAAATCTATAGTAATGTGTTACCACTTCCATTTCAGAATATCAAGTGGTTGCAATGGACCCTTTGGCACTTGATGCTCTGCCTTTACACATTGACAAGTTAACCACCTCGAGATAAACTCCGCGATCTCTCTCTTCATATTGCTCCACTAAAATGTATGTCGAAGATCATGATACATTTTGGTACTCTTGGGATGGATTGCAAACGGTGTGTTGTGCGGCTCCATTATGATTCTATGCTTCAAGTCAGAATTGTTAGGAACACAAAGTCTGAAGTTGACTCGACGTATTCCTTCTTCATCGATTCTTGCTTCTAGAATAGCACCTTCTTGTACTTTCTTCTTCATACGCATTAGCTCTAGGTCCGTAGCTTGAGTGGCTTTAACTTTATCGATTAAAGTCGGTCCTACTCGTATATTTGATATCATCACATGGGTCACTGGAGTCTTTAACTCTATCTCCATCCTTTGTAAGTCATACAAAATGGGCCTTTGCGTTAACAACATCGCACTCGTACCCGCATATGATCTTCTACTCAATGCGTCAGCTACCACGTTTGCTTTTCCAGGATGGTATTGGATGGTATGATCATAATCTTTCAACAGCTCGAGCCAACATCGTTGTTGCATGTTGAGTTCCTTTTGGGTGAAAAAATATTTAAGGCTCTTATGATTCGTATAAATCTCCACTTTCTCCCCATAAAGGTAGTGTCTCAAGATCTTCAACGCGAACACGACTTCTACCAACTCCAGATCATGAGCAGGGTAATTCCTCTCATATTCTTTGAGTTGTCGTGAGGCATAGGCTATGACTTTCCCATGTTGCATAAGAACACATCCTAACCCTTTGCCTGAAGCATCACTGTAGATAACAAATCCATCCGAACCAGATGGTATTGTCAGAACAGGTGCCGAAATAAGTCTCCTCTTGAGGTCTTGGATACTCGTCTCGCATTCCTCGCTCCATACGAATTTTGTATCTTTTCGAGTCAGCTGAGTTAACGGAGTAGCGATTCTAGAAAATCCTTTCACGAATCTCCGATAATAACCAGCTAAGCCCAAAAAGCTATGTACTTCGGTCACAGACTTCGGTTACTCCCAACTTTATATGGCTTCAATCTTCGCCGGGTCAACAGATACTCCATGTTTTGACAGCATATGCCCAAGGAATGCTACTTCCTCAAGCCAGAACTCGCATTTCTTCAGCTTAGCATATAGCTTGTTATCATGAAGCCTTTGAAGAACCAGCTTCAAATGGAGCTCATGATCTTCATGGCTTTTGGAATAGATGAGGATGTCATCAATAAAGACAACAACGAACTAATCCAAATATTCTTTGAACACTGGATTCATCATATCCATAAAAGTAGCACGAGCATTAGTTAATCTAAAAGACATGACTAAGAATTCATAATGCCCGTACCGAGTTCTGAAGGCAGTCTTTGGAATATCCTCAGTTTTAATATTCAGCTGATGATATCCAGAACGAAGATCTATCTTTAAAAAGAATTATGCTCCTTGCAACTGGTCGAACAGGGCATCAATGCGAGGTAGCGGATACCTATTCTTGATGGTGACATGGTTCAATTCCTGGTAGGCAATACAAAGTCGCATACTCCCATCTTTCTTCTTTACGAATAAAACAGGAGCACCCTAAGGAGATGTACTAGGACGAATGAAACTGATGTCTAACAACTCCTGTAGTTGGACCTTTAACTCCTGAAGTTTAATAGGAGCCATTCGATATGGGGTTTTAGAAATGGGCTTTGTACCAGGTTCAAGGTCAATAAAGAATTCAACATTACGTTATGGTTGTAAACCGGGAAGTTCTTCAAGAAATTCGTCAAGAAATTCCCTAACAATAGAAATATTATTCAAATTTTACGTGTTTTTGTTCAAGTCAGTGACATGGGCTAAGAAAGCTTGACATCTATTTTTCAATAAACGAATAGCTTTATGGCTTGATATGATAGTGATTGAACTTAGTGGTTTGGTAGCTTGAATTCGCATAACAGGTTGGTTAGGAATATGAAAACTAACAACCTTACGAAAATAATCAATTTTGGCATGACGAATAGTTAACCAATCAATCCCTAAAATCACATCAAATGCAAGTATTTTCAAAGAAATAAGATCGACGGGTAATGTGATGGTACCAATCTGGATCAAGCAAGATTTATAAATAGTAGATGTAATGAAAGTTTCTCCTAACGGAGTCTCAACAGATAAGTCAAAGTCTAATTTCTCTGGAGTCATGTTCAAAGGTTGAGCACAAGCAGAAGAGATAAAATAATGGGTAGAATCGATATCTAATAAGGTATAAACTTCGCAAGAGTTTATGGTTAGCTTACCCGTGATCACCTCATTCGGGTTCCTCGCATTTTGGCCAATCACGACAAACGCTCTTCCAGGAACCACTGACTTTGACTTGTCCAGAACAGCCTTCGGAGTCACCATTCCTGCTGGACTTGGTTTCGCTACAAGACAATCTCTAGCTATATAACCTTCCTTTCCACAGTTTTAACACACCTTGGATTGTTATGGGCAGTTTGGGCCGATATGTTCTTCTTTTCCGTATTTGTAACATACGAACGATGGTCGTTCTCCTCCCTTAGAAACAGTTGATGTTGGTGCTGACGTCTTCATGTTGTCATTGTTGTACCTTCTCTTCTTGAAATCTCCTCCCGATTCGCTTCTTCTATTTTCATGGCCACAATTACCACCAGAGTGGTTACCGCTTTTGTCTGAATGTTTTCCTCCCCGGTGGTTTTCATTGCTCCAATGACTGCTGCCATCAGTATGACCCTAGTTGTTGTCCCTCAGTTGAATATACTCATTATCTCGCTCTAATAATTTAGCCCCGTTTACAACATCTGAATATAAAGAAAATTTATGAGAGATAAGATATTGTCGAATCTTGGGTTTTAGACCTCTCAGAAACATCCGCGTCATTCGTTCTTCATTCTCTACCAAATGAGGTGCAAACCTGGATAACTCTTTAAACTCCGCCTCGTATTGGGACACCGTCATGTTGTTTTGTTCCAGTCTAATAAACTCTACCTCCTTCATATGACGAATACTTTCAGGAAAGTACTTGTCATTAAACAGTTTATGAAACGTTTCCCAAGACATGTTGAGTGCGGCAGGCTGGGTACGCTTCATAGATTTCCACCAATAATCTGCCTCACCACGGAATATAAAGGTGGAGAATAGAACCTTCTGTTCCTCCGTGCATCCCAAGACATTAAATATCTTGGTAATTTGTTTAACCCTCGTCTCCGCCTTGATTGGATCCGGCTTTCCCGCAAATTCTGGTGGTCCCAACTCTTTGAACTACTTGGTTGTGACAAGTCGCGCATTGCTATCATTTCCACCTGTATTTTGTACAGGAGTCTCCCTCATCTGATTTTGCATGAACTACAAAAAGCTTCTAAACATTCCATCATTCATCATTTGTTCGGTAGTGTTGTTTACAAGAGGAATATTGCCTTCCTTCTGCACGTTCCCCTGGTAGGTGATTAAAGGTGTTGCCACGGTCTCATTCACTCCATTGTTAACATTCTCAGCTGTCATTCTCAAATACTGCCATAAAACAAGGGTTAATTACAGAAATTGACATACCACATAATACCCCTATATTATGACCGACCAACAAATAAGCTTAGGTAGGACACACCAGCGAAGGATTTACTCGTATCTCCCCTCCTAGTTCTATTCCCCGATCTCCGCCAGAGACCATATCCCTAAGCTCTGATACCAACTGTGACGCCCCCAAAATAGGTATACATCACCCATTCTGAGTCGCCAAATATATGGTACAGAATCAACTACAACATCATTACAACAATTGTCGTGCAAAATACGACTATACGTAAACGGTGAGTTTAAATACAAATATTGTCTTCTAGACAATATCCACACTCAAATAAGTCCTCATTACAGTTATTGAAACACTATTTTACAAAATAGTGAGGACTGCAAACACAACTGACTGGAACCATCACTCCACACCCCGACTTGTTCCCGATATATTCTTGCCTCCTGAGAAAAATGGAACAAAAAGGAAAACGATGAGCTTAACTAGCCCAGTAAAGAATATTATGACTAAGATAATATGTAACAAATTATCATTAGTCTTTAACAGGAAAAAATATGATAAAATATAATAGACAAAAAGTTTTAGATCAACAACTGTAGCAGAAACAACAATCCATTAGAAGAGTCAAATAGAGAATGAATTCTACTATCTTCTAAGATTTAAAAGTCCATCATCAATATTTTGTCCCTGTAACATCAATCAATATTCATCTTTGCACTATACGCCAAAGATATTCATTTGTATCACCAGTTGGTCATGTTCATCTAAACACCTGTTCATCTTTGCACTACGGGCAAAAGATATTTGTCAGTTAATCATTCATCTTTGCACTACAGGCCAAAGATATTCAGTAATACTATCATTTAGGACTGAGGATAATGAAAAATATCTTAAAGAAAACAAATCCAGTGAGACAAAAGGACAAATATTAGGGATTCGTACTACAGTTTATCCAACTTCAAAAATACTCCATAATAATCAATTGTGGAGCAGAATTCAAAAATAAAGATCAAAACATGGATACAATCAAAGATAGTAACCATAATAGACATCTTGGACAAAGAAGAGAAAATTTTATTTTTCCAGTGAATAGTGTTGTATTCGTGAATAGTGTCGTATACGTGAATAGTACCGTATACGTGAATAGTAACCCCGACACAAAAAGATAGAAGTTCCACAAAAAAATTTATATCAATATTTCGGCATAATGATATTGAAAGAAATAATATCATTTACGAAAAAAATAACATCTCTTACCTCAAAAGAACCGTACTTCTGACTGAAATATCAGATATAGTGCTGAAGGAACTTGCACTGAATAACAACTCTCAAAGTATCTAAATACTCACAAAATACGCTCGATAATATAGAGAGAGAAAGAGAGAAAACTTGTTTCTGGTGTAGTTTTCAATTCTAACTAAGCACCCTATTTATAGAAAAATGCATAGAACGCCAAAGCAAGCTAAATTAATAAAATATATATATATATATATATATATATATATATATATATATATATAACAAATGTCATGCACACCCCATGACCAAGACCAGCCCTCCACTTTTGAAAAAAAATCTCAGCTCATTTTTCCACCAAAAATACAAAGTGGGTCCCATCCATAATTTTAATAAAAATATTTTATTTTTCGAAACTTCAATAATTCATAATAAATAGCTCTTTTATCCGAAAAATTCAAATCTCATGTCCTTTCCATAGGAATTTTAATTCTTTACAACTTTGTAGATTTAAGTTTTTCCAAATTCAAAACGAAAAATGCCCGAAATCCACATACGGACGATATTTAATACCTCCATTCTGATAAAATACTGATTAAACACCTCAGCATTAATTTCTTCATTTATATCCACACAATAAATATTTCCCTATCCATCTACATAAAATAAATATTTTCTTATCATATAAATCAATAATTAATTATTCACAAATAAAGTTACAGAATCATAATTATGACAACCAGATCGTTCTCAGGAAAGAGGGGGCTTTCCAATAAGAATTTCTCCTTACTAGCGCGCAATTAGGTGACCAAACCTCTCTTTAGACAGAACTTCCTTAGACATTGCCAATAATGCTATCTAATAATATTATTCAAATAATATGAATTATTGATCTGATAATGGAGATATTGTGCAGTAACAATTATTGAAATAACAATAATATAAAATATCAATGTAGCAATTATTGAATCAATAAAATAAAATATTGAACAGTAATTACTGTAACAATTATTGAGTAGTGCCTATTTACGTAAGAATCAATAATTCAAAAATACTGTGCAATACCGTGTACTATTGTGCAACCACGCGTATTACTGTATTTTAACCACTGGGTATTCTAACATGTTAACGGTAACAAATACGCCATTATTTATAAAAACTCAAACTTGTCATTTTCTTCATCCGACCGTTTTCCGTTATGGGGCCCACAAATGGATGCGGCATCGTACGAATATTCCCCGATAGCAAGAATAGTCCACGACCAAACGAATATTCCCCGACAACAATGAATATTTTATAACCACGTGTTTATTTTGCAAAATTTGCACATTTCACCAATAACCAAAGCATTATATCAAATTAACACCTTATTATTCAAAATAATAATTAGAGGAAATTCGATTTTATTTATGAATAAGTTGGGGTCTTACAAAAACTACTTTTTCTCATCGTGCCCCCGCCTCAGCAGACTTTTTTCTATTGGGTAGGCCCGCCCCGGCAGGGGTTGTTACTATTTTTGACCTTGTACCCCCGCCCCGACAGACTTTTATATGTAAAATGTCCGCCACTGTGGGGGTCCTTTTTTTGCTGCAGTGCCTTCTGGTAAAACGGTGATAACTTTTGATTTGAGAGGAGTTACGAGGCCTTCCACCTATCAAATCGAAGATCTCGATGAGCTCTACAACTTTCATTCTCATAGAATTATGAAATAACGGAAGGATGAATGTACAAATTGGGTTGGAAGTGACTGCTATGTAAATGGCCACCTAAAACAGTGAAGTTCAACATCTGTTGGTACAAAGGCCATAACTCTTGCATTCGAACTCTGATTGGAATGATTCAAGATGTTCCGGAAAGTTAAGAAAAAGCTCTACAATATAATCCAAGTTCCAAGCCAAGAACATAAAATAAACATGAAAGCCCAAACGATGTTCGGATTGCTTTTCTTTGTGTTATCATACTAATAGTCGTTCACACATCTCCCAAGCACATAATCTATAAAATGAACACAAAATACATAAAAAGTAACTAAGAAACATGAGTTTAAGCTACTAATTCATGTAACAGATACCAGATAAGTAGGTATAAACCTATTATCCTCGATCATGGTGAAGATAAACTTATTACCATTACTGGCTTTGGGCTCGATTAGCCCGATCACGTCCATTCCCCACATTGAAAAGGGCCATGGTGAACTCATATTATGGAGTTCACTTGGAGGAGCGTGTATGGCATTTCCATGATTTTGGAATTGATAGCATCTCCTGACGTGATCATCACAGTCAGCTTTGAGAGAGATCCAGTAATACCTCATTCTTAATATCTTCTTAACGAGTAAAGGACCGCTCATGTGTGGGCCACATACTCTACTATGGATTTCATCCATGAGTCTTTGGGTTTGGTCTTTGTCTAGGCATCTTAGAAGGCCTAATCATGCATCCCTTTTGTAGAGTGCGTCTATGCTTTGATAGAGTTTCATGGCCATTCTATGGATCCACTTTCTATCAGCTTAATTTGCCCCAGCGGGCATAGATCCATCTCGCAGATATTCTTTGATGGAATGGTACCTAGGGTTTTAGATGGGAGGCAATTCATCCGCTACTTTTTCGATGTAATTTCCATAGGTTGTTGCCTTCTGGTTGGCAAATTTGATATGTGGAATGCCTCCCCTTTCAGATATATGGATCAAAGAGGCCAGGGTTGCTAATGCATCTGTAAAACATTTTAGTTCCAAGGAATGTGGAGGAAGGATATTTCTTTAAACTCCGTAACCATCTTGATAACTTTCTGATGGTAAGGCATCAAATGAAATTCTTTGGTGTGATATGCCCCAGTGGTTTGTTTGATGACCAGCTCAGAATCCCCAAATATAGCTAGCTATTTGACACCCATAGATTGGGCCAGTTTTAACCCCATTATATAGCCTTCATACTCAGCTGTGTTGTTGGTGTTGATAAACTGCAACTTGATAGCAACAGGATATTGTTCTCCCAAAGAAGATACTAAAAATGCCCCTGCTCCGGCACCTTCCATGTTTATAGCTCTATTAAAATATAATTTCCACGATCAGATTGTATTCTCCTAATGGTTTTGTTGAATTGTCATTAACCCTTCATTGGGGAAATACGTTTTCAAGGGTTTGAAATCCCCTGATGGTGTTGCGGCTAGTTGATCTGCAATTCCTTGACCTTTGATAGACTTTTGGGTCACGTGGATGATGTCGAATTGTTAGAGGATCAACTGCCATTTGGACAGTTAATAATTTAACATGGGTTTGCTGAATACGTACTTTAGAGGATCTATGCGGGATATGAGATGAGTTATGTGACCATGGAGATAATGTTGTAATCTTATGGAGGCCCATGATAATGCACAACAAGTCTTTTTAATCAAGGTGTACTTTTGCTCGCTGCTACTGAATCATTTGTTGAGGTAATAAATAGCTCTTTTATTGCCTCTATCGTATTTTTGTCCCAGCATGAAGCCCATGGCATTATCATTGACTGACAGGTACATAAATATGGGAACCTCGTCCCTTGGAGGTACCAAGGCATGAGCTTTTACCAATTATTCTTTGATGGAAAGGAAGTCTTTTTGACAGTCTTCATTCCACATCTTGGAGTAGTTTTTCCTTAACAACTTGAAGATGAACTCACACGTTGTTGTGAGTTGGGAGATGAATCTGCTTATAAAATTGATTCTCCCCAGAAATCCCCATATTTCCCTTTTTGTCCGGGGCACGGGCATCTCAATGACGACTTTAATTTTGGCAGGATCCACACTTGACCGGATTCAACTTCAAGTTATATTTGTGTAACTAGTTGAAAAGCTTCTTGAGATGGTCTATGATATCCTCCTCCCTCCAGGATTTAATGATAATGTCATCCACATAGACTTCTATTTCTTTGGTAATTAAATTATGGAAAAGAGCCATCATGGCTCGTTGATAGGTAGCATCGGCATTGATGAGGCCGAATGACATGCGTCTATAACAAAAGGTTCCCCGGGGAGTGATGAAGGTTGTCTTCTCCCGGTCCTCTTCAGTAACCATGATCTGGTGGTACCCAATAAACCAGTCCATAAAAGATTACATGCCATACTGAGCTGTGTTGTCTATAAGCATATAGATAAAAAGTACTGGGAAATTATCTTTGAGACAAGCTTTGTTCAAATCCTTGTAATCCACGCACACTCGTACCTTCCCTCCAGGCTTAGGAATGGGAACTATGTTGGATAGCCACTCATGGTAGGTTGATACCATGATTATGCCAGCTTTGAATTGTTTAACAATTTCTTCTTTGACTTTCAAACTCCACTCAAGTTTTAATCGTCTAAGGTTCTATTTGACTAGCTTGAATCCCTTTTTAATGGGTAAACGATGAATGAAAATATCAGTAGATAACCCGATTATGTCTTCATGAGACCATGCAAACACATCTTGGAACTGGGTTAGTATAGCAACCAGGTCTTTCCTTTGGCTTGGGGTAAGGTCCATGCCAATCTAGATTTATTTAGGTTTTTCTGAGGTTTCAATGTTGACAGAGGTGGTTTGATCAAGGTTTGGTTTGGGTTTATCTTCGACCCATTCTTTGATCTCCTTAAGCACCTCATAGTCCTCTTGATTAATCTCCATTAAGCCGAAGTCCAACTTTACATCAAAGTTATAGTCATTGGGGAGATTTGGCATTCCATCAGCAAGGCTAGACAAACCTAACTCTGGATTCCTAAAAATAAAATGCATTCACTCAATATATGAGATTGTTTGATCATACAAAGTGTTAACAAAAGCATGACAAAAGTAACTGCTAGTACTATACAGCGAAAGTAAGCAGTTAATGATATCTACATAGCAGGGCAGAGGGATTTTCTGCCCTTTTTACCCTTTTTAACAAATGCAAGGAGTGCTGCTCCAATTGCCTAGGGTCAAGTCCTAGCGAACAACTGTGATGAAGGGGCAGTTGTTATCCTCATCCTCTTTGATGATGACCATGACTGAGTTTATGTCAAGGTCAGTGTTTTTCTTTGACCGGTTCTCCTTAGCCCTATTGATGCGAAGGATTAGGATTTGATCTTCTGAGCAGTCATTATTTGAGATATCATCGTTCATACCCTCAGTATGCACCAGAAAGTACATCTTTGATAACCATCTCATCACGTTTTGTTTGAGTCTTTGATTCCTTTCTTTAATGTTTGGTTCTGGAATTAGGACTTCTTTCCCACTAGCCGGTCTGTGCCTAGGAATCAACATACCCACAATGGAAATAGGAATTTTCCTCAAAGGCCATACAGATCTTGCATTTGTAAGATTAGGCAGCAAAATTATAGAGGAAGGAACCGATGTATGCTTGTGCGGGTTTCTGTGATTTGATCCAGAGGAATGGCCTAATCTAGCCTTCCCTGTCTGACTGGGAATTTGAATTGGACTTTTGATTCTTTACTGATTTATTCCTATCCTTTGTCCAGGTTGAAAACCCAAGGATATCTTTTCATGACTGGCCGTCATTACTTCGATGGAAACTCTGGGCTTCAGAGCCGGAGCCCCGATAGGTTGATACTGAGTGTTGCTCACTTCGAGGGCTTGGAAGCTGACAAGCTCAACTCCTTCATTGAGACAGATTAGAGGCATATCACATTGGACATGGACATGATATTTTGGTTTAGCATTGACAATGACCAGATTACTGTTGATGATGTAATTAACTTGTTGATGAAGAATGGATGGAATGGCTCCTGCCATATGGATCCAAGGTCTTCCCAACAACAAATTATATCCTATAGTGATGTTGAGCACTTAAAATGTTATGTAGAAAGTATGTGGACCGATTTCCACGGGAAATTCAACTTCTCCTATAATATTTTGTGGAGACCCATCGAAGGCTCTTATGACTATGTGGCTGCTTCTGATCCGGTTGGGATTGATCTTCATTCTTTCCAATGTGGCAGAAGGTCAGATGTTCAAGGACGATCCTCAATCTATTAACACACCTCTAACCACATATCCTGAAGACATCCACTGCTATATGCAATGGCTTGCAATGACCCGTCCCTTTGGGGGGTATGTCATCATCAGTGAAAGTTATCACATTGCTATTGAAAATGTGATCTACCGGATGATGAAACTTTTCAGTGTCCATCGTCTTTGGCAGGTGAGCTTCTTCCAGTACTTTCACCAAGACCTTTCGATGATCTTTAGAAGAGAATACCAAGTCTAGAATGGATATCTGTTGAGGTGTTTCTTTCAAGCTTTGCACCACCTTTGCTTCATTATGCCCCATCTTATGGAGGAATTCTTTAATTTTCTTCTCGGGCTCTTTCCGCTTGGATTTGATGACTGGCCTCATCATTCACTGAGGTAGATACAACGGATTTTCTTTTGATACCATAGCAGTTTGATTTGAAGTTAATCCCCCAACATCCCCATAGTTCCATGTGACTTTTTCAGGTTGATGACATGATAATGTAGTCTGAATGGCAATACCAGTGGTTCTGGTGCAGCCACCTTCAAAAGGTTTTTCTCTCCTTTGAGCTTTATTCCTTGAATTGTAAGAGGTGTTGCAGATAGGTCTCCTTCAGAGGATATGACTGCTATGACTTCCCTGCATCTCTGTGTTCCTGGAGGAAATATATTCCCATCCTCAGGCAATACGGTGTAATTATCTGCCATTTGAAGGTGACCGATGTCATTCATTTTTTGATAAGATGACGAAGTGCCCAACAGTTTTTAGTTCTATGACCACGAGTATTGAAGTGGTATTAACAGACCCCGGTAGCATCAAATCTCTTTGAACATGGATTGATTGGGGGTAACAGTGTTATGATCTTCCATTCATTGATCAACATCTGCAAAATTTCTTCCATTGGTTGACCCAAAGAGGTGAACTTCCTTTGGTTGGTGTAGTCCCGACGAGCCTGGGATCTTGCTTTTCTTACAAGTTTTTCTTCCAAGGTTTCATTCTCTTGGGCTTGTTGTTGATTTTTTCTGATAAGCTAGAGGAGACTTGTATGCTACTGGCCGAGCAACTGGCATGTGACTTTGTCTTGATGTATCACCAGTTTTGCTAGTTGATTAACCCGTTCACTGGTAGACTTCATTTCCCATTATATCTTAAACCCGAATTCTGAATAATCCCATGTATCGAAATTATCTTTGTTGGTTTGGCGAGAACGACCCACATATCTGAGGTAATTGGAACTTTCTCCACTCCGTTTTTTGATCATGTTAACATTCTCTTCCTTGTGTTGAGGGAGAGGGTTATCTTAAACATGTGGTTGTTCTGGCTTTGTCACCACGATCTCACCACTGTCTATCAGATCGTGGATCTTGTGTTTGAGGGCCCAACAATCTTCGGTGTCGTGACCTGAAGCTCCAGAATGGTAAGCACATTTCTTGCTTGTATTAAAATTCTTTTCACTTGGATTGGCTGGTAGAAGGAGCTGGACGATTTTCTTCTGCACTGTCAGAAGCTTGAATATGTTCTCCAATGAGTCCCTTAAGGGTGTGAAAACTCTAAGACGTCTGACTTCTCCACCTTTTTACAATGGAGGGTTTGAGGATTTTGCTTGAAAAGGGGAATAGTTTCTCCTTTGAATGGGCAAGTTTTGATTGCCTCTCTGAGTTTGTCCTTACAGTACTAATGAGACATCCTCTTCTTTCTTTTTATGGACCCTCTGGGGGTTATTCCCATAATTTCCAGCTTGAATGTGCTCAGCCACGACTTTTAAAGCAGCGAGGTCTTGAATATTCCCATATTTTAACCCCATCTCATCCATTTCTCCGTGTTTGATCATTTCTGAGAATGGTTTTCCTATGACTGCTAGGACCATCTCATAAAATGGAGCTTCTTGAATGTCAATGAAGGTCATTACCATCTCAGTCTCTGTCATGGATGGGATTACTTGAGCAACCAGATGCCTCCATCTTTGGGCATACTCTTTTAATGACTCAGTGTTTTGTTTTCTGACTTTGATGATTTGATATCTATCTGGAGCCATTTGTGTAAGGACCCAAAATTTTACATGATTTTTCGAAATTTTTATTATTATTATTTAATGTTGATAATTATTTTGAGCTTTGCGGGATATGAATTCAATAGACTAGTCAATTTATTGACTAAGTAGTGTATACAAGGTAATAATGAATACCTAATCAAAATCCTATTATGACTTTGGTTAATAATACAGTTATTATTATAATTATATTCTGAAATATTTGGTTAAGGGTAAGTACTAATCAGATAAGGTGTAATATTAATAAACCCTAATGATAAGTTAGGAAACTCTAATGTTAATTAGGAAATCCTAATTCTAGATCTGGTAACCCTAAACCCTGATAACAAACCCTAACCTTAATTAGGGTTATAAATAAGAAGTTATGATTTAGGATACTGAATATTGTGTATTCAATACTAGGTATGATTATGTAGGATTAAGTATGAATATTTTATCGGGAAAACTAAGTTGAGGATTTGGAAACCCTAACCCTGAAGATTAAACCCTAATTTCAGTCTAAAAACCCTAAACTCTAAATAGGGAATCCCAATACTGATTATCAAACCCTAAGGTGTTAATATTTAAGGAAAACATATGAAAAAACCAAAATAACCCTAGAAATAATCGGGAAATTATAAAATTACCCTTAGTAAGGGTAAAAAGACCAAAATGCCCTTGAACTTATCTTTTATCAAAAGATAAATACAAATTTTGGTGAGTCATCACCCAAGATTTGCCATGTGTTTAAATCCACCACATAAGTGACCAATTTGCCCTCAAAGTTGATTGAGAAATTACCAAACTACACTTAGGATGTGCAAACTAACTAAAATGCCCTTACCTTGTCTTTTAACAAATGATAACATCAAATCTTGGTGACTCATCACTCAAGATATCCCATGTGGTTAAAAACAACCAAACCAGCCATATGTTGACACCTAACATCAACCACAACCATTGGATCAAAACTTGGAGATTAAGAAATGGATTAAAGACTAAAATACCCTTGATAAAAATTACTAAGGACGAATATGTCCTAGAAGGAAATTACTTGGAAATTTCCTAGAGATGGTTGAATGACCATTTTACCCTTTTCTAGTAATGGTTAAAGACCATTTTGCCTTTGGTCTTGAATTCCTACAAATTGGAAGCCTTATAACCTAATTTTTTTTATTAGGTATAAGAATTAATTAACCTAAGTGTTATCAATATTAGAGATTTTTTTAGTATTACATACTAGTAAATTTACTTAAAAGATTTATTTTATACCTCTCAACTAATTAATACTTAATTATATCTTAATCAAATCAAGTCTAATGGGGTTATAAAAATTAAATATACATGAGTATTTATCTAAATTTCAAAATGAGTGGAATAGAAACCCTAATTAATTATTAGACCATGCTATTTTACATGGCCCAAACTAATTATTTTAAAAGCCCAAACATTAAATTAAGTGTCCCAATTTTTAGCCTATTTGTTAAGGAACATTTTGGTCATTTAATAAACAAAATTATAGCAATAAAATTAAAGAAAAAATGGTGAATTTAGGGGGGACTCACCCGGTTATTTAGAGGAAGAAAGGGAGCACATGTTTTATTTGGTTGTCAAAGTTGTTCACCAACTCCCCCATGTGTCACTTTCTAATTCAAGCCTTATTATTTCATTTGATTTGCTAGATTTCAAGAGATTAGAGAGAGAGTATGGAAGAGATTTGCAAGATATGTTAGATGATTTAATATAGATATACAATATTATATCTACACATTAAACTAGCCTATATAAACCCCTTCCTTTCATTCCAATTAAAATCTTTACTTCATTCTCTTCCTAAACTTCTAAAAGCTAAGAACTAAAATAGAAAGAAAGAGAGAGGAAGGAGAATGGTGGCAGCCTCTAAGAGGGGAGGATAGAAGATTTCTTCCATACATCTAGCTTTGTACTATGTTGTGAAGGAGAATAAGAGAAGAACAACCAAGATCAAGGTATAAAAACCTAACTATTTTATTTCTTTTTAGTTTGTTTAGATAGAATAAAGATCTAAAGTTTCAAAACTCAAAATCCTTAGATCTACATGTTAATGAGTGTTTTACGTTTAAATCTAACCCTTTTGAGTGTCAAAAGTTGGATCAAAAACAAAGAAATGAAAACTATGTTTTTAAAAGTCAGAAACCCTAACTTTAGTATACTTTGAAAAGCTACCATTTAAAATCTACACATCCTTTTTCACGTGATCCGTCAAAGATTGGTACTAGATGTGTAAGTTAACTAGTAAACACAAGTGGTTGAACTCAAAAATATTGATTTCTCAAGCCATAGGAGCTGTTTTAAGCAAAACAGTCCGAATTTTGAAAAAGAGAAAAAGAGACTGTTTTTAGGCAATTTGTAGCAGGGGTAGTTTTGTCCGATTATTTTGCTCTAAAAATTCTAGAAAACTTTGGAATGATAATATCATGAGCTAAATGTATTCTGTAAAATTTTGGTGGTTTTTGGATGTGTAGAATGAAAGTTATGGATTTTACGAGAAAGTGTGATTTTAAAAGTAAACATGAATAACTCTTAGTGTGTAACTCCAAAAATTGTGAAATGTTTATAGGAAGTACATATACATAACGAGAACATCCTCTGAAAGTTTTGGAATATTTGGACAAAAACTCAGTTCATGAAAACTTTTACAAAATCCGACTGTTTTGGCCATTTTAAGCATAATAAACGAAATTGAAAAATTCTAGAAAAATTATATGTTCATAAGGGTAATATTAACTGATGTTTCCCAGAAAATTAGAATTTTTGGAATTGTTTTTTTATTTTTCGTGTGAATGATTGAGTTATGAATAAATGAAACAAATAAGTGCAGTGATGTTATAAAGGGTGAAAATATAATATTTTTGACAAAACACCCTAAAGATGATGTAATCAGATTTATGAAGGCTATTTTGGTCATTTTTGATGAGATGTTATATTTATGGCATTTTAGGATTGTTAAATAAAGTAATTAGTAAAGGGTAAACAATTAAAATTAATTGTTTATAAGTTTAATGAATTATTAAAATATTACTAAATAATTAATAATATTAGATTAGCAAGTTATTAATAAATGTTAGATTAAAGAATTAATAAATGATTAATAATATTAGATAATAATTTAAAATATTATTAAATGATTAATAATATTATATTAAAGTTAAATTAAAATATTATTAAATAATTAATAATATTAAATTCTGGTTAAAATATTATTAAAAAGTTAATAATATTTGCAAATGGCTAAAATATTATTAAATAATTAATAAATTAATAAGTGATTAAAATATTATTAAAGGGATAATAATATTGGTAAACGATTAAGATATTATTATATGATTAAAGTATTATTAATTGATTAATAATACTAAGAAGTGAAAAAAAATATTATTAAGATTAATGATATGAAATGAGTTTAAGATGATAGTAATATTATTATGATAATATTACTAAGGACTTAATGTAAGATCTAATATTTATTATGTGGCTAAATGTTAGATAATATGTTATTAAAATAGTAATGTTATGAGATAAAGTATATTATGCTAATTGAAAGATCGATCTTAATAAAGAGATTATAATAGATTGCGTAGCGGTAATCGACGGGCAAGGCAAGTTTTTCTTAACTCAAACTCGAGTTATTATTTTTCAAGCATGTTAATAGAAAATTATTATTGATTATTCCACATCTACGATTAATATTAAATATTCGTATTCATTGCAAGTATTTCTGCACTTTGTGCAAACTTTATATTTCCAATGCAAGTTTTCTAGCTTCATATAATTTATTTATTAAAGGTAAGTTTTCTATTTATCAGATATGATCTTGTGATATACAGTTTTCATGAATTCTGTTGTTAAAAAGGTTATGATTTATTGTTCAAACATAACCAAGACATATAAGCTATTGTTTGTATAAAAATGCGTTTGATTTGATATCAAAGCATAGATTGTGAGAAACCAATGTTGTTTGGTACAAACATATATATACTGACACTATTATGATCGACAGTAACAGGTTGACCGGGTTCCATGTACCAGCATTTATAGCAATGACCGGGGGTTATTCATATAGGATGATATGCATACTCCTAGGTTGTTTGGTTGAGCGGATCAACCCGGGTTTCTAAGTCTGTAGGATTGACATAAATTCGTAATGTGTGGGGTTTGGAAAATAAACTCCAGTATATATATGTGGAAAAACTCTAAACTTTATGTTCATTCAATCCAGATTTGGTATGTGTGCTGCCCCCAAATTCAGGTACTTGAAACCCAAACTCGGTGCTTCACGATACCATTTCTATGAGCGAAATAATACTAATAATAATAACAATAATATAAATATCAAACTTAATTTATATATGCATCAGAGCCTAAATCCCAGGTACGCGACCTTTAAATATTCATTACATCATAGGTAATAATTATCCTTGCCTTAATAAACTTTAACTATTACACAAAATATTATAAAACTCATTCGAACAGCTTTCCTTTCCCCTTGTTCTTACCTGAACCTTTTGGTTGATCTTACTTAGCTGAAAACATTTAAATTTAAAGCAAGAATGAGCATTTGATTGCCCAGTAAGTAATAACAACAATATATATTAGCTGAAAGAATTAAATATATTCTTTGAATGACACTGCTACAATCAATCAACAGTTGTGAAGTAAGCTAAACCAATAATAACAACATATCAATTCTATATCAAAATTTTGAAACTACGTACTGACTATAAGTGAAGATTAGTCGACAGACTATGAATATTATTTTCTATTTTCAAAAAAGTTAAACAGAACTTCATCTATACAACCGTCATAACTTACAGGCACGGGGGTGATCAGCCCGTTATGCCATGTATTGATCAATACTACATGCAAGAACGATATTATCGTTCATCTTATCCACCTTAGGTGCACAAAAGTTTTCCTATATTCGGGATGTTCATACTTAGTCAGGAATTCGAACCAAAACAATCTGGTTGGATACAATAAAGTTCTATCTTTCTCAATAATATTTTTAAGTTTATGTCTAGCCAAATCAAATAGCTTGGACGGCTTTTAAGTCAACATATACATACTTGAAACCAATAAGTATGTATCAACATGTGATTAAATACAATGATTATCTAAGTGGGGACACTTGAATAACCATATTTAGAAACTAACGAATAGAATAAATATCTAGATTATGCACTAATACTATGTTGATAAACAATGATCGGATAATTTAAGAACTTGTATGAATATGAATAATTGGATACATAATCAATAACAATAGAATTAATAATCTGGCACAATAATATGATTCTGAAATTTTCTTACTCATGTTCATTGCATAAAGTAAATGCAAAGTTAGGATACTTACCTGAGTTGCAACTTACAATAACGTAAATTAGATTAATCTTTTATATCGAAACCTATCATTAATAAGATCATTCGTTCAATTAGAATAATGTATCATAATACATAGTACTTCTATTTGCAGTCATCACATAACCTAATCACATTGTCACATAGTTATATCAGTCATTGATTTACAAGCACATACGTATCTAGTCTAATTATCTAAGTCCGGATTAATTTTTAAAATATTTCGGTATACCGACGGCTTTACCAGGTAATTAACGAGTCCAAAACTCCATTCAGCAATTCAATAACTGTAAATATCAGTCATATTATTTTTAAATGACTTATAATAATTTTAAAATAATTATTTATAATTTATCATGATTTTTCAAACATCAAAATTATTATTAAATGATTTAAATATTAACTAATTCTATTACTATTAATATTTAATTAATATTAAATTATTAATGAAACCATTATTAAAATATTAAAGTTATTTATAATAACTCAAAATATTTATAAAATATTTTTATTACCCTTAAATGATTTTTAAAACAATAAAAATCATTTTTAAATAATTATCATTAATATTTAATTATTAATATATTATTTATCAAAATGTTAAAATTCATTAATTATAACCTAAAACTATTTTTTATTCATTTATCTCCTTTTTAAATGATTTTAAATCAATAAAATCATTTTTAAACTATTTATTTAATATAATTATTAAATAAATCAAATATTATTAATATAAAATTATTAAGAAAATTTACCTTTAAATATCAAAAGTTATATTTTATAACTTAAAATATTTTTAAATTATTTATTTTCATTTAAAATGACTTTTATAATATAAAAATCATTTTTAATTAATTTATTTATTATAATTACCAAATAAATCTAATATCATTAATATTAAATAATTAATGAAATTTGTCTTAAAATATTAAAAGTTATATTTTATAATTTAAAATATTATTAAATATCTTTTTATTATTTAAAATAATTTTTAATATAATAAAATCATTTTAATTAATTTATTTAATGAATTTATTAAATAAATTAAATATCAATAATATTCAATTAAATAGTAATATTTATGAAAAATATGTCAAATTATTCAAAGTTAATATTTATAACTTAAAATAATTTTTAAAACTATTTTTGTAATTTTCAGAATTTATTTACTATTTTAAATGATTTTTTAGAAATTAAATTAATTAAAACTAACAAGTTTGTCGCTAAAGCCTTTGGCAACAGTAAGTGTCGCCTTAGGTGTTCTTGAGCAACCCAGACCTTCAAAGTCAGTGATCGAGTTGCATACTTTGACCAAGCATAAATGTCAGGTTATGAGGTTTATCGGCATACTATAACTTTGATCATGTACTACTAATATAACACTACACACGATCCAGCAAACAACAAGGTCATACAACATCGTAATTGAAAGTTATAAATATTTGAAATCACTGTCAGACGTGTTCTTGGTTTTCTGGGTTGTCCAGAATTATAAGGTCATGGCCGGTCAACGCTATTGATGGCCTTATATAAATAAATCTATTGATGGTAAAGGTGGTATAGACGTCGGGCTGTGTAGAGAAACTAACAGAGGACATGATTCAATCAAATTTCAAGTCAAAATATAATAAATAAACAAGATCAGAGTCTCCAAAGATTCTGTCAGAAGGCTCTTGGGTTTTCTCGGTAACCCAGAAACCCAATTAGTTTCGAGTGCCCAGTTTCTTGCTCGATTTCCTTTACGTTCTGATTATTAAATGGTCGATCTCATTGTTCTAGATTACAGCCAGCATGACAAGGAGATCCAATACAAAAAAATCAATATAACTACAACAGAGTCGTCTGATCTTTCCCAGTCAAACCATGTCAGAAATCATGCTATTGAGTTCTGCTTGGTTTGACCATCCTCCAAATCCAATATGTTTACTTATAAAGCGATATAAGAGCATAATCATGTAGTTCATATAGCAAACTATAACCCTATTACAACAGAATGACCAAATCATCAATCACCCGACAGATCAGAGCCCAAGAACATCTTGTCAGACGTTTTTGGGCATGATCTGGGTTACCCAGATTTCATATGGTCATGGCTGGTCAACATGGTTTGACCACGAATATCTTTTAATATATGCATGATCTGGTCCTGCTACAAGTTCCAAAACACATATGGCATATCATACTACACGTTCATACCTTTAAACAATAAAAACACATAACCGAATGGAATCTATGGGACCTGACATTCTTTGTCAGACCCTCATTAACAAAAATTTCTAGATTTGGAAAATCATCAAATTCGAGCCTCTAGATGTTATGGATCTAACATCTAGCAACCCAGATTATTGATTAACACCTCATGTAACATATTTAACACACACAAAAACTAACATCAAACATAGGATCAAAGTTCAGATTTCAAATTAGGTTTTTACATTAGCAAAATTTTGATTCTTAGCTTCTTAATCTGTTATGGGTGATCTAGGAGCTTTATGTGGGACTAAAATACTAATGAATTTCAGAGGTTAGGAGAGAGAGAGAGAGAGTTGTTTGAGAGATAGATAGCAAATATGCAAAATACATGAACTTTCTCTCTCTTAAATCTTATCTATAAATTGTACGCAATGTATTTGGATGTTTAGATGGCTGATAGTTGGAGTATTATAGCTCATAGCTAGGTTAGGGTAATGATTTTGCCAAGATTTGGCTAGCAATAATTCAAGAATGGGAGAAAAAGGGTATTTAGGTCATTTTGCTTATAATTTTAAGGGTATTCTTGTCCAAGGTACTTAAATCTAGGGTTTAATCACTTGATTTTAAGCCTTAAGGTTTTCCAAATAATTTATAGGGTTTGAAAAATCAAGTTTAAAGTCTAATAAAATTTTAATTTGACTTACTAATTAAAATTAGGGTTTTTAAATAGAAATTAGGGTTTTAAATAATTAGGGTTCCTTAATATTATTAGGGTTCCCAAGTTAACAATTCGATTTACTAAAATAATAATTAGGGTTTTAAATAATTAGGGTTCCTTAATATTATTAGGGTTCCCAAATTAATAATTTAATTTACTAAAATAATAATTAGGATTTCTATATTTAGCAATTAGGGTTCCTAATTAGTAAATTAGGATTTTTAATTTTAATTAGGGTTTTCAAATATTAATTAGGATTTTCCTAATTAACTTAAATTCTATAATATGCAACATAATTCATATAACATAAATTCTGACCGATCTTAAACTCTAATTTTGAGTTTCTAATTATGATTTATGACAGTAATACTAGGGTTTTTCGTGATACACCATAATTGACTAACCATTATCAGTCTACACATATACTGCATATATTTATAACACTGAAAAATAATATTATATTTAATATAATTTTATTATTCTCATTCATTGCTCAAAATCCAAAATTAGAGTTTGGATTCCATATCTGATTTATCTTTCATATATAACATTATTAATTAAGTGAAAAATACTTAACTTAATAATATGAACTAAAATTCATATAATAAAATAGTAATTATAATAATTCTAATAATCATTTCATATATTATTTAAATAATATAAAAATCATATTTTCATAGAAAATAAATATGGACATTTCTACAATAAAATTAATTATTATAAGAATACACTTTATAATGATCAATAATTCTAAAATAAAATTATTTGAAATTATTCGTGTAATAAATAAATTTTATTTATCACATATATACATACACATTACTTGGCACATATTCCTATCTTTAAAATAAAAAAAATTTATATGCAAAATTTCTCATTTATTTATATAGAAAATATCGGGTTATTACAGTGTGGGTATAATATTGCTACTTGTTCAAAACTTGTTGAGCTTTTTGTACCTCATCCTTGTAAATATTTTTCATTTGCAGATAGAAATGATGTATCCGGAAGCTTCTGTATTTGTGGATAGAAAGGCTTAACACATGGTTATCCTTTTTAAGGACTATAATGTAGTAGTTAACGACATTTCAAATTTATGTAATTGTATATTAAATTGTGTAATGTATTATTAGTTTCCAGTGTTTAGTTTTATATTCTAATGAAATTAGAAAAGAGTACGATATCTATATGAACTATTCATCTGAATGATAGTATTAACAGACATTGGAATTCTCTGATGCACTGAGGTAGCGCTTCTCAGTTCTAAGAACCCTACTATTAATACTGTGAATGTCAGATAGATATGAATTATTGATATGGAAGAAATATCCGTAAGATACTAAACCTATACATCCAAGTGAGGGTATTCAAATTCAATAATTGTTCTGACGAGAACTACTATATATTTGCTATGAGTACTGTGAATCTTGGATTTATGGGAATTATTATCTTATGGAATATTTACGTGAGCACCAAATCTGCTACAGGAAATGTAGAGAATTTGGGGTCATCACAGTTTGTGTTTGAAAACTATATTAGTTTAGAAAAACATGTGTTAGTTCCTCCCAGCTATGGATTTTGAAGTTATCCAATCCGGCATACCATGCTATGGCTTCTCCAGTTAGACTCTTTTGAAATAACTACATTCTCTGTTTTTCATCCTCGGCATAGGATCCGAGTTCTCCAATAAACACTTTTAAATGAGTGTAAGGATCTCCCAATCCATCATATTTCTCAAAATCAGGAGTCTTTGATAGGTATAAATTTATTTTATATATTTTGATGATAACAATTATGTTTTAATTAAATATTTAATTATTTAATTATTTTTCCTTATTATTTTAATTCTAACTATTTTTCGTTTTTTCTTGAATTAATTTTTATTGACCTTGACAAATTATATGTCAAGTGTTAAATAAATTAATTCATATAATATTCAATGGCAAGGAGATCCTATTAAATTTTCAAAATCAAAAGTTGGGCAAAATGTTTTATACATCATGAGAATTCAAAATTAAAAAATATATATATTATTAATATATGTATAAAAACCGAATATATATATATATATATGTGTGTGTGTGTGTGTGTGTGTGTGTGTGTGTGTGTGTGTGTGTGTGTGTGTGTGTGTGTGTGTGTTAAAGTGCATGTGCTAAAATAATGTATAACACATAAGATGGCAAATTGTTTTTCAAAAACCATGACATCATTTTTGGGACATTGGATGCGTGAGTGTGCTAGCTGTCTTAGAAACATGTGGTCAAAACTTTGCAATAAATGATAAGTTGATGATTTGTCGATCGGGCGGAATTTGATCATCTAACCGCGTAACAGCTTGTGATAATCTGACCGTTCAATTCAAAAATACTTGATCAAATCTGTGCATTGAAAAATTAGCTTTCAAAATTACAATTTTGCCCCAACTTCATAAATTTTATAAATAGGGAGTATTTCATTCATTTGGTTTTTACCAATTTAGTGAAAAGCAAAGCATACTCTCCTTGCCTACATTCTCTCTAAAAGCTTGATATCTCTTCTTACAAAAGTTCTTATCTTTGAAGAGAAAAATTGGTCCAAGTATTGAGATAAGTTTAATTTCAGTTGAAATATTTCTTACTTGTATTATATCTATAGATATACAAATACACATTGTTCTACACAGTTTTATATATCTATATTTAATTTATTTATCAAATAAAAGGATACTTGGGCGCCGCAAGGCTACGGAGATATACTTCTACGGAGAGGAATTCGAACTGTACGATTCCTTATAGTCTTCAGTAACCTTTTATCGAAATTATTTATATAAATATCCTAAAATAGATACGACACTTGATAGCTCAAAAAAACATTGAGATACTGCTCCAAAAAGAGTAGTCATCCGAACCGGATTTGAGAATCGTAGTGATCTATTGAAAATATTTATATAAATATCAATTGTGAAAATTATAAATTTTGTCATACTTAGACGCCGCAAGGCTACGGAGATACACCTCTACGGAGAGGAATTCGAACCGTACGATTCCTTATAGTACTAAGTGACATTATCTATAAAAGTTCACATAATAGATAAAATATTCTTATATATTATTTGAGTTAAACAGTAATATGTGTTATATCAGTTTATACTTAACTAATTTAAATATTATACTTAATTTGATTTATTTGTTTATACAAGTATTGATTCAAAATATTAACTCATATAATACTTGGTAAAGACTATCTAAGAAACAATTCTATAATATCCATAGAAAAATACTCTTTATTTTATAGAATTGTTAATTCTTTATAAAGTGACTTAAAATCATATATTTGCTTAATCAGAAACATCAATGGATCCAAACAAAATTTCTATATGCTTTAAAGAAGCTTATTGTTGAATATAAAAGTCCTTAAACTTTTATACTAATATATTTGTTCATGATTTTCTATCTGTTTATTAGAGAAGCATTAATCTGTGCTTAACTCTTATCAGCTTATTGAAGAAGCACATTGTTGTAAACTTTTGTAAAATGAAAAAGGAATAGAGTTAGTTTATTTTATGTACCCGTGAGAAAGACAAGTAATTATTCGACCAAGACCAGAGTCTTAGAGAGGTCAATAGGAAGTTGGATCTCTAGTGTACTTGTGAGGTGAGGAAGAGGCTGCTGTTTCAAGACCAGATCATAGAATAGAACCAAACTCAAAAGGTGGTACAACTAGACTTGAGGAAGGAGCAGGGAGCTTGCTGTCCAAAATAGAATAGTTGAATAGTTGGAAGTTTGTCTATAAAACTTTGTAAAGGCTTCTCCGCCTGTTGAAGGAGTTGTTATTACTGATAGTAATAGGATCTCAAGTTCCAAGTAGGGACTTGAGACTGGACGTAACAACATACCAAAGGGTGTATGTTGTGAACTAGATAAATCTATGTGCATTGTGATTGAATTTTTTATTATTTTGCATGCTAATTATTAAAACTGCTAATTAATAACAAAAATTCAAAAAGGTCTAAATATATTTTTAACTTGTAATAATCTATTCAACCCCCCCCCTTCTAGATTATTATTGACCTTTCAATTGATATCAGAGTAGTGCTTTTTAACTTGTTTGTTGAGTATATATAGACATACCTAAGAGTAGATCCATGACCTATAATGCTACTGGTTACGGGGAAGGACTGTCTATGTCCAAACCTCCACTCTTTGATGGTACCAACTTTGCCACCTGAAAAAACAGATTCAAAATCTATGCCAAATCCCAAGGAATCAAAATTTGGTATGCCATCGAACGAGGTGTACAAATTCCAACCAAGATTCAAGGAGAAAAGACTGCCAAGAAAGACATATATGAATTCACCATTGAAAAAGAAGAGATCATGAATATTGCATCCCGAGCGGAACAAGTGCTAAACAGTGCTTTGATTGAAAAAGAATACAAAAGAGTTAGTAATTATAAAAATGCAAAAGAAATTTGGAAAAATTTGATTGTAACCTATGAAGGTACCAATCGCATCAAAGAAACCAGAAAAGATGCTCTAATTCAAGAATATGAAAGTTTCAAGCTTGAAGAAGGAGAAAAGATCATTTATATGGAAACTCATTTTTCCAGAATCATTGATGAGCTAGAACAATTGGGAAAAGCATACACTACAAATGAGAAAAATAGAAGAATTCTCAAAGCCCTTCCATCCATTTGGAAAATGAAGGTTACAACAATAAAAGAAATGCAAGATCTAACCACATATCCTATGGACAATCTCTATGGAAATCTTCATTCCCACGAAGTTGATATGTTTGTTGAAAAAGCTGGATCAGACACAGATCTCAAAAATAAAGGAATCGCCTTCAAAGCTCTTCTGGTGGATCAAGAAATTGACGATGAAGAATTAAATGAAGAACTCTTCAGTCTAGACAACAATGAAGTTGCTCTACTGTCCAGACAACTAAGGAGGGTAATTCAAAGCAAGGCAAGAAAATATGGCAAAGGCTTCATGAAAACAAACAACGACTTCAACAACTTCAAAGGAAAAAAAATTTTCAAGCCAAAGACGCAAGGAGGAAATTTCAAAGCAATCAACAACAACTTCAGAAGATCCAACCCAAATGAAAATTCAAACACATGTTTTGAATGCAAGTAGCCTGAGCACTTCAAAAAGGATTGTGCAAAACTAGCCAACAACAAAGTTCTTGTAGCTGAAGAAGGATGGGATCTAAGTGACGAGAAAGAGACTGCCGAACAAACCGAAGAAATTGGCAATCTCTGTTTAATGGCCGATAATGAATCATCACCAAGATCTAAGGTAAATTCTAAACACCAATTGCCTAGCACCTCATTTTCTTCATACACACTAGAAAATACAAATGAAGAACACTATGAATTATAAGAATCTTATAGTCACTTATACTAAAGTAATGAATTGTTAAAAGAAGAGTTAGAAAGATTAAGAAAAATAAATAAAAGTCTTGAAATTGAAAATGGTAATTTAATTATCACCAACGAAAGTTAAAATGAAACAAACTTAGAAAATAAAGAAGAATTAGAATAATTTAAGAAAATTAATCAAAATCTTGAAATAAAAAATTCTTCACTTATTATCTCAATTAAAAATCTTGAAATTGAAAATCTAACACTTGCCGTAATTAATGAAGATAATCAAGTACAAGATCAAGAAGTAATTGAAGAAATCAAAAATGAAAATTCAAGTTTAAAATTAAAAATAGAAAACCATAATTCCACAATTGAAAACTTAACTAAAGAACGTAAAGATTTAAATACTATAATTTATAAATTTACAAAAGGAAAGGAAAATCTTGATGTCATGTTAAATTAACAAAAATGTAGCTTTAATAAAGAAGGTTTAGGATATACTGGAGAAACAAGTGAATCAAAAGATAAAGGACTATATCACGTTAAAATTAAAGAAAAAGAAAGTCATATATCTCCCTTCACAAAATGTTCCTATTGCAACAAAAATGGTCATTCATTTTATATTTGCAATGCTAGAAATGGAAACTATAAAGAAAAAATGATTTGGGTTCCCAAAGGAACATATACTGCACCAACCATCACAAGAAGAGAATTTCACAAACAACATTATCATACTTCTCACAATCCAGTCACTCATATAATGCTTTTTTCTATTAAGATTGATTATCCTGTGTCGAGTTTTATAATGGAAACTTCAAATGCTCCTTATACAAAATGGAAAATCACCATAAAGACCCTTCAATTTAAAGGGTACCAATTTGTAAAATTAGTACATATACTGCAGGTATGTCTTGCAGCTGATATGAATAAAAGCAAATGGTATATTGATAGCGAATGCTCAAGAAATATGACTGGAGACAAATCCAAATTAAGAAATTTGCAAGCTACAGACTTTGGTGAGATAACTTTCGATGATAACAATAAAGGTAAAATAATTGGAGTTGGATGTGTTGGTAATAATCACATAACCATTTCTAACGTTCAATTAGTCACTGGACTCATGTATAATCTTATATCTATCAGTCAACTATGTGATAATGGTTTTAAAATATCCTTTAATACACATAACTGTCCTATTTTTGATCAAATTGGTAAATTGATCTTAGTTTGTCCTAGATATCAAAATATGCATACTTCTGATTTAGATGCATACTCTCACTTAGATAACATATGTCTTGTATATGTAAATAAGGATCCGTGGCTATGGCATCGGAGACTAGGACACATCAATATGAAACTCATAAATAACTTTTCTTATAAAGAACATATCTGTGGTCTTCCTAAACTAAAATTTTTTAAAGACCACTTCTGTGAAGCTTGCGAATTAGGAAAACAAATTCTTGCATCACATAAACCTAAATTTACTGTGTCAACCTCTCGACCACTAGAATTATTACATATGGACCTTGTTGGACCTATTCCTAAACATAGCATGTGTATGACCCCAACTTATTATAAATGAAATTGAATTTCCTCTATTTATTATTTTAAAATAGTAAGGGTTGATTTGATTAATGTGATTAGTTATGGGTAAAAATGCGCAAATATTTTTAAATAAGCAAGTGGTTATAAAATATTCATTATTGTCAGGGAATATTCGTTTGGTCGTGGAATATTCTTACTGTCGGAGAATATTCGTACGACGACGCAGCCTTGTGTGGGCCCCATAACAAAAAGCGATTGGATGACGAAAACGACAAGTATAAGTTGTTTATAAGTAACGGTGTAGTTGTTACTGTTAATACTATTGGAATACTCGGTGGTTAAAATACAGTAGCACACGGTATTACATCAATTATTGATTCTTACGTAAGAAGACACTACTCAATAATTGTTACAGTAATTACTGTTCAATATTTTATTTTACTGATTCAATAACTGCTACGTTGATATTTTATATTATTGTTGTTTTAATAATTATCAATGCACAGTATTTTCTATTATCGGATCAATAATTCATATTATTTGAATAATATTATTAGATAGCATTATTGGCAATGCCTAGAAAGTTCTGTCTAAGGAGAGGTTTGGTCACCTAATTGTGCATCAGTAAGGAGAAATTCTTATTGGAAAGCCCCCTCTTTCTTTAGAACGACCTTGTTGTCAGTATTGTGATTTTGTAATATTATTTGTGAATAATTAATTATTGATTTATACGATAAAGAAAATACTCATTTTATGTGGATATAGATGAAGAATTTTTTTTATGTGACAATTGTTAAAAAATGATATTTTATCTTTTCTGATAAAATATATTATTATATTTTAATAATATAATAATGATGATATTTTTACAATGAATGTGTGATATATGAATAAATGAGGAAGAAGAGTATTTTTGTTACTAAAAATATTTAAAACATGTTTTTCATGTTTGTGGACCCCATTTCTTGACTGAAATTTGATTATAGCTTGTAAAATCGTCCGTATGTGGATTTCGGTCAGTTTCTGTTTGAAATTTGGAAAAACTTAGACTTACAAAGTTGTAAAGAATTGAATTTCCTATGGAATGGACATAAGATTTGAATTTTTCTGATGAAAGGGCTATTTATTGTGAATTATTGAAGTTCCGGTATATCGGGTCTGAATTGATTTTTGGAGTTTTAATTGTTTTTGTTTAGAAAAACCTTTTTGTTGTTTTTGGCACATGTGTGGCTGATGTTTTGGTCAAAAGGTGGGATAAGGAAAATTATATAAATATATTAATATTTTATTAACTTTTCTGCTTTGGTATTCTAAGCATTTTCCTATAAATAGGGTGCTTAGGTTAGAATTGAAAATCACACCAGAAATAAGTTTTCTCTCTCTTTCTCTCTCTATATTATCGAGCGTATACTTTTGAGTATTTTGATACTTTGAGTGTTGCTATACGGTGCAAGTTCCCTTCAGCACTATATCCTGTATTTCAGTCAGAAGTACTGTCTTTTCGAGGTAAGGGATGTTATTTTTTTTATAGATGATATTATTTCTTTCAATATCATTATGCCGAAATATTGATCTGAACTTTTTATCAAATTTAGAACTTTTAGTGACGAGGTTACTATTCACGTATACGATACTATTCACGAATACGACACTATTCACCGAAAAAATAAATTTTTATTTTTTTAAAGATATCTATTATAGATACTAGCTTTGATTGTATCCATGTTTTGATCATTCTTGAATTTTACTCCACTATAGTTATTTATAAAGTATTTTTGAACTTAGATTATTTAAAGTACGAATCCTTAATATTTGTTCTTTTGTTTCACTAGATTCGTTTTCTTTAAAATATTTTTCATCATCCTCAGTCCTAAATGATGATATTACTGAATATCTTTGGCTTGTAGTGCAAAGATGAATGATTTTCTGATGAATATCTTTGGCCCGTAGTGCAAAGATGAACATGTGTTTAGATGAACATAACCAACTGATGAATATCTTTAGCCTGTAGTGCAAAGATGAATATTTGATTTAAGATGCATATTGATTGATGTTACAGGGATAAAATATTGATGATGGACTTTTAAATTCATAGATGATAGTAGATTTCATCCTCTACTTAACTCTTCTAATTAATTATTATTTTCGCTACGAATATTGATTTAAAATTTGTTGTCTATTGAATTCTATTAGATTTTTTCCTGTTGAGGACTAACGATAATTTGTTCTATATTATCTTAGTTACAATATTCTTTACTGAGCTAGTTGAGCTTACCCTTTCTTTTTTGTTCCATTTTTCTTCTCAGAAAGCGAGAATGTAGCGAGTACTAGTCGGGATATGGAATGATGGTTCTAGAAAGATGTTTTAGTAGTCCTCACCATTTTTATAAAATAAAGTATCAATAATTGTTATGAGGACTTATTTGAGTGTGGATATTATCTAGAAGACAATAGTTGAATTTTAAACTCACAGTTAAGTGTTGTCGTATTTTGCACGACAATTGTATTAATAAAGTTGTAGTCGTTTCTGTACCATGTATTTGGCAACTCAGAGTGGATGATGTATACCTATTTTGGGGGTATCACAGCATGGGTGGTGCTGTATACATTCTAGTTTTGGTTAATGGTTATTCACGATTTACATGGGTTGATTTTCTAAAATTTAAAAATGAGGCTATTAATTCTTTCTCTACCTTGTGTAAAAAGATCCAAATCAACAAAGAAGTTCTATTGCTTATATTCGATCTGATCATGGAAGAGAATTTGACAATTCTAATTTCATTATGTTCTCTGTCATAACTTCTCTGCTCCTTATACACCTCAGTCAAATGGTGTAGTTGAAAGGAAAAATCGTTCTTTGCAAGAAATGGCTAATACCATGTTAAATGAATACCATCTTTCAAATTATTTCTGGGCTGAAGCTGTGGCAACATCATGTTACATATTAAATAGAGTTTTATTAAGACCCATTTTGCTCAAAACTCCCTATGAGCTTTATTATAAAAGAACTCCAAAAATAAACTATTTTCGTGTTTTTGGGAGCAAATGTTTTATTCTTTACACCAAAGGATGCTTATTGAAAGAATCAATAAATGTGACTTTTGATGAAACTCAACCTCCTCCAAAATATAAAGAACTAACTGATAATGATGTTGTCATTGAAGATATTCTCAGAAATATGGAAGAACCAAAACTAGATAATGCTTCTCCACCTATTGTTGAGAATCCCCTTGAAAATCCAAATGAATGATTTGCGCAAAGATTCTCATGTTATTAAAAATCATCCCATAGAAAATGTTATTGGTAATATTGAAGAAGGGGTTATCACTTGATCACAAGCGCATAATGTAGCTGGTCATTTGTCTTTCTTGTCTCAAATTGAACCTAAATTGATAAAAGATGCCTTACTAGATGAAGACCGGATAGTGTCTATGCAAGACAAACTTGAACAATTCACTAGAAATAAAGTATGGGAGTTAGTCCCACAACTCGAGGATGTTTCAATCATTGGAACTCGGTGGGTATTTCATAATAAACTTGATGAAAATGGAACTGCCGTACGTAATAAGGTAAGATTAGTTGCATAAGGGTATAATCAAATGGAAGGAATTGATTGTGACGAAACATATGCTCCAGTTGCTAGAATTGAATCTATTCGTATGTTATTAGCATTTGCATGCCATAAGAATTTTAAAATGTTTCAAATGGATGTAAAATCTGCATTCTTAAATGGTGTTATAGAAGAGGAAGTTTATGTTAAACAACCTCCTAGATTTGAAGATTTTAGTCATCCTGAATATGTTTATAAATTACATAAAGCTCTATATTGTTTAAAACAGGTCCCTAGAGCTTGGTATGAAAGGTTGAGTAAATTTTTGTTGAAAAATGGCTTTAAACGAGGAACTGTTGATACTACCTTATTTACTAAAAATAAAAATGATGATATTTTGGTAATTCAAATATATGTTGATGATATTATTTTTGGTTCTACTGACATTACTATGTGCAATGATTTTTCTGAAAATATGAGTAAAGAATTTGAAATGAGTATAATGGGAGAATTAAACTTCTTCCTTGGACTGTAGATCAAACAATGAGAAAAAGGTATTCATATATCTCACTCTAAATACTGTATAGAAATGATCAAGAAATTTGGCTTAGAATCAGCAAAGCCTTTTAACACTCCTATGTCAACAACATATAAATTAATTATTGATGAAAATGGAAAATCTGTTGACTCAAAAAAATATAGAGGAATGATTGGAAGTCTATTATACATAACTGCTAGTAGGCCTGACATCATGTTTAGTGTTTGTAAATGTGCCAAGTTTCAAGCTGATCCTAAAGAATCTCACCTGACAGCAGTGAAAAGGATTTTTCGATATCTTAAAGGAACCACTGAATTGGGTCTATGGTATCCTAAGGATCAACAATTTAATCTCGTATATTTTTCAGACTCTGACTATGCAGGTCATCATGTTGATCGAAAAGTACCAGTGGTGCATGCCAATTTCTAGGAGGTTGTTTGGTTTCTTGGTTCTCTAAGAAACAGAACTCGGTTTCTATTTCAACCACCGAAGCTGAATATGTTACAGCTGCACGATGCTATGCTCAAATACTATGGATGAAACAGACCCTTGCTGATTATAACCTAAAATTTGAATGTGTGTCAATTTTATGTGATAATAGTACACTATAAATCTAAGCAAAAATACAGTCTTGCATGCTAGGTCAAAAAATATAGACATTAGGCATCATTTTTTAAGTGATCATGTTAATAACGGAAGTATTAAGCTAGAACACATTGATACTGAATTAAATATAGCCGATGTATTTACTAAGCCACTAAATTCGGAAAGATTATACAAATTGAGAATTGAGTTAGGTATGCTAAATATTTCCCCTTAATTTGTTACTAAATTATTTTTATTAATAGACTATATATATATATATATATATATATATATATATATATATATATATATATATATATATATATATATAATTTTTATTAAGCTAATGTGCATTTTTTAATATATAAATATAAATATATAATTTCATTATAACAATATTTAAATAGAAATGGTTATTTTATATATATATATATATATATATATATATATATATATATATATATTCAAGGATTAAATCTGCACCATCAATCATTATGCATATCCAATGGTCAAAATTAATTAAGCCGCGTCCCACCCATCCAACCAATCAGATTCAACCATCATAAAGTGCACAGATTATGAACTACAATCGTTGGATCAACACTGAGCTTTTGTCCCAGCCATTGGATGATGATCTAAAAAGAAACACAACTAAGATTCATTTATAGCCATTGATCTTAATCTGCGCCAATTTCTCCGTCGTCAGATCCATCTGGTAAGACAAACTATATATATACAATTTTTATTTTTTAATTCAATTATTTTATTCTTCTTTTTCTCTCTTCTCAGTTCTCTCATCCGATTCTCTCTCTATCGCCTCTCAGTTCATCTTCTCCGGCTTCTCCTCTACCTTATTTGATTTCTATCTCCGGTGTCGTTCTGTCTCCTATGTCGATCCCTTCTTCTTATCTGATCATGATTTTCAAATAGTTTACTAAAAATTTTTAATATTTGATCTATTTGTGAGTCTTAAGACTTTTTAGGGTTTCGATCTAAAGAATTTTTTTTTTCTAATTTGTTTTGGTTTAGATCCAAGAATGCTTGTTCTAAGTTTTTCGAACACTTGCATTTGTTCTTCTGTTAACCAAAATTAAAAGATCTTCAGTTTTGATAAAATTCTCAAAATCGCCTCTGTTGTAGTTTTCAAAAATTAATATATATTTTTGTTTGACACAAATATTTGGTTTTAAACAACAAATTTTTGGGTTTTCTGATTTGTGAAACCTTTGATGATCAACTATCTACAATTTTTTAGGGTTAGAGTTCATCAGTTAAACCTAACTGCAAAAAATCTAAGAGTTGTTTCGTTTTGCTCTCTCAATCCAACAAATATCTAGTAAAAATTTATCATCAAATTTCTAGGGTTTCGGTCAAAGAACAATTTCTTTTTAATCATTATGTTAAATCTATTTTTTTTGGGTTTCTATTTAAATTCATGTCTGAGTTAATTTTCAAATCAAATTTTTTTTTGGCCTTAACCACAAATAAGTTGTTAGGATTCTCTTTAAATCTTCTGATGTTCAAACTCTCCATAAATCTTTTCATTTCTAGTATGCTTCAAAATATCTCCGGTTGGGGTTTCCCTGAATTTTTTTGGAACCACTGAAGTCTATGGTATGTTCTTAGGTTTTTTTTGCTTCACTTATGCCTATTTTCTCAAACTCAGTTCCTTTCTAATTATCTTTTAAAACCTCCGACTGTCTTCTTAAAAAAAATAAAAAATAAAAATTTACCCTACCTTTTATTTCAAAAATCACTCTAATTTTTTTTCATCGTTTTTAAAAATGGGCTTATATATATATATATATATATATATGTGTGTGTGTGTGTGTGTGTGTGTGTGTGTGTGTGTGTGTGTGTGTGTGTGTGTGTGTGCGATTATGCACCTTTGCTGGGCTCACTGATGTCTCCATTGAGAAATTTGTACAATGAAGAGCTTGTTATACTGAAATTGGTATATTATTGCTACCAACTCATGTTTAACCTTCCTATCTCATTGTATATTACTACTTGCGTGTATCCTGATGTCCACTAGATTAATTCTTGTGTCTTATATAGTGTGTGGATACTGATGTCCACTGGGTTGTTCATTGCATTAACTGCTATGTGATCTATCTATCTAAGATTTGCTATAAATGTTAAAATCACGCACTTTACCTGCTTCTTTAAAATTTGTTATCTGAAATAATAATTTCTTGTCGTGTGTTATCAAAATTATTTTAAATGATACATCATCTGGCTTTGGTAATCATTCTTACATTTGACTGAACATCCTTATTATTTGTGTTCTCTATAAGAGATGTGGCAATCTTATGTTACTCTGTTCTCTCTCTTCTTAAATAACAGCTTTTAAAATGTGTTATCTATTCTACTATTTCACTTAAATGTTATCTGGTTCTTATTACTAATTTTCGTATAGTCATATTACTTATTAACCATTATTTCTGCTTAACTGCATTGAGTGAATATTACCTGCCGCATATCATTACTTTTTTCTCTATCTATATATATAAGGTCTTTCAAAATGGTGCATTTCTATGTGCAGTCTCTACTTAGTCTGATATTTTCTCCTATCTTTCCTGCTTCCTTGCTCATAATGTCTAATCTGTTCTCATCAAAACAAAAAACACTCCTGTTACACTCTGAGTTACATTTCTCTACTGTTGTCACTCACCTTACTACTATCTCTGCCCAGACAAAGTACAAAACTATGCGACACAATCTTTGTCCAGGAAATGTCATTACTTTTCAAAGTTTTCCAAATTTGTTTGGGAAACATAAAAATGTTGGGTGGAACTGCTTAGTCTCCTTCCATGACAAATCTATTTATCCTAATCTTATAGCAGAATTTTACTCTCACATGGAATTTTCCACTAACTCCTCTGGTTTTTTAAAAACTATCACAACTTGTACTCACGGACAAACTTATATCATTGACGAATTATTTCTTGTCAATGCTGTAACGACCCCAAAATTCATACAATTTAATTCTCAACCTCGGTCGTTAACAATACATCTAACTTCTGATTTTACATCATTAGTCGATATTAAACTTTATAAAATGCGGAATAATTTAAACTTTTAGGTTTTCTTACTTTAATTTCCTGAATCAAAACCTTTATCAACTACATGTCTTTGAATCAATCTTACTTTATGATTCGCTTTATCACTGTTATCATATAAAATTTTACATTTCAAACCGATAACCTTTACATATCAGATAACTCTAATTCTAGCTTTACAACTCAATATAAAACTATACATCATAAAACATTTAATACATCTCACGAGTCTTAATCATGGTTTAAGGATATAACAACTTTAGCTAAAATATAAATCTTCGTATATTATTTCTGATCCACTTCATTCAAGTAGCACATAGTGTTATCTTCAATCCTTAACCTGCAAAAATGGTTATTTGCAAAGTTGAGCTCGACAGCCCAGCAAAATCTAACAGTTTTCATGCATCACGTAGCATATAATAACATGCTCAACATATATCTCTTAAACATTGGACTATCATAACATACATGCTACAGTTCATATAACAAGTATAAAGATTGAGTTCCTTACTCAATCAACATGCTTTACTCAATCAACGTAGTCATAAGTTGATTTTAACGTTTCATGATTTCAACATAATATAACACATCATGGTATTTGCAATAAAGATTTAAAACAGTTAATCATCAAGTTCACATAGCAAATAGGAACTGAAAGACTTGCCTGGTTCATAAATTAGCAATTACCGAAAAACAGCTTAAATGCTTTGTGTACATCCTACAATAGTTCAAAGGTTCATATTTACATGCATTAGTTACACATATAATGAAACCACAATGACTCTTAGTCTTAATCTTTTTATAACTTGCGTCTCTTTGAAACTTAACACAGAACTTCAGGTGTTTACTCCTCTTCGTATGACACCTATCATTACATAATCCCATATTGTGTTTCTTTATACTTCTTTCGTAACTGACACTTAACGTTCAGCAAAGTTGTCATAGAATCCATTATCTCATATTAGATGTGTTACACTTGTTAACAACAACTAAGTTATATAACCTCTCTCGTTACGCTTCCCTTACAATTGACAGTTAAGTCTTCTAACGTGTATTTACATCCTTTTAAACATATATTAGATTAACTAATCAAGTTAACATTCAATCGTTCTTTCAACTTATATCTCACTATAAACCAACATAAATCTTATCATTTATTTCTTACTTTTGAAAACATTATATTTAGTTCCATTGCATAACTTAATTAAGCAATCACTTAAAATCTTTACACTTTGCATTACAACACCTTACAATCTGTTATTGTAGTTTCTATTATGTCTTAACATCATTAACATGCTTGCTTAGCTAACATAAGTCCATTATGCATGACCTGCAAATAGGCAGAAGTCACTGCCTGGGCTCAGGGCATGGCGCAGCTGCGCCACACATAGACAGAAACTACAGTAGCAATTCTGTTACACGGCTGAAACCCAATTCAACCCAAAATTCACCGAAAACACCACACTCAACTTCTAAAACTCTATAGTAACATGATAACACATGCTAAACATCATTCTATATACAAAAACATCACATATACACAAATTTGAAGAATCAAAACTGTAACGCCCCCAAAATTAGGTATACGTCACCCATCTTGGGTCGCCACTTACATGGTACAGAATTCAAATACAACTTACTAATACAACTGTCGTGTACAATACGACAGAACATAAACTGCGAGTTTGAATACAAATATTATCTTCTAGAGAGTATCCATACTCAAAAGGAGTCCTTATTACATTTATTAACACACTATTACATAGAATAGTGAGGACTACTAACTAATACTATCATTCGAACCATCACACCGTTCCCCGACTTGCCCCAGCTACGTTCTCATTTCCTGAAGAGAACAGTGAAAGAAAGGGTGAGCTCAACTAGCCCAGTAAGAAATATTATGACTAAGATAATGCAGAATAAATTATCATTAGCCTTCAACAATGTTAAACTGATAAAATATAATAGACATCAAGTTTAACTGCAGCGGAACAAGCAATCCATTAAAAGAGTCAAGTAGAAAATAAACTCTACTATCTTTTATGATTTAAAAGGTTTTTCAACACTGCTATCGCTGAGACTCAACTTAATAAAATAATTCACATCATCGAATCACCCCTGCACTACGGCCAAGGATATTCGTGTATTCATTAATGGTCATGATCATGCCAACAACTGTCCATCAATGCACTACGGGCCAATGAGGACTTTTACCACATCATTTGTAACATTACGGTCATGATTATACCGAATAATCCCTGGTCATAATCATACCAAGTCCATCTATGCACTACAGGCCACAGATGACTTTCAACATTTTATAAACATGAGGATGATGACAATGATATAAGAATTCAATAAAACAAGTTGAAGAATTAATTTATCCAAGAATTAACAACGTCCAAATTGTCAACATGATACTGCATTGTGGAGTAAAATTCAAGAATGCTTAGAAGAATATTTTCATGAAAAGATACTGGATGAAACGCAATTATCAAGGATATTCCACAAATTTCATGGAGTATAGAAGTCAAAACTTAACCAACTGAGTACAATAAAGAATGGAATAACAAAAGAAATCACCATGCATGCGATAGACCGCACAGACAGGTTATTCTAACAGAATAATAAATAATGGAACCAGGTCCAGCGTAAACGCACAGACAGGATATTCCGACAGAATAATAAATAATGGAACCAGGTCCGGCGTAAACGCACAGACAGGATATTCCGACAGAATAATAAATAATGGAACCAGGTCCGGTGTAAAACACACAAACAGGATGTTCCAACAGAATAATAACAAGAAGGAACCAGGTCCGGTGTAAAACACACAGACAGGATGTTCCAACAGAATAATAATAAAAACGGAACCAGGTCCGGTGTAAAACACACAGACAGGATGTTCCAACAGAATAATAGAAGAATGTCACCAAGTATAGGGTAGACCGCGTATACAGGTTATTCCAACAGAATAATAAGAAATGGAATAACAACAGTTCTCTTCATGAATAAGAAAGAATAACACCCCTTACCGTTTTAAATAAGAGCTGAAATAAGGAAGTAGTTAAGTAGCAGAATACTCTTCTTCTCTCTCTCTATAGTTTCTCTCTCTAGAGTTCAGTGAATTCGTAAGAAATAATGAAGGAATGAGCTGCTATTTATAGAAAAATAGAATGCATAGTAACTAATCCATGAACGGTCCAGATTGATTACTTTAATCTGACGGTCCATATTTAAAGAAAAACCTTTTAAATAAAATATAATATATTCTATTTATAGAATAACTTTAATAAAGTATTCTGTTTTATATAAAAAGATGTTTCTATTTTATTACGTTAATAATACGAATAAAACAAAACGTCATTATCGCTAAATAATTCATATTATTAACTGACAATAATTGAATCAAACTGAGTGACTTATCACATAAGCATCAATAATCAATACCGTGTGCTACTATGCAACCACGCGTATTACTGTACTTTTACTACCGAGTAGTTCAATAGTATCAACGGTAAAACTTCCGCCGTTATTTTCATAAAGTATTTTTGTCGTTTTCTCAATCCGACAATAATTCCGTTGTGGGGTTCACCAATGATTGTACCGTCGTACGGATATTCCCCGACAAAAAAAATATTCTCCGATCAATCGAATATAATATGACAATTTGCATACTTTACAAAATTTATAAATACTACCCATAACTATTATATCAAATCCACACCATAATATAACAAAAATTATTTCGAGAAAAATTAAATATTTATTCATAAAATCTGGGGTTTCACAAAAACCCCCCAAATTCCAAATTTCTTCATTTTTTTCTACATATTTAGCGAATTCGACTCCCACGAACTCATTACTTAACCGATTGACTTGATTTAAACTTCGTTGTTTTCTTTTCTTAACATATTAACATAATCCAAAAATAAATTACAGATTATAACACATATAGAGCATCAATTTTTGTACTTTCTAAAGACATTTTCTCAAACATAACCACTGTTATATACTTTCTTCCTATAAACCCAAATTACATGAATTTTTATTATCAAACAACACTCACATGTGATAATTAACAGAGTATAAACCCTTCACACACACACACACACACACACACACACACACACACACACACACACACACACACACACACACACACACATATATATATATATATATATATATATATATATATATATATATATATATCAATTCAACACAATTATCAATAGAAATTTCAAAAAACAAGGATTAACATTAGAGTATGTTATACCTTGTTCCTTTGATTGTTTGCTAGTAAAAAGATAATGATTAGGTTTAGAAATTCCCCTTCAATCACAGTGATTCCTCTCTTGCTCTCTCTCCAAACTCTCTGTGTTTCATTGTGTTCCTCTCTTCCAAACTCTTATAGCCTTAGGAAGAAAAGAACGCGTAAAAAAACTGATATGGCCATCCTCCCACGTACATCTTTTAGTTAAAAAAAATAAAAAAGGCGTCAGTTAAAGAAGCCAAAGGCCACAAGGCCACAAGGCCTAGTTTGGCAACACACCAATTCCCCAATAGTAGATTATTTTAATAATCTTATATTATATAGTTTTCACTTGTTATACTTTAGTTAATTTAAATAACTTTAATTTAGTTAATTTAAATAACTTATAATAGTAATTATAATAATTATAATTTTTATTATAATTATACTTATAATTAATAAATAATTACATATGTCTAATTTAATTAATAAATTAGAAACATCACTTTATTTAATTTATTTATTTCTTTAATATTAAACAACTCATTTAATTTAATTAATTCATTAAATTAAATCTTCAAAGAATAAAATTTACCTTTGCTTTAACTTAATTACCATACACATGTAACTAAATTATTATACCACAATTTCATAAATTATTTATTTTTCTCAATAAATAAATTATTTAAAAATATTTATTTAGTACAATAAATATTTAATCTTAATTATAAAATTCATTTAATTTCTTCAATAGTTAACTTAACTATTAAATCTCACTTTCCTAATATATGAATATATATTTCTCTTCACATCAGAACATATATTTCAAAATATGTAACACGTATATATACATACTCAAACTCAAAATATCTCATAATAAGAAATTTAATTATTAAATTCTTATTTTAATAACTTATAAAAATTCGGGTTGTCACAAATGCACTGTAGTTGCCTCCTTCCACTCTAGAATTACCTAGGATAAATTCATATCTTAATCCCACTGGAATATATGTAGAAGTTTGCATGTTGTTCAAGTTCAATCTATCTGTGGTCACTAATCAAATGGTACCCGCTATTTTATTTGACTATCCCTGCAAAGTTGGTCTGGAATTTCTAATTGTTGAATGTCAATTTTTGGGCAAAATTTTAAGAAATATTTTTATGCTTGTACGTGATGATCGAAAAATATTACCCTTTGATCTGGAAATTATCAAGAGTCTTTTAAATGAATGCATGCCCTATAATCTGGCCTATTTCTTGCTGTCCTCGTTTGAATTCTATTTTCAAAATAATTGTCTTGGTTTTGGTCTCCTTCTCACACATGTGTTCCATTATTTGAACACTCCCTTGTGCAATCATCCATCTCAACTTGTTCCCACTAGCAACATCGTATCCCACCTGAATCTACTATCGCAACCCCTCATTATTTTTAAACCTCATGATCGTGAGATTCTTGAAACTACTATCAATATAGCTTCAAAAATTGACTTACTCAATAATATGAACCAACTTTTGTTCTCTACTATTAGAAAAGCTAGAAGATGTGCAGTCAACCTTACATGTTGTTAAAGCCATGGTCTACTGTCTAATGGAGCCTAATCACTTGGTTATGGGTTCATACCCATTTGCTACTACTGTTAATGATGTTCCAACTAATTTTATGCCTCCATTTCCTAAAGCTGTTGATGTTCCCATCCCTGAAGTTTCCCACTTCTCTCCTCTAAATTTAGAGGACATCTTACTATTTTCTTAACTTGTCTAACTAACTATTCGGGTAACTGTAACCTTAACCCCTCACCCCTCTTCTACTACACTACTACTACTAATACTGAGTACATCTCTGTACTTTTTTTATATATTTTTTTGGCTACTAAATATCTTTGCAGGTTTTCTAATTTTCTGCAGATTTAAAATTTTCTTTACCCCATCATTTTTTATGATGACAAAGGGGGAGAAGAAAAATATTACCTGTTATATCAACTGATATATAAACTGCTATGAATGGATATAAACTGTTATATCAACTGCTGTGAGATTGAATATAAACTGCTATGAGTGAATATAAACTGCTATGAATGGATTATATAAACTTCTATGAATGAATCTAAATTGTTATAAACTACCATATATACTGTTGTAAAGTGTTCATAGTTTAAGGGGGAGTTTTCTTAAAAACTAAAACTATTTTTATAATTGTCATCATCAAAAAGGGGGAGATTGATAGGTATAAATTTATTTTATATATTTTGATGGTAACAATTATGTTTTAATTAAATATGTAATTATTTAATTATTTTTCCATATTATTTTAATTCTAACTATTTTCTGTTTTTACTTGAATTAATTTTTTTGGACCTTGACAAATTATATGTCAAGTATTAAATAAATTATTTCATATAATATTCAATGGCAAGGAGATCCTATTAAATTTTCAAAATCAAAAGTTGGGCAAAATGTTTTATACATCATGAGCATTCAAAATTAATATATATATATATATATATATATATATATATATATATATATATATATATATATATATATATATATATATATATATATGTGAGACCCCGAATTTTACGAAATAAAAGTATTCAATTTTTCTATTTTGGAAATGGTTAAGTTAATAAAAGGTTAAAGTTAAAGGTGATATGTGAAAATTTTTCAAAGTAGACAAGTTGTCATAAAATACCCGGTTACTATTCACTCTAGTATTGTTCACTCGAGTTTTTGGGGTACTTTTTGTGTCGGAGTACTATTCACGAGTTACTATTCACGAGTTACTATTCATGAGTTACTATTTACGGGAAATATTCGATTAGTCGGGGAATATTTGTACGACGGTACAATCATTGGTGGACCCCACAACAGAATTATTGTCGGATTGAGAAAACGATAAAAATATTTTATTAAAATTACGGCGGAAGTTTTACCGTTGATACTGTTGAACTACTCGGTAGTAAAAGTACAGTAATACGTGTGGTTGCATAGTAGCACACGGTATTGATTATTAATGTTTATGTGAGAAGTCACTCAGTTTGATTCAATTATTGTCAATTAATAATATGAATTATTTAGCGATAATGAAGTTTTGTTTTATTCGTATTTTTAACGTAATAAAACAGAAACATCTTTTTATATAAAACAGAATACTTTATTAAAGTTGTTTGTTTTATTAGGCAATAATTAGAATATATTATATTTTATTTAAAAGATTTTGCTTTAAATATGGACTGTCAGATTAAAGTAAATCAATCTAGACCGTTCATGGATTAGTTACTATTCATTCCATTTTTCTATAAACAGAAGTTCATTCCTTCATTATTTTCTTACGAATTCACTGAACTCTAGAGAGAGAAACTATAGAGAGAAAGAAGAAGAGTATTCTGCCACTTAATTACTTCTTTATTTAAGTTCTTCTTTAAAATGGTAAGGGGTGCTATTCTTTCTTATTCATGAAGAGAACTTCTATTATTCCATTCTTTATTATTCTGTTGAAATAACATGTAAAAGTGGCATACCCTATACATGATCTGTATACGCGGCATACCCTATACTTGGTGAAATCCTTATGTTATTTCATCCTTTATTATTCTGTTGGAATAACTTGTATGCTTGGTTTACCCTATACTTGGTGGAATGACCTGTATATGCGGTTTACCCAATACTTGGTGATCTTCTTCTGTTATTCCATTCTTTATTATTATGTTGGAATAACCTGTTTATGCGAAGTACCGCATACTTGGTGAAACTCTTTCATTGTTTCGTTCTTTACTATTCTGTCGGAATATCCTGTCGGTGTGAATTTCACCTGACCTGGTTCCATCATTTATTATTCTGCATTTATTATTCTGTAGGAATATCCTGTCGCTGTGAATTTCACCTGACCTAGTTCTATATTTATTATTCCGCATTTATTATTCTGTTGGGAATAACCTGTCTGTGCGGTCTCTATCGCATGCATGGTGAATCCTTCTGTTATTCCATTATTTATTATTCTGTTGGAATAACCTGTCTATGTGGATTGCCACGTGCGTGGTGAATGATCCTTTATATTCATTCCTTATTAAATTGTGAAAATGATCTGTATACGTGGATTATCGAATAACTGGTGAAAATCCATTTGCAGTTTCATATATTCTTTATTATACTCATTTGGTTAAAGTTTTGATTTCTATACTCCATGAAAGTAGTGGAATATCCTTGATATTTGCGCTTCATCCGGTATCTTTTCATGAAAATATTCTTTTGAGCATTCTTGACTGTTACTTTACAAAGAAGTATCATGTTGACAATTTGGATATTATTAGTTCATGAATAAACTAATTCTTGAACTTGTTTATTGAATTCCTATAACATTGTCATCATCCTCATGTTTATTTTATGTTGAAAGTAATCTTTAGCTTACGTGCATAGATGTACTTAGTATGATTATGACCAGGGATCATTCGGTATAATCATGAACTGCGATGTTATAAGTGGTGTGGTAAAAGTCCTCAGTGGCCTGTAATGCATTGATAGGCAGTTTTTGGTATGATTATAACCATGAATTTTTCGGTATAGTCATGACCATTGATGATTTAATGAATATCCTTGGCCCGTAATACAGGGATGATTAGAAGATGTGGTTTATTTATTAAGCTGAGTCTCAGTGATAAAAGTTGATGAAAATATTTTTAAATCATAGAAGATAGTAGGTTTTATTCTCTACTTGACTCTTCTAATGGATTGCTTATTCCGTTGCAGTTAAACTTGATGTCTATTGTATTTTATCAGTTTAACATTGTTGAAGACTATTGATAATTTATTCTTCATTATCTTAGTTATAATATTTCTTACTGGGCTAGTTGAGCTCACCCTTTCTTTCAATGTTCTCTTCAGGAAATGAGAATATAGTTGGGGCGAGTCAGGGAAAGGAGTGATGGTCCAGAAGATATCATTAGTAGTCCTCACTATTCTGTTAAATAGTGCGACAATAAATGTAATGAGGACTCCTTTTGAGTTTTTATAGTCTCTTGTAGACAATAATTGTATTCAAACTCACAATTATGTTTTGTCGTATTGTACACGACAGTTGTATTAGTAAGTTGTATTTGTATTCTGTACCATGTATCTGACGACCCAAGATGGGTGATGTGTACCTAATTTTGGGGGCGTCACAGTTGGTATAAGAGCTTAGGGATATGATCCCTGGCTGAGATGTGAGATAAGAACTAGGAGGGGAGAGACGGGAAATTCCTTCGCTAGTATCACCTACCTAAGTTTATTTGGTATTTAATTGGTCGGTCAGAATTTATGAATAAAATGTTATATGTTAATTAACCCTTGTTTTGTGTTAGTGTTTGAGAATTACATCTGAAAATGCTGAGATAAGCAATGAAGTACATGAGAGTGTTGATTCAACTCAAGCAAAAGGTAATGACCAACAACACGATAATAATCATACTGGTGGCAACGGCTATCGGAACAAATGATAACCATCGTGGGGAAAATTATCATGCCAAGAATGGTAACCACTTTGGTGGTAATCTTGGCAAAGATAATAGAAGTGGAAATTGCAAGAAGAGAAGGTCATTTAGCCCGATTTTGTTGTGCACCAAAGTCAAGTCCAGCTGGGACGGTGGCACCAAAGGCGGATACGAACAAAACAAAGTCGTTGGTTTTAGGAAGAGCATTTTTCACGACTTCTCAAAAAGCGAGTAAACCGAACGAAGTTAGCACGAGTTAGTTAATTATAAATTCTTGCGAAGTCTATACCCTATTAGATATCGGTTCTACCCATTCTTTTATCTCTATTGCTTGTGTTGAACGTTTAAATTTGACTCTAGAGAAGTTAGACTTTGACCTATCGGTTGAAACTCCGTTAGGAGAAACCTTCATTTCATGTGCTATCCAAGTCTTAGATGAGAGTCACAGTTTTGAATGATATTCTTATTGTTAATAAATTTTCTGACGTATTCTTGAAGACTTCTTAAACTACCCCTAGAGCATGAAATAGAATTTTGTATTGACCCCAGTACAAAACTCATTTCTAAAACCCTCAAATATTTCTTCAACTAAAAGGATCTGTTTACGTGGATTATGACGAAAGTCATAATAAAAGCATTAGACAAATGAAAATCATGGGTATATGTGGTATTATTAAGTGTTATGATGAGTTATGTTGGTTATTATGAGAAAACATGAAAGTTTCTTAGAAATCACAAAGGGTTAAAAAATCAAATTTTGGTAAAAATGGAACATAAAATTCAATTGACCATATCTCCTATTATATTTCGAATTTTTTAGTTTGGTCACGTTCTAGAGTTAGATCTATGAGTTTCCTAACTTATCCAAGTGGAATCATTGGAAAAGGTGTTGTGGATTTGCGTGTGGACTATTTTTAGCAAAGGAGTCCAAAGCTGCAAAATCCGAAAAAGCTACTTAAAGGGGCTATTTCGGCCACATAATTTGTGAGAAAAATTCTGGCCTTTTGGGACTGGGACATGAAAGTATATGGTATAAAGTACCTCCTGTCCAAAAATGAGCTCATTCTGACTTAAAATGAGCAAGTTATGACAATTTCAATATTTAGATTTTTCTGACAAAAAACGCTATAACCGGAGTTCTATAACTCCGATGACCATGAAATTTAAACTGGAGGCTCATGTTAACATGTGTAAGATTTTGCCAAGATTTGGGAATTTTTGGAGTTAACCTTGAGGTAGCTAATTTCTTAAGGAATTAATTAGAAATTGATTTTTGAAAAATAGTAAATGAATTTTAAAAATTCTGAGAAAAATATATTTTCATTATGGGACTATATTATGCTAAATCCCAGAAAAGAATTATTTTTTCGAACTGATTTGGTATTTTTCATGAAAATAGTTTAGTTACGAACATATGAGTTAAATGTTTTATGTGAAGTAACAAAGTTGGAAGATAGGATTTTATGGGTTGGAAATCCTATATAAGGTATATGTAGATTGTTGATAAGGAATTTGATTATTGGTGATGAAATCTTATGAGTATGACATGTTTGAATGATTAAATGCATTATTTGGTAAAGTGTAAACAACTGAAATAAATTGTTTATAAGTTTAAGAAGTGATTAAAATATTGTTATAATATTAATGAAATTAGATTATGAGATTATTAAGTGATTGATAACATTGGAATACTCTTGAACCCTGGATAAATTATATTATAAATGTTTAATATTTATCATTTATCTCATTTGATTGATTCTTTATATTATTGTCATGATCTTCATGCTTATATTGTGTTAAAAGTCATATGTGGCTTACGTGGACAGATGGACTTGGTATGATTATGACCAGGAATTTTTCGGTATAATCGTTACCATAATTGAAAACACGATTATCTTTGGCACGTAGTGCATGGATAATTCGTGGTCGTGATACTAAAGAATATCCTTGGCCTGTAGTGCAGGGATGATTCGATGATGTGGATTAATTATTGAGTTGAGTCTCAGGAATGAAATATTAATTCATAGATGTGGTAAAAGTCATCTGTGGCTTACGTGCATAGATGGACTTGGTATGATTATGACCAGGGATTGTTCGGTATAATCATTACCGTAATTGAAAACATGATTATCTTTGGCACGCAGTGCATAGATAATTCGTGGTCGTGATACTAAATAATATCCTTGGCCTGTAGTGCAGGGATGATTCGATGATGTGGATTAATTATTGAGCTGAGTCTCAGCAATGAAATATAAATTCATAGATGTGGTAAAAGTCATCTGCGGCTTACGTGAATAAATGGACTTGGTATGATTATGACCAGGGATTGTTCGGTATAATCATGACCGTAATTGAAAATACGATTATCTTTGGCACGTAGTGCATGGATAATTCGTGGTCGTGATACTATTAAGCTGAGTCTCAGCATTATTGATTTTACAGTTGTATATCTTTGACCTGTAGTACAAAGATTAACTGTTGATTATTGGTTATACAGTTGGCATTTAGTGCAAAAATAAATTGTTAATAAATATCATTGGTCGTATTGCAAAGATGAATTTAATGTTTTCAACGATAAAGGTATTCAAGGTATCCTCACCTCTTCGTCATACCAGCTACGTACGTAAATTTCGAGGGCGAAATTTCATAAAGAGGGGAGATTGTGAGACCCCGAATTTTATGAAATAAAAGTATTTAATTTTTCTATTTTGGTAAATGGTTAAATTGATAAAAGGTTAAAGTTAAAAGTGATATGTGAAATTTTTTCAAAGTAGACAGGTTGTCATAAAATACCCGGTTACTATTCACTCTAGTATTGTTCACTCGAATTTTTGGGGTACTTTTTGTGTCGGAGTACTATTCATGAGTTACTATTCCCGAGTTACTATTCAAGAGTTACTATTCACGAGTTACTATTCATGAGTTACTATTCATGAGTTACTATTTACGGGGAATATTCGATTAGTCGGGGAATATTTGTACGACGGTACAATTATTGGTGGACCCCACAACAGAATTATTGTCGGATTGAAAAAATGACAAAAATATTTTATTAAAATTACGGCGGAAGTTTTACCGTTGATACTGTTGAACTACTCGGTAGTAAAAGTACAGTAATACGTGTGGTTGCATAGTAGCACACGATATTGATTATTAATGCTTATGTGAGAAGTCACTCAGTTTGATTCAATTATTGTCAATTAATAATATGAATTATTTAGCGATAATGAAGTTTTGTTTTATTCGTATTATTAACGTAATAAAACAGAAACATCTTTTTATATAAAACAGAATACTTTATTAAAGTTGTTTGTTTTATTAGGCAATAATTAGAATATATTAAATTTTATTTAAAAGATTTTACTTTAAATATGGACCGTCAGATTAAAGTAAATCAATCTGCACCGTTCATGGATTAGTTACTATGCATTCCATTTTCCTATAAATAGAAGTTCATTCCTTCTTTATTTTCTTACGAATTCACTGAACTCTAGAGAGAAAAACTATAGAGAGAAAGAAGAAGAGTATTCTGTCACTTAACTACTTCTTTATTTCAGTTCTTCTTTAAAACGGTAAGGGGTGTTATTCTTTCTTATTCATGAAGAGAAATTCTGTTATTCCATTCTTTATTATTCTGTTGGAATAACCTGTAAAATTGGCATACCCTATACATGATCTGTATACGCGGCATATCCTATACTTGGTGAAATCCTTATGTTATTTCATCCTTTATTATTCTGTTAGAATAACCTGTATGTGTGGTTTACCCTATACTTGGTGGAATGACCTGTATATGCGGTTTACCCAATACTTGGTGATCTTATTCTATTATTCCATTCTTTATTATTATGTTGGAATAACCTGTTTATGCGAAGTACCGCATACTTGGTGAAACTCTTTCATTATTTCGTTCTTTACAATTCTGTCGGAATATCCTGTCGGTGTGAATTTCACATGACCTGGTTTCATCATTTATTGTTCCGCATTTATTATTCTGTCGGAATATCCTGTCGGTGTGAATTTCACTTGACCTGGTTCCATATTTATTATTCCGCATTTATTATTCTGTTGGGAATAACCTGTCTGTGCGGTCTCTATCGCATGCATGGTCAATCCTTCTGTTATTCTATTCTTTATTATTCTGTTGGAATAACCTGTCTATGTGGATTGCCACATGCATGGTGAATGATCCTTTATATTCATTCCTTATTAAATTGTGGGAATGATCTATATACGTGGATTACCGCATGGCTGATAAAAATCCATTTGCAGTTTCATATATTCTTTATTATACTCATTTGGTTAAAGTTTTGATTTCTATACTCCATGAAATTAGTGGAATATCCTTGATATTTGCGCTTCATCCAGTATCTTTTCATGGAAATATTCTTCTGAGCATTCTTGACTGTTACTTTACAAAGAAGTATCATGTTGACAATTTGGATATTATTAGTTCCTGGATAAACTAATTCTTGAACTTTTTTAATTGAATTCCTATAACATTGTCATCATCCTCATGTATATTTTATGTTGAAAGTCATCTTTAGCTTACGTGCATAGATGGACTTAGTATGATTATGACCATGGATCATTCGGTATAATCATGAACTGTGATGTTATAAGTGGTGTGGTAAAAGTCCTCAGTGGCCTGTAATGCATTGATAGACAGTTTTTGGTATGATTATGACCATGAATTTTTCGTTATAGTCATGACCATTGATGATTTAATGAATATCCTTAGCCCGTAATACAGGGATGATTAGAAGATGTGGTTTATTTATTAAGCTGAGTCTCACTGATAAAAGTTGATGAAAACATTTTTAAATCATAGAAGATAGTAGGTTTTATTCTCTACTTGACTCTTCTAATGGATTGCTTATTCCATTACAGTTAAACTTGATGTCTATTGTATTTTATCAGTTTAACATTGTTGAAGACTATTGATAATTTATTCTTCATTATCTTAGTCATAATATTTCTTATTGGGCTAGTCGAGCTCACCATTTCTTTCAATGTTCTCTTCAGAAAATGAGAATATAGCTGGGACGAGTCAGGAAAAGGAGTGATGGTTCAGAAGATAGCATTAGTAGTCCTCACTATTCTGTTAAATTGTGCGACAATAAATGTAATGAGGACTCCTTTTGAGTTTGTATAGTCTCTAGTAGACAATAATTGTATTCAAACTCACAGTTATGTTTTATCGTATTGTACACGACAGTTGTATTAGTAAGTTGTATTTGTATTCTGTACCATGTATCTGACGACCCAAGATGGGTGATGTATACCTAATTTTGGGGGCGTCACATATATATAATGTGAAACCCCAGATTTTGTGAATAAATATTTAATTTTTCTCGAAATAATTTTTATATTATGGTGTGGATTTGATATAATAGTTATGGGTAGTATTTATAAATTTTGTAAAGTATCCAAGTTGTCATATAATATTCGATTGGTCGGGGAATATTCGTTTTAACAGGGAATATTCGTACAACGACACAATCATTGGTGGACCCCACAACGGAATTATTGTCGGATTGAAAAAACGACAAAAATATTTTATTAAAAATAACGGCGGAAGTTTTACCATTGTTACTGTTGAACTACTCGGTAGTAAAAGTACAGTAATACGTGTGGTTGCATAGTAACACACGGTATTGATTATTAATGCTTATGTGAGAAGTCACTCAGTTTGATTCAATTATTGTCAGTTAATAATATGAATTATTTAGCGATAATGACGTTTTGTTTTATTCGTATTATTAACGTAATAAAAGAGAAACATCTTTTTATATAAAACAGAATACTTTATTAAAGTTATTCTATAAATAGAATATATTATATTTTATTTAAAAGATTTTTCTTTAAATATGGACCGTCAGATTAAAGTAATCAATCTGGACCGTTCATGGATTAGTTACTATGCATTCTATTTTTCTATAAATAGCAGCTCATTCCTTTATTATTTCTTACGAATTCACTGAACTCTAGAGAGAGAAACTATAGAGAGAAACTATAGAGAGAGAGAAGAAGAGTATTCTGCTACTTAACTACTTCCTTATTTCAGCTCTTCTTTAAAACGGTAAGGGGTGTTATTCTTTCTTATTCATGAAGAGAACTGTTGTTATTCCATTTCTTATTATTCTGTTGGAATAACCGGTATACGCGGTCTACCCTATACTTGGTGACATTCTTCTATTATTCTGTTGGAACATCCTGTCTGTGTTTTACACCGGACCTGGTTCCGTTTTTATTATTATTCTGTTGGAACATCCTGTCTGTGTGTTTTACACCGGACCTGGTTCCGTTTTTATTATTATTCTGTTGGAACATCCTGTCTGTGTGTTTTACACCGGACCTGGTTCCGTTTTTATTATTATTCTATCGGAATATCCTGTCTGTGCGTTTACGCCGGACCTGGTTCCATTATTTATTATTCTGTTGGAATAACCTGTCTGTGCGGTCTATCGCATGCATGGTGATTTCTTTTGTTATTCCATTCTTTATTATACTCAGTTGGTTAAGTTTTGACTTCTATACTCCATGAAATTTGTGGAATATCCTTGACATTTGCGCTTCATCTAGTATCTATTCATAAAAATATTCTCCTGATCATTCTTGAATTTTATTCCACAAAGTAGTATCATGTTGACAAATTGGATGTTGTTAATTCTTGGATAAATTAATTCTTGAACTTATTTTATTGAATTCTTATATCATTGTCATCATCCTCATGTTTATATTCTGTTGAAAGTCATCTGTGGCCTGTAGTGCATAGATGGACTTGGTATGATTATGACCAGGGATTATTCGGTGTAATCATGACCGTAATGTTACAAATGATGTGGTAAAAGTCCTCATTGGCCCGTAGTGCATTGATGGACAGTTGTTGGCATGATCATGACCATTAATGAATATACGAATATCCTTGGCCGTAGTGCAGGGGTGATTCGATGATGTGGATTATTTTATTAAGCTGAGTCCCAGCGATCACAGTGTTGGAAAATCTTTTAAATCATAAAAGATAGTAAAGTTTATTTTCTACTTGACTCTCTTAATGGATTGCTTGTTCTGCTTCAGTTAAATTTGATGTCTATTATATTTTATCAGTTTAACATTGTTGAAGGCTAATGATAATTTATTCTGCATTATCTTAGTCATAATATTTCTTACTGGGCTAGTTGAGCTCACCCTTTCTTTCACTGTTCTCTTCAGGAAATGAGAACGTAGCTGGGGCAAGTCGGGGAACGAAGTGATGGTCCGAATGATAGTATTAGTTAGTAGTCCTCACTATTCTATGTAATGGTGTGTTAATAAATGTAACGAGGACTCCTTTTGAGTATGAATACTCTCTAGAAGATAATATTTGTATTCAAACTCACAGTTTATGTTTTGTCGTATTGTACACGACAGTTGTATTAGTAAGTTATATTTGTATTCTGTACTATGTATCTGACGACCCAAGATGGGTGATGTATACCTAATTTTGGGGGCGTCACAGTTGGCATCAGAGCTTAGGGATATGATCCCTGGCTAAGATGTGAGAATAGAACTAGGAGGGGAGAGACGGGGAATTCCTTCGCTAGTATGACCTACCTAAGTTTATTTGGTATTTAATTGGTCGGTCAAAGTATATGGATAATATGTTATATGTTAATTAACCCTTGTTTTGTTGCAGTATTTGCAAATGGCATCCGAAAATGTTGAGATAATCAATGAAGCACATGAGACCATTGAATCACCAACAATCAATGCTCAGGGTAATGTGCAACCAGAGGATAATAATCCTCATGAAAATAATAACACCGATGAAATGGTGAATGATGGGATGGTCAGAGACTTTATGCAATTCATGCAACAACAAAATAACTCTCGGACGGTCACCGCTAAGCAGTTCAAGGAGCAATTCATGCAACAACGGGCGAGAGCGGCTCCTATCCAAAATGAAGGAGGAAACAATGACAACCCACGGTTGGTCACCGCTAAGCAATTCAAGGAGCTAGGACCACCGGAGTTTTTGGGAAAGCCAGAACCACTTAAGGCGGAGACGTGGTTAAAGCAGATCACCAAGATATTTGATGTCTTGGGATGCTCCGAGGAGCAAAAGGTTCCCTTTGCCACTTTTATGTTGCGTGAAGAGGCAGATTACTGGTGGGAATCTGTAAAACGTACCCAGCCTGACGCACTCAAGATGTCTTGGGAGAAGTTCCAAGAACTGTTCAATGACAAGTACTTTCCCGAAAGTATTCGTCACATGAAGGAGGTGGAATTTATCAAGTTGGAGCAAAACAACATGACCGTGTCGCAGTACGAAGCCAAGTTTGCCGAGTTGTCCCGATTTACATCCCACTTGGTAGATAATGAAGAGAGAATGACGCGGATATTTTAAGAGGTTTGAAACCAGAGATACGTCAATATCTTATTTCTCATAAACTGTGTTTGTATTCAGATGTTGTGAATAGGGCTCAGTTAGTGGAGCGCGATAACGAGTCAACGCAACCAAAAGAGAGCAGCCAGAAAAATGATAATACTGGTGATAACAGTCATCAAAGCGGTGACAATAAGCATGGAGGGAATCAACATGCCAGAAATGGTAACCACTTCAATGGTAATCATGGTCAAAACAATAAGAATGAATATTTCAAGAAGAGGAAATTCAACAATGATGGAAAGACGTCAGCACCAGCACCCGTTGTTAAGGAAGGAGAACGACCACCTATCATATGCTTCAAATGCGGAGGGGAGGGACACATCAGTCCAAACTGCGCGATGCCATCCAAAGCATGCTATAATTGTGGAAGAGAAGGTCACTTAGCCCGATTTTGTCATTCACCGAAGACAAGTTCAGATAGGATGGAGGAACCAAAGACCGTCCCAGAAAAGCCAAAGCCAGTAGTTTAAGAGAAAGCGTTTTTTTTTTCGTGACGAGGAACCTGAATAAAATTATCACGGGTATGTTAGTCATAAACTCTTGCGAAGTCTATACCGTGTTAGATACCGGTTCTACTCACTCTTTTATTTCACCTAGTTGTGTTCAATGTTTAGACTTTGATATGTCTGTTTAATGTCAGTTGGGAGAAATCTTCATTACCTCCACTATTTATAAATCTTGTTCAAATCAACACTTTCACGTTACCTGTCGATCTTATCTCTTTGAAAATACTTGCCTTTGATGTGATTTTTTTGAAACGATTGGTTCACTACTTATCATGCTTCTCGTAAGGTTGTTAACTTTTATACTCCTAACCACCCTGTTATGCGGATTCAAAGTAACCAAACCACTAAAGTCAATCATTGTCATATCAAGCCATAAATAAAGAGCCCCGATCCTTTCGTTGTTGACCTTCTTGTGTGGAATGTACCGAAGCCAGACTTTCGGCAGGGGACGTTGTGAATAACGGTGACAAGTTAATAGATATCAATGTGACGGGTTATCCAAGTCTTGGGCGAGAGTCACAGTTTTGAATGATATTTCTATTGTTAATAAATTTCCTGACGTATTCTTGAAGACTTCTTAGCTTACCCCTAGAGCGTGAAATCGAATTTTGTATTAACCCCAGTACAAAACCCATTTCTTAAACCCTTAAATATTTATTCAACTAAAGCGAACGTAACATGCGCCAAAGACGTTGGCTCGAGCTGTTAAAGATTATGATCATACCATACCATCGTGAAAAAGTGAACGTGGTAGCTGATGCGTTGAGTAGAAGATCGTATGCGGTTACAAGTGCGAATATACAAACCCACATGAAGATAACGAATATACGATTAGAATCGATTTTAATCGATAAAGTTAAAGCCGCTCAAGCTACATACTCAGAGCTGATAAATGTGAAGAAGAAGGTTTAAGAGGGCGTTATTCTAGAAGCAAGAATCGACGAAGAGAGGAAATCTCAACTCTCAATTTAATTGGCCCATTTGAAATCCTCGATGAAGTAGGAACTGTGGCCTATAGACTCGTTTTACCGCCAAGTATGTTGCGTGTTCAGAACATTTTTTTTACGTATCGATGTTACGTAAATATGTGGACGACCCGAACCACATTATTAATTTAGAACCGGACGAGATAGCAAAAGATTTAACGTATGAGGAGATACGTGTTAACATCTTAGATAAGAAGGATCATATTCGATGCTTAAAGGTTATACCTCAAGAGTTAGAATTTGAAGTGAAGTCAAGGTATCCTCACATGTTCGGCATACCAAGTACGTACGTAAATTTCGAGGGCGAAATTTTATAAGAAGGGGAGATTGTGAAACCCCAGATTTTATGAATAAATATTTAATTTTTCTCGAAATAATTTTTATATTATGGTGTGGATTTGATATAATAGTTATGGGTAGTATTTATAAATTTTATAAAGTATCCAAGTTGTCATATAATATTCGATTGGTCGGGAAATATTCGTTTTAACAGGGAATATTCGTACAACGACACAATCATTGGTGGACCCCACAACGGAATTATTGTCGGATTGAGAAAACGACAAAAATATTTTATTAAAAATAACGGCGGAAGTTTTACCATTGTTACTGTTGAACTACTCGGTAGTAAAAGTACAGTAATACGTGTGGTTGCATAGTAACACACGGTATTGATTATTAATGCTTATGTGAGAAGTCACTCAGTTTGATTCAATTATTGTCAGTTAATAATATGAATTATTTAGCGATAATGACGTTTTGTTTTATTCGTATTATTAACGTAATAAAAGAGAAACATCTTTTTATATAAAACAGAATATTTTATTAAAGTTATTCTATAAATAGAATATATTATATTTTATTTAAAAGATTTTTCTTTAAATATGGACCGTCAGATTAAAGTAATCAATCTGGACCGTTCATGGATTAGTTACTATGCATTCTATTTTTCTATAAATAGCAGCTCATTCCTTCATTATTTCTTACGAATTCACTGAACTCTAGAGAGAGAAACTATAGAGAGAAACTATAGAGAGAGAGAAGAAGATTATTCTGCTACTTAACTACTTCCTTATTTCAGCTCTTCTTTAAAACGGTAAGGGGTGTTATTCATTCTTATTCATGAAGAGAACTGTTGTTATTCCATTTTTTATTATTCTGTTGGAATAACCGGTATACGTAGTCTACCCTATACTTGGTGACATTCTTCTATTATTCTGTTGGAATATCCTGTCTGTGTGTTTTACACCGGACCTGGTTCTGTTTTTATTATTATTCTGTTGGAACATCCTGTCTGTGTGTTTTACACCAGACCTGGTTCCGTTTTTATTATTATTCTGGTGGAACATCCTGTCTGTGTGTTTTACACCGGACCTGGTTCCGTTTTTATTATTATTCTGTTGGAACATCCTGTCTGTGTGTTTTACACCGGACCTGGTTCCGTTTTTATTATTATTCTGTCGGAATATCCTGTCTGTGCGTTTACGCCGGACCTGGTTCCATTATTTATTATTCTGTTGGAATAACCTGTCTGTGCGGTCTATCGCATGCATGGTGATTTCTTTTGTTATTCCATTCTGTATTATACTCAGTTGGTTAAGTTTTGACTTCTATACTCCATGAAATTTGTGGAATATCCTTGACATTTGCGCTTCATCTAGTATCTATTCATAAAAATATTCTCCTGATCATTCTTGAATTTTACTCCACAAAGTAGTATCATGTTGACAAATTGGATGTTGTTAATTCTTGGATAAATTAATTCTTGAACTTATTTTATTGAATTCTTATATCATTGTCATCATCCTCATGTTTATATTCTGTTGAAAGTCATCTGTGGCCTGTAGTGCATAGATGGACTTGGTATGATTATGACCAGGGATTATTCGGTGTAATCATGACCGTAATGTTACAAATGATGTGATAAAAGTCCTCATTGGCCCGTAGTGCATTGATGGACAGTTGTTGGCATGATCATGACCATTAATGAATATACGAATATCCTTGGCCGTAGTGCAGGGGTGATTCGATGATGTGGATTATTTTATTAAGCTGAGTCCCAGCGATCACAGTGTTGGAAAATCTTTTAAATCATAAAAGATAGTAGAGTTTATATTCTACTTGACTCTCTTAATGGATTGCTTGTTTCGCTACAGTTAAACTTGATGTCTATTATATTTTATCAGTTTAACATTGTTGAAGGCTAATGATAATTTATTCTGCATTATCTTAGTCATAATATTTCTTACTAGGCTAGTTGAGCTCACCCTTTCTTTCACTGTTCTCTTCAGGAAATGAGAACGTAGCTGGGGCAAGTCGGGGAACGGAGTGATGGTCCGAATGATAGTATTAGTTAGTAGTCCTCACTATTCTATGTAATGGTGTGTTAATAAATGTAACGAGGACTCCTTTTGAGTATGAATACTCTCTAGAAGATAATATTTGCATTCAAACTCACAGTTTATGTTTTGTCGTATTGTACACGACAGTTGTATTAGTAAGTTGTATTTGTATTCTGTACTATGTATCTGATGACCCAAGATGGGTGATGTATACCTAATTTTGGGGGCGTCACATATAATAGGATATATATATATATATATATATATATATATATATATATATATCAGTACTATATATTTTTATATATATAAACATTAGATGTATATAATATATATGTGAGTGTGTATTAAAGTGCATGTGCTAAAATTTTGTATCACACATAAGATGATAAATTGTTTTTCAAAAACCATGACATCATTTTTGGGACATTAGACACGTGAGTGTGATGGCTGTCTTAGAAACACGTGGTCAAAACTTTGCAATAAATGACAAGTTGATGATTTGTCAACCGGGCAGAATTTGACCGTCTAACCGCGTAACAGTTTGTGATAATTTGACCGTTCATTTCAAAAATACTTGATCAAATCCGTGCATTCAAAAATCAATTTTCAAAATAACAATTTTGCCCCAACTTCAGAAATTCTATAAATAGGGAGTATTTCATTCATTTGGTTTTTACCAATTTAGTGAAAAGAAAAGCATACTCTCCTTGCTTACATTCTCTCTAAAAGCTTGATATCTCTTCTTACAAAAGTTCTGATCTTTGAAGAGAAAAATTGGTCCAAGTATTGAGATAAGTTTAATTTCAGTTGAAATATTTCTTACTTGTATTATATTTATAGATATACAAGTACACATTGTTCTACACAATTTTATATATCAATATATAATCTATTTGTCAAATAAAAGGATACTTGGGTGCCACAAGGCTACGGAGATACACCTCTACGGGGAGGAATTCGAACTGTACGATTCCTTATAGTAACCTTTTATCAACATTATTTATCGACATTATTTATATAAATATCCTAAAATAGATACGACACTTGATAGCTCAAAATAACACTGAGATACTGCTCCAAAAAGAGTAGTCATCCGAACCGAATTTGAGAATCGTAGTTATCTATTAAAAATATTTATATAAATATCAATTATGAAAATTATAAATTTTGTCATACTTAGACGCCGCAAGGCTATAGAGATACACCTCTACGGAGAGGAATTCGAACTGTACGATTCCTTATAGTACTAAGTGACATTATCTATAAAAGTTCACATAATAGATAAAATATTCTTATATATTATTTGAGTTAAACATTAATATTTGTTATATCAGTTTATGCTTAACTAATTTAAATATTATACTTAATTTGACTTATTCATTTATATAAGTATTGATTCATAAAATTAATTCATATAATACTTGGTAAAGACTATCTAAGAAACAATTATATAATATCCATAGAAAACACTATTTATTTTATAGAATTGTTAATTCTTTATAAAGTGCCTAAAATCATATATTTTCTTAATCAGAAGCATCAATGGATCCAAACAAAATTTCTATCTGCTTTAAAGAAGCTTATTGTTGAATATAAAAGTCCTTAAACTTTTATACTAATATATTTGTTCATGATTTTCTGTCTGCTTATTAGAGAAGCATTAATCTGTACTGAACTCTTATCAGCTTATTGAAGAAGCACATTGTTGTACACTTTTGTAAACAGAAAAGGGAATAGATTTAGTTTATTTTATGTACTTGTGAGAAAGACAAGTAATTCTTCGACCAAGACTAGAGTCTTAGAGAGGTCAGCAGGAAGTTGGGTCTCTAGTGTACTTGTGAGGTGAGGAAGAGGCTGTTGTTTCAAGACCAGATCATAGAATAGAACAAAACTCAAAATGTGGTACAACTAGACTTGAGGAAGGAGCAGGGAGCTTGCTGCCCAAAATAGAATAGTTGAATAGTTGAAAGTTTGTCTATAAAACTTTGTAAAGGCTTCTTTGCCTGTTGAAGGAGTTGTTATTACTGATAGTAATAGGATCTCAAGTTCCAAGTAGGGACTTGAGATTGGACGTAACAACATACCAAAGGGTTGTGAACCAGATAAATCTCTGTGCATTGTGATTGAATTTTTTATTATATTGCATGCTAATTATTAAAACTGCTAATTAATAACAAAAATTCAAAAAAGACTAAATATATTTTTAACTTCTAATAATCTATTCAACCCCCCCTTCTAGATTATTATTGACCTTTCAGTCTTGAACTTGTCTGGATAATGAACCCCTGGAAATATGCAAAGGTTTGTGTAAGTCACGCTTCCATGCATTTCAGTCCCTTTGATTGACTGGATGGTTTCTTCTATTTGTTGGACTTTCTTCCGAATATCACCAGTTTCTTGATCTTCTTTAAGATGGTTGATTTTATGGGTTTTGTTGGATTTTTTAATTTGAGACTCAGGTATGTAGACGTCTTTGTCAGTACCCTAGATTCCTCCATGTGCAGAGGATTCTATTTGAATGGGTATTTGTGGATCCTGAGTTTGCTTGTTAACTCTTTCAGAAAGACAACCAATTCTGCTATCTGATTCCTTAGTCCCTAGAACTCCTCTCGGGAAACAGGAGTACATTCAGGCTAGGCACTTGTAGCCATATTTTAAAGTGGGCTTAATACCTTTTTTGGACTTTGAACGGGTAACGGGACAAATTGTTTCCTTACAAAAAGACTATGTAGTTTAGTCTGGATACACATTAAGAGGCTATATGCTATGTAATGTGTCTGTTTTAGGAGTTTTTTAATGTTCTCCTGCAAAACAGTTGTCAGTTATTTTGATGACAGGATAGCATGGCAGGTCTTGATATGGAAAGGAATGTATATTTACATCTTCCTTTATATTTTGCTTTACATTGAGATTTACATGTAATTTTCATAGAATTGAATTCACATGGAATTGAAAGGGAAAGGCATGAAGAGATTTCCCTTCGCATTTGGTTTATCAGAGGCTGACCTATCTTAAGCTACTCTCGTGGCTTTTTGTTGAGTAAAATCTAATTACGCACAACACGCAAGTATACGTGGTCAACAAGTAATAAAATGTAAGTAGAGTATCGTTCCCACGAGGAATTATTTAATAAAAATCACCAAGTACTAACTCGTAACCAACTCAATCTTATTTAAACGAATGAATTTCAAATTATATAATTAAACTACTATTAAATTCCACTAGTTAAATTAAGATTACAGAGATTTAAAATCATAACTTCATTTAAGTTAACACACTTCTCATCAATTATTATCTATCCTGAATCGTTAATTAAGAACACTAGAGCAGGTAAAACCACCTCTCGATGCATAAATACCCATACTCACTTAAATCCACATATAATAAAATTAAGTAAGACACCTTAATTAACTAATTCACTATATCTCTATGTGAATTACAATTAAAAAGGATTTAAAGCACAAGTTCTCTATAAGATTACATATGGCGTAAAGGCATATCTCTATCCTAAACACGAATCATGAATTCCATCTATACAGAAATCACACACACATGCTATCATGATCAGATTTAAATTTATACCCCTCTTCCGATTTTATATAGATTATCACGGTAATTGATAGCCAATCAATTAAACAATTAAGTCCAAATCACAATAGACAATCCTCACAATAGAACATAATAATTGATAGCAAAACATATTAAAATAAACTACACAATAAGATCCATTGTAATCTCAAACAAAGAATTTGTTCACTGAATTAAAACTAAGAATCTACACTTGAATACACAATAAAAGATAAGAATAAGAATAGAGTGAAAACTAAATATGTTGTCAGCCAATCTACATCTTCCTCAAGCTCCTGCTCTTGATCTTCAATAGTCTCCAAGTTGTTTCAATCTCCAAAACCAATAAGAACTAGGGTTTTTGGTCCTAATCTACTCTAATAGAATCCTCTCTCTCCACGAATCCTCGTGATTCTCTTCCTTTTATATGCCTCTTTATATGTCTTTTAAGTCCTCTTGGAAGTCCTTGAATCAATCGGATCGAACCAATCCTTCTAGAACTCAAATTCGGACAAAAACAGATTTTTATGCGCGTACCCCCGCCCCGGCGGGGGGTTATTAGGCATAAAGGTCCCTCCCCGACAGGGGTTTTGTACATTGAAAGCCCGCCCTGGCGGGGGTCCTTTTTCTGTTGTAGTGTCCTATGGTAAAACGGTCATAACTTTTGATCTGGGAAGATTTACGAGGCCTGTCACCTATCAAATCGAAGATCTCAACGAGTTCTATAACTTTTATTCTTTGAGAATTGAGAAATATCGGATGAATGAAGGTCGAATTGGGTTGGAAGTGACTGCTATACAAATGGCCACCCAAAACAGTGAAGTTCAACGTCCGTTTGTACAAAGGTCATAACTCTTGCATCCGAACTCCGATTGGAATGATTCAAGATGTTCCGAAAAGCTAAGAAGAAGCTCTAAAATATAATCCAAGTTCCAAGCCAAGATCAAGAAATAAACATGAAAGCCCAAACGATGTCCGTATTGCTTTTCTTTACGTTTTCATACCAATAGTCGCTCACACAGCTCCCAAATATATAATCTACAAAATGAACACAAAATGCATGAAAAGTAACTAAGAAACTTGAGTTTAAGCAACTAATTCAAGTATCAGATACCAGATAAGTAGGTATAAAGTCTACTTATCAAATACCCCCAAACTTAAACCTTTGATTGTCCTCAAGCAAAAACATAAAACAACAATGCTATGCAATGCAACTAATCAACATGCCTACGAATCTAGCAGTAATGACAGAAACAAGTCTATTCAACCGGCCTTAGAGAAATCAAGTAAACATGATAATACATTATGCATATCAAAACAAATCATTAACTTCCCAATCAATCATCAAATCTTAGACTGTTATCACTAATATAGTGCGTGTGTGGTCCACAACAATGTTAACTAATATAAAATAAAATTTAACACATAATAAGTCTCTTCGAAGGCATCATACAGTGTGAACTCAAGAAATCCAAGAACAAGCTAGATCCAATTAAAATCAAATAATTACAAATATCGAGGGTCAACATTTGATACTTATGCTTTATTTTTCATCTACGGGGGCTTTTTTCTCTTATTTCCCGTTTTATTCATTTTTTAAAAAAAAAATAGTTTATATACCCCAAATATTCTCCCAAACTTAGATTCTTGTCTAACTGTAGCCATCACAACTTATTCTTGTCATTCTATCATTCAAACTAGCATTATCTTTTAGAGTCGTCCCATTATGTATTAATTTAAACTCAATCAATCAACAAGTTATTTTTACTGTGCTATCCTTATTATACCAGTTTCAAACAGAAAAAGACTCAATTCATAACAAGAAATCACATCAAAGCTCTAATAGTCAGTACTATACTTATCTACCCAATTCCAATCTCCTCATTGGCCAAAACAAACTGTAAATATCAAACAGTTGGACTCATGCAAGATGTACTAAATGCTATGTAAACATAGTAAACTAACTACTATTTTTGAAAATTTTCAATTTTTTTAATCTTAACTAACGAGAAACAAGAAACTAAATACATTAAAAACTATTAAAATAAACTACTGTGCAAATGCAAACTATATGACATGAATGCCAACATATATGACATAAACGAAATGCTAAAACATGAAACAATAAAATAAAACTAACTCCCCCAAACTTAACAAGTACAATGTCCTCATTGTAAACATATTGAAATAAAAAAGCAAAGGACTTCCCTGGATCCAGCTGCTTGTGGTAGTGGTGGTTGTGGAACAAAGACTGAAAACTCCTCCACATCGGAATCTAAAGGAGGATACTGTGGCTGGGCTCAGATTGGTGGCTTCCCTATCCATAATATTTTGCTTATTTATTGAGCCACCAATACCTGCAATGAAGAGAGACAACATGGATTAGAATAACACTTTAGATTTAGAAGAGAACTTAATAAGCAAATTAATTTCTATCTACTAACTAAACTAGTAAAGTATATAAATATAAAAATTCCTGGGTTGCCTCTTAGTTAGCATTGGAATTATAGTCTTTCAGCCTGACTTTGTCTGGTTAACGCTATCTGTGACACCCCCAAATCTCGGTACTTTATTACCTCAAGATTTGGTGTTCACGTAATCAAAACATTCATTTATAACTACCCAATCATAAATAAAATTGAATAATAAACCTGCCCATACAAGAATTACATAAAATAATATCTCCCAGGTTATCTAACCTTTACATATAATCATTCATGCGGAAAATTTAAATAAACTTCATTACACTCTTTAAACCAAAGTCTGATAATAAAACTATCAAAACTATTACAAGTCTTCAGTAGTTGTTCGTCTTTTCCTTTCCTTTACTGGTGCTAGGTACGTCGCCCTTTCCATCTGTAGCTGTAAGGATTTTACAGGCAACAGTGAGCAAACGAGGCTGACTTGAAATAACAATGAATAACTTTTATATTTTCTGCCCATTCAGGGGCTCAATAGAACTGAATAATAAGTTCTATTAACATCTTAAACATTCCTTGCCCATTCAGGGGCTCAATAGAACTGAACAATAAGTTTTATTAATACTTTAAACATTCACTGAGGGTCTAATGACCACGAACCTTGTCCACAGTTATAAGTAATCTTTCAACTTAAACTTTTACGGTCATACGACCATAATGACTTTAAGGTACTTAGGGGGATCAACCCTTTGTACATGTATTGTATACAAATATTTCAGCGCAAAGTACAAAACTAAGCGTAACCCCTATAAATAGGGTTGTTCATCTCAGTATTTTGAGTATAAGTCCACCCCAAAGATAGTTTGGTTTGGATACACTTCAAGGTAATTTGGAGTTCAACGGACATCAACTAAGGATTAGTTGAATATAAGATAATAAAACTATGTTATTGAATGATCATACTGAATAAACATTTCGTTCTAAGTTGATGCTTTAGGAATAATCTAATAGCATAACAATTGAATAATTTATCATACCTTACTTTGAACAACGTTAAGCTAAGGTTACATCTTAGAATTTAATATCAAGCATGCACAACAAATAATAACTTGAACGATAAACTAAAGGTACTTGCATGCTAATATAACAAGTTTAGAGTTAAGAAAACTTGTCCAATTATAAAAGTAGAGTTAGAGAACTTGCATAGGTATAACATAACAGTAAAAAGTAACCTTGCTGAATAATAAAGTAGCAAAGGTTAGGGAACTTGCCTCGTGCGTAGGTTAAACAATTACTATTCACGTTCACCCCAAGTCCTACACATACCATATGTATTGACAATACACATTAGTTACACTAACATTACCTTTATGAGTTACTTTATTACTCTTAGTATAGCTACTAACTAAGTTTAAGTTTAAACAACATCACATCTTTTCATGAACATTACTTTTTAGCTTAATTACAACTACTTAAGTGATCATGTCATTGCACCACATATACATTAATAACTCGATACAACATCCTATTACATGTCCAACATGTTATCATTAAGTTATACTAATACCCAAAGGGTTGCACTTGCATTTGTGCATCCCGACGCCCTCCGATTGGCTCCAAATACATAATAGTCCTAAAGATGGCCATTTTTACTACTGTTATATACCTCAAATTAAAAAACTTAAAGCATGAAAGTTGTAGGTCTACTCGTCCTCTTTCCGAATCATCTTGAATTACCTCAATCGGAGTTCGTATGAAAAAGTTATGGGCGTTTTACAATAGGAGGTCAAAACTGCCCAACTCGGACACTTTTCCGGTGCCGGGGCGCGGATCAGTGGCGCCGGGTCGCGAGTACTTGTGCCGGGGCACGAGTTTCAGCACTGGGGCGCGAGTTACTGGCCCATGCTAGGCGCTGGGGCGCGAACTTTGGCGCTGAGGCGCGAAAATTGGCGCTGGAGCGTGAATTTTGACGCTGTGGCGCCGGAACTCGCATAACCAAAACGAAGAACAGAGCTAAAGCTACTGTCTTAATTTCTAACAACAATCAACGCCCAATAACATGCATAACTTTACATAAATTACACATGAATGTTAACAATCAACTATATACCAATTATCAACCACTAATCAACACCATCATAAACTAATTCTTTGAAAACACTATTTTTAAAATAAAAACTCCATTGTTGATATTTTTCTTGACACAGTGAACTAAAATTCCATACTTATAACCAAATTAATACCTTTAAAATACAAGTATACTCACATATTAACATGTATAGTTCAATTTCATAGTAGTTCACAATTTATATAATCACATACCAATTTTGTTATTTTGCAAAACATACGTTCAAACATGTTTTTAACTGTAAAACCCAAGTTCCCCTTTCTTTAACACGTAATTAGCATACAATTATATATATATATATATATATATATATATATATATATATATACATATGCTAGTGATAACAATTAAAATTACACATATTATGACAATTCTCTAACAAATTATACAAGCATGGTTTTTCAAGAGATTTTTGGTAACATTCTGATACACCGTGATTTTTAAGAAAATCGAGACCTACAATTTCACAGAGACTATATACTGTAAAACATATATGATAAGGTTTTAGAACATACCTTTAGTTTGTTCAAACGACACTTGTAAATCACTAACAAAAGTTGAAGAGTCCAAAGACATGTCTTTCTCTTGTTTCTCTCTTTCAGACTCTCCCTTTTCTTACTTAGGCTTAGGTTTAGACAAATGCGTAAACTAAAAAAAATCAACTGATAAACTATGCGTACTCTAAAACTAATAAGCCAACGTAAATAAAAGAAACGCATGCGGTCATTATAATACTACTAAATACTATCAGTTACCAAAAACATATAACTTATATAACGTATAACTTATAAATATAAATATATTTTATTTAAATATTTGTTTTATTTTATTAATAATTTTAATTCAAAAGAAATCCAAAAGCCATAAGGCTTTGTTTGGTAACCCATTTAAAAATTAAGGATTAATACTTAAGTCTTGTTTGACAAAGAACTAAATTAAACTACTTTAATTTAATTTAATAACTCTTTATAACATAGTTATTTGTCACTCTTTATGAAATAACAATTTATTAAATAAATTACTTAATCACATAACTCAATCCACATAACACATTAACTATTTAACAAATAAATAATTAACTAATCACATTAATTATTTAGCAAATAAATAATTAACTAAATCAACTCAATCAATTTGAACAATTACTTATTCAATAATAAACACATCCAATAAATATTTATATAAATCAATAAATATTTATAACTTACATTTAAAAATATGGAATGTTACACTATCCAATTCCTCTTCGATAAATGAGGAACCCTCCATCCATCGGAAATAATGTAACTTTTGGTAGGTTCTCGTTTGTGATGGCTATCGAATTAAAGTCACCTAGATTGCTTTGTGTAAATAAGTGCCCAATTGAGAATGTTGAACCCTTATGCTCAATAGTAATTCAGGCCTTTGATACTTCCATTTTATTCTGTATTCGGTTGGATTGATTTTATTTTCGAGATCAAAGCATATTCGAGAAAATAATATACATAGCAGTGTCGGGCTCCTTATGGGCATGAGAGCCATCCAAGGATGTCCAGACACCGTAGCAAATTTACAAGCTGGTTGCACAGTTGAAAAATGTCTATCGTGGGAACCGAATCTAGATTCACAAGTTGAATCTTCCATCCCGTAGCTCCTAGGCTCACATGATAGATAACAATGTACAAAAACTAGAAAGAAAACTAGATTTAAATAAATCTTAGCCATTCTATCTTCAACGGTTCCAGTTTAGTCACTTTTGAATCGGTTAAAAGTTAGAGCTGGCTAGATTTAAATAAATCTAGTTCACAGGCTGGAAGATTAAATATCTACATTGTAAAAGCAGTTAAAGCAGATATATAAAGGTAGTATATATATATATATATAATAATGTAGAACCCATTTTGAATTTTTCATTTGATAAAACACAAAAACGGTTCAGATTTCATCTCAATTCTTCCAACTTAATCTAAAGGTTCACATTTCATCTAACACTAAAAATTACTGGCCAAATCAAATTCACCCCTAAAAATTTCCGCCCAAATCAAATAATTGTTATTATTTTAATTATTATAATTATAATAATAATTATTATAATAATTAATATAGTAATAATAATAATAATAATTAATAATAATAGTAATAATAGTATTTATAATAATAATAATAATAATAATAATAATAATAATAACAATAATAATAACAATAATAATAATAATAATAATAATAATAACAACAATAATAATAATAACAATAATAATAATAATAATAATAATAATAATAATAATAATAATAATAATAATAATAATAATAATAATAATAATAATAATAATAATAATAATAATAATAATAAAACTTTTTCAATACGACTTCCCGCCTTAGTTGATATTGGTACGGATTTAAATTGTATCCAGGAAGGTCTTATTCCAACCAAATACTATAAAAAAACTAATGAAAAATTAAATTCAGCCAATGGTAGTCAAATAGAAATAAAATATAAACTGCTTAAAGTGCATATCTGTCAAGATAATATGTGTTTTAAAACATCATTTGTTTTAATTCGCAATCATACCGATAAAATTATTTTAGGGTTACCATTTATATATTTGTTATACCCATTTACTACCAGTAATAAAGGACTAAGCTGTAAACATTTAGGTAAAGGAAAAACATTTAAATTTCTTATTAAACCAAAAGAAAGAGATTTAAAATTTATTCAAGAAGAGTCCATTTCCAAGTCATTAAATTTATTAAACTGTAAATCCACCAATTTTAATTTCTTAAAAGAAGAAATTAAATATAAAAGAGTTGAAGAATAGCTTCAACATAAAGATGTTCTTGAAAAAATTAAAGAGTTAAAAACTTATTTAAAGGACAACCTTTGTTCTGATTCTCCTAATGCCTTTTGGCATCGGAAAAAACATGTTGTAAGGCTCCCTTACGCTAAGGAATTCAAAGAACATTTGATTCCTACTAAGGTCAGGCCTATTCAAATGAATCATGAACAAATGGAGTTATGTAAAAAGGAAATAAACGATCTCCTTAGTCAAAGATTAATTAGACCCAGTAAATCCCCATGGTCATGTCCTGCCTTTTATGTTAACAATGAAGCAGAAAAGCAAAGAGGTGTTCCCAGGTTAGTAATCAATTACAAGCCATTAAACAAAGTCCTAGAATGGATCAGGTACCCCCTGCCTAATAAGGATGACCTCATTAATCGATTGAGTAATGCCACTATCTTTAGTAAATTCGACCTTAAATCTGGTTTCTGGCAAATTGCTATTCACCCAGAGGACAGGTATAAAACTGCATTCACCACTCCATTTGGTCATTACGAATGGAATGTCCAAGCATTTGGCTTAAAAAACGCTCCTAGTGAATTCCAGAATATCCTCAATGACATTTTGAATCCTTTCAGTCATTTTATTGTTGTGTATATTGATGATATTCTCATTTTTTTCCAATTCCATTGAAGAACACGTCAAACATTTGAAATCATTTTTTAAAACGGTCAAAGACAATGGACTTGTACTTTCACTTTCCAAATGCAGCTTGTTTCAAGCTAAAGTTCGGTTTCTTGGATTAATTATATATCGCGGACTCATACGGCCAATTGATAGAGCTATTCAATTCGCCGACAGATTCCCAGATAAAATTACCCATAAAACCCAACTGCAGAGGTTTCTGGGTTCGCTCAATTATATTGGCAAGTTCTATAAAAAGCTCAGGAAAATTTGCAAACCTCTCTTTCAGCGTTTGCAAGACAATCTTCCTCCAAGGACTGATATTCATACTTCTGTTGTCCAACAAGTTAAAAAATACGTTAAGGCATTGCCCTGCCTTGGTATTTCCAATGATTTTGCATTTAAAATTGTTGAAACCGACGCCTCTGATATTGGATTCGGAGGTATTCTCAAGCAAAAGTTAACTCCAGATTCTCTAGAACAAATCGTCCGTTTTCATTCCGGTGCGTGGAATAGTACACAGTTAACTTATAGTACCATTAAAAAAGAAATACTTTCTCTTGTATTATGTATTAATAAATTTTAAATTGATTTATTAAATCAAAAATTTTTAGTTCGAATTGACTGCAAATCTGCAAAATATGTGTTAGAAAAAGATGTTGAAAACATAGCTTCTAAACACTCCTTTGCTAGATGGCAAGCCCTTTTCAGTATTTTTGATTTTGATATTGAATACATTAAAGGCAGTAACAATTCAATTCCTGATTTTCTCACTCGAGAATTTATTAACAGAGGTACCATGCATCCATCATGAGTATCCGTGGTGCATCAACCTCTCGTGGTCCGGGTCACCCTACTGGCCCAAGTAATCAGCCATAAGGCACTTTGGTTCCTCATCCAATAAACCCAATTTACCAAACCAGTAACAAGTTCACTGTCCTTGGGACAATGCCCATACCCTATAGTTCAACATTAGCTAGTAACCCAATTCTAGTTGACCTTTTTCAGTCCAAACCCTCTAGTCGAAATCCTAGTAATCCTCCCTCTTAGTATATGCTTAGATGGACCAATTTCTTAATTCATATTGAGCCTCATATGAAACCCAAAAATGACCCAGTAAAATTAACCTCCCAGTTATTTCCTTCTGGATGGCATTTCATGCCCCTTGCTCCGTATAAATCCCTTGTGTATTATAAGGATATCCTTGTTGAAACAGAGTCAATCTTTATTAAACCCATTTATGCCAACAATAATAATGCCAAAGTTCTTTACCATTCGTTATATATTAAACAGTTTATTCAGATATCTGAATGGGGAAAACATCCCTCTGATCTTATGCAGCTTTCTAATCAAGATAACTCTTCTTGTTATTATGATTACATGGATGCTTGGTATAAAGTTTTCCTCCATCAAAATGAGTCACACAGTCATTCTTGATTTATTCAGTTCGATCATAAATTCAAAAGTCATTTCCCATACTGGTTTTCGCATTGGTGGTCGAGATTTGGTTTTACCTATGACCTTCTTCCTGATCCTCTGAAAGTCCAACTTAATTATTTTTGTAATCACAAAAAAATTTATCCAGCATATGAAGGTGTCCCAGTCCTTCTCCAATTTGTGAGTAAATATAAGATTCCCTAGATTCTTCGATGGTAATATCACATTCAACCCCCAATTTGTGAAATTAGTCACAATGCATCTCCTACGTCCCCTTCTGCAGATTCTTTTCCCTTTGTCACTCGTCAATGGTTTGACAAATGGTGGGACAAATTTGATGTCAATAGAATTATAGGTCAAGTCCAATTAGAATTTCCTACCTCTTCTCTCAAGGTTCTCCCAGTTTCATCTACAGAACCTTCTAGTCAAAAATCAAAAGAGTCTAGAGTCAGTCCCACTAGTTCGTCTTATTCCCGTAGCATTTCTGGTTTCAAAGATTGTTCCGGAAAAGAGTTAAAATTAATTGCACAAGCATTAAATAAAAGAATTGATGAATTACACGAAGGTGCCTCTGCAGGTTCTTCATCTGATTCACATAGTTACTATGAGGAAGATGATGACCCTTATGGCACCATCAACCTACATGATGCTTAGGACCCATTTGCCTGACATATCCACTCTGTCACATGCACCTGCTCCCTCCAGCCCGTCAAAAGATGCCCTCAGCCGAAAACAGCTTCGTCTTTTCCACCGAAAGCATCTCCTAAGTCAAAAGTTGTGGCCACTTTGTCAAAAGTTGCCAGACGCATTAATGAATAGTAAAAAAGTCAGCACTATTCATGAATAGTAAATTTTGTCTGTAACCATTTATTTTGTAATAGTAACTTTGTAATAGTTCTTTCCTTATTCTATAAAAGGAAACCGAACTTAGTTATTGGGGCAGACTTCGAAAGACTCTGAGATCCTTCTCAAATGAATCTTTAGCGTCCACCGCTGTTAAGCCTTTCTTAGCCCCTCCTTTTACTATTCTACATTTCTTAATGTTTTAAGTAAGTCAAGTCAATTCAATTTGCAATTTGTAATCAGTTTGTATAGTTGTAAAACAATTTTATTTTCAATCAATAAAAGTATATGTTTTAGTAATTAAACTGTTATTATTTGCACCTCTGATTCTCTTTTACTCCTTATAATTCCTCTGTATCTGATTCCGCCCAAAATGGTATCAGAGCCATGTTGCTTGTGTTCTAGTCGCCAGTAAGATTTTGACATACTGTTCATATACAACTATTTTCAAAATTGCTCTTTTATTCTTATTCTGAAGTCACCTGATTTACTGTAGTCCACCTTGTTCGTGTCAAACCTTTGTAAGTCTCTTGGGTGAGCAGTGTTGGTTTTTGAACATAGGTATGAGTCTGGTTAAGGTAATATGGTATGAATGGAAGAATAATGAATAAAAAGTGTTTTTGATCTTGGTAAAAATGAATAGATTATTTAGATCTAACTCCTCAACTAGTAACCGGTTAACTTTGCCTCCTGTCCCAGGCATAGTTAACTAGGAAACTCACAGTTATGAAAATATCAGTCAAGCCTTGCATAATTGAAATATACCTAGGGTCTCCCCTAAGGAAATTTATCAGTCAACATTTTTGGACAATTTTAAAATAGATTATAATGTCAAGACAGTTGAAAAAGTTTATGCCATTAATAAAGAATACGAAAATTGTAGTCTTTTGGATCCCGAAGTCATCAAAAAACATAAAAAGAAAGGTTACAATTTTATTCACATTGAATTAGTTCAAGTGGCTGTTAAACCCTTAAACATTAAAGGAATTAATTCAAGTATTTATCTCTACCTTAAAGATGCACGATTCTTGAATTATTATTATAGCATGATCGGTGCAATGGAATCTAATTTGCATAATGGACCAATCCATTTCAATTGCTTTCCTGATTTCACATTGAGCTTAAGTGATAAAAATTTATTAAAAGCCTTGACATTAAATATTAAAACTGCTGGAGAAATTACTCAAATGATTGAGGGTTCTCAGCCGATAGTTTTGATTTACCGAATTTATTATAAGACCATGAAAACTAACCTAAATGTTCATGCTCTCAATAAAAGTCTGAAAGATCAAACAGTCCTAATTCAAAGTTTAACTAGTGATGCTAATATTCAGATCCCGAGAACCATTCTCTGGAAAGATATTACTCTCCCTAGTCAGTGGACTTTACCCAGTGAGATACCTGAACAACCTGTAGTTAACAACCTAATAAACCTTGAAAATGTTAGACAATTTTCAGATGGAACTGTAAAAATAAGTTTTGAACGTAGTAAAAGACCTATTATTATTGAAGACTCTGCTAGTACTATAGCGTCTTCAAGGAGATACACTGAATTTCTTAATAATCCTTCTTTGAGAGAACTTAAATTAAAAGGTATTTTAAATCAATGTCAAGTCAGTCACCCATGTTACACTCAAAAGGATCTAGAAGAAGAAGAGAGTTCTTCCTCTCCTACTCCTTCTGAGCTTCCCACTCAGTCTGATTTCGAAATTCCTATTAACAATCAGTTTAGAGTTATTAAAAAGGATTTTATTCTTGAATGGTATAATCTTGTAAAGGATTTTAATTCTAAAATTAATAAAGAAAAACGACATTTATTTCGTTCAAACCACCCAACAGAAAAGGAGCGAGATAAAATTGTTAATAGATGGAAACGATTCATAAAAAATAAAAAAAATAAACATTACTTTTTATGATTGGTATGATCAATACCAAAACAAGTGTAATGTTATAACCAAAAGTCAATGGGTTAAAGAAGATAAGTCTAAGGTCTGTTCTAGTCATCCTCCGCTAGAAACTGTCCTTATCCCAGTTAAGAACACATTTGTTGTTGCCAGTCCCTTTAAAATTTCAGATGGCAATAAAGATGATAAAAAATTATTGAACAACTAAATTTTAGTAATCAATATCTAGCAACTGTTAGAAGACAGCTTGATAGAATTGAAGAAAAATTTGAAGAAATAAGTATAAAAAGACCTGACACAAAAATTGAACATCCTTTGATTAACTTACCTGAAAATAGATGTAAATTTGGTTTACCTAATGATGATAGCAACCTAATTAAATCTATTGACAAGTTATTCAAAAAACTAAAAACTGAACCTGGTCCAAGTGGTACTGTCTCTACTTTGGATCAAGTTGAAACTGAAGTTGAAGGTGATAGTCAAGATGACTATTCTGATTCTACTTCAGTCCCAGATTTTAATGACCAAGTGAACAAACTAACAGTCAAAAACACTAGTTTAACCAGGAATTGGTATTCTAGACCTACTCCTCCGGATCTGAAATTCGAAGAGAGAAACCTAGACAAACAATTCTCTGTTTCAGCTAATAAAATTTATGAATGGAACATTAATGGTCTTAGTGAACAATAAATTTTAAACAAATTAAATCACATGTCTATGGTATCAAATAACTATATAACTAAATTCAACAATCTGTCACAATCAGAAATTGTTGAGTTAATAGCTAGTGGATTCACGGGTATTCTCAGATATTGGTGGGAGAGACTTCTCACTGATGATACTAGAGTATCTATAATTCATGGTATCCAGTTAGACGATGACGGCAATCCCATCTTTGATGAAGATGTCGGTGTTGGTCTGCCAGATGGAGTAAATACTTTAATTTTCACCATAATAGAACATTTTGTAGGAACTCCTAGTAACATAACAGAAAGAATTCACGACCAACTCAGTAATATCATTTGTCCCACTCTGAGTGACTTTAGGTGGTACAAAGATGTGTTTACCTCTAGAGTTATGCTGCGAAATGATAGCAACAAACCTTTCTGGAAAGAAAAGTTTGTAAATGGTTTGCCTTCATTATTCGCTCATAAAGTTAGAGAAGAGTTGAGTAAAAAATTAAGATATATTGATTATGATAATCTCACTTATGGTGACATAATCAGTTATATTCAAAAAATTGGTTTTAAAATGTGTATTGATTTTAAATTAGCTAAACAAGCTAGTAAAGATAAGAAAAAAGCAAAAATATGAGTTAGGAATATTTTGTGAACAATATGGTATGCCTCCTATTGCTCCCTGTAGAAGAAAGCATAAACAGAAATATATTGATCATCCTAAAACACATAAACGTCACAAACGTAAACATACTCATAAAAAAGATAACAATCAAAACGATTATTATAATAAACCCAAACCAGTTAATAAAAAATATATTAAAAAGTCTAAGAAATATGATAAAAGTAAAATTGTTTGCCAGAATTGTGGGCAAAAAGGCCACTACAAAAATGAATGTAAAGTAAAATAAAAATTATCTCAGTTAAATATCTCTAATGAAGATACAGAACAATTATTAGAGTTAATGAGAATAGAAAACAATGCAGATAATGATGAAGGATCTGACATCCCCTATTCTTCAAAAAGCAGTACTAGTAATAATGAAACTGATAGTAACGAAGAAGTCACTATTTGTGCTGATAACTGTAATGAAAATTGTTGTACTAAAAGATTAAGTGTTATTACCAAAGAGGATGAAGAAAGCTCTTTGTTAATCGACTTAATTAGTAAAATTTCTTACCCTGAGCTTAAGATTCAATATACTAAGCAGTTAAAAGATTTATTAACCAAAGATACTAGAGTTAAAGACAAGATTTTTAAAGCTAAAGATAAACCGATATTTAGCCTAAATAAAACTCTAGAAAGATTTAAAACCCCAGTTAAAGAAGTTACCCTTCCAGAATTAAATCAAGAAGTTAATAAACTTAAAAAAGAAATCTCTAATTTAAAAATTGAAGTCTCTAATTTAAGAAAAGACTTAGAGAGCCAGAAATATGATCTTCAAGCTCATGATTCCTCCCCTAGTGATGAAGATCACGATGAGCCAGAATCTTCAGGAATCAAAGAAGAGCCAGATCTATTCGTTCAAGGTCTTTCTCTTAAAAGAGCTAAAGATATTACCATTCAAAAATGGTATATCTCCATCGATTTGGTTGTTGATAAAACTTTTTCAATACGACTTTCCGCCTTAGTTGATACTGGTGCGGATTTAAATTGTATCCAGGAAGGTCTTATTCCAACCAAATACTATAAGAAAACTAATGAAAAATTAAATTCAGTCAATGGTAGTCAAATGGAAATAAAATATAAACTGCCTAAAGTGCATATCTATCTATATAATATGTGTTTTATAACATCATTTGTTTTAATTCGCAATCTTACCGATAAAATTATTTTAGGGTTACCATTTATATATTTGTTATACCCATTTACTACCAGTAATGAAGGACTAAGCTGTAAACATTTAGGTAAAAGAATAACATTTAAATTTCTTATTAAACCAAAAGAAATAGATTTAAAATTTATTCAAGAAGAGTCCATTTCCAAGTCATTAAATTTATTAAACTGTAAATCCACCCATTTAAATTTCTTAAAAGAAGAAATTAAATATAAAAGAGTTGAAGAACAGCTTCAACATAAAGATGTTCTTGAAAAAATTAAAGAGTTAAAAACTTATTTAAAGGACAACCTTTGTTCGGATTCTCCTAATGCCTTTTGGCATCAGAAAAAATATGTTGTAAGGCTCCCTTACGCTAAGGAATTCAAAGAACATTTGATTCCTACTAAGGTCAGGCCTATTCAAATGAATCATGAACAAATGGAGTTATGCAAAAAGGAAATAAACGATCTCCTTAGTAAAAGATTAATTAGACCCAGTAAATCCCCCTGGTCATGTCCTGCCTTTTATGTTAACAATGAAGCAGAAAAGGAAAGAGGTGTTCCCTGGTTAGTAATCAATTACAAGCCATTAAACAAAGTCCTAGAATGGATCAGGTACCCCCTGCCTAATAAGGATGACCTCATTAATCGATTGAGTAATGCCGCTAACTTTAGTAAATTCGACCTTAAATTTGGTTTCTGGCAAATTGCTATTCACCCAGAGGACATGTATAAAACTGTATTCACCACTCCATTTGGTCATTACGAACGTAATGTCCAAGCATTTGGCTTAAAAAATGCTCCCAGTGAATTCCAGAATATCCTCAATGACATTTTAAATCCTTTCAGTCATTTTATTGTTGTGCATATTGATGATATTCTCATTTTTTCCAATTCCATTGAAGAACACGTCAAACATTTGAAATCATTTTTTAAAACGGTCAAAGACAATGGACTTATTCTTTCACTTTCCAAATGCAGCTTGTTTCAAGCTAAAGTTCGGTTTCTTGGATTAATTATATAGCGCGGACTCATACGGCCAATTGATAGAGCTATTCAATTCGCCGACAGATTTCCAGATAAAATTACCCATAAAACCCAACTGCAGAGGTTTCTGGGCTCGCTTAATTATATTGGCAAGTTCTATAAAAACCTCAGGAAAATTTGTAAACCTCTCTTTCAGCGTTTGCAAGACAATCCTCCTCCATGGACTGACATTCATACTTTTGTCGTCCAACAAGTTAAAAAATACGTCAAGGCATTGCCCTACCTTGGTATTTCCAATGATTCTGCATTTAAAATTGTTGAAACTGACGCCTCTGATATTGGATTCGGACGTATTCTCAAGCAAAAGTTAACTCCAGATTCTCCAGAACAAATCGTCCGTTTTTATTCCGGTGCGTGGAATAGTACACAGTTAAATTACAGTACCATTAAAAATGAAATACTTTCTCTTGTATTATGTATTAATAAATTTCAAAATGATTTATTAAATCAAAAATTTTTAGTTCGAATTGACTGCAAATCTGCAAAATATGTGTTAGAAAAAGATGTTGAAAACATAGCTTCTAAACACTCCTTTGCTAGATGACAAGCCTTTTTGAGTATCTTTGATTTTGATATTGAATACATTAAAGGCAGTAACAATTCAATTCCTGATTTTCTCACTCGAGAATTTATTAACACAGGTACCGTACATCCATCATGAGTATCCGTAGTGCAACAACCTCTCGTGGTCCGGGTCGCCCTACTGGCCCAAGTAATCAGCCAAAAGGCGCTTTGGTTCCTCATCCCCCAATTTACCAAACCAGTAACAAGTTCATTGTCCTTGGGACAATGCCCAAACCCTATAGTTCAACCTTAGCTAGTAACCCAATTCCAGTTGACCCTTTTCAGTCCAAAACATCTAGTCCAAATCCTAGTAATCCTCCATCTGAGTATATGCTTAGATGGACCAATTTCTTATTTCATATTGAGCCTCATATGAAACCCAGAAATGACCCAGTAAAATTAACCTCCCAGTTTTTTCCTTCTGGATGGCATTTCATGCCCCTTGCTCTTTATAAATCCCTTGTGTATTATAAGGATATCCTTGTTGAAACAGAGTCAATCATTATTAAACTCATTTATGCCAACAATGATAAAGCTAAAGTTTTTTACCATTCGTTATAGATTAAACAGTTTATTCAGACATCCGAATGGGGAAAACATCCCTCTGATCTTATGCAACTTTCTAATCAGGATAACTCTTTTTGTTATTATGATTACATGGAAGCTTGGTATAAAGTTTTCCTCTATCAAAATGAGTCACACAGTCATTCTTGGCTTATTCAGTTCGATCATAAATTCAAAAGTCATTTCCCATAATGGTTTTCGGATTGGTGGTCGAGATTTGGTTCTACCTATGACCTTCTTCCTGATCCCCTGAAAGTCCAACTCAATCATTTTTGTAATCACAAAAAAATTGATCCAGCATATGAAGGTGTCCCAGTCCTTCTCCAATTTGTGAGTAAATATAAGATTCATGGATTCTTCGATGGGAATATCACATTCAACCCCCAACCTGTGAAATTAGTCACAATGCATCTCCTACGTCCCCTTCTGCAGATCCTTTTCCCCTACTCACTCGTCAATGGTTTGGTAAATGGTGGGACAAATTTGATGTCAATAGAATTATAGGTCAAGTCCAGTTAGAATTTCTTGACTCTTCTCTCAAGGTTCTCATAATTTCATGTACAGAACCTTCTAGTCAAAAATCAAAAGAGTCAAGTATCAGTAAAAAATCAAAAGAGTCTAGAGTCAGTCCCACTGGTTCGTCTTGTTCCCGTAGCATTTCTGATTTCAAAGATTGTTCCGAAAAAGAGTTAAAATTAATTACACATGCATTAAATAAAAGAATTGATGAATTACATGAAGGTGCCTCTGTAGGTTCTTCATCTGATTCACATAGTTACTATGAGGAAGATGATGACCCTTATGGCACCATCAACCTACAGGATGCTCAGGACCCATTTGCCTGACATATCCACTCAGTCACATGCACCTGCTCCCTGTAGCCAGTCAAAAGATGCCCTCAGCCGAAAGCAGCTTCGTCTTTTCCACCGAAAGCATCTCCCAAGTCAAAAGTTGTGTGTGACGCCCCCAAAATTAGGTATACATCACCCATCTTGGGTCGTCATATACATAGTACAGAATACAAATACAACTTACTAATACAAGTGTCGTGTACAATACGACAAAATATAAACTGTGAGTTTGAATACAAATATTATTTTCCAGAGAGTATCCATACTCAAAAGGAGTCCTCATTACATTTATTAACACACCATTACATAGAATAATGAGGACTACTAATTAATACTATCATTCGGACCATCACACCGTTCCCCGACTTGCCCCAGCTATGTTCTCATTTCCTGAAGAGAACAGTGAAAGAAAGGGTGAGCTCAACTAGCCCAGTAAGAAATATTATGACTAAGATAATGAAGAATATATTATCATTAGCCTTCAATAATGTTAAACTGATAAAATATAATAGACATCAAGTTTAACTGCAGCGGAACAAGCAATCCATTAAAAGAGTCAAGTAGAAAATAAACTCTACTATCTTTTATGATTTAAAAGATTTTTCAACACTGTTATCGCTGGGACTCAGCTTAATAAAATAATTCACATCATCGAATCACCCCTGCACTACGGCCAAGGATATTCGTGTATTCATTAATGGTCATGATCATGCCAAAAACTGTCCATCAATGCACTACGAGCCAATGAGGACTTTTACCACATCATTTGTAACATTACGGTCATGATTATACCGAATAATCCCTGGTCATAATCATACTAAGTCCATCTATGCACTACAGGCCACATATGACTTTCAACATTTTATAAACATGAGGATGATGACAATGATATAAGAATTCAATAAAACAAGTTCAAGAATTAATTTATCCAAGAATTAACAACGTCCAAATTGTCAACATGATACTGCTTTGTGGAGTAAAATTCAAGAATGCTTAGAAGAATATTTTCATGAAAAGATACTGGATGAAACGCAATTATCAAGGATATTCCATAAATTTCATGGAGTATAGAAATCAAAACTTAACCAACTGAGTATAATAAAGAATGGAATAACAAAAGAAATCACCATGCATGCGATAGACCGCACAGACAGGTTATTCCAACAGAATAATAAATAACGGAACCAGGTCCGGCGCAAAACGCACAGACAGGATATTCTAACAGAATAATAATAAAGACGGAACCAGGTCCGGTGTAAAACACACAGACAGGATGTTCCAACAGAATAATAATAAAGACGGAACCAGGTCCGGTGTAAAACACACAGACAAGATGTTCCAACAGAATAATAATAAAGACGGAACCAGGTCCGGTGTAAAACACACAGACAGGATGTTCCAACAGAATAATAGAAGAATGTCACCAAGTATAGGGTAGACCGCGTATACAGGTTATTCTAACAGAATAATAAGAAATGGAATAACAAAAGTTCTCTTCATGAATAAGAAAGAATAACACCCCTTACCGTTTTAAAGAAGAGCTGAAATAAGGAAGTAGTTAAGTAGCAGAATACTCTTCTTCTCTCTCTCTCTATAGTTTCTCTCTCTAGAGTTCAGTGAATTCGTAAGAAATAATGAAGGAATGAGCTTCTATTTATAGGAGAATTGAAGGATACTATTGGACTGTACAGTAGGAATTCAGACGAAATCAGTTGCTGATTCACAGCTCCACTGATCCAACGCATCAGTAATCTTTGTCAAAGAGTTAGCCAATGAAAAAAATGAACATATGCAACATTAAAAGCCTTGACCAATTAAAATGCTCCATAATGTACGAGTTGCCAAATCTGCTGCACGATTGAAAAAAAATTGGCCAATAATATTCAAGCTTGAAAAAATCAATCCGAATCCTGCCAATTCTTTCTTCTTCTTTTCTTTCCAATAAACATCCCACTATCATATAAATATATATAAAATAATAATGATTCTCTCCACCACAACCCACTAACATAAATATATATATATAACAATCACACACCTGCCAATAATATACTCCTCCACCCACAACACACCACTACATAATAATTCTCCCACCAAAATCCACTACCACACACACACTCCTACACACACGAAAACACACACACACACACACAAAAGTCAAATATATATATACTTTATAACTTTCGTCCGATAATTTTGAAAAGCGGATAAATAGGGATCCAAATAATAAGCAAAACTGAGTGACTTCTCACGTAAGCATCAATAATCAATACCGTGTGCTACTATGTAACCACGCGTATTACTATACTTTTAACGCCGGGTGTTTCAACAGTTAACGGTAAAACTTCCACCGTTATTTTCATAAAGTATTTTTTTATCATTTTTTTAATTCGACAATAATTCCGTTGTGGGGTCCACCAATGATTGAACCGTCGTACGGATATTTTCTGACAAAGCGAATATTTCCTGACCAATCGAATATAATATAACTTGCATACTATGCAAAATTTATAAATATTACCCACAACTATAACATTATATCAATTTCACTCTATAATATTTAAAAATAATATTTGTAGAAAATTCATCTTTATTCAAAAAGTTGGGGTTTTACAATCTCCCCTTCTTAAGAAATTTCTCCCTCAAAATTAGGGTACGTACCTGGTATGTCGAAGAGGTAAGGATAGCATGATTTTATTTCAGATTCTAATTCCCAAGTCATTTCCTCAACATCGTGGTTTCTCTACAAAACTTTGACTTGAGGTATAACCTTGGAGCGTAGAATATGTTCCTTCTTATCCAAGATTTGAACAGGAACTTCTTCATACGTCAAATCCTCCGCTATTTCGTCCGATTCTAACTCAATAATGTGGTTTGGGTCTTCCACATATTTGCGTAACATGGATATGTGAAAAACGTTATGAACACGAGACATACTTGGCGGTAAAGCGAGTCTATAAGCCACAGTTCTTACTCGATCGAGGATTAAAAATGGACCGATGAATCGAGGATTGAGCTTTCCTCTCTTTCCAAATCTCGTAACTCCTTTCCATGGAGCAGCACGTAAGAACACATGATCTCTTACATCAAATTCCACGTCCTTTCGATGAAGATCAGCATAACTCTTTTGTCGATCTTGTGAGGTTTTTATACGTTGTCGGATCGTTTGAATCTTTTCTGTAGTCATACGTACCAACTCCGGTCCCAACAACGTTGCTTCACCTACCTCATCCCAGCATACTAGAGAACGACATTTTCTTCCATACAATGCTTCGAATGGAGCCATGCCAATACTTGCTTGATAACTGTTGTTGTAGGAAAACTCCACCAATGGTAAGAACTTGTCCCAACTTCTCTTGAAGTCAAGGACACATAGTCTTAATAAATCTTCTAGAGTTTGAATAGTCCTCTCTGATTGTCCGTCCGTCTGAGGATGATATGCCGAACTAAATCGTAAATCTGTGCCCATCGCTTTTTGTAAACTAACCCAAAATCGTGTAAGTGAATCTTGGGTCTCGATCAGAAACTATGGATACTGGCATACCATGCAGTCTTACAATCTCGTTTATGTACATACGAGCAAGACGTTCAAGTGTATAAGTTTCTCGTATTGGTAAGAAATGAGCAGACTTGGTCAATCTATCAACAATGACCCAAATCGCATCTATACCTTGAGAAACCTTAGGAAGACCGGTAACGAAATCCATGGTAATGTTCTCCCACTTCCATTCTAGAATTTCAAGTGGTTGCAATGGACCTTTTGGTACTTGATGCTCCGCTTTGACTCATTGACAAGTTAGACACCTTGAGATAAACAGCGCTATCTCTCTCTTCATATTGCTCCACCAAAATATATGACGAAGATCATGATACATTTTGGTACTTCCAGGATGGATTACAAACGGTGTGTTGTGCGCCTCCATCATGATTTCATACTTTAAATCAGGGTTATTAGGAACACAAACTCTGGAGTTGAATCGAAGTATTCTTTCATCATCGATTCTTGCTTCTAGAATAATGCCCTCTTGAACCTTCTTCATTCATCTGCTCTGAGTATGTAGCTTGAGCGACTTTAACTTTATCGATTAAAGTCGATTCTACTCGTATATTCGTTATCTTCACGTGGGTTCGTATATTCGCACTTATAAATGCATACGATCTTCTACTCAACGTGTCAGCTACCACGTTCGCTTTTCCACGATGATATTAAATGGTACGATCGTAATCTTTAACAGCTAGAGCCAACGTCTTTGGCGCATGATACGTTCATTTTAAGTAAAGAAATATTTGAGGGTTTAAGAAATAGGTTTTGTACTGGGGTCAATACAAAATTCGATTTCACGCTCTAGGGGTAGGCTAGGAAGTCTTCAAGAATACGTCAAAAAATTTATTAACAATAGAAATATCATTCAAAACTGTGACTCTTATCCCAGACTTGGATAACACGTCATATTGATACCTATCAACTTGTCATCGTCATTTACAACGTCTCTTACGAAAAGTCTGGCTTCGGTGCATTCCACACCAGGAAGTCAACAACGAAAGGAACAGAGATCTTTACTTATGGCTTGATATGACAATGATTGACTTTAGTGGTTTGGTTGCTTGAATTCGCATAACAGGTTGGTTAGGAATATGAAAGTTAACAATCATACGAAAAACATGATGAGTAGTTAACTAATTGTTTTCAAAAATCACATATCGACAGTTAACGTGAAAGTGTTGATTTGAATCAAACAAGATTTATAAATATTGGAGTTAACGAAGGTTTCTCCTAACAGAGTTTCAACAGATAAGTCAAAGTCTAAAATTTTTTTATTATTACTATTATTATTATTTTTTAAGAGCTAAGTTTAAACGTTGAACACAACTAGGTGAAATACAAGAGTGGATAGAACCAGTATCGAATAAGGTACAAACTTCGCAAGGGTTTATGATTAGCTTACCCGTGATAACTTCATTTGGGTTCCTCACTTATTGGGAAGTCATGACAACCGCTCTCCCTTGAACTACCCGGCTTTGACTTGTCTGGGGTAGCATTTGGTGTCATCACTATCGTTGGAATTGACTTTAATATAGGGCATATTCCACCCTCAACTGCTTCATCGTACTCCTGCTTCATGATCTGAATCATCAATCTTCGATCCATATCGAGTTCAGATTGACCGCTCTGTACAGGGTAATTCAAAACTCGATGTTGGGTTCTCCCAATTGCTGTCCAAAAAGAAAAATGTATATCATCTATTTTAGCCTTTTTGGATCAGACGTCTCTTTCTACAATATCAACACGTCGTGCGGCTTTTACCCACGCATCCTTCATTTTCACTCGTTCAGTTGTTTCTTCTTTCAGCTGATCCTTGATATTTGAATTCTCAGATTCCAACTTTAATATCTTACACTCTGCCAAAGCGTGATTTTGTTCGAGCATCACATACCGGGTAACACAATTTTGAATCGTTACATCTCTTTGCTCCACGACCGCCTGCCGTTCTTCAGCCTGCTCTTCTAACTCATGAACACGATTTTGTAATTCTAAGTTTTGATCATAAATTTCTTCTAACTAATTCTCCTCAGGTTCCTCTTCTTCCTCTTCTTCCTCACTCTCAGCTGCTACCTCTGCCACTAGCTCGGGTGCAACTATTAGTTCTTCACTAACCACGTAGATATCTCTAATTTCTTCTTCGCCTGATATTACATTATCCTGGTTGGTGATTAGAGGTGCCACGGTCTCATTCACTCCATTGTTGACATTTTCAGCTGCCATTTTCAAATACTGCCACAAAACAAGGGTTAATTAACATATCACAAATTATCAATATACTCTGACCAACTAATTAAATAACAAATAAACTTAGGTAGGTCATACAAGTGAAAGAATTCCCAGTCTCTCCCCTCCTAGTTCTTGTCTCACACCTTAGCCAGGGATCATATCCCTAAGCTTTGATACCAACTGTGACGCCCCCAAAATTAGGTATACATCACCCATCTTGGGTCGTCAGATACATAGTACAGAATACAAATACAACTTACTAATACAACTGTCGTGTACAATACGATAAAACATAAACTGTGAGTTTGAATACAAATATTATCTTCTAGAGAGTATTCATACTCAAAAGGAGTCCTCATTATATTTATTAAAATACCATTACATAGAATAGTGAGGACTACTAACTAATACTATCATTCGGACCATCACTCCGTTCCCCGACTTGCCCCAGCTACGTTCTCATTTCCTGAAGAGAACAGTGAAAGAAATGGTGAGCTCAACTAGCCCAGTAAGAAATATTATGACTAAGATAATGCAGAATAAATTATCATTAGCCTTCAACAATGTTAAACTGATAAAATATAATAGACATCAAGTTTAACTGCAGCGGAACAAGCAATCCATTAAAAGAGTCAAGTAGAAAATAAACTCTACTATCTTTTATGATTTAAAAGGTTTTTCAACACTGTTATCGCTGGGACTCAGCTTAATAAAATAATTCACATCATCGAATCACCCCTGCACTACGGCCAAGGATATTCGTGTATTCATTAGTGGTCATGATCATGCCAACAACTGTCCATCAATGCACTACGAGCCAATGAGGACTTTTACCACATCATTTGTAACATTACGGTCATGATTATACCGAATAATCCCTGGTCATAATCATACCAAGTCCATCTATGCACTACAGGCCACAGATGACTTTCAACATTTTATAAACATGAGGATGATGACAATGATATAAGAATTCAATAAAATAAGTTCAAGAATTAATTTATCCAAGAATTAACAACGTCCAAATTGTCAACATGATACTGCTTTGTGGAGTAAAATTCAAGAATGCTTAGAAGAATATTTTCATGAAAAGATACTGGATGAAACACAATTATCAAGGATATTCCACAAATTTCATGGAGTATAGAAATAAAAACTTAACCAACTGAGTATAATAAAGAATGGAATAACAAAAGAAATCACCATGCATGCGATAGACCGCACAGACAGGTTATTCCAACAGAATAATAAATAATGGAACCAGGTCCGGCGTAAAACGCACAGACAGGATATTCCAACCGAATAATAATAAAGACGGAACCAGGTCCGGTGTAAAACACGCGGACAGGATGTTCCAACAGAATTATAATAAAGACGGAACCAGGTCCGGTGTAAAACACACAAACAGGATGTTCCAACAGAATAATAATAAAGACAGAACCAGGTCCGGTGTAAAACACACAGACAGGATGTTCCAACAGAATAATAGAAGAATGTCACCAAGTATAGGGTAGACCGCGTATACAGGTTATTCCAACATAATAATAAGAAATGGAATAACAAAAGTTCTCTTCATGAATAAGAAAGAATAACACCCCTTACCGTTTTAAAGAAGAGCTGAAATAAGGAAGTAGTTAAGTAGCAGAATACTCTTCTTCTCTCTCTCTATAGTTTCTCTCTCTAGAGTTCAGTGAATTCGTAAGAAATAATGAAGGAATGAGCTTCTATTTATAGGAGAATTGAAGGATACTATTGGACTGTACAGTAGGAATTCAGACGAAATCAGTTGCTGATTCACAGCTCCACTGATCCAACGCATCAGTAATCTTTGTCAAAGAGTTAGCCAATGAAAAAAATGAACACATGCAACATTAAAAGCCTTGACCAATTAAAATGCTCCATAATGTACGAGTTGCCAAATCTGCTGCATGATTGAAAAAAATTTGGCCAATAATATTCAAGCTTGGAAAAATCAATCAGAATCCTGCCAATTCTTTCTTCTTCTTTTCTTTCCAATAAACATCCCACTATCATATAAATATATATAAAATAATAATGATTCTCTCCACCACAACCCACTAACATAAATATATATATATAACAATCACACACCTGCCAATAATATACTCCTCCACCCACAACACACCACTACATAATAATTCTCCCACCAAAATCCACTACCACACACACACTCCTACACACACGAAAACACACACACACACACACAAAAGTCAAATATATATATACTTTATAACTTTCGTCCGATAATTTTGAAAAGCGGATAAATAGGGATCCAAATAATAAGCAAAAGTGAGTGACTTCTCACGTAAGCATCAATAATTAATACCGTGTGCTACTATGCAACCACGCGTATTACTGTACTTTTAACACCGGGTGTTTCAACAGTTAACGGTAAAACTTCCACCGTTATTTTCATAAAGTATTTTTTTATCGTTTTTTCAATTCGACAATAATTCCGTTGTGGGGTCCACCAATGATTGAACCGTCGTACGGATATTTCCCGACAAAACGAATATTCCCCGACCAATCAAATATAATATAACTTGCATACTATGCAAAATTTATAAATATTACCCACAACTATAACATTATATCAATTTCACTCTATAATATTTAAAAATAATATTTATAGAAAATTCATCTTTATTCAAAAAGTTGGGGTTTTACATTGTGGCCACTTTGTCAAAAGGTGTCAAACGCGTCAATGAATAGTAAAAAAGTCAGCACTATTCATGAATAGTAATTTTTGTCTTTAATCATTTATTTTGTAATAGTAACTTTGTAATAGTTCTTTCTTTATTCTATAAAAAGAAATCGAACTTACTTATTGGGGCAGACTTCGAAAGACTCTTAAATCATTCTCAGATGAATCTTTAGCCTCCACCGTTGTTAAGCCTTTCTTAGCCCCTCGTTCAACTATTCTACATTTCTTAATGTTTTAAGTAAGTCAAGTCAATTCAATTTGTAATTTGTAATCAGTTTGTATAGTTGTAAAATAATTTTATTTTCAATCAATAAAACTATATGTTTTAGTAATTAAACTGTTATTATTTGCACCTCTGATTCTCTTTTACTCCTTATAATTCCTCTGTATCTGCTTCCGCCCAAAATGGTATCAAAGCGGAAGCAGATACCAAAATGCTCTGATACCATTTTTGGCGGAAGTAGATACAGAGGAATTATAAGGAGTAAAAGAGAATCAGAGGTGCAAATAATAATAGTTTAATTACTAAAACATATACTTTTATTGATTGAAAATAAAATTGTTTTACAACTATAAATTGAATTGACTTGACTTACTTAAAACATTAAGAAATGTAGAATAGTAGAAAGAGGGGCTAAGAAAGGCTTAACGGTGGTGTAGGCTAAAGATTCATCTGAGAAGGATCTCAGAGTCTTTCGAAGTCTGCCCCAATAACTAAGTTCGGTTTCCTTTTATAGAATAAGGAAAGAACTATTACAAAGTAAATGATTACATACAAAAATTATTATTCATGAATAATGCTGACTTTTTTACTATTCATTGATGCGTCTGGCAACTTTTGACAAAGTGGGCACAACTTTTGACTTCGGAGATGCTTTCGGTGGAAAAGACAAAGCTGCTTTCGGCTGAGGGCATCTTTTGACTGGCTACAGAGAGCAGGTGCATGTGACAGAGTGGATATGTCAGGCAAATGGGTCCTGAGCGTCCTGTAGGTTGATGGTGCCATAAGGGTCATCATCTTCCTCATAGTAACTATGTGAATCAGATGAAGAACCTGCAGAGGCACCTTCATGTGATTCATCAATTCTTTTATTTAATGCCTGTGTGACTCATTTTGATGGAGGAAAACTTTATACCAAGCTTCCATGTAATCATAATAACAAAAAGAGTTATCTTGATTAGAAAGCTGCATAAGATCAGAGGGATGTTTTCCCCATTCGGACATCTGAATAAACTGTTTAATATATAACGAATGGTAAAGAACTTTGGATTTATCATTGTTGGCATAAATGGGTTTAATAAAGATTGACTCTATTTCAACAAGGATATCCTTATAATACACAAGGGATTTATAAGGAGCAAGGGGCATGAAATGCCATCTAGAAGGAAAGAACTGGGACGTTAATTTTACTGGGTCATTTCTGGGTTTCATATGAGGCTTAATATGAATTAAGAAATTGGTCCATCTAAGCATATACTCAGAGGGAGGATTACTGGGATTTGGACTAGAGGCTTTGGACTGAAAATGGTCAACTGGAATTGGGTTACTAGCTAAGGCTGAACTATAGGGTTTGGGCATTGTCCCAAGGACAGTGAACTTATTACTAGTTTGGTAAATTGGGTTTACTGGATGAGGAACCAAAGCGCCTTTTGGCTGATTACTTGGGCCAGTAGGGCGACCCGGACCACGAGAGGTTGATGCACCACGGATACTCATGATGGATGCACGGTACCTGTGTTAATAAATTCTCGAGTGAGAAAATCAAGAATTGAATTGTTACTACCTTTAATGTATTAAGTATCAAAATCAAAGATACTCAAAAGGGCTTGCCATCTAGCAAAGGAGTGTTTAGAAGCTATGTTTAGAAGCTCTGATACCATTTTGGGCGGAAGCAGATACAGATGAATTATAAGGAGTAAAAGAGAATCAGAGGTGCAAATAATAACAGTTTAATTACTAAAACATATACTTTTATTGATTGAAAATAAAATGGTTTTACAACTATACAAACTGATTACAAATTGCAAATTGAATTGACTTGACTTACTTAAAACATTAAGAAATGTAGAATAGTAGAAGGAGGGCTAAGAAAGGCTTAACAACGGTGGAGGCTAAAGATTCATCTGAGAAGGATCTCAGAGTCTTTCGAAGTCTGCCCTAATAACTAAGTTCGATTTTCTTTTATAGAATAAGGAAAGAACTATTACAAAGTTACTATTACAAAATAAATGATTAAAGACAAAAATTACTATTCATGAATAGTGCTGACATTTTTACTATTCATTGACGCGTCTGGCAACTTTTGACAAAGTGGCCACAACTTTTGACTTGGGAGATGCTTTCGGTGGAATGGAGATGCTTTCGGTGGAAAGGAGATGCTTTCAGTGGAAAAGACGAATTGCTTTTGGCTGAGGGCATCTTTTGACTGGCTATAGGGAGCAGGTGCATGTGACTGAGTGGATATGTCAGGCAAATGGGTCCTGAGCATCCTGTAGGTTGATGGTGCCATAAGGGTCATCATCTTCCTCATAGTAACTATGTGAATCAGATTAAGAACCTGCAGAGGCACCTTCATGTAATTCATCAATTCTTTTATTTAATGCCTATGCAATTAATTTTAACTCTTTTCCGGAACAATCTTTGAAATCAAAAATGCTACGGGAACAAGACGAACCAGTGGGACTGACTCTAGACTCTTTTGATTTTTTTACTGATACTTGACTCTTTTGATTTTTGACTAGAAGGTTCTGTAGATGAAACTGGGAGAACCTCGAGAGAAGAGGCAGGAAATTCTAACTGGACTTGACTTATAATTCTATGGACATCAAATTTGTCCCACCATTTGACAAACCATTGACGAGTGACTAGGGGAAAAGGATCTGCAGAAGGGGACGTAGGAGATGCATTGTGACTAATTTCACAGATTGGGGGTTGAATGTGATATTCCCATCGAAGAATCCAGGGAATCTTATATTTACTCACAAACTGGAGAAGGACCGGGACACCTTCATATGCTGGATCAATTTTTTTGTGATCACAAAAATGATTGAGTTGGACTTTCAGGGGATCGGGAAGAAGGTCATAGGTAGAACCAAATCTAGACCACCAATGCGAAAACCAGTATGGGAAATGACTTTTGAATTTATGATCGAACTGAATAAACCACGAATGATTGTGTGACTCATTTTGATGGAGGAAAACTTTATACCAAGCTTCTATGTAATCATAATAACAAAAAGAGTTATCATGATTAGAATGCTGCATAAGATCAGAGGATGTTTTCCCCATTCGGACATCTGAATAAACTGTTTGATATATAACGAATGGTAAAGAACTTTGACTTTATCATTGTTGGCATAAATGGGTTTAATAAAGATTGACTCTGTTTCAACAAGGATATCCTTATAATACACAAGGGATTTATAAGGAGCAAGGGGCATAAAATGCCATCCAGAAGGAAAGAACTGGGAGGTTAATTTTACTAGGTCATTTCTGAGTTTCATATGAGGCTCAATATGAAATAAGAAATTGGTCCATCTAAGCATATACTCATAGGGAGGATTACTGGGATTTAGACTAGAGGCTTTGGACTAAAAAGGGTCAACTGGAATTGGGTTACTAGCTAAGGCTGAACTATAAGGTTTGGGCATTGTCCCAAGGACAGTGAACTTGTTACTAGTTTGGTAAATTGGGTTTACTGGATGAGGAACCAAAGCACCTTTTAGCTGATTACTTGGGCCAGTAGGGCGACCCGGACCACGAGAGATTGATGCACCACGGATACTCATGATGGATGCACGGTACCTGTGTTAATAAATTCTCGAGTGAGAAAATCAAGAATTGAATTGTTACTACCTTTAATGTATTCAATATCAAAATCAAAGATACTCAAAAGGGCTTGCCATCTAGCAAAGGAGTGTTTAGAAGCTGTGTTTAGAAGCTCTGATACCATTTTGGGCGGAAGCAGATACAGAGGAATTATAAGGAGTAAAAGAGAATCAGAGGTGCAATTAATAACAGTTTAATTACTAAAACATATACTTTTATTGATTCAAAATAAAATGGTTTTACAACTAAACAAACTGATTACAAATTACAAATTGAATTGACTTGACTTACTTAAAACATTAAGAAATGTAGAATAGTAGAAGGAGGGCTAAGAAAGGCTTAACAGCGGTGGAGGCTAAAGATTCATGAATAGTGCTGACTTTTTTACTATTCATTGATGCGTCTGGCAACTTTTGACAAAGTGGACACAACTTTTAACTTGGGAGATGCTTTCGGTGGAATGAAGATGCTTTTGGTGGAAAGGAGATGCTTTCGGTGGAAAAGACGAAGTTGCTTTCGGCTGAGGGCATCTTTTGACTGGCTATAGGGAGCAGGTGAATGTGACTGAGTGGATATGTCAGGCAAATGGGTCCTGAGAATCCTGTAGGTTGATGGTGCCATAAGGGTCATCATCTTCCTCATAGTAACTATGTGAATCAGATTAAGAACCTGCAGAGGCACCTTCATGTAATTCATCAATTCTTTTATTTAATGCCTATGCAATTAATTTTAACTCTTTTCCGGAACAATCTTTGAAATCAAAAATGCTACGGGAACAAGACGAACTAGTGGGACTGACTCTAGACTCTTTTTGATTTTTTTACTGATACTTGACTCTTTTGATTTTCGACTAGAAGGTTCTGTAGATGAAACTGGGAGAACCTCGAGAGAAGAGGTAGGAAATTCTAACTGGACTTGACTTATAATTCTATTGACATCAAATTTGTCCCACCATTTGACAAACCATTGACGAGTGACTAGGGGAAAATGATCTGCAGAAGGGAACGTAGGAGATGCATTGTGACTAATTTCACAGATTGGGGGTTGAATGTGATATTCCCAACGAAGAATCCAGGGAATCTTATATTTACTCATAAACTGGAGAAGGACTGGGACACCTTCATATGCTAGATCAATTTTTTTGTGATTACAAAAATGATTGAGTTGGACTTTCAGGGGATCAGGAAGAAGGTCATAGGTAGAACCAAATCTAGACCACCAATGCGAAAACCAGTATGGGAAATGACTTTTGAATTTATGATCAAACTGAATAAACCACGAATGATTGTGTGACTCATTTTGATGGAGGAAATCTTTATACCAAGCTTCCATGTAATCATAATAACAAAACGAGTTATCCGGATTAGAAAGCTGCATAAGATCAGAGGGATGTTTTCCCCATTTGGACATCTGAATAAACTGTTTGATATATAACGAATGGTAAAGAACTTTGGCTTTATCATTGTTGGCATAAATGGGTTTAATAAAGATTGACTCTGTTTCAACAAGGATATCCTTATAATACACAAGGGATTTATAAGGAGCAAGGGGCATAAAATGCCATCCAGAAGGAAAGAACTGGGAGGTTAATTTTACTGGGTCGTTTCTGAGTTTCATATGAGGCTAAATATGAAATAAGAAATTGGTCCATCTAAGCATATACTCAGAGGGAGGATTACTGGGATTTCGACTAGAGGCTTTGGACTGAAAAGGGTCAACTGGAATTGGGTTACTAGCTAAGGCTGAACTATAGGGTTTGGGCATTGTCCCAAAGATAGTGAACTTGTTACTGGTTTGGTAAATTTGGTTTACTGGATGAGGAACCAAAGTGCCTTTTGGCTGATTACTTGGGCCAGTAGGGCGACCTGGACCACGAGAGGTTGATGCACCACGGATACTCATTATGGATGCACGGTACCTGTGTTAATAAATTCTCGAGTGAGAGAATCAGGAATTGAATTGTTACTGCCTTTAATGTATTCAATGTCAAAATCAAAGATACTCAAAAGGGCTTACCATCTAGCAAAGGAGTGTTTAAAAGCTATGTTTTCAACATCTTTTTCTAACACATATTTTGCAGATTTGCAGTCAATTCGAACTAAAAATTTTTGATTTAATAAATCAATTTGAAATTTATTAATATATAATACAAGAGAAAGTATTTCTTTTATAATGGTACTGTAATTTAACTGTGTACTATTCCACGCACCGGAATGAAAACGGACGATGTCTTGACATATTTTAAATGCAGAATCATTGGAAATACCAAGGCAGGGCAATGCCTTGACGTATTTTTTAACTTGTTGGACGACAGAAGTATGAATGTCAGTCCATGGAGGAGGATTGTCTTGCAAACGCTGAAATAGAGGTTTGCAAATTTTCCTGAGGTTTTTATAGAACTTGCCAATATAATTGAGCGAGCCCAGAAACCTCAGCAGTTGGGTTTTATGGGTAATATTATCTGGGAATCTCTCAGCGAATTGAATAGCTCTATCAATTGGCCGTATGAGTCCGCGATATATAATTAATCTAAGAAACCGAACTTTAGCTTGAAACAAGCTGCATTTGGAAAGTGAAGGAACAAGTCCATTGTCTTTGACCGTTTAAAAAAAAAAATTCAAATGTTTCACGTGTTCTTCAATGGAATTGGAAAAAATGAGAATATCATCAATATACACAACAATAAAATGACTGAAAGGATTCAAAATGTCATTGAGGATATTCTGGAATTCACTGGGAGCATTTTTTAAGCCAAATGCTTGGACATTCCATTCGTAATGACCAAATGGAGTGGTGAATGCAGTTTTATACATGTCCTCTGGTGAATATCAATTTGCCAGAAACCAGATTTAAGGTCGAATTTACTAAAGATAGTGACATTACTCAATCGATTAATGAGGTCATCCTTATTAGGCAGGGGGTACCTAATCCATTCTAGGACTTTGTTTAATGGCTTGTAATTGATTACTAACCTGGGAACACCTCTTTCCTTTTCTGCTTCATTGTTAACATAAAAGGCAGGACATGACCATGGGGATTTACTGGGTCTAATTAATCTTTTACTAAGGAGATCGTTTATTTCCTTTTTGCATAACTCCATTTGTTCATGATTCATTTGAATAGGCCTGACCTTAGTAGGAATCAAATGTTCTTTGAATTCCTTAGCGTAAGGGAGCCTTACAACATATTTTTTCCGATGCCAAAAGGCATTAGGAGAATTAGAACAAAGGTTGTCCTTTAAATAAGTTTTTAACTCTTCAATTTTTTCAAGAACATCTTTGTGTTGAAGCTGTTCTTCAACTCTTTTATATTTAATTTCTTCTTTTAAGAAATTTAAATGGATGGATTTACAGTTTCATAAATTTAATGACTTGGAAATGGACTCTTATTGAATAAATTTTAAATCTCTTTCTTTTGGCTTAATAAGAAATTTAAATGTTATTCTTTTACCTAAATGTTTACAGCTTAGTCCTTCATTACTGGTAGTAAATTGGTATAACAAATATATAAATGGTAACCCTAAAATGATTTTATCGGTAAGATTGCGAATTAAAACAAATGATGTTTTAAAACACATTATCTTGACAGATATGCACTTTAGGCAGTTTATATTTTATTTTCATTTGACTACCATTGGCTGAATTTAATTTTTGATTAGTTTTCTTATATTATTTGGTTGGAATAAGACCTTCCTGGATACAATTTAAATCCACACCAGTATCAACTAAGGCGGGAAGTCGTATTGAAAAAGTTTTACCAACAACCAAATCGATGGAGATATACCATTTTGAATGGTAATATCTTTAACTCTTTTAAGAGAAAGACCTTGAACGAATAGATCTAGCTCTTCTTTGATTCCTGAAGATTCTGGCTCATCGTGATCTTCATCACTAGAGGAGGAATCATGAACTTGAAGATCAGATTTTTAGTTCTCTAAGTCTTTTCTTAAATTAGAGACTTCAATTTTTAAATTAGAGATTTCTTTTTTATGTTTATTAACTTCTTGATTTAATTCTGGAAGGGTAACTTCTTTAACTGGGGTTTTAAATCTTTCTAGAGTTTTATTTAGGCTAAATATTGGTTTATCTTTAGCTTTAAAAATCTTGTCTTTAACTCTAGTATCTTTGGTTAATAAATCTTTTAACTGCTTAGTATATTGAATCTTAAGCTCAGGGTCAGAAATTTTACTAATTAAGTCGATTAACAAAGAGATTTCTTCATCCTCTTTGGTAATAACATTTAATCTTTTAGTACAACAATTTTCATTACAGTTATCAGCACAAATAGTGACTTCTTCGTTACTATCAGTTTCATTATTACTAGTACTGCTTTTTGAAGAATAGGAGATGTCAGATCCTTCATCATTATCTGCATTGTTTTCTATTCTCATTAACTCTAATAATTGTTTTGTATCTTCATTAGAGATATTTAACTGAGATAATTTTTGTTTTACTTTACATTCATTTTTGTAGTGGCCTTTTTGCCCACAATTCTGGCAAACAATTTTACTTTTATCATATTTCTTGGACTTTTTATTATATTTTTTATTAACTGGTTTGGGTTTATTATAATAATCGTTTTGATTGCTATCTTTTTTATGAGTATGTTTACGTTTGTGACGTTTATGTGTTTTAGGATGATCAATATATCTGTGTTTATGCTTTCTTCTAGAGGGAGCAATAGGAGACAGACCATATTGTTCACAAAATGTTCCTAACTCATATTTTGCTTTTTTTCTTATCTTTACTAGCTTGTTTAGCTAATTTAAAATCAATACACATTTTTAAACCAATTTTTTGAATATAACTGATTATGTCACCATAAGTGAGATTATTATAATCAATATATCCTAAGTTTTTACTCAACTCTTCTCTAACTTTATGAGCGAATAATGAAGGCAAACCATTTACAAACTTTTCTTTCCAGAAAGGTTTGTTGCTATCATTTCGCAGCATATCTCTAGAGGTAAACACATCTTTGTACCACCTAAAGTCACTTAGAGTGGGACAAGTGAGATTACTGAGTTGGTCATGAATTCTTTCTGTTATGTTACTAGGAGTTCCTACAAAATGTTTTATTATGGTGAAAATTAATGTATTTACTCTATCTGGCGGACCAACACCGACATCTTCATCAAAGATGGGATTGTCGTCATCGTCTAACTGGAAAGCATGAATTATAGATACTCTAAAATCATCAGTGAGATGACTCTCCCACCAAGATCTGAGAATACCCGTGAATCCACTAGCTATTAACTCAACAATTTCTGGTTGTGACAGATTGTTGAATTTAGTTATATAGCTATTTGCTATCATAGACATGTGATTTAATTTGTTTAAAATTTCTTGTTCACTAAGACCATCAATGTTCCATTCATAAATTTTATTAGCTGAAACAGAGAATTGTTTGTCTAGGTTTCTCTCTTCGAATTGCAGATCCGGAGGAGTAGGTCTAGAATACCAATTCCTGGTTAAACTAGTGTTTTTGACTATTAGTTTGTTCACTTGGTCATTAAAATCTGGGACTGAAGTAGAATCAGAATAGTCATCTTGACTATCACCTTCAACTTGATCCAAAGTAGAGAGAGTACCACTTGGACCAGGTTCAGTTTTTAGTTTTTTGAATAACTTTTTGAATAACTTGTCAATAGATTATTATTATTATTATTATTATTGTTATTATTATTATTATTATTATTATTATTATTATTATTATTATTATTATTATTATTATTATTATTATTATTATTATTATTATTATTATAGAGAGAGCAAGGATCAAGAGCATTCCTCTTAAATAGCATTCCTCCTTAAATAACATTTTTTTATTAAAACTACGTCGTTTTGGAGTGACTTAAAAGAGAGTGGTCCCACTTGTTTTCCTTTTATTTATAAAAATGGCACCCGCGGTCACTCCAAAACGACGTAGTTTTAATAAAGAAGTGTTATTTAAGGAGGAATGCTATTTAAGAGAAATGCTCTTGATCCTTGCTCTTTCTCTCTCTCTCTCTCTCTCTCTCTATATATATATATATATATATATATATATATATATATATATATATATATATATATATATATATATATATCCGGCAAGGATCAAGAGCATTCTCCTTAAATAGCATTCTTTTATTAAAACTACGTCGTTTTGGAGGGACGCGGTGGCATTTTTTTAAATACAATGCCATCGCGTATTTACAAAAATATCATCGCGTCCCTCCAAAACGACGTAGTTTTAATAAAAGAATGCTATTTAAGGAGAAATGTTATTTAAGGAGAATGCTCTTGATCCTAATCGTAAATATATATATATATATATATATATATATATATATATATATATATATATATATATATCAAAGTACTAGAAAGCTTAAAAATCTAAAAAATCTAACAGTGGGCTGCCAAAAAGACTTTAGACTACTTTTGGAGCTTGAAAACTCAATTTCCACCGGTTAAGTTTTGATATGTCATAGAATATGAGCTTACAAGTGTTTAGAAAGAAGAATCACAAAGTTTGGAGCACTCTAGAAGCGGTTAAGGGCTGAAATAGATAGAGTTTTCTAAGTTTTCTTTTTTTTTTTCAAATGAGCTGTTTGGGGGGTCTATTTATAGACCAAATTGGTCGCAGGTCTTCCTACGGCTGCTAGAGTTGCCCTAGGCCTGGCGGGTCCCATTGTCTCGAAGTACGTTCACTTGGATAACGCATTGTTTACTCGAACTTTCATAACTTTCAATCCTGGCATCTTATGGAGGCGTGTTGTACCTTTCCGAAAAATCGTTTACGAAAGCTACATAATGACATAGGATTAGACGTTTTTTGAATCTGAGAAGATGGGTCCATGACCATATCTCCAAGTCTTCATAGTCCATCCATTGAGCTGTCTTGTGCAGTTTTCACTCGGGATTTAAGTTATGGTTCTTGTGGAACTTGTTTTGAAATGTTGTGATGATTTGAGTTGAAATGAGGTTGAGATGGCAAAATGATCATTTTTCCCCTGACGGAAATGTCTCTGGTTTTGATGCAGTTGTAGTAGTCTTTTCTCATGGTTATCTCTGAGATTGACCTACTATTGACTCTGATAGTCCTCAGGGTTGTCTCTGAGGTTGGTTTGACCTCCCGTGTAAGACCCCAAATTATTAATAAATGAAATTTAATTTCCTCTATTTATTATTCTGAAATAGTAAGAGTTGATTTGATTAATGTGGTTAGTTATTGGTAAAATGCGCAAATATTTTAAATAAGCAAGTGGTTATAAAATATCCATTGTTGTCGGGGAATATTTGTTTGGTCGTGGAATATTCTTGTTGTCGGGGAATATTCGTACGACGGCGCAGCCTTGTGTGGGCCCCATAACAGAAAACGATTGGATGAAGAAAACGACAAAAATAAGTTGTTTATAAATAACGGCGTAGTTGTTACCATTAATACTGTTGGAATACCCGGTGGTTAAAACACGGTAATACGCGTAGCACACGGTATTGCACCAATTATTGATTCTTACGTAAGAAGGCACTACTCAATAATTGTTACAGTAATTACTGTCCAATATTGTATTTTATTGATTCAATAATTGCTGCGTTGATATTTTATATTACTGTTGTTTCAATAATTGTCACTACGCAGTATTTTTATTATCGGAGCAATAATTCATATTATCTGAATAATATTATTAGATAATATTACTGGCAATGTCTAGAAAGTTCTGTCTAAGGAGAGGTTTGGTCATCTAATTGTGCGCCAGTAAGGAGAGATCCTTATTGGAAAGCCCCCTCTTTCCTGGGAACGGCCTGGTTGCTAGTACTGTGATTCTGTAATATTATTTGTGTATAATTAATTATTGATTTATATGACGAGGAAAATAGTGATTTTATGTGGATATAGATAGAGAAAAATTTTAATGTGATAATTGTTGAAAATTAATATTTTATCTTTTTCTGATAAAATAATTCATTTAAATATATTATTTTAATAATATATTGATGGTGGTATTTTTACAATGAATGTGGGATATATGAGTATATGAGGAGGAAGAGTATTTTTGTGGCATTAAATGATTAACACATGTTTTGTGTGTTGGTGGACATAATTCTTGACCGAAAATTTATTATTGACTATAAAATTGCCCGTTTGTGAATTTCGGTCAATTTCTGTTTGAAATTTGGAAAAACTTTCTTCTGCAAAGTTGTAGAGAATTGAATTTCCTATAAAAACTCGCGAGATTCGAATTTTCTGATAAAAAGACTATTTATTATGAATTATTGAAGTTCTGAAGTTCCGAAATAATTGATTTTTGGAAGTTTTATTTATTATTTTGAAGAAAAACGTTTTTTGGCATTTAAGTGGGCTAGCATGTGATATAAATGGGCTGAGATCAGATGTCTAGAGGTGGGCTAAGGAAAATTTGATAAATATATTATTATTATATTAAATTTTCTGCTTTGGTGTTCTAAGCATTTTCCTATAAATAGGGTGCTTAGGTTAGAATTGAAATCACACCAGAAACACAAGTTTCTCTCTATTTCTCTCTCTATGTCGAGCGTATTCTTGTGAGTATTTGATACTTTGAGTGTTGCTATACGGTGCAAGTTTCCTTCAGCACTATATCTAGTATTCTAGTCAGAAGTACCGTCTTTCCGAGGTAAGGGATATTATTTTTTTTAAAATGATATTATTTTCTTTAATATCATTATGCCGAAGTATTGATCTGAACTTTTTATCAAATTTGGAATTTTTCATGTCGGGGTTACTATTCATGAGTTACTATTCACGAGTTACTATTCACCGAAAAATAAAATTTCCTTCTTTTCGTCCAAATATCTATTCTGGATACTAGCTTTGATTGTATCCATGTTTTGATCATTCTTGAATTTTACTTCACTATGATAAGGTATTTTTGGACATGGATAAATCGAAATACGAATCCTTAATATTTGTTATTTTGCTTCACTGGATTCGTTTTCTTTAAAATATTTTTCATCATCCTCAGTCTAAATGATGATGTTACTGAATATCTTTGGCCTGTAGTGCAAAGATTGATGATTTTATGATGAATATCTTTGGCCCGTAGTGCAAAGATAAACAGGTGTTGAGGTGAACATGACCAACTGATGAATATCTTTGGCCTGTAGTGCAAAGATGACTATTTGATTCAAGATATTTATTGATTGGTGTTACAGGAATAAAATGTTGATGATGGGCTTTTAAATTCATAGATAATCGTAGATTTCATTCTCTACGTAACTTTTCTATGAATTATTATTTTCAGCTGCGAATATTGAATTAAAACTTGTTGTCTATTGTATTCTATTAAATTTTTCCCTGTTGAAGACTAACGATAATTTGTTGTATATTATCTTAGTCATAATATTCTTTACTGGGCTAGTTGAGCTCACCCTTTTTCCTTGTTGTTCCATTTTCTTCTCAGGAGGCGAAAATGTAGCAGGTACTAGTCGGGGGATGGAATGAAGGTTCTAGGAAGTTGTTTTAGTAGTCCTCACCATTTTTTTTATAAAATATTATTCCAATAATTGTAATGAGGACTTATTTGAGTGTGGATATTGTCTAGATGACAATATTTGTATTTACACTCACAGTTTTTATGTTGTATTAATAAAGTTGTAGTTGTTTCTGTACCATGTTATTGACGACTCAGAATAGGTGTTGTATACCTATTTTGGGGGCGTCACAGTTGGTATCAGAGCTTAGGGATATGATCTCTGGCGAAGATCGGGGAATAGAACTAGGAGGGGAGAGACGAGTAAATCCTTCGCTAGTGTGTCCTACCTAAGCTTATTTGTTGGTTGGTCATAATATAGGGATATTATGTGATTTGTTAATTTGTTAAATTAACCCTTGTTTTATGGCAGTATTTGAGAATGTCGACTGAGAATGTTAACAGTGGAGTAAATGAAACCGTGGAGACACCTGTACTCACCAACGAGGAGAACGTGCAACAGGCTGGCAATGTTCCTCCTATGAACAACACCACTGAGCAGACGGTGAACGATGAGATGTTTAGAAGCTTTTTGCGATTCATGCAAAACCAGACGAAGGAGATTCCTGTTCAAAATATAGGAAGAAACAATGGCAACGCACAGCTGGTCACAGCCAAGCAGTTCAAAGAGTTGGGACCACCAGAATTCTGGGGAAAGCCGGATCCGATTAAGGCGGAGACATGGTTCAAGCAAATTACCAAGATATTTGATGTCTTGGGATGCACGGAGGAACAGAAGGTTCCATTTGCCACCTTTATGTTCCGTGGCGAGGCAGACTACTGGTGGGAATCTGTGAAGCGGACCCATCCAGCTGCACTCAGCATGTCTTGGGAGATATTTCAGAAGCTATTCAATGACAAGTACTTTCCTGAAAGTATTCGTCATATGAAGGAGGTAGAGTTTGTTAGACTGGAGCAGAATAACATGACGGTGTCCCAGTACGAGGCGAAGTTTACGGAGTTGTCTAGGTTTGCACCTCATTTGGTGGAGAATGAGGAACGTATGACGCGGATGTTTCTGAGAGGTTTGAAACCCGGCATACGTCAATATCTCATTTCTCATAAATTTTCTCTCTATTCAGATGTTGTCAACAGGGCTCAATTATTAGAGCGAGATAACGAGTACGGTCAACCGAGGGATCACAACCAGGATCATATCGGTGACAACAGTCATCAGAACAATGATAATCAGCGGAGAAAGAAAAATACAGACAAGAACGGCAACCACGCTGGTGGTAATCGTGGCTATGAAAATAGAAGAAGCGAGTCGGGAGGAGATTTTAAAAAGAGGAGATTCAACAATGACAATACGAAGACGTCAGCACCAGCAGCAACTGGTTCCAAGGGAGGAGAACGACCACCGGTCATATGCTATAAATGTGGAAAAGAGGGACATATCAGCCTAAACTGTCCACAACAGTTCAAGGTATGCTATAATTGTGGAAAGGAAGGACATATCACTCGAGATTGTACGATAGCGAAACCAAGTTCAGCGGGGACGGTGACTCAAAAGGCTGCCCCAGAAAAGTCAAAGTCAACGGTTCCTGAAAGAGCGTTTGTCGTGACTGGTCAACATGCGAGGAACCCAAACGAGGTGATCACGGGTAAGCTAATCATAAATTCATGTGAAGTTTATACCTTACTAGATACCGGTGCTACCCATTCATTTATTTCTCCTGCTTGTGCTCAACGTTTAAACTTGACTCCGGAGAAATTAGACTTTGATTTATCTGTGGAGACTCCGTTAGGGGAAACTTTCATCACATCCACTGTTTATAAATCTTGTTTGATCCAAGTTGGTACCATCACCTTACCTGTTGACCTTATCTCTTTAAAGATACTTGCATTTGACGTGATTTTAGGAATTGATTGGTTAACTACTCATCATGCCAAAATTGATTGTTTTCGTAAGGTGATTAGTTTTCATATTCCTAATCAACCTGTTGTTCGAATTCAAGCAACAAAGCCATTAAAATCAATCAGTGTCATATCAAGTCATAAAGCTATTCGTTTATTGAAAAACGGATGTCAAGCTTTCTTAGCCCATGTTATGGATTTGAATAAAGACACGTCAAATTTGAATAATATTCCTGTTGTTAGTAACTTTCCTGACGTATTTTCTGAAGAACTTCCCGGTCTACCCCCGGAACGTGAAGTTGAATTCTTTATTGAACTTGAACCTGGTACAAAGCCTATTTCTAAAACCCCATATCGAATGGCTCCTATTGAACTTCAGGAGTTAAAAGTCTAACTACAAGAGTTGTTGGATGTGACGTCCCCAAATCCCGGTCCTAATCACCAAGGATCTGGTATACTATTTCTACAACTATTGCGGAAGATATAAACATAAATTGTTTATACATTAAACTTTTTCACATCATTCCCAAGGTCTACAACCTTAACTTAATACATACATTCAATATCTTAAATGTTTACAATACTATTTTCGTCAGAAGATTTAATAAATCTAACTGCACCATAATTTAGTCCTGCACTTTGCATTTACTTCTGTCTTTACTCGAGCTTTTCTCTAAATCTGAAAATTTTATCATGATATAGCAAGGGTGAGCATCAAATTTGCCCAGCAAGTTAAATTTATTTGAGGATATATCATGATTGAAAGAATTGAACAATAAGCTAGCTAATTTTCAACAATATAAACATTGTGAAAGAGCATGAACAAATTTTCTTAGCTGAACGACCAAGTCAATGAAAATGAATGGTCAAGCATAAACATAAACAGATTAACTGAACCAAATGGTAATGAAGGTGATCAGCCTTTCATACCTGATGAACATTTACAATATGCACAATGTGCGAATCCATAATCAATATAGACGTGAATAATCAACAACAACTATTCACTAACATGCTTTGAAATTACAACTCATGGTTGAGTTAGGAAACTTGCCTGAATCGCTGATTACCGCTAAGCAATATAATGTAATCTCTTATGAAAGACCTATCAATTATAAGATTGATCTTCGAATTAGCATAACATACCTATTAACTCATAATACTATTACTTAATCAATCAATTATCTAACACTTAATCACATAATTAGATAATACATTAATCCATCAGCATTATTATCATCCTTTGATAATTCCTTAATCACTATATCATATACATTATGATTTAACACTCTAATAAGTCAAATACCAAACCAGTAACCTGAATTTCAAATCCAGCAAACTGGTTCCCAAATCCAGCAACCTAGATGGTCAATTCACAAACCCAACTGCAATCCAGCAAACTGGATTCCAAATTTTCAATCTAGTAAACTATTTTTCAATCCAGCAAGCTGGATTCATCAGATTTTCTAATCCAGCAAGCTGGATTCTATATCCGTATACGAAAATTACCAAAACAACTTATTATTTTCCTATCTCTTGGCCATGATTATATACATGTATATCATACACAAAAAGTATTTTTCCATAATTTTCCAACTTCCTTTGGTATTTTTCAAAAATTATTTTTAGTTAATTCCTTAATAAATTAGCTACCTCGTGCTTAACTCCAGAAATTCCCATCTCTTGACACAACCTTATACATGTTAACGTGACACTCCAGTTAAAATTTCGTGGCCATCGGAGTTATAGAACTCCGGTTATAACGATTTTCGTCAGAAAATCACAGAAATTGAAATGGTCATAACTTGGTCATTTTAAGTCGGAATTAGCTCATTTTTGGACAGGAGGTACTTAATACTATATATTTTCATGTCCCAAAAGGCCAGAATTTTTCTCACAATTTAAGTGGCCGAAACTGCCATTTTAAATTTTGGACAGAAGCTATTTGACATTTTGCAGTTTTGGAGTCCTTTGGTAAAACTTATATAAAATGAGATCTATAACTCCAATTAATGATCCGTCAATTTTGTTGGATTCGTCTCTTTCCGATATACAATTTCATCTATCACAATCCATATTTGGACATGTTAAGCTCCCGGAAATTAGCCCGAAAGTGGCTGGTAAAAACTGTTGTTCTAACAGTTTTCTTAGCTTTGTGTAGTTTGGGATAACTTCCATAACTTGCTCATTTTTCAACCTAATTGAGTGATTCCAAAGGGGTTTTATCCTTAATACATATATTTAGCATCCCAAGAAAATAATCACAAATATCCATCATAGATTTCAAACATCAAAAGCTAGATCACCCTTTCAAGTTTAAGCTTTCCGGAAAAATCCTATTTTTCCATTCCTTTTGATTTCATCCAAATCAACACCCAACATGAGTAGATCTAAACATGAAATACTCATAAACATATAGATCTAAGGTTTTAAACCTCAAGATCATAACTTCATATTATCAAAAATCAAATCAAACAAAATAAAAAGGTTTAAGCTAGTTTAAGTTTTCACCTTAATTTTTGGGCTACTCTTCTTTCTCTTCCAAAGTAGAAGATGAATTTATGGAGTATCAATGGTGTAGATCCTTCCTCTCTCTCTCTCTCCTCCTCTCCACCGAATCTCTCTCCCTCTCTCTCTCTTATGCTTTTGCTTTGTTAGTCTAAGAGAAAGTAAGAGGAAGTAAAATAAAAAAATGAAAGAGAATGATGTTAGATTTTGTTGGAGGATTTTGTATAGATATAAGATATGTATATAATAGATATTTCTCCAACATCTTCTTATCTCTTTCTCTCACTTAATCATCACATGGTTGCTTGCACTCTTTGCTTAATGTGTTGGTTAAATAAACAAGTGACACATGGAATGAGTTGTCACCAACTAAAGTGAAATAATCATCACATTCATCTCCCCTCCTTTTCCTTCTCTACACATCCGGCCATGTGGCCTTATCCAACCAATCTTGGCTTTCCTTTTATGCTTTAATTGATTTACTAAATGTCTAAAAAGTCCCTCCTCCATTGGGCTAAGTTTTGGGCTCCCAATTAATTCTTTTGGGCTTCAAAATTAAAATGTTTGGCTTACTAATTAACATGAACTTGGGCCTCCACAATTAAATACTTGTGCTACTAGCATACTTGCCCACTAAATTTAATATTGGGCTAGCTTAACAATCAAATTATCTATAAGTCCAATGTTTAAATAAATTATTGGGCTAGTTCAAATTACTTGTCATCCTTAACAATATTAACCCTATTAGACTAGCTATAATTAGGTTATGAAATTAATTAGTTGAGATATATAAATTAAATCTCTTAGAATTAGTATATGTTTTATATACTAACATTCTCACCTATTATAACCTCTTAGGTTATTTACTTAACACACCTAATATATATATTAGGTTACATAACTTAATTCTAAATTCACTTACTCACATATTCATACAAAATAATTTCGTCCACAACTCTTAGATTAGGTCACTAGTATATATTTAAAATACTAGAGCCATATACACATAATCTTATGAACAAATACACTAAACATATACCTCATTATCAGACTATCACTTATAGTCTATTAAATCATTCAAGTTCTTCTCCAAAAATTTTGAAATCCTTAAAATTTCTTTACAGAAATATCAAATCCATACACTTATTTTCTGTCTAGGTTCATCTTATAACCTTTATTCAATCTTTTAAGATTTTATAAAATTGTCCAAATTTCCGGGTTGTCACATTCACCCCTTCTTCTAAGAATTTCGTCCTCGAAATTTCAGTTTACTAATCACCACTCCTTTTATTCATCAAAACTAGGCTGTCTTACTAACCTTTAATTGATTTCATGCTCAATTTAATGAGTACATCTTGCTTCCTACTATGAGGAGCTCTACTACTATCACATTCTTCCATAACTTCAGTCTAAGGAGTTAAAACTTTTCAAATCATGCTGAGGGGTCATATAGACCATGAACACGTAGTTTTAACGATATTTATATCGCAAAACAGTAAATTACTAGGTATGTTTACAATCACAAAGAAGGTAAACTACCGTTGCTAGTACTTTAGGTGATTAGCCTATCGTACGCGTACGTCATGCATAACGTATCAATCATGTTTAGCGAATATTTACGCTACTAGATTGGATTATTTTATCCAAACAACATAGTTCACCTCAGTCTTATCATAGGGTTCCGCACCAAAACAATTTGGTTCGGGATAATTTTCAAAGAACGCTTAGGATTTTCATAAAAGTTGGTCTAGCCGAATCAAATAGCTTAGACCCATATCAAATAATTCGAATTTCAATCGAAACATTGCTGGCCAAATTTAGTTGGCAATAATTTACCTTTAAAATTCTTAAAATCATTTTATGACGTCATGATACCGCACTGTATTTACAGTCCGTTTGAGGATTCCGTCATTTTGTGACTTTGTCATACTACATCATAATATAGTGGGCTGACGATCCTTAGATCACATCCAACACTAAGTAATACTGCATTGATAACTCCATCATTTTTATCATTCTGCATCAGGTTCCATGATACATTGATGATATAAGAAATACATTTTGATAAGTCAAATCATTTTTGTCTAGCTGAATCAAGTAGCATAAACTATTCTTTAAACCGCTCAAAAATCATTGCAATTCAGTTTTATCATCTCAACAGGTAACGATATGTTGGTGGCCCGAAGTCAACTCATACACAATGGTCACCAAGAGTTGAGAATAAAAATTCATTTTCCAAAAAGCACATAGTGCGAATTTAGCTTGATGTCAAAAACTTTGAAGTCTAGCATAGCTAGAAGATTTGGAATACCTATGCTTCCACCATCAACTTCAATTTCTCTACTGATCCATTTCTTAATAAGTCTATCTATTTCTATCATCTTCAATTCTCCATCTCAACATAAATATACCAGTTCGTCAAACTTACCACACATTATGAGTTCAGGAACTTTCCACAATCATATGAGTTTAAGAACTTGTCCTAGTCAGACCTTTGGCGTCCATTCGCTGAGGGGTTCATAAACATTTCATATAATTATGAGTCACGAACGTACCATAAGTATGAGTTTTAAGAACTCGTACTTAACCTTATATTCTCTACCTATTCGTTATACACATGAGAAAAGAATCACCTTATCCACATGTATATAGCAAATAGCGCGACATTAGGTTCCAATGATTATCAATGTAAGAAACTAAGTGGTTGTCAAACCAAACTCAGCCACTAATCAATATAGGAAGCTAAGCGAACAATTCCCCGCCCATACAAAGAATCGGTCAACCTAACCACTATATCGACCAGGAAGCTAAGTGATTCTAAAACCAAGTACAAATTCCCTGCCCATACAAGGAATCATACAACTCAGCTGCTGACATGAGTCCTTAATTGAAATCCTACACAATTCTAACTTTCTCTTTTCTTAATACGAATTTTCTTTAATCTGTATCTTAACATTTACCACTCTTTTCTGAGTTTACATAGTACCATTTCATAGTACAACTGTCGTACAACAATTCTGTTGTAAAGTTTTCAATCATTTGATTGATCATTCTCCTGCTATGACCTTATCAGATCACGTTGTGATCTCATATTATAACCGTATTATGATCGTTTTATTTTACGATCTTCTTTTCCTTTAATCATATAATATTATGATTTTACACTTTTCATCTTATAGACATAGTCTATTTATTTTCACTTTTCATTTTTATTAATGGAGTCAGGTAACTCCAGATTCTTATCCTTATAACTTTTCAAGATTCTTCTTTGAATCTTATTTATCTTTCTCTTTACTTAATAATGAATTTCCAAAAATTCATCTCTTATCGCTTAAACTCTATTCGAGTTTATTACTTATCATCTCTCCGCGGTTATATCCTAAGGTACACCTACCTAAGGTTTATAACCTACAGCTCTGATACCAACTGTGACGTCCCCAAATCCCGGTCCTAATCACCAAGGATCTGGTATACTATTTCTACAAATATTGCGTAAGATATAAACATAAATTATTTATACATTAAACTTTTTCACATCATTCCCAAGGTCTACAACTTTAACTTAATACATACATTCAATATCTTAAATGTTTACAATACTATTTTCGTCAGAAGATTTAATAAATCTAACTGTACCATAATTTAGTCCTGCACTTTGCCTTTACTTCTGTCTTTACTCGAGCTTTCCTCTAAATCTGAAAATTTTATCATGATATAGCAAGGGTGAGCATCAAATTTGCCCAGTAAGTTAAATTTATTTGAGGATATATCATGATTGAAAGATTTGAACAATAAGCTAGCTAATTTTCAACAATATAAACATTGTGAAAGAGCATGAACAAATTTTCTTAGCTGAACGACCAAGTCAATGAAAATGAATGGTCAAGCATAAACATAAACAGATTAACTGAACCAAATGGTAATGAAGGTGATCAGCCTTTCATACCTGATGAACATTTACAATATGCACAATGTGCGAATCCATAATCAATATAGACGTGAATAATCAACAACAACTATTCACTAACATGCTTTGAAATTACAACTCATGGTTGAGTTAGGAAACTTGCCTGAATCGCTGATTACCGCTAAGCAATATAATGTAATCTCTTATGAAAGACCTATCAATTATAAGATTGATCTTCGAATTAGCATAACATACCTATTAACTCATAATACTATTACTTAATCAATCAATTATCTAACACTTAATCACATAATTAGATAATACATTAACCCATCAGCATTATTATCATCCTTTGATAATTCCTTAATCACTATATCATATACATTATGATTTAACACTTTAATAAGTCAAATACCAAACCAGTAACCTGAATTTCAAATCCAGCAAACTGGTTCCCAAATCCAGCAACCTAGATGGTCAATTCACAAACCCAACTGCAATCCAGCAAACTGGATTCCAAATTTTCAATCTAGTAAACTATTTTTCAATCCAGCAAGCTGGATTCATCAGATTTTCTAATCCAGCAAGCTGGATTCTATATCCGTATACGAAAATTACCAAAACAACTTATTATTTTCCTATCTCTTGGCCATGATTATATACATGTATATCATACACAAAAAGTATTTTTCCATAATTTTCCAACTTCCTTTGGTATTTTTCAAAAATTATTTTTAGTTAATTCCTTAAGAAATTAGCTACCTCGTGCTTAACTCCAAAAATTCCCATCTCTTGACACAATCTTATACATGTTAACGTGACACTCCAGTTAAAATTTCGTGGCCATCGGAGTTATAGAACTCCGGTTATAGCGATTTTCGTCAGAAAATCACAGAAATTGAAATGGTCATAACTTGGTCATTTTAAGTCGGAATTAGCTCATTTTTGGACAGGAGGTACTTAATACTATATATTTTCATGTCCCAAAAGGCCAGAATTTTCTCACAATTTAAGTGGCCGAAACTGCCATTTTAAATTTTGTGCAGAAGCTATTTGACATTTTGCAGTTTTGGAGTCCTTTGGTAAAACTTATATAAAATGAGATTTATAACTCCAATTAATGATCCGTCAATTTTGTTGGATTCGTATCTTTCCGATATACAATTTTCATCTATTACAATCCATATTTGGACATGTTAAGCTCCCGAAAATTAGCCCGAAAGTGGCTGGTAAAAACTGTTGTTCTAACAGTTTTCTTAGCTTTGTGTAGTTTGGGATAACTTCCATAACTTGCTCATTTTTCAACCTAATTGAGTGATTCCAAAGGGGTTTTATCCTTAATACATATATTTAGCATCCCAAGAAAATAATCACAAATATCCATCATAGATTTCAAACATCAAAAGCTAGATCACCCTTTCAAGTTTAAGCTTTCCGGAAAAATCCTATTTTTCCATTCCTTTTGATTTCAACCAAATCAACACCCAACATGAGTAGATCTAAACATGAAATACTCATAAACATATAGATCTAAGGTTTTAAACCTCAAGATCATAACTTCATATTATCAAAAATCAAATCAAACAAAATAAAAAGGTTTAAGCTAGTTTAAGTTTTCACCTTAATTTTTGGGCTACTCTTCTTTCTCTTCCAAAGTAGAAGATGAATTTATGGAGTATCAATGGTGTAGATCCTTCCTCTCTCTCTCTCCTCCTCTCCACCGAATCTCTCTCCCTCTCTCTCTCTTATGCTTTTGCTTTGTTAGTCTAAGAGAAAGTAAGAGGAAGTAAAATAAAAAAATGAAAGAGAATGATGTTAGATTTTGTTGGAGGATTTTGTATAGATATAAGATATGTATATAATAGATATTTCTCCAACATCTTCTTATCTCTTTCTCTCACTTAATCATCACATGGTTGCTTGCACTCTTTGCTTAATGTGTTGGTTAAATAAACAAGTGACACATGGAATGAGTTGTCACCAACTAAAGTGAAATAATCATCACATTCATCTCCCCTCCTTTTCCTTCTCTACACATCCGGCCATGTGGCCTTATCCAACCAATCTTGGCTTTCCTTTTATGCTTTAATTGATTTACTAAATGTCTAAAAAGTCCCTCCTCCATTGGGCTAAGTTTTGGGCTCCCAATTAATTCTTTTGGGCTTCAAAATTAAAATGTTTGGCTTACTAATTAACATGAACTTGGGCCTCCACAATTAAATACTTGTGCTACTAGCATACTTGCCCACTAAATTTAATATTGGGCTAGCTTAACAATCAAATTATCTATAAGTCCAATGTTTAAATAAATTATTGGGCTAGTTCAAATTACTTGTCATCCTTAACAATATTAACCCTATTAGACTAGCTATAATTAGGTTATGAAATTAATTAGTTGAGATATATAAATTAAATCTCTTAGAATTAGTATATGTTTTATATACTAACATTCTCACCTATTATAACCTCTTAGGTTATTTACTTAACACACCTAATATATATATTAGGTTACATAACTTAATTCTAAATTCACTTACTCACATATTCATACAAAATAATTTCGTCCACAACTCTTAGATTAGGTCACTAGTATATATTTAAAATACTAGAGCCATATACACATAATCTTATGAACAAATACACTAAACATATACCTCATTATCAGACTATCACTTATAGTCTATTAAATCATTCAAGTTCTTCTCCAAAAATTTTGAAATCCTTAAAATTTCTTTACAGAAATATCAAATCCATACACTTATTTTCTGTCTAGGTTCATCTTATAACCTTTATTCAATCTTTTAAGATTTTATAAAATTGTCCAAATTTCCGGGTTGTCACATTCACCCCTTCTTCTAAGAATTTCGTCCTCGAAATTTCAGTTTACTAATCACCACTCCTTTTATTCATCAAAACTAGGCTGTCTTACTAACCTTTAATTGATTTCATGCTCAATTTAATGAGTACATCTTGCTTCCTACTATGAGGAGCTCTACTACTATCACATTCTTCCATAACTTCAGTCTAAGGAGTTAAAACTTTTCAAATCATGCTGAGGGGTCATATAGACCATGAACACGTAGTTTTAACGATATTTATATCGCAAAACAGTAAATTACTAGGTATGTTTACAATCACAAAGAAGGTAAACTACCGTTGCTAGTACTTTAGGTGATTAGCCTATCGTACGCGTACGTCATGCATAACGTATCAATCATGTTTAGCGAATATTTACGCTACTAGATTGGATTATTTTATCCAAACAACATAGTTCACCTCAGTCTTATCATAGGGTTCCGCACCAAAACAATTTGGTTCGGGATAATTTTCAAAGAACGCTTAGGATTTTCATAAAAGTTGGTCTAGCCGAATCAAATAGCTTAGACCCATATCAAATAATTCGAATTTCAATCGAAACATTGCTGGCCAAATTTAGTTGGCAATAATTTACCTTTAAAATTCTTAAAATCATTTTATGACGTCATGATACCGCACTGTATTTACAGTCCGTTTGAGGATTCCGTCATTTTGTGACTTTGTCATACTACATCATAATATAGTGGGCTGACGATCCTTAGATCACATCCAACACTAAGTAATACTGCATTGATAACTCCATCATTTTTATCATTCTGCATCAGGTTCCATGATACATTGATGATATAAGAAATACATTTTGATAAGTCAAATCATTTTTGTCTAGCTGAATCAAGTAGCATAAACTATTCTTTAAACCGCTCAAAAATCATTGCAATTCAGTTTTATCATCTCAACAGGTAACGATATGTTGGTGGCCCGAAGTCAACTCATACACAATGGTCACCAAGAGTTGAGAATAAAAATTCATTTTCCAAAAAGCACATAGTGCGAATTTAGCTTGATGTCAAAAACTTTGAAGTCTAGCATAGCTAGAAGATTTGGAATACCTATGCTTCCACCATCAACTTCAATTTCTCTACTGATCCATTTCTTAATAAGTCTATCTATTTCTATCATCTTCAATTCTCCATCTCAACATAAATATACCAGTTCGTCAAACTTACCACACATTATGAGTTCAGGAACTTTCCACAATCATATGAGTTTAAGAACTTGTCCTAGTCAGACCTTTGGCGTCCATTCGCTGAGGGGTTCATAAACATTTCATATAATTATGAGTCACGAACGTACCATAAGTATGAGTTTTAAGAACTCGTACTTAACCTTATATTCTCTACCTATTCGTTATACACATGAGAAAAGAATCACCTTATCCACATGTATATAGCAAATAGCGCGACATTAGGTTCCAATGATTATCAATGTAAGAAACTAAGTGGTTGTCAAACCAAACTCAGCCACTAATCAATATAGGAAGCTAAGCGAACAATTCCCCGCCCATACAAAGAATCGGTCAACCTAACCACTATATCGACCAGGAAGCTAAGTGATTCTAAAACCAAGTACAAATTCCCTGCCCATACAAGGAATCATACAACTCAGCTGCTGACATGAGTCCTTAATTGAAATCCTACACAATTCTAACTTTCTCTTTTCTTAATACGAATTTTCTTTAATCTGTATCTTAACATTTACCACTCTTTTCTGAGTTTACATAGTACCATTTCATAGTACAACTGTCGTACAACAATTCTGTTGTAAAGTTTTCAATCATTTGATTGATCATTCTCCTGCTATGACCTTATCAGATCACGTTGTGATCTCATATTATAACCGTATTATGATCGTTTTATTTTACGATCTTCTTTTCCTTTAATCATATAATATTATGATTTTACACTTTTCATCTTATAGACATAGTCTATTTATTTTCACTTTTCATTTTTATTAATGGAGTCAGGTAACTCCAGATTCTTATCCTTATAACTTTTCAAGATTCTTCTTTGAATCTTATTTATCTTTCTCTTTACTTAATAATGAATTTCCAAAAATTCATCTCTTATCGCTTAAACTCTATTCGAGTTTATTACTTATCATCTCTCCGCGGTTATATCCTAAGGTACACCTACCTAAGGTTTATAACCTACAGCTCTGATACCAACTGTGACGTCCCCAAATCCCGGTCCTAATCACCAAGGATCTGGTATACTATTTCTACAACTATTGCGGAAGATATAAACATAAATTGTTTATACATTAAACTTTTTCACATCATTCCCAAGGTCTACAACCTTAACTTAATACATACATTCAATATCTTAAATGTTTACAATACTATTTTCGTCAGAAGATTTAATAAATCTAACTGCACCATAATTTAGTCCTGCACTTTGCCTTTACTTCTGTCTTTACTCGAGCTTTCCTCTAAATCTGAAAATTTTATCATGATATAGCAAGGGTGAGCATCAAATTTGCCCAGTAAGTTAAATTTATTTGAGGATATATCATGATTGAAAGAATTGAACAATAAGCTAGCTAATTTTCAACAATATAAACATTGTGAAAGAGCATGAACAAATTTTCTTAGCTGAACGACCAAGTCAATGAAAATGAATGGTCAAGCATAAACATAAACAGATTAACTGAACCAAATGGTAATGAAGGTGATCAGCCTTTCATACCTGATGAACATTTACAATATGCACAATGTGCGAATCCATAATCAATATAGACGTGAATAATCAACAACAACTATTCACTAACATGCTTTGAAATTACAACTCATGGTTGAGTTAGGAAACTTGCCTGAATCGCTGATTACCGCTAAGCAATATAATGTAATCTCTTATGAAAGACCTATCAATTATAAGATTGATCTTCGAATTAGCATAACATACCTATTAACTCATAATACTATTACTTAATCAATCAATTATCTAACACTTAATCACATAATTAGATAATACATTAACCCATCAGCATTATTATCATCCTTTGATAATTCCTTAATCACTATATCATATACATTATGATTTAACACTTTAATAAGTCAAATACCAAACCAGTAACCTGAATTTCAAATCCAGCAAACTGGTTCCCAAATCCAGCAACCTAGATGGTCAATTCACAAACCCAACTGCAATCCAGCAAACTGGATTCCAAATTTTCAATCTAGTAAACTATTTTTCAATCCAGCAAGCTGGATTCATCAGATTTTCTAATCCAGCAAGCTGGATTCTATATCCGTATACGAAAATTACCAAAACAACTTATTATTTTCCTATCTCTTGGCCATGATTATATACATGTATATCATACACAAAAAGTATTTTTCCATAATTTTCCAACTTCCTTTGGTATTTTTCAAAAATTATTTTTAGTTAATTCCTTAAGAAATTAGCTACCTCGTGCTTAACTCCAAAAATTCCCATCTCTTGACACAATCTTATACATGTTAACGTGACACTCCAGTTAAAATTTCGTGGCCATCGGAGTTATAGAACTCCGGTTATAGCGATTTTCGTCAGAAAATCACAGAAATTGAAATGGTCATAACTTGGTCATTTTAAGTCGGAATTAGCTCATTTTTGGACAGGAGGTACTTAATACTATATATTTTCATGTCCCAAAAGGCCAGAATTTTCTCACAATTTAAGTGGCCGAAACTGCCATTTTAAATTTTGTGCAGAAGCTATTTGACATTTTGCAGTTTTGGAGTCCTTTGGTAAAACTTATATAAAATGAGATTTATAACTCCAATTAATGATCCGTCAATTTTGTTGGATTCGTATCTTTCCGATATACAATTTTCATCTATCACAATCCATATTTGGACATGTTAAGCTCCCGAAAATTAGCCCGAAAGTGGCTGGTAAAAACTGTTGTTCTAACAGTTTTCTTAGCTTTGTGTAGTTTGGGATAACTTCCATAACTTGCTCATTTTTCAACCTAATTGAGTGATTCCAAAGGGGTTTTATCCTTAATACATATATTTAGCATCCCAAGAAAATAATCACAAATATCCATCATAGATTTCAAACATCAAAAGCTAGATCACCCTTTCAAGTTTAAGCTTTCCGGAAAAATCCTATTTTTCCATTCCTTTTGATTTCAACCAAATCAACACCCAACATGAGTAGATCTAAACATGAAATACTCATAAACATATAGATCTAAGGTTTTAAACCTCAAGATCATAACTTCATATTATCAAAAATCAAATCAAACAAAATAAAAAGGTTTAAGCTAGTTTAAGTTTTCACCTTAATTTTTGGGCTACTCTTCTTTCTCTTCCAAAGTAGAAGATGAATTTATGGAGTATCAATGGTGTAGATCCTTCCTCTCTCTCTCTCCTCCTCTCCACCGAATCTCTCTCCCTCTCTCTCTCTTATGCTTTTGCTTTGTTAGTCTAAGAGAAAGTAAGAGGAAGTAAAATAAAAAAATGAAAGAGAATGATGTTAGATTTTGTTGGAGGATTTTGTATAGATATAAGATATGTATATAATAGATATTTCTCCAACATCTTCTTATCTCTTTCTCTCACTTAATCATCACATGGTTGCTTGCACTCTTTGCTTAATGTGTTGGTTAAATAAACAAGTGACACATGGAATGAGTTGTCACCAACTAAAGTGAAATAATCATCACATTCATCTCCCCTCCTTTTCCTTCTCTACACATCCGGCCATGTGGCCTTATCCAACCAATCTTGGCTTTCCTTTTATGCTTTAATTGATTTACTAAATGTCTAAAAAGTCCCTCCTCCATTGGGCTAAGTTTTGGGCTCCCAATTAATTCTTTTGGGCTTCAAAATTAAAATGTTTGGCTTACTAATTAACATGAACTTGGGCCTCCACAATTAAATACTTGTGCTACTAGCATACTTGCCCACTAAATTTAATATTGGGCTAGCTTAACAATCAAATTATCTATAAGTCCAATGTTTAAATAAATTATTGGGCTAGTTCAAATTACTTGTCATCCTTAACAATATTAACCCTATTAGACTAGCTATAATTAGGTTATGAAATTAATTAGTTGAGATATATAAATTAAATCTCTTAGAATTAGTATATGTTTTATATACTAACATTCTCACCTATTATAACCTCTTAGGTTATTTACTTAACACACCTAATATATATATTAGGTTACATAACTTAATTCTAAATTCACTTACTCACATATTCATACAAAATAATTTCGTCCACAACTCTTAGATTAGGTCACTAGTATATATTTAAAATACTAGAGCCATATACACATAATCTTATGAACAAATACACTAAACATATACCTCATTATCAGACTATCACTTATAGTCTATTAAATCATTCAAGTTCTTCTCCAAAAATTTTGAAATCCTTAAAATTTCTTTACAGAAATATCAAATCCATACACTTATTTTCTGTCTAGGTTCATCTTATAACCTTTATTCAATCTTTTAAGATTTTATAAAATTGTCCAAATTTCCGGGTTGTCACATTCACCCCTTCTTCTAAGAATTTCGTCCTCGAAATTTCAGTTTACTAATCACCACTCCTTTTATTCATCAAAACTAGGCTGTCTTACTAACCTTTAATTGATTTCATGCTCAATTTAATGAGTACATCTTGCTTCCTACTATGAGGAGCTCTACTACTATCACATTCTTCCATAACTTCAGTCTAAGGAGTTAAAACTTTTCAAATCATGCTGAGGGGTCATATAGACCATGAACACGTAGTTTTAACGATATTTATATCGCAAAACAGTAAATTACTAGGTATGTTTACAATCACAAAGAAGGTAAACTACCGTTGCTAGTACTTTAGGTGATTAGCCTATCGTACGCGTACGTCATGCATAACGTATCAATCATGTTTAGCGAATATTTACGCTACTAGATTGGATTATTTTATCCAAACAACATAGTTCACCTCAGTCTTATCATAGGGTTCCGCACCAAAACAATTTGGTTCGGGATAATTTTCAAAGAACGCTTAGGATTTTCATAAAAGTTGGTCTAGCCGAATCAAATAGCTTAGACCCATATCAAATAATTCGAATTTCAATCGAAACATTGCTGGCCAAATTTAGTTGGCAATAATTTACCTTTAAAATTCTTAAAATCATTTTATGACGTCATGATACCGCACTGTATTTACAGTCCGTTTGAGGATTCCGTCATTTTGTGACTTTGTCATACTACATCATAATATAGTGGGCTGACGATCCTTAGATCACATCCAACACTAAGTAATACTGCATTGATAACTCCATCATTTTTATCATTCTGCATCAGGTTCCATGATACATTGATGATATAAGAAATACATTTTGATAAGTCAAATCATTTTTGTCTAGCTGAATCAAGTAGCATAAACTATTCTTTAAACCGCTCAAAAATCATTGCAATTCAGTTTTATCATCTCAACAGGTAACGATATGTTGGTGGCCCGAAGTCAACTCATACACAATGGTCACCAAGAGTTGAGAATAAAAATTCATTTTCCAAAAAGCACATAGTGCGAATTTAGCTTGATGTCAAAAACTTTGAAGTCTAGCATAGCTAGAAGATTTGGAATACCTATGCTTCCACCATCAACTTCAATTTCTCTACTGATCCATTTCTTAATAAGTCTATCTATTTCTATCATCTTCAATTCTCCATCTCAACATAACTATACCAGTTCGTCAAACTTACCACACATTATGAGTTCAGGAACTTTCCACAATCATATGAGTTTAAGAACTTGTCCTAGTCAGACCTTTGGCGTCCATTCGCTGAGGGGTTCATAAACATTTCATATAATTATGAGTCACGAACGTACCATAAGTATGAGTTTTAAGAACTCGTACTTAACCTTATATTCTCTACCTATTCGTTATACACATGAGAAAAGAATCACCTTATCCACATGTATATAGCAAATAGCGCGACATTAGGTTCCAATGATTATCAATGTAAGAAACTAAGTGGTTGTCAAACCAAACTCAGCCACTAATCAATATAGGAAGCTAAGCGAACAATTCCCCGCCCATACAAAGAATCGGTCAACCTAACCACTATATCGACCAGGAAGCTAAGTGATTCTAAAACCAAGTACAAATTCCCTGCCCATACAAGGAATCATACAACTCAGCTGCTGACATGAGTCCTTAATTGAAATCCTACACAATTCTAACTTTCTCTTTTCTTAATACGAATTTTCTTTAATCTGTATCTTAACATTTACCACTCTTTTCTGAGTTTACATAGTACCATTTCATAGTACAACTGTCGTACAACAATTCTGTTGTAAAGTTTTCAATCATTTGATTGATCATTCTCCTGCTATGACCTTATCAGATCACGTTGTGATCTCATATTATAACCGTATTATGATCGTTTTATTTTACGATCTTCTTTTCCTTTAATCATATAATATTATGATTTTACACTTTTCATCTTATAGACATAGTCTATTTATTTTCACTTTTCATTTTTATTAATGGAGTCAGGTAACTCCAGATTCTTATCCTTATAACTTTTCAAGATTCTTCTTTGAATCTTATTTATCTTTCTCTTTACTTAATAATGAATTTCCAAAAATTCATCTCTTATCGCTTAAACTCTATTCGAGTTTATTACTTATCATCTCTCCGCGGTTATATCCTAAGGTACACCTACCTAAGGTTTATAACCTACAGCTCTGATACCAACTGTGACGTCCCCAAATCCCGGTCCTAATCACCAAGGATCTGGTATACTATTTCTACAACTATTGCGGAAGATATAAACATAAATTGTTTATACATTAAACTTTTTCACATCATTCCCAAGGTCTACAACCTTAACTTAATACATACATTCAATATCTTAAATGTTTACAATACTATTTTCGTCAGAAGATTTAATAAATCTAACTGCACCATAATTTAGTCCTGCACTTTGCATTTACTTCTGTCTTTACTCGAGCTTTCCTCTAAATCTGAAAATTTTATCATGATATAGCAAGGGTGAGCATCAAATTTGCCCAGTAAGTTAAATTTATTTGAGGATATATCATGATTGAAAGAATTGAACAATAAGCTAGCTAATTTTCAACAATATAAACATTGTGAAAGAGCATGAACAAATTTTCTTAGCTGAACGACCAAGTCAATGAAAATGAATGGTCAAGCATAAACATAAACAGATTAACTGAACCAAATGGTAATGAAGGTGATCAGCCTTTCATACCTGATGAACATTTACAATATGCACAATGTGCGAATCCATAATCAATATAGACGTGAATAATCAACAACAACTATTCACTAACATGCTTTGAAATTACAACTCATGGTTGAGTTAGGAAACTTGCCTGAATCGCTGATTACCGCTAAGCAATATAATGTAATCTCTTATGAAAGACCTATCAATTATAAGATTGATCTTCGAATTAGCATAACATACCTATTAACTCATAATACTATTACTTAATCAATCAATTATCTAACACTTAATCACATAATTAGATAATACATTAACCCATCAGCATTATTATCATCCTTTGATAATTCCTTAATCACTATATCATATACATTATGATTTAACACTCTAATAAGTCAAATACCAAACCAGTAACCTGAATTTCAAATCCAGCAAACTGGTTCCCAAATCCAACAACCTAGATGGTCAATTCACAAACCCAACTGCAATCCAGCAAACTGGATTCCAAATTTTCAATCTAGTAAACTATTTTTCAATCCAGCAAGCTGGATTCATCAGATTTTCTAATCCAGCAAGCTGGATTCTATATCCGTATACGAAAATTACCAAAACAACTTATTATTTTCCTATCTCTTGGCCATGATTATATACATGTATATCATACACAAAAAGTATTTTTCCATAATTTTCCAACTTCCTTTGGTATTTTTCAAAAATTATTTTTAGTTAATTCCTTAAGAAATTAGCTACCTCGTGCTTAACTCCAGAAATTCCCATCTCTTGACACAACCTTATACATGTTAACGTGACACTCCAGTTAAAATTTCGTGGCCATCGGAGTTATAGAACTCCGGTTATAACGATTTTCGTCAGAAAATCACAGAAATTGAAATGGTCATAACTTGGTCATTTTAAGTCGGAATTAGCTCATTTTTGGACAGGAGGTACTTAATACTATATATTTTCATGTCCCAAAAGGCCAGAATTTTTCTCACAATTTAAGTGGCCGAAACTGCCATTTTAAATTTTGGGCAGAAGCTATTTGACATTTTGCAGTTTTGGAGTCCTTTGGTAAAACTTATATAAAATGAGATCTATAACTCCAATTAATGATCCGTCAATTTTGTTGGATTCGTCTCTTTCCGATATACAATTTTCATCTATCACAATCCATATTTGGACATGTTAAGCTCCCGGAAATTAGCCCGAAAGTGGCTGGTAAAAACTGTTGTTCTAACAGTTTTCTTAGCTTTGTGTAGTTTGGGATAACTTCCATAACTTGCTCATTTTTCAACCTAATTGAGTGATTCCAAAGGGGTTTTATCCTTAATACATATATTTAGCATCCCAAGAAAATAATCACAAATATCCATCATAGATTTCAAACATCAAAAGCTAGATCACCCTTTCAAGTTTAAGCTTTCCGGAAAAATCCTATTTTTCCATTCCTTTTGATTTCAACCAAATCAACACCCAACATGAGTAGATCTAAACATGAAATACTCATAAACATATAGATCTAAGGTTTTAAACCTCAAGATCATAACTTCATATTATCAAAAATCAAATCAAACAAAATAAAAAGGTTTAAGCTAGTTTAAGTTTTCACCTTAATTTTTGGGCTACTCTTCTTTCTCTTCCAAAGTAGAAGATGAATTTATGGAGCATCAATGGTGTAGATCCTTCCTCTCTCTCTCTCTCCTCCTCTCCACCGAATCTCTCTCCCTCTCTCTCTCTCTTATGCTTTTGCTTTGTTAGTCTAAGAGAAAGTAAGAGGAAGTAAAATAAAAAAATGAAAGAGAATGATGTTAGATTTTGTTGGAGGATTTTGTATAGATATAAGATATGTATATAATAGATATTTCTCCAACATCTTCTTATCTCTTTCTCTCACTTAATCATCACATGGTTGCTTGCACTCTTTGCTTAATGTGTTGGTTAAATGAACAAGTGACACATGGAATGAGTTGTCACCAACTAAAGTGAAATAATCATCACATTCATCTCCCCTCCTTTTCCTTCTCTACACATCCGGCCATGTGGCCTTATCCAACCAATCTTGGCTTTCCTTTTATGCTTTAATTGATTTACTAAATGTCTAAAAAGTCCCTCCTCCATTGGGCTAAGTTTTGGGCTCCCAATTAATTCTTTTGGGCTTCAAAATTAAAATGTCTGGCTTACTAATTAACATGAACTTGGGCCTCCACAATTAAATACTTGTGCTACTAGCATACTTGCCCACTAAATTTAATATTGGGCTAGCTTAACAATCAAATTATCTATAAGTCCAATGTTTAAATAAATTATTGGGCTAGTTCAAATTACTTGTCATCCTTAACAATATTAACCCTATTAGACTAGCTATAATTAGATTATGAAATTAATTAGTTGAGATATATAAATTAAATCTCTTAGAATTAGTATATGTTTTATATACTAACATTCTCACCTATTATAACCTCTTAGGTTATTTACTTAACACACCTAATATATATATTAGGTTACATAACTTAATTCTAAATTCACTTACTCACATATTTATACAAAATAATTTCGTCCACAACTCTTAGATTAGGTCACTAGTATATATTTAAAATACTAGAGCCATATACACATAATCTTATGAACAAATACACTAAACATATACCTCATTATCAGACTATCACTTATAGTCTATTAAATCATTCAAGTTCTTCTCCAAAAATTTTGAAATCCTTAAAATTTCTTTACAGAAATATCAAATCCATACACTTATTTTCTGTCTAGGTTCATCTTATAACCTTTATTCAATCTTTTAAGATTTTATAAAATTGTCCAAATTTCCGGGTTGTCACATTGGACATCGGTTTCATTCGTCCTAGTACATCTCCTTGGGGTGCTCCTGTTTTATTTGTAAAGAAGAAAGACGGGAGTATGCGACTTTGTATCGATTATCGGGAATTAAACCATGTCACTATCAATAATAGGTATCCGCTACCTCGTATTGATGACCTGTTTGACCAGTTTCAAGGAGCACAATTCTTTTCAAAAATCGATCTTCGTTCTGGATATCATCAGCTGAAGGTTAAAACTGAGGATATTCCGAAGACTGCCTTTAGAACTCGGTACGGGCATTATGAATTCTTAGTCATGTCTTTTGGATTGACTAATGCTCCTGCCGAGTATTCAAGGATTATTTGGATCAGTTCGTTGTTGTCTTTATTGATGACATCCTCATATATTCCAAAAGCCGTGAAGATCATGAGCACCATTTGAAGCTGGTACTCCAAAGGCTGCGTGAAAACAAGTTATATGCTAATTTGAAGAAATGCGAGTTCTGGCTTGAGGAAGTAGCATTTCTAGGGCACGTGGTATCAAAACATGGAGTATCTGTGGACCCGGCGAAGATTGAAGCAATACAAAGTTGGGAGCAACCGAAGACGGTGACCGATGTACGTAGCTTTCTAGGCTTAGCTGGTTATTATCGGAGATTCGTAGAAGGGTTTTCTCAAATCGCTACCCCGTTAACTCAGCTGACTCGGAAGGATATCAAATTCGTATGGAGCGAAGAATGCGAGAAGAGTTTCCAAGAACTTAAGAGGAGACTCATTTCGGCACCTGTTCTGACAATACCATCTGGTTCGGATGGATTTGTTATCTACAGCGATGCTTCAGGCAAAGGGTTAGGATGTGTTCTCATGCAACGTGGGAAAGTCATAGCCTATGCCTCGCGACAACTTAAAGAATATGAGAGGAATTATCCTACTCATGATCTAGAGTTGGCAGCAGTCATTTTCGCACTAAAGATCTGGAGGCACTATCTATATGGGGAGAAGGTGGAGATATATTCAGACCATAAAAGCCTCAAATATTTCTTCACTCAAAAAGAACTCAACATGCGGCAACGACGTTGGCTCGAGCTGTTGAAAGATTACGACCACACTATTCAATACCATCCTGGAAAAGCAAACGTGGTAGCTGACGCGTTGAGTAGAAGATCATATGCAGGAACGAGTGCGATGATGTCAAGTATACGCGTAGAACCAACTTTAATCGATAAAGTTAAAGTTGCTCAAGCTACAGACCCGGAGCTGATGTGTATGAAGAAGAAAGTGCAAGAAGGTGCTATTCTAGAAGCAAGAATCGATGAAGAAGGAATACTTTGAGTCCACTCCAGACTTTGTGTTCCTAACGATTCTGATTTAAAGTACAAGATCATGATGGAGGCACACAATACACCATTTGCAATCCATCCTGGAAGTACTAAAATGTATCTTGATATTCGACATACATTTTGGTGGAACAATATGAAGAGAGAGATTGCAAAGTTTATCTCGAGGTGTTTAACTTGTCAACGTGTAAAGGCGGAGCATCAAGTACCAAAGGGTCCATTGCAACCACTTGAGATTCCGAAATGGAAGTGGGAAAACATTACCATGGATTTCGTTACGGGTCTTCTCACGGTTTCTCAAGGCATAAATGCTATTTGTGTAAGACCCCAACTTATTAATGAATAAAATCAAATTTTCTCTAAATATTATTGTGAATAATAAGGGGTTAATTTGATATAATACTTTGGTTATGGGTGAAATGTGCAAATTTTGCAAAATAAGCAAGTGGTTATAAAATATTTATTTTTGGTCGGTAAATATTCGGTTGGTCGTGGAATATTCTTGCTCTCGGGGAATATTCGTACGACGACGCAGCCTTGTGTGGGCCCCATAACGGAAAGCGATTGGATGAAGAAAACGACAAGTATAAGTTGTTTATAAATAACGGCGTAGTTGTTACCGTTAATACTGTTGGAATACCCGGTGGTTAAAATACAGCAGCACACGGTATTGCACCAATTATTGATTCTTACGTAAGAAGGCACTACTCAATAATTGTTACAGTAGTTATTATTCAATATTTTATTTTATTGATTCAATAATTGCTGCGTTGATATTTTATATTATTGTTGTTTCAATAATTGTTGCTGCACAGTATTTTCATTTATCAGATCAATAATTCATATTATTTGAATAATATTATTAGATAACATTATTAGCAATGTCTAGAAAGTTCTGTCTAAGGAGAGGTTTGGTCATCTAATTGCGCGGCAGTAAGGAGAAATCCTTATTGGAAAGCCCCCTCTTTCCTGGGAACGGCCTGGTTGTCATAAATGTGATTCTGTAATATTATTTGTGAATAATTAATTATTGATTCATATGATAAGGAAATATTTATTTTATGTGGATATAAATGAGGGATATATTTTTGTGGTTAAAAATGAAGGAGTTAATGTTGAGGTTTTTGTCAGTATTTTTGTCGGAATGGAGGTATTAAAAATCAGGGTTTTTGAGATAGTTTGCGGGGGTTATAATTTTTAATCCGACCGTTGGATCGTGGTAATTTTTGGATATGTTATACATATATAAGTTGAGTATATGTCCACAAATTTTGAACCGTTAAAAATGAACGTATGATTTATTATGAATTTTACAAGATGACTGGTTCAGAAATTGTTGAATTTTCGGAGTTTATCATTTTGGTGGAAAATTCTAGAATTGGTGGGCCCCACTTGTGGTTGGTGAAGAAATGTGCTGAATTATATTTCAAATGTGGTAGGTGGGAATAGTAGCAGGTAAAGCCATCAGGTTGCAGGTCAAACCTACCAAAATTTTCCTATAAATAGAGGGCTAAGTTAGAATTGAAAATCACACCAGAAACAAGTTTTCTCTCTTTCTCTCTCTAGATTATTGAGTGTATTTTGTGAGTATTTAGATACTTTGAGAGTTTCTATTCATCAGAGCAAGTTTCTTTCAGCCTTATACCGGTATTCCGACCAGAAGTACTGATATTTTGAGGTAAGGGATATTATTTTCTTCTTAATGATATTATTTTCTTCAATATCATTATGCTGAAATATTGATATGAGTTTTTATCAAATTTGGAACTTTTTGTGTCGGGGGTTACTATTCACGTATACGGCACTATTCACGTATACGGCACTATTCACGAATACGGCACTATTCACCGAAAAATAAAATTTTTCCTTTTTGTCCAAGATGTCTATTATGGTTACTATCTTTGATTGTATCCATGTTTTGATCTTTATTTTTGAATTCTGCTTCACAATTGATTATTATGAAGTATTATTGATCTTGGATAAACTGTTATACGAATCCCTACTATTTGTCCTTCTGTCTCATTGGATTCGTTCTCTTTAAGATATTTTTCATCATCCTCAGTCCTAAATGATGATACAAATGAATATCTTTGGCCTGTAGTGCAAAGATGTATAATTACTTGATGAATATCTTTGGCCTGTAGTGCAAAGATGAACAGGTGTTGAGATGAACATGACCGACTGATGATACAAATGAATATCTTTGGCCTGTAGTGCAAAGATGAATATTTGGTTAAAGATGATTATTAATTGATGTTACAGGGATAAAATATTGATGATGGACTTTTAAATCTTAGAAGATAGTAGAATTCTTTCTCTACTTGACTCTTCTAATGGTTTGTTGTTTCCGCTGCAGTTGTTGATCTAAAACTTGTTGTCGATTATATTTTATCAGATTTTTCCCTGTTGAAGACTAACGATAATTTGTTGTATATTATCTTAGTCATAATATTCTTTACTGGGCTAGTTGAGCTCACCCTTTTCCTTTTTGTTCCATTTTTCTTCTCAGGAGGTGAGAACATAGCAGGATCTAGTCGGGGTATGGAGTGATGGTTCTAGAAAGATGTATTAGCAGTCCTCACTATTTCTGTAAAATAGTGTTTGAATAATTGTAATGAGGATTTATTTGAGTGTGGATATTGTCTAGAAGACAATATTTGTATTTAAACTCACAGTATGTGTTGTCGTATTTTGCACGACAATTGTATTATTGAAGTTGTAGTTTGCTTTCTGTACCATGTATTTGGCGACTCAGAATGGGTGTTGTATACCTATTCTGGGGGCGTCACAGTTGGTATCAGAGCTTAGGGATATGATCCCTGGCTGAGATGTGAGACAAGAACTAGGAGGGGAGAGACGGGGAATTCCTTCGCTAGTATGACCTGACTAAGTTTATTTGGTGTTTATTTGGTCGGTCAGAGTATAGGGATAATATATGACATGACTATTAACCCTTGTTTTATGGCAGTATTTAAGAATGGCAGCTGAGAACGTTAATAATGGAGTAAATCAGACCGTGGAGACACCTTTGATCACTACCCAGGGGAACGTGCAACAGGAAGGCAATATTCCTCCTGTAAACAACGTTACCGAGCAAACGATGAATGATGGAATGTTTAGGAGCTTTTTGCAGTTCATGCAAAATCAGACGAGGGAGACTCGTGTGCAGAATACGGGTGGAAATGATAACAACGCGCGGTTTGTCACAGCTAAGCAGTTCAAAGAATTGGGACCACCAGAATTTAAGGGAAAGCCGGATCCGATCATGGCGGAAACGTGGGTCAAGCAAATTACCAAGATATTTGATGTCTTGGGATGCACGGAGGAACAGAAGGTTCCATTCGCCACATTTATGTTCCGCGGTGAGGCAGACTACTGGTGGGAGTCTGTGAAGCGTACCCAGCCTGACGCACTCAACATGTCCTGGGAAACATTTCAAAAACTGTTCAATGACAAGTACTTTCCTGAAAGTATTCGTCATATGAAGGAGGTTGAGTTTATTAGACTGGAACAAAACAACATGACGGTGTCCCAGTACGAGGCGAAGTTTGCAGAGTTATCCAGGTTTGCACCTCATTTGGTCGAAAATGAGGAACGAATGACAAGGATGTTTCTGAGAGGTCTAAAACCCGAGATTCGGCAATATCTTATCTCTCATAAATTTTCTTTATATTCAGATGTTGTAAACAGGGCTCAATTATTAGAGCGAGATAATGAGTATGTGCAACCGAGGGACCACAACCAGGGTCATACCGGTGGCGGCAGTCATCGAAGCAATGAAAACCAGCAGGGAGGAAAACATTCGGACAAAAGCGGTAACCACTCTGGTGGTAATCGTGGTCGTGATAATAGAAGGAGCGAGTCGGGAGGAGATTTTAAGAAGAGAAGGTACAACAATGATAACGTGAAGACGTCAGCACAAACATCAACTGTTTCTAGGGGAGGAGAACGACCACCGGTCGTATGTTACAAATGTGGGAAAGAGGGACATATCAGCCCAAACTGCCCACAACAATCCAAGGTATGTTATAACTGTGGAAAGGAAGGTCATATAGCTCGAGAGTGTTCTGTAGCAAAACCAAGTTCAGCGGGGATGGTGACTCCAAAAGTTATCCCGGATAAGTCGAAATCAGCGGTTCCTGGAAGGGCGTTTGTCGTTACTGGCCAAAACGCGAGAAACCCGAACGAGGTGATCACGGGTAAGCTAATCTTGAATTCTTGCGAAGTTTATACTTTACTAGATACCGGTTCTACCCATTCTTTTATCTCTCCTGCTTGTGCTCAACGTTTAAACTTGACTCCGGAGAAATTGGACTTTAACTTATCTGTTGAAACTCCGTTGGGTGAAACCTTCGTTACATCTACAGTTTATAAATCTTGCATGATCCAAGTTGGCACTATCACATTACCTGTTGATCTTATCTCTTTAAAGATACTTGCTTTTGATGTGATTTTAGGAATTGATTGGTTAACCACTCATCATGCTAAAATTGATTGTTTTCGTAAGGTTGTTAGTTTTCATATTCCTAACCAACCTGTCATACGAATTCAAACTACTAAACCACTAAAATCAGTCACTGTCATATCAAGCCACAAAGCTATTCGTTTATTGAAAAACGGATGTCAAGCTTTCTTAGCCCATGTTATGGATTTGAACAAAGACAAGTCAGATTTGAATAATATTTCTATTGTTAGAGAATTTTCCGATGTATTTCCTGAAGAACTTCCCGGTCTACCCCCGGAACGAGAAATTGAATTCTTTATTGACCTTGAACCCGGTACAAAGCCCATTTCTAAAACCCCATATCGAATGGCTCCTATTGAACTTCAGGAGTTAAAAGTCCAACTACAGGAGTTGTTGGACATCGGTTTTATTCGTCCTAGTACGTCTCCTTGGGGTGCTCCTGTTTTATTCGTAAAGAAGAAAGACGGGAGTATGCGACTTTGTATTGACTATCGAGAATTGAACCATGTCACCATCAAGAATAGGTATCCGCTACCTCGCATTGATGACCTGTTTGACCAGTTGCAAGGAGCACAATTCTTTTCAAAGATCGATCTTCGTTCTGGATATCATCAGCTGAAGATTAAAACTGAGGATATTCCAAAGACTGCCTTCAGAACTCGGTACGGGCATTATGAATTCTTAGTAATGTCTTTTGGATTGACTAATGCTCCTGCTGCCTTCATGGATATGATGAACCGTGTATTCAAAGAATATTTGGATCAGTTCGTTGTTGTCTTTATTGATGACATCCTCATCTATTCCAAAAGCCGTGAAGATCATGAGCGCCATTTGAAGCTGGTACTGCAAAGGCTTCGTGAAAACAAGCTATATGCCAAACTGAAGAAATGCGAGTTCTGGCTTGAGGAAGTAGCATTCCTTGGGCACGTGGTGTCAAAACATGGAGTATCTGTCGACCCGGCGAAGATTGAAGCCATACAAAGTTGGGAGCAACCGAAGTCGGTAACCGAAGTACGTAGCTTTCTGGGCTTAGCTGGTTATTATCGGAGATTTGTGGAAGGATTTTCTCGAATCGCTACTCCGTTAACTCAGCTGACTCGGAAAGATACAAAATTCGTATGGAGTGAGGAATGCGAGAAGAGTTTCCAAGAACTCAAGAGGAGACTCATTTCGGCACCTGTTTTGACAATACCATCTGGTTCGGATGGATTTGTTATCTACAGCGATGCTTCAGGCAAAGGGTTAGGATGTGTTCTCATGCAACATGGGAAAGTCATAGCCTATGCCTCACGACAACTCAAAGAATATGAGAGGAATTATCCTACTCATGATTTGGAGTTGGCAGCAGTCGTTTTTGCGTTGAAGATCTGGAGACACTACCTGTATGGGGAGAAAGTGGAGATCTATACAGATCATAAAAGCCTCAAATATTTCTTCACCCAAAAGGAACTCAACATGCGGCAACGACGTTGGCTTGAGCTGTTGAAAGATTACGATCATACCATCCAATACCATCCTGGAAAAGCAAACGTAGTAGCTGACGCATTGAGTAGAAGATCATATGCGGGTACGAGTGCAATGTTTTTAACACAAAGGCCCATTTTGTATGACTTGCAAAGGATGGAGATAGAGATGAAGGCTCCAAGTACCCACATGATGATATCAAATATACGAGTAGAACCGACTTTAATCGATAAAGTTAAAGCTGCTCAAGCTACGGATATAGAGCTGATGCGTATGAAGAAGAAAGTGCAAGAAGGTGCTATTCCAGAAGCAAGAATCGATGAAGAAGGAATACTTCGAGTCAACTCCAGACTTTGTGTTCCTAACGATTTTGACTTGAAGCATAGAATAATGATGGAGGCACACAACACACCGTTTGCAATCCATCCTGGGAGTACCAAAATGTATCACGATCTTCGACATACATTTTGGTGGAGCAATATGAAAAGAGAGATCGCGGAGTTTATCTCGAGATGTTTAACTTGTCAACGTGTAAAAGCGGAGCATCAAGTACCAAAGGGTCCATTGCAACCACTTGAGATTCCGAAATGGAAGTGGGAACACATTACTATGGATTTTGTTACAGGTCTTCCCAAGGTTTCTCAAGGCATAGATGCGATTTGGGTTATTGTTGATAGATTAACCAAGTCCGCTCATTTCTTGCCGATACGTGAGACTTATTCCCTTGAACGTCTTGCTAGTATGTACGTGAACGAGATTGTGAGATTGCATGGCATGCCAGTATCCATAGTTTCGGATCGTGACCCAAGATTCACTTCACGATTTTGGGTTAGCTTGCAGAAAGCTATGGGCACGGATTTACGATTCAGTTCAGCATACCATCCTCAAACGGACGGACAATCAGAGAGGACTATTCAAACTCTTGAAGATCTATTAAGACTTTGTGTCTTAGATCTCAAAGGGAGTTGGGATAAGTACCTACCATTGGTGGAATTCTCCTACAACAACAGTTATCAGGCGAGCATAGGTATGGCTCCATTTGAGGCGTTGTATGGAAGAAAATGTCGTTCTCCAGTATGCTGGGACGAGGTGGGTGAAGCAACATTGTTGGGACCAGAATTGGTACGCATTACTACAGAGAAGATCCAAACGATTCGACAACGTATACAAACGGCACAGGATCGACAAAAGAGTTATGCGGATCTTCATCGGAAGGACGTGGAATTTAATATTGGGGATCATGTATTGTTACGTGTTGCACCATGGAAGGGAGTTACAAGATTTGGGAAGAGAGGAAAGCTCAATCCAAGATTTGTTGGTCCATTTGAGATTCTTGAGCGAATAGGAAATGTGGCATATAGACTCGCATTACCTCCAAGCATGTCTCGTGTTCATAATGTTTTTCACATATCTATGCTTCGTAAATATGTTAAAGACCCGAACCACATTATTGAGTTAGAACCAGACGAGATAGCTGAAGATTTAACGTACGAGGAGGTACCTGTTAAGATCTTGGATAGGAAAGAGCATGTCCTACGCACGAAGGTTATACCACAAGTTAAGGTTTTGTGGAGAAACCATGCTATTGAAGAAATGACCTGGGAGTTGGAATCAGAAATGAAAGCGAGGTATCCTCACCTTTTTGAAACATCAGGTACGTACGTCAATTTCGAGGACGAAATTTCATAAGGAGGGGAGGTTGTAAGACCCCAACTTATTAATGAATAAAATCAAATTTTCTCTAAATATTATTGTGAATAATAAGGGGTTAATTTGATATAATACTTTGGTTATGGGTGAAATGTGCAAATTTTGCAAAATAAGCAAGTGGTTATAAAATATTTATTTTTGGTCGGTAAATATTCGGTTGGTCGTGGAATATTCTTGCTGTCGGGGAATATTCGTACGACGACGCAGCCTTGTGTGGGCCCCATAACGGAAAGCGATTGGATGAAGAAAACGACAAGTATAAGTTGTTTATAAATAACGGCGTAGTTGTTACCGTTAATACTGTTGGAATACCCGGTGGTTAAAATACAGTAGCACACGGTATTGCACCAATTATTGATTCTTACGTAAGAAGGCACTACTCAATAATTGTTACAGTAGTTATTATTCAATATTTTATTTTATTGATTCAATAATTGCTGCGTTGATATTTTATATTATTGTTGTTTCAATAATTGTTGCTGCACAGTATTTTCATTTATCAGATCAATAATTCATATTATTTGAATAATATTATTAGATAACATTATTGGCAATGTCTAGAAAGTTCTGTCTAAGGAGAGGTTTGGTCATCTAATTGCGCGCCAGTAAGGAGAAATCCTTATTGGAAAGCCCCCTCTTTCCTGGGAACGGCCTGGTTGTCATAAATGTGATTCTGTAATATTATTTGTGAATAATTAATTATTGATTCATATGATAAGGAAATATTTATTTTATGTGGATATAAATGAGGGATATATTTTTGTGGTTAAAAATGAAGGAGTTAATGTTGAGGTTTTTGTCAGTATTTTTGTCGGAATGGAGGTATTAAAAATCAGGGTTTTTGAGATAGTTTGCGGGGGTTATAATTTTTAATCCGACCGTTGGATCGTGGTAATTTTTGGATATGTTATACATATATAAGTTGAGTATATGTCCACAAATTTTGAACCGTTAAAAATGAACGTATGATTTATTATGAATTTTACAAGATGACTGGTTCAGAAATTGTTGAATTTTCGGAGTTTATCATTTTGGTGGAAAATTCTAGAATTGGTGGGCCCCACTTGTGGTTGGTGAAGAAATGTGCTGAATTATATTTCAAATGTGGTAGGTGGGAATAGTAGCAGGTAAAGCCATCAGGTTGCAGGTCAAACCTACCAAAATTTTCCTATAAATAGAGGGCTAAGTTAGAATTGAAAATCACACCAGAAACAAGTTTTCTCTCTTTCTCTCTCTAGATTATTGAGTGTATTTTGTGAGTATTTTGATACTTTGAGAGTTTCTATTCATCAGAGCAAGTTTCTTTCAGCCTTATACCGGTATTCCGACCAGAAGTACTGATATTTTGAGGTAAGGGATATTATTTTCTTCTTAATGATATTATTTTCTTCAATATCATTATGCTGAAATATTGATATGAGTTTTTATCAAATTTGGAACTTTTTGTGTCGGGGGTTACTATTCACGTATACGGCACTATTCACGTATACGGCACTATTCACGAATACGGCACTATTCACCGAAAAATAAAATTTTTCCTTTTTGTCCAAGATGTCTATTATGGTTACTATCTTTGATTGTATCCATGTTTTGATCTTTATTTTTGAATTCTGCTTCACAATTGATTATTATGAAGTATTATTGATCTTGGATAAACTGTTATACGAATCCCTACTATTTGTCCTTCTGTCTCATTGGATTCGTTCTCTTTAAGATATTTTTCATCATCCTCAGTCCTAAATGATGATACAAATGAATATCTTTGGCCTGTAGTGCAAAGATGTATAATTACTTGATGAATATCTTTGGCCTGTAGTGCAAAGATGAACAGGTGTTGAGATGAACATGACCGACTGATGATACAAATGAATATCTTTGGCCTGTAGTGCAAAGATGAATATTTGGTTAAAGATGATTATTAATTGATGTTACAGGGATAAAATATTGATGATGGACTTTTAAATCTTAGAAGATAGTAGAATTCTTTCTCTACTTGACTCTTCTAATGGTTTGTTGTTTCCGCTGCAGTTGTTGATCTAAAACTTGTTGTCGATTATATTTTATCAGATTTTTCCCTGTTGAAGACTAACGATAATTTGTTGTATATTATCTTAGTCATAATATTCTTTACTGGGCTAGTTGAGCTCACCCTTTTCCTTTTTGTTCCATTTTTCTTCTCAGGAGGTGAGAACATAGCAGGATCTAGTCGGGGTATGGAGTGATGGTTCTAGAAAGATGTATTAGCAGTCCTCACTATTTCTGTAAAATAGTGTTTGAATAATTGTAATGAGGATTTATTTGAGTGTGGATATTGTCTAGAAGACAATATTTGTATTTAAACTCACAGTATGTGTTGTCGTATTTTGCACGACAATTGTATTATTGAAGTTGTAGTTTGCTTTCTGTACCATGTATTTGGCGACTCAGAATGGGTGTTGTATACCTATTCTGGGGGCGTCACAATTTGGGTATAGTTGATAGATTAACCAAGTCTGCTCATTTCTTGCCGATACGGGAGACTTATTCCCTTGAACGTCTTGCTAGTATGTACGTGAATGAGATTGTAAGGTTGCATGGCATGCCAGTATTCATAGTTTCGGATCGTGACCCAAGATTCACTTCAAGATTTTGGGTTAGCTTGCAAAAAGCTATGGGCACGGATTTACGGTTCAGTTCGGCATACCATCCTCAAACGGACGGGCAATCAGAGAGGACTATTCAAACTCTTGAAGATCTATTAAGACTTTGTGTCCTAGATTTCAAAGGAAGTTGGGATAAGTACCTACCATTGGTGGAATTCTCCTACAACAACAGTTATCAGGCAAGTATAGGTGTGGCTCCCTTTGAAGCATTGTATGGACGAAAGTGTCGCTCTCCAGTATGTTGGGATGAGGTGGGAGAAGCAACGTTGTTGGGACCAGAGTTGGTACGAATGACTACAGAGAAGATCCAAACGATTCGACAACGTATACAAACGGCACAGGATTGACAAAAGAGTTATGTGGATCTTCATCGAAAGGACGTGGAATTTAACAGTGGGGATCATGTATTATTACGTGTAGCTCCATGGAAAGGAGTTACAAGATTTGGGAAGAGAGGAAAGCTCAATCCACGATTTATTGGTCCATTTCAGATTTTTGACCGAGTAGGAAATGTGGCCTATAGACTTGCGTTACCTCCAAGTATGTCTCGTGTTCATAATGTTTTTCATATATCTGTGCTTCGTAAATATGTGAAAGACCCGAACCATGTTATTGAGTTAGAACCGGACGAGATAGCTGAAGACTTAACGTACGAGGAGGTACCTGTCAAGATCATGGATAAAAAGGAGCATGTCCTACGCACGAAGGTCATACCACAAGTTAAAGTTTTGTGGAGAAACCATGCTATTGAGGAAATGACCTGGGAGTTGGAAACGGAAATGAAAGCGAGGTATCCTCATCTTTTCGAAACACCAGGTACGTATGTCAATTTCGATGACGAAATTTTATAAGGAGGGGAGGTTGTAAGACCCCAAATTATTAATAAATAAAATTTAATTTTCTCTATTTATTATTCTGAAATAGTAAGAGTTGATTTGATTAATGTGGTTAGTTATTGGTAAAATGCGCAAATATTTTAAATAAGCAAGTGGTTATAAAATATTCATTGTTGTCGGGGAATATTTGTTTGGTCGTGGAATATTCTTGTTGTCGGGGAATATTCGTACGACGGCGCAGCCTTGTGTGGGCCCCATAACAGAAAACGATTGGATGAAGAAAACGACAAAAATAAGTTGTTTATAAATAACGGCGTAGTTGTTACCATTAATACTGTTGGAATACCCGGTGGTTAAAACACGGTAATACGCGTAGCACACGGTATTGCACCAATTATTGATTCTTACGTAAGAAGGCACTACTCAATAATTGTTACAGTAATTACTGTCCAATATTGTATTTTATTGATTCAATAATTGCTGCGTTGATATTTTATATTACTGTTGTTTCAATAATTGTCACTACGCAGTATTTTTATTATCGGAGCAATAATTCATATTATCTGAATAATATTATTAGATAACATTACTGGTAATGTCTAGAAAGTTCTGTCTAAGGAGAGGTTTGGTCATCTAATTGTGCGCCAGTAAGGAGAGATCCTTATTGGAAAGCCCCCTCTTTCCTGGGAACGGCCTGGTTGCTAGTACTGTGATTCTGTAATATTATTTGTGTATAATTAATTATTGATTTATATGACGAGGAAAATAGTGATTTTATGTGGATATAGATAGAGAAAAATTTTAATGTGACAATTGTTGAAAATTAATATTTTATCTTTTTCTGATAAAATAATTCATTTAAATATATTATTTTAATAATATATTGATGGTGGTATTTTTATAATGAATGTGGGATATATGAGTATATGAGGAGGAAGAGTATTTTTGTGGCATTAAATGATTAACACATGTTTTGTGTGTTGGTGGACATAATTCTTGACCGAAAATTTATTATTGACTATAAAATCGCCCGTTTGTGAATTTCGGTCAATTTCTGTTTGAAATTTGGAAAAACTTTCTTCTGCAAAGTTGTAGAGAATTGAATTTCCTATAAAAACTCGCGAGATTCGAATTTTCTGATAAAAAGACTATTTATTATGAATTATTGAAGTTCTGAAGTTCCGAAATAATTGATTTTTGGAAGTTTTATTTATTATTTTGAAGAAAAACGTTTTTTGGCATTTAAGTGGGCTAGCATGTGATATAAATGGGCTGAGATCAGATGTCTAGAGGTGGGCTAAGGAAAATTTGATAAATATATTATTATTATATTAAATTTTCTGCTTTGGTGTTTTAAGCATTTTCCTATAAATAGGGTGCTTAGGTTAGAATTGAAATCACACCAGAAACACAAGTTTCTCTCTATTTCTCTCTCTATGTCGAGCGTATTCTTGTGAGTATTTGATACTTTGAGTGTTGCTATACGGTGCAAGTTTCCTTCAGCACTATATCTAGTATTCTAGTCAGAAGTACTGTCTTTCCGAGGTAAGGGATGTTATTTTTTTTAAAATGATATTATTTTCTTTAATATCATTATGCCGAAGTATTGATCTGAACTTTTTATCAAATTTGGAACTTTTCATGTCGGGGTTACTATTCATGAGTTACTATTCATGAGTTACTATTCACGAGTTACTATTCACCGAAAAATAAAATTTCCTTCTTTTCGTCCAAATATCTATTCTGGATACTAGCTTTGATTGTATCCATGTTTTGATCATTCTTGAATTTTACTTCACTATGATAAGGTATTTTTGGACATGGATAAATCGAAATACGAATCCTTAATATTTGTTATTTTGCTTCACTGGATTCGTTTTCTTTAAAATATTTTTCATCATCCTTAGTCTAAATGATGATGTTACTGAATATCTTTGGCCTGTAGTGCAAAGATTGATGATTTTATGATGAATATCTTTGGCCCGTAGTGCAAAGATGAACAGGTGTTGAGGTGAACATGACCAACTGATGAATATCTTTGGCCTGTAGTGCAAAGATGACTATTTGATTCAAGATATTTATTGATTGATGTTACAGGAATAAAATGTTGATGATGGGCTTTTAAATTCATAGATAATCGTAGATTTCATTCTCTACGTAACTTTTCTATGAATTATTATTTTCCGCTGCGAATATTGAATTAAAACTTGTTGTCTATTGTATTCTATTAAATTTTTCCCTGTTGAAGACTAACGATAATTTGTTGTATATTATCTTAGTCATAATATTCTTTACTGGGCTAGTTGAGCTCACCCTTTTTCCTTGTTGTTCCATTTTCTTCTCAGGAGGCGAAAATGTAGCAGGTACTAGTCGGGGTATGGAATGAAGGTTCTAGGAAGTTGTTTTAGTAGTCCTCACCATTTTTTTTGTAAAATATTGTTCCAATAATTGTAATGAGGACTTATTTGAGTGTGGATATTGTCTAGATGATAATATTTGTATTTACACTCACAGTTTTTATGTTATATTAATAAAGTTGTAGTTGTTTCTGTACCATGTTATTGACGACTCAGAATAGGTGTTGTACACCTGTTTTGGGGGCGTCACATCCCGGGATTAACTCTAGGCTTTGAACTGGATCCCCGGGGGTTATCTCCATGGATGGACTGGATATCCCCGGGTTATCTTCAGGGTTAGAAACTGATCTACCTTGGTTATCTTCAGAGTTGGAAACTGGATCTCCCGGGGTTATCTACGGGGTTAGAATTGATCTCCCGGGGTTATCTCCGGGTCTAGAACTGGATCTCCCAGGCTTAACTCCGGGGTTATAACTTGGATCTCCCCGGGATATATTCGAGTTTGGAACTGATCTCCTAGGGTTATTCCGGGACTGGAACTGATCTCCCGAGATTATCTCCGGGGTTGGAAACTGACCTCCCGGGGTTATCTTTGGGGTTTAAACTGATTTAACTTCTAGGGTTATCTCTAGAAGATGATTTTGCCCTCCTGCATTTTTAATAACAAGAATGCAAAATTTTGAGTGTCTACAATACCCATTAATCCTGCAGTAGTACGTGGTACTACGTTTAAGGATTTTAAGAACGTAGGTCTGCTTAAGTTTAAAGGAACTACGAACCCAATAGAAGCCCAAACTTAGGTGAAAGAAATAGAGAAGGCATTTGTGATTGTAAATGTCAAAGAGAAGAAAAAGACCTCTTTCTCTACCTATATAATGAAAGGAGAAGACATCTTCCTGTTGGAGGCAAACCAGGGCAAGGCTAGAGCGCAAGTTGTTACGTGGATGCAGTACTTCCCCACGAGTATGCATAATAGGATGGAGATGATGTTCTTAGAACAGAAGTAAGGGGATATGATTGTTCCCTAATATGCTGCTAAGTTTAATGAACTGGCAAGATTTGGTCCACATTAGGTGGATACTGAGACGAGGAAGGCACGGAGATTCGAGCAGGGATTGAACCCTTGGCTCTATAGTCGGATATCAGTGTTCTAGAGTAATTCCTTTGGAACCATTCTGGAGAAGGCGATAATAGCGGAGGGTGGTAACGAGGCTTTAAGCCAATACCATAGAGAGAAGAAGAATAAGAATAAAGGTGATGGTGGAGTCAGGACAGAGGGAGCCAGGGAAAATGGCAGCGGATAGAAGTGGAAGGCTTTTAATTGGGAATACCGAAGTGAAACAAGGAGATCCTAAGAGGAGGATCGAGGCGTGTAAGAATTATGGGAAGGCTCATTTAGGAGTCTATCTCAAAGGTAAAGCAGTTTACTATAACTATGTGCAGGGAGGGCATATTTCGTCGAACTGTTCGATCCTAAGAAGAACTAGGGATGTTTCATATGTGGGTCCACTGACCACATGGGAAAGAATTATCTGAGGAAGGGGTCAGATAATAATAAGGGAGCTAATAGTTGTAAGTTAACTATTAGTGGTCTTGCACCACCGAGTAGATCAATGACCCACACATTTAATATGACGGACCAAGATGCAGTTGCATCGGGAGATGTAGTTATAGGTATTATCCCAATCAACGATATAAATGCTTATGTGTAATTTGATTCAGATGCTACTTGTTTGTTTATAGCATGTGAATTTGCTACATATTTAGGGTTACTCCCTGAAAGATTGCCAATACCTTTTAACATTAAGCTAGCAAACGAAGAGACAATTCCTGTTGAACATATTTATAGGAGTTCTTGCGTAGAAATAAGACATAACAAATTGTCGGTATATTTAAAACCGATAAAGTTGGGAGAATTCGATGTAATTCTCGGGATGGATTGGTTGTTTAACCATGGGAAAATTATAGATTGTCAAAAGAACAGTGTAAATCTTTGAACTTTGATGCAACCTAAGGTAGTATTTTACGGTATTAAGTAGCCAAGACGTTCTTGTTGTCTTACAGTGACACAAGCTAAGAAATTGTTGAAGAAGGAATGTGTAGGTTATTTGTGTCATGTTGTTGATACCCAGCTAGTGGGAGCAACATTGGAACAGAAACCTATAGTAAAAGAATTCACAGACATATTTCCTGAAGAATTACCAGGTCTTCCAGCAGATAGGGAGATCAAATCTGTAATAGATGATGTGCCAGGAACGACACCAGTTTCTAGGGCACCGTACCGTATGGCACCAGTAGAGATGAAAGAGTTGATGATTCAATTACAAGAAGTGTTGGACAAGAAGTACATTCAACCGAGTGTCTCTCAGTGGCGAGCACTGATATTGTTTGTAAAGAAGAAGGATGGATCGTTGAGACTTTGTATCGACTATCGAGTTGAACAAGTTAACGATAAAGAATAAGTACCTATTGCCCATGATCGATGATCTATTTGATTAGTTGAAAGGGGTGAAGTATTTTTCTAAGATAGATTTGCGAACAAAGTATCATCAGTTAAAAGTAAAGAAGGAGGATGTACCTATGACGGCGTTCAGAACTCATTATGGTCATTATGAGTTTCTAGTAATGTCATTTGGGTTGACGAATGCGCCAGCCGCATTTATGGATATGATTAACAAAGTGTTGGAGACACTAAGGAAGGAGAAGTTGTATGGGAAATTCACTAACTGTGAATTTTGGCTTGAAAGAGTGCAGTTTTTTGGGCACGTTATTGATAAAGACAGGATTTTAGTAGATCTATTGAAGGTGGAAGCAGTGATTAATTGGGAACATCTAAAGACACCGACGGAGGTGCCGAGTTTCGTAGGGTTAGCGGGATACTATCGAAGATTCATCCAAGATTTTTCTAAGATAGCTACTCCATTGACAAATTTGACAAGGAAGACAATGAAGTATGTAGACACTCGAGAATTCGTTCTCTAGTTACTAACTATGCAGGAGGGCAAAAATGACTTTTTCACACTCCAGAGATAACCCTAGAGGACCACAACATAAAATCTGTTGGGAGATTGCATATTTAAATTTGATGTTGAAAGTAAATATTCATGATTATATGTAAAGTCCTTCAAGGAATATATGTATAAGGACTTAGTGATAGATCAAAATTGTTAGGTTGATCTGAGCTATTAATATTTATCATTTTGTAAATGAATGTATAGATGAAAAGATCAAAGCTGTTAGGTTGATCTATATATTGAGATGTAATAGATAGGCTTCGACAGAATCGTAGTCTATCAATCAGATCAAGAGATTGCAGAAGCCAATGCAGGATCGTAGAGCATCGAGGATCGTAGTGTGTCTTCCTTGAAGGGCCTCTCCGAAATCGTAGAGTGGTCCAAACGCCTACCGATCCAACTCAGAGATCGTAGTGTGCTCTCAGAAGCGTAGAGTCTGCAAGACGAGTAAGTGAAGATCGTAGTGTGCCCATCCTTAAGAGAAATTGTAGTGTTCTCGTTTACTAGTATCAGATCAGGCACTAAGGTGGCTAGACTATGATCAGAATCGTAGAGCATCATCTGTATACATCAAAAGCATCGAGCCTTGCCCATTTGTTTAAAGAATAAATCCCAACAAATGTGGAATAGATTATAGACATTGAAGTCCTCGGCAGTCCCAATGTTAACAGTCATCCTTAGTATACAATAAAGAAACGTATTGAAGAAGCTAAGGAAAGTACTATGGGTCAGCAGAAAACATCTTTTCAAGTGTTAGGTGAGACAGCAGTTTGCTGTGTCAGTGGGCCAGACTGCAAATCAGAAGTTGTGCAAAAAGCCTCCATCAAAGCTCAGAAATGTTAAACGCATTTAATGCTTCAACGGATGTCTTCAACATATACATTTCAAAGACCTAATATATGCAAAACATCAGCAGATGATAGAACCAAGCAATCATTGAACAAAAATGCTGAAGAACATTCAACGCTCAACTCTACGACCTGTAAGAGAAAGCTTACTCAGCTACTCAGTTATTTCGAACATAAGCTTAACAGCAACTGAGTAGCACAATTAAAGAACTCATCAACTACTATCAAGTGAAGTAGGAAGTTCTAAGTCAGAAGGACTTGAAGAGTTCTAAGTGAACTGTGAAGAACCAAGTCTGCTGGACTTGAAGAGTCAAAAGTGAACTGAGAAGTGCCAAGACTTCTGGTCTTGAAGGAATCTGTAAGATTCAGAAAGTGTAAAGATATCCTTAGTAGATTTCCTACTCGAGGAGTAGAATAGTGGACTAAGAGCTTTAAGTGCTCTGCACCACTTAAAATTCCTGTGTCTCTTACATTCTTGATATAACTGCTATAACTGTCATAACTGCCTTGCTCTTTTTAACTCATTATCTCTTAAAGGGAGAACAAACAAATCTTAATTCTGCTATGTTTAAATCATTATCAAAACTAACAAAGTATTTCGAAAAGAATATAAAATATCTATTCAACCCCCCCTTCTAGATAACTATTGTGCCTCTGGGAACTAACAATTGGTATCAAAGCAGGTTTTATGAAATAGCCTACAAAGCTTAAGTAGATCCACTGACACATCTGATAAGCGAATCAAAGACAGGAGGAGGCAGCAAGCCACCTATGTGCAACAAAGATAAATTCGCCAACTGGAAATTTCGTATGCAAGTATACATGGATTCAATAGATGAAGATCTATTTGAAACTGTTCAGAATGGGCCCTACGTTCCTACAAAGCTTGCACCAACTACAGACGACCCAAATAGAATTCAAATCAAGGTCAAAGAAGAATGGACAGACAAGGAAAAGAAAGTTGTTCAACTCGATAAAAAGGCTAAGAATATTTTGTTCCAATCTTTAGAAGATGATCTGTTCGAGAATGTGGTCAATAGTAAAACAGCAAAGGAGGTTTGGGAAGCATTGCTCATAATGCATGAAGGAACAAAAGAAGTCAGAGAAAACAAGCAACCTCTCCTTACTCAGCAATATGAAATGTTTGCACACGTTCAAGGAGAAAATGTCACTTCCACCTACAAAAGATTCAATGTACTGCTCAACTCTCTCCGAGCCTATGGAAAGATCTATCCAAATAAAGATGTAATCATAAAGTTCATGAGAGCTTTACCTAACAAGTGGGATGCCAAAACCACTGCCATCAGAGAATCAAAGAATCTCCATGAAATGACTGTTCAACAGTTATATGGCAACCTTCTTACATATGAACTGGAGCTGACTCAACGAGCAAAAACTCTATCTGAAGGAAGAAAGAAGGATAACTCAAAGCAACTGACAACATCTCCAAAGCCAATACTGAAAATAACTTTGACTATGATGAAGATGATGATGAGGACTTTGCAATGCTGGTGAAAAGACTGAGAAGGTTCATGCGTCATGGAAGAATAAGCAAACCAAAGAAAGTCAATAACTACAGCAGCCGGGAACAGATAAATAACCTATGCTACAATTGCAAGAAGCCTGACCATTTCATTACAAACTGCAACAAACCTCTTAGAGAAGAACTAAAGAAGAAATCAAATTCAAAGAAGGAATTCAAAGGCAACAAAAGGCCTCAGAAGAAAGACAAAGGTCTTGTAGCTTGAGGATCGTGGAGTGACTCAAACAACGACTCTACTCCCGAATCTAGAGATGGTGAAGATCCTCAAATGGAAAATCTTTGCCTGATGGCCAAACATGCAAAGGATAAAAAGAACTCTGACTTTTATGAAGTTAGTATAGATGAGGTATTTGACTTTAACTCTCCTGATGTAGACATTGATGATTTAAGAACTGCACTACATGGCATAACATCTGATCTGCATCAGTACATAAAATGGTTCAGAGTTCTGTCCAAAGATTATTTACTTCTTCAAAATGAGAAAGAGAAAGTTCAGGAAGAACTAGAAATAGCCCTTCTAAGTACTGACTCTCTCTCCAAGTTTGAAGCTGAGAATAAGCTATTAAAATAGACCAATGAGCTCAATGCACAAGAGAGTCAAGTCTAACCTCTAAAATTGAGGAACTAGAAAGGACAATCTCTACATGGAATAAATCCTCTTTATTCATGGACTCCCTAATCTCCAGTCAGAGAAGTGCATCTGACAGAACAAGTTTATGCTTTGGGGAATCCACCTGAGAGCCATATGTGGAAAAGATAAAGGAAACTAGCACTAGTAATGCTTCAAGTTTTAGTAGAAGCATTACATTTGTGAAATCCTCACAGAAGGAAGAATCAGTTCAACCTTGCTCTTCTGATCCAATACACATTCCAAGGAATAAAGGATGCCATGCTGGCTTGTGTTTCAAAAAAGAGAAGAGTAACTTAGTCACTACTTTTCGGACTCGAAGGATCGTAGAGTCGAGTAAAATCAATTCCATGAACCAACTGGGAAGGAACAGTAGAGGTAAGCTTCACTCCTCATAAATCATGAAACACAAGGACACATGAAAAAGGGAGAACCAGTATAAAGGTAGGAGTGCTGAGAATCCATATAAGTCCAAATGGAAGAAGAATCCTCATACACACACAAGCATGCATCATATTAGATATTTTGTGTGAAATAAGGTTGGTCATAAGGCTACAATATGCTATCATAATCCTATGCATGTGAGACCCAAAATCAAGCAGATTTGGGTTCCCAAGGGTACTAAAAAAGTAGGACCCATACAAGTATGGGTACCAAAATGAAAGTTCAACATTACTACAGGAACAGAGCTCCACGGTCATAACCTGGTATCTGGATAGTGGATGCTCAAGGCACATGACTGGGAACAAAGCCCTTCTGTCTAACTACATAGAAAAGGAGGGTTCCTCAGTCATCTTCGGAGATAATGGCTCTGGAAAAACAAGAGGATGTGGCTCAGCTGGGAATGGTGTAGTGTCCTTCAGTAAAGTAGCCTATGTCGAAGGTTTACAACACAATCTTCTAAGCATAAGCCAACTCTACGATAAGGGTCATCAAGTCACCTTCCTCAACAATAAATGTCAAGTCAGAGATCTGAAGACATCCTTTATAAAGTTGACTGGAACAAGAGAAGGAAACGTCTACAATGTTAATTTTAGTCAATTGAACTCGGACGAGTTGATATGCTTTCTGGCTAAGGCATTTGAAGAAATGAGCTGGCTATGGCATAGAAGACCGTCTCATCTCAACTTCAAAAGCATGTCTCAATTGGCCTCTAAAGAGCTAGTTATAGGATTATCCCAAGTTTAACTTCATCAAAGAAAGGCCATGCAATGCCTATCAACTTGGAAAGCAGACTGGAAGCTCATTCAAGAGCAAAACTGTTAACTCAATCGACAAACCTCTGCAACTTCTTCACATGAGGCCAATTCCAACAACAAGCCTTGGAGGGAAGAGATACTCTCTGGTTGTGGTGGATGACTTCACTAGATTCACATGGGTGTTCTTTCTTAACTCAAAAGATGAAATAAACTCCCAACTAATCAAGATGTTCAAAATGGTGATAAAGGAGAAAGGGAAGAAAATCAGGGCTATAAGGAATGATCATAGTAGAGAATTTAACTTCTCTGAGATGGACCAGTTCTGCACAGATAATGGCATCAGTCACAACTTCTCAGCTCCATGAACTCCTCAACAAAATGGAGTAGTTAAGAGAAAGAACAGAACATTGATAGAGGCTAGAAGAACTCTACTAGCAGTAGCCCATCTGCCTGAATACTTCTAGACAGAAGCTATCAACACTGCATGCTACACTTAGAATAGATCGCTTATACACTCTACGATAAAGAAGACTCTTTACGAACTGTGGACAGGAAGGAAGCCAAGTGTCAGCTACTTTCATGTATTCAGTTCTGAATGTTACATTCTCAACAATGGGGAACAGTATTTGACAAAGTTCCAACCAAAGTCAGACGAATGAATCTTTCTTGGATATTCCATAGACAGTAAGGCCTATAGAGTGTTCAACAAGAAAACGTTGAGTGTTGAAGTCTCGATTCACATCATCTTTGATGAAATAGACTTGGACAAAACAGTGTCTCAAGAAACTACGAGCGACAGTTCAGACACTACGAACGAGGTCATCGTGCTCGACACCACGATCTTAGTTCCAGACAATGAAATCGTCGAGTAAGGAAATGAGATCGTAGAGAGGACGACGTAAGACAACGAACCTCCACATCAAGAAGCAAAAATTGATCTTGAAGGTCTCAGACAAGAAGGAATCAGGGAAAATGTTCCAACAGGAAACAGATGGGCAAAAGATCACACTCAAGACTTAATCATTGGAGATCCAAATGCAAGAGTTAAGACAAAAACTGCCACCCAGAATGAGTGTTTCTATCTGAGCTTTCTGTCACAAATGGAACCTAAGGAAATAGAAGATGTTATGGTAGACTCAAGTAGGTTAGAAGCCATGCAAGTAGAACTAAATCAATTTTAAAGAAGCAAAGTATGGAGATTAGTTCAAAGACCAAGGAGCCATCCAGTCATTGGCACCAAGTGGGTCTTCAGAAACAAGATGGATGAAGATGGAGTAATAACAAGGAATAAAGCAAGACTAGTGGCCAAAGGTTACTCTTAAGAAAAAGGCATTGACTACGACGAAACCTTTGAACCTGTTGCCAGACTAGAAGCTATCAGAATATTCCTTGCCTTTTCTATTCACATGAAATTCAAAGTATTTCAGATGGATGTTAAAAGTGCATTCCTGAATGGTGAACTTCAATAAGAAGTATACGTAGAGCAATCTCTAGGTTTCATCAATCCGACTCTCTCTAATTATGTCTATAGATTATACAAAGCCTTATATGGTCTTAAATAAGTACCTAGAGCATGGTATGAAACACTAACTAACTTTCGTATTGAAAATGGGTTCACTAAAGGTAGAGTAGATACCACATTATTTCTTAGAAAGCATAAAGACAAAGTCTTATTAGTTCAAATATATGTTGATGACATTATCTTTGGCTCTACTCATGAAAAATTATGTAAGAGATTTTCCTAGCTTATGCAGAGCAAGTTTGAAATGAGCATGATGGGTGAGCTGAACTTCTTCATTGGACTGCAAGTAAAGCAGACTGATGAAGGAATCTTCATAAACCAAGCCAAGTACATTAAAGACTTACTTAAAGAGTATGGCATGGAATCTGCCTCTCCCATGAAAACCACAATCGCTCCAGCAACCAAGCTTGACAAAGATAAAAAAGGTAAAAGTATTGATATAACTCAATATAGAGGTATGATTGGCTCTCTTCTATAGCTAACTGCCAGTAGACCAGACATAATGTTTGCAATATACATATGTGCTAGATTTCAAGCTCATCCTAAGGAGTCACACTTAATTGCAGTAAAAAGGATTTTCAGGTATCTCAAGGGTACACCTCACTTGGGACTTTGGTATCCCAAGGAGTCATCCTTTGAACTAACAGGATATACAGATGCTGACTTTGCAGGTTGCAAACTAGATAGAAAAAGTACCAGTGGCACCTGCCAGTTACTAGAAAATAGACTTGTGTCCTGTTAAGCAAGAAGCAAAACTCAGTGTCTACTTCAACTACATAAGCTGAATACATTGTTGTTGGTGTGACAACCCAGAAATTTGGACAATTCTATAAAATCTTAAAAGATTGAATAAAGGTTAAATAATAGACCTAGACAGAAAATGAGTGTATGGATTTGACGTTTCTGTAAAGGAATTTTAAGGATTTCAAAATTTTTGGACAAGAACTTGAATGAATTGGTAGACTATAAGTGATAGTCTGATAATGAGGTATATATTTAGTGTATGAGTCATAAGATTATATGTATGTGGTTCTAGTATTTTAATTATATACTAGTGACCTAATCTAAGAATTGTGGACCATGTCTCAATTTAATAATTTATTTTGTATGAGTATGGGAGTAAGTGAATTAAGAATTAAGTTATGTGAACTAATATATATATATATTAAGTGTGCTAATTAAATAACCTAAGAGGTTATAATATGGGAGAATATTAGTATATAAATATATATACTAACATTAAAAGATTTATTTTATACATCTCAATTAATTAATTTTATAACCTAATTAAAGCAAGTCTAATTGGGTTAAGGAAATAAGTGTGTATGCGTAAGAAATTAACTTACTAATGTGTGTAAGGGAACCCTAATTAAATAATGGAGAATGGATAAAAAGTTAATAAGTATAGAACTAAGCTGATTTTTAGGCTCAAAAAATTAATTTGTAGCCCAAGTGTTTATTTAAGCATGAGATTTGTAGTTAATTAATTTAAGAACAATTAAATTATTGAGCTAGCCCAATATTTAATATAAAGGGCAAGTTTAGTGATGACCCAATTTATTTGGTGGAGGAGCTCAAACTCATTTTAATTAGTAGACAAAGGAATATGAAAGTGCAAGCCCAAAAAGAAATAAAAAGGGAGCCCAAGCTTGGCCAATTTAAAGTCCACTTAAGGAAGGGCATTATGGTCATTAATTAAGCTAGCTAATAAAAATAAAATGGGTGAATGAAGAGGACATGTGGCCAAAATTGGTGGAGTGGGAAAAGGAGTGGTATGTAATGATGAGATAACTTTAGTAGGTGAACAACTTCATGAGTTGTCAACTTTTTATTTGGACAACACTTTAGATGTTGCTTGCAAGTTATATCTTGAATAATGAGAGAGAGAAAAGAAAGATATGGATGGATATGTTAGGTAATCTAATCACTTTAATTTTGCTAGCAAACTTGGTAATGCATGTGAGGTATTTAATGATCATGTAACTTTACTTGGTAGATTACTTTAATAGGTGGCATATTTTTAATGAGACAACACTTTGTTGTTTCTTCCAAGCAACCACTTGGTAATTGAGTGTAGAGAGAAGAGCTAGATATGTTGGGAGATTTTAATTAGATATTCAAGTTATATGCATACACATATCATATTTATTTTTTTGCCACAAGTTTACTTTTTTTTTCTCTTTCATCATTTTCTAAATAACTTAAGAGCTAAAGGAGAGAGAAAAAAGAAAGAGAGAGCCCAAGGGGCTGCCGACTTTGTGAAGTAGAAGGGAGGATATTTTCATGTCTCCAAGAATCATGAAGTTACTTTGTGAAGGAAGAAGAAGAAGAAAGACTTCAAAGGTATAAACCCTAAACACTTAGTTTATGTATTTTTATGGATTTGATGGAGAAAAGGATTTTGTGATTTGAAAGTTAGGACCCTTTTATTTATGTGTTTTATATAGATTCATGTGTGAATCTAACTTGTTATAGTATTTAAAGGTGGATCAAAAGGGGAGAAATGAAACTAGGTTTCTAGAAATGTAGAAAACCCTAGTTTTCCTTACCTTGATTGTATTTTATTTTGTGTTTGATGATTGTTTGATGGAATAGATCATTCATCATGATAGATCCATGGGTGTATGAGGTATTATTAAGTATTATGATGAGTTATGTTGATATTATGTGAAAACATGAAAGTTTTCTTAGAACTCACCAAGAGTTAAAAATCAGAAGTTTGTGAAAACGGAACATGAAATTCAAATGACCATATCTCCTATTATATTCCGAATTTTTGAGTGTGGTTAAGTCCTAGAGTTATATCTATATGTTATCTAACATATCCAAATAGAATCACTAAAAAAGGAGTTGTAGATTTTCGTATGGACTATTTTTAGCAAAGGACGAAAAACTGTAAAATGGCAATTTAGCTTCTGCCCAAAACTTCAAAAGGGCTGTTTCGGCAACTTATTTATCGAGATAAAATCTGGCCTCTTGGGGGATGAAAACATATGGGATAAAGTAGGTTGTGTCAAAAAATGAGCTCATTCTAACTTAAATTGAGCAAGTTATGACCATTTCAATTTCTGTGATTTTCTGACGAAAATTGCTATAACCAGAGTTTTATAACTCCGATGGTCACGAAATTTAAACTGGAGGGTCACGTTAACATGTATAACATTATGTGAAGAGATGAGAATTTCTGGAGTTAAGCACGAGGTAGCTAATTTCTTAAGGAATTAACTAGAAATTGATTTTTGAAAAATACTTAAGGGAGTTGAAAAACTACGGAAAAATACTTTTTATGTATGGAATACATGTGTATATGATTGGCCAAAAGATAGAAAAATAATAAGTTGATTTGTTATTTTCGTGCAAAATAATAGTGAATTCAGGTTGCTGAAATTGAAGATTTTGAATTCAGGTTGCTGAAATTGAATTTAGTCTGCTAATCTGATTTTGGTTTGCTGAAATAGTGATTTCAGGATGCTGAAATGTAATTCATTTTACTGAAATGATATTTCAGTTTACTGAAAGGTTATCTCGCTTACTAAGATAATATCTAAAGGGGAAAACTTATAAAGTATAAGTTGTAAGATTATCAAAGTATAATGATACTACTAAGACTAAGGTGTGATGTCTAATACTTAACTTTGTGAGTAAAGATTAGACAAGTTAATATAAGGCGATGAGATTATAAGTAAGTAAATGAATAGGGTGTTAAGATTATCTAATATTTGACTATGTCATTAAGTGTTAGATAGTATTATGAAATAAAGTATGATATGTTAATTGAAAGATCAATCTTATACCTGATAGGTCTTTTCAAAAAAGAGAATAAATTAAATTGCGTAGCGGTAATCGACTATGCAGGCAAGTTTCCTTAACTCAAACTCCAGTTATATTTCAAAGCATATTAGTGAATAATTATTGTGAATTATTCACATCTATACTGATTATTGATTCGCACTTAGTGCATGTTGCATATGTTCATCAGGTATGAAAGGTTGATCACCTTCATTACTATATGCTCCAGTTGAATTATTCATATTCATTATTGACATTTATTCATGTCGTCCTGATCATTCAATTATGAAATTTGATTTCTGTTAGTTCACAATTATATTGTTGGACGTAGCTGGCCTTTTATTCATATTCTTTCAATCATGAAATATCCTCAAATAAATTTAACTTGTTGGGCAAATTTGATGCTCACCATTGCTATATCATGATAAAATTTTTCAGATTAAGATGAAAGCTCGAGTAAAGATAGAAGCAAAGACAAAATGCAAGATTAATTTTTGATACAGTTAGAACTATTAAATTTTCTGATACAAATGATATTGTAAACCTTTAAGATATTAAAGGTATGTATTAAGTTAAGGTTGTAGACCTTAGAATTTATGTTGTAAAAGTTTAATGTATAAACAATTTATGTTTATATCTTCCACAATAATTATGGATTTAGTATACCAGATTCGTGGTAAAAAGGTACCCGCATTTGAGGATGCTACAGTTGGTATCAAAGCCGTAGGTTAGAAACCTTAGGTTGGTGTACCTCAGGCTATAACCGCGGAGATAATAAGGAATAAACTCAGATCGAGTTTAAGTTATAAGAGATGAATTTGGGAAATTCATCATTAAAGTAAAGATGAAGATAAATAAGATTCAAAGAAGATAAATCATAAGCTGAATACATTGTTGTTGGTGTGACAACCCGAAAATTTGGACAATTCTATAAAATCTTAAAAGATTGAATAAAGGTTAAATAATAGACCTAGACAGAAAATGAGTGTATGGATTTGACGTTTCTGTAAAGAAATTTTAAGGATTTCAAAATTTTTGGATAAGAACTTGAATGATTTGGTAGACTATAAGTGATAGTCTGATAATGAGGTATATGTTTAGTGTATGAGTCATAAGATTATATGTATGTGGTTCTAGTATTTTAATTATATACTAGTGACCTAATCTATGAATTGTGGACCATGTCTCAATTTAATAATTTATTTTGTATGATTATGGGAGTAAGTGAATTAAGAATTAAGTTATGTGAACTAATATATATGTATTAGGTGTGATAATTAAATAACCTAAGAGGTTATAATATGGGAGAATATTAGTATATAAATATATATACTAACATTAAAAGATTTATTTTATACATCTCAATTAATTAATTTTACAACCTAATTAAAGCAAGTCTAATTGGGTTAAAGAAATAAGTGTGTATGAGTAAGAAATTAACTTACTAATGTTTGTAAGGGAACCTTAATTAAATAATGGGGAATGGATAAAAAGTCAATAAGTATAGAACTAAGTTGAATTTTAGGCTCAAAGAATTAATTTGTAGCTCAAGTGTTTATTTAAGCATGAGATTTGTAGTTAATTAATTTAAGAACAATTAAATTATTGAGCTAGCCCAATATTTAATATAAAGGGCAAGTTTAGTGATGACCTAATTTATTTGGTGGAGGAGCTCAAACTCATTTTAATTAGTAGACAAAGGAATAAGAAAGTGCAAGCCCAAAAAGAAATAAAAAGGGAGCCCAAGCTTGGCCCATTTAAAGTACACTTAAGGAATGGCATTATGGTCATTAATTAAGCTAGCTAATAAAAATAAAATGGGTGAATGAAGAGGACATGTGGCCAAAATTGGTGGAGTGGGAAAAGGAGTGGTATGTAATGATGAGATAACTTTAGTAGGTGAACAACTTCATGAGTTGTCAACTTTTTATTTGGACAACACTTTAGATGTTGCTTGCAAGTTACATCTTGAATAATGAGAGAGAGAAAAGCAATATATGGATGGATGTGTTAGGTAATCTAATCACTTTAATTTTGCTAGCAAACTTAGTAATGCTTGTGAGGTATTTAACGATCATGTAACTTTAGTTGGTAGATTACTTTAATAGGTGACATATTTTTAATGAGACAACACTTTGTTGTTTCTTCCAAACAACCACTTGGTAATTGAGTGGAGAGAGAAGAGCTAGATATGTTGGGAGATTTTAATTAGATATTCAAGTTATATGCATACACATATCATATTTATTTTTTTGCCACAAGTTCATTTTTTTTTCTCTTTCATCATTTTCTAAATAACTTAAGAGCTAAAGGAGAGATAAAATAGAAAGAGGGAGCCCAAGGGGCTGTCGACTTAGTGAAGTAGAAGGGAGGAGATTTTCATGTCTCCAAGAATCATAAAGTTACTTTGTGAAGGAAGAAGAAGAAGAAAGACTTCAAAGGTATAAACCCTAAACACTTAGTTTATGTATTTTTATGGATTTGATGGAGAAAAGGGTTTTATGATTTGAAAGTTAGGACCCTTTTATTTATGTGTCTTATGTAGATTCATGTATGAATCTAACTTGTTAAAGTATTTAAAGGTGGATCAAAAGGGGAGAAATGAAACTAGGTTTCTAGAAATGTAGAAAACCCTACTTTTCCTTACCTTGATTGTATTTTATTTTGTGTTTGATGATTGTTTGATGGAATAGATCATTCATCATGATAGATCAATGGGTCTATGAGGTATTATTAATTATTATGATGAGTTATGTTGATATTATGTGAAAACATGAAAGTTTTCTTAGAACACACCAAGAGTTAAAAATCAGATTTTTGTGAAAACGGAACATGAAATTCAAATGACCATATCTCCTATTATATTTCGAATTTTTGAGTGTGGTTAAGTCCTAGAGTTAGATCTATATGTTATCTAACATCTCCAAGTGGAATCACTAAAAAAGGAGTTGTAGATTTACATATGGACTATTTTTAGCAAAGGACGAAAAACTGCAAAATGGCAATTTAGCTTCTGCACAAAACTTTAAAAGGGCTGTTTCAGCAACTTATTTATCGAGATAAAATCCGGCCTTTTGGCGGATGAAAATATATGGGATAAAGTAGGTTGTGTCCGAAAATGAGCTAATTCTGACTTAAATTGAGCAAGTTATGACCATTTCAATTTCTGTGATTTTCTGACGAAAATCGCTATAACCGGAGTTCTATAACTCCGATGGTGACGAAATTTAAACTGGAGGGTCACGTTAACATGTTTAACATTATGTCAAGAGATGGAAATTTCTGGAGTTAAGCACGAGGTAGCTAATTTCTTAAGGAATTAACTAGAAATTGATTTTTGAAAAATACTTAAGGGAGTTGAAAAATTACGGAAAAATACTTTTTGTGTATGGAATACATGTGTATATGATTGGCCAAAAGATAGAAAAATAATAAGTTGATTTATTATTTTCGTGCAAAATAATAGTGAATTCAGGTTGCTGAAATTGAAGATTTTGAATTCAGGTTGCTGAAATTGAATTTAGTCTGCTAATATGATTTTGGTTTGCTGAAATAGTGATTTCAGAATGCTGAAATGTAATTCATTTTACTGAAATGATATTTCAGTTTACTGAAAGGTTATCTCACTTACTAAGATAACATCTAAAGGGAAAAACTTATAAAGTATAAGTTGTAAGATTATCAAAGTATAATGATACTACTAAGACTAAGGTGTGATGTCTAATAGTTAACTTTGTGAGTAAAGATTAGACAAGTTAATATAAGGCGATGAGATTATAAGTAAGTAAATGAATAGGGTGTTAAGATTATCAAATATTTAACTATGTGATTAAGTGTTAGATAGTATTATGAAATAAAGTATGATATGTTAATTGAAAGATCAATCTTATACCTGATAGGTCTTTTCAAAAAAGAGAATAAATTAAATTGCGTAGCGGTAATCGACTATGCAGACAAGTTTCCTTAACTCAAACTCCAGTTATATTTCAAAGCATATTAGTGAATAATTATTGTGGATTATTCACATCTATACTGGTTATTGATTCGCACTTAGTGCATATTGCATATGTTCATCAGGTATGAAAGGTTGATCACCTTCATTACCATCTGCTCCAGTTGAATTATTCATATTCATTATTGACATTTATTCATGTCGTCTTGATCATTCAATTATGAAATTTGATTCCTGCTAGTTCACAATTATATTGTTGGACGTAGCTAGCCTTTTATTCATATTCTTTCAATCATGATATATCCTCAAATAAATTTAACTTACTGGGCAAATTTGATGCTCACCCTTGCTATATCATGATAAAAAATTTCAGATTAAGATGAAAGCTCGAGTAAAGATAGAAGCAAAGACAAAGTGCAAGATTAATTTTTGATGCAGTTAGAACTATTAAATTTTCTGATACAAATGATATTGTAAACCTTTAAGATATTGAAGGTATGTATTAAGTTAAGGTTGTAGACCTTGGGATTTATGTTGTAAAAGTTCAATATATAAACAATTTATGTTTATATCTTCCGTAATAATTATGGATTTAGTATACCAGATTCGTGGTAAAAAGGTACCCGAATTTGGGGATGCTACAGTTGGCAGTTGTTGTGCTCAAATCTTATGGATGAAAAATTAGCTAGCAGACTATGGGTCTGATTTCAAATATATACCTGTTCATTGTGATAACACAAGTGCCATAGCAATAACGCACAATCCTGTCATGCATTCTAGGACCAAGCATATAGAAATAAGATATCATTTTATTAGGGATCATGTGCAAAATGAGACCATATTTTTACAATATATCCCTACTGAAAATTAACTTACTGATCTCTTTACAAAGCCTCTAGATGAATCTAGATTTAATAAATTGATAAGTGAGTTAGGCTTGCTAAATCTACAACCATAAAATCTATGCTCTAGTTTATGCTAACCATGCAGATATGAAAGCTATGTTCAAAATCGTAGAGATGAATAAAGAAAGTCCACAATCGTAGAGCAGCCTTGGTATTCAAGACCACGATCGTAGAGCTGTCTCGACACGACAAAGAAGAACTCTGTGATGATATCATTTCCAACAAATCCAAGCAATCTCTCTGTCAAGCACCTCAGGGATAAACTTGATCCTTAGTTCATTCTAAGAGATTAGCCCTTCTTGAGCTACCTTGATTCAAAAGGAATGCTCAGTCATAATTCATAACAAGGACTAGGGCAAACAATGTTTATAGAGTAGACTCAGCAGTGAACTCAACGATCGCAGTACAAACTCAACGACCGTAGTGCTACCTCGATGATCGTAGTCCTCCCAAAGAATACATTAGCTCAGGAGGAGCTAAGGGCAATTTAGTACATTCCACATCAGTTAAAATCGTGGAACCAAGCAGAACATGACACATGCCCCCACTAAGCAAATAGAGAGGAGGGAAGTTATAAGTATAATTTGAAAATATCTTTTTGAAAATTCATCTCAGAAGTTCAAAAAGATTATTCGTCTTCCTCTCTCTCTATCTCTCCACAAGCAGAAACCCTAGCTTTCTGAAAAGCTCGCTCAACCTAACTTAGTGCAAAGAAATCAATGGCGACTTCAAATGTTATCACTGGTTACAGATTGTGCTTCGACGAATTCAAGATAACTGACTCGAAATTCCATAAGATTATGGGTCTATTGAAGAAAGTTGGTCTTGAAAAGGCTCTGGGTACCAACACATAGAAATTCCCTAAGCTGGTAAAAGAGTTCTACAGAAATGGAACGGTTAAAAATGATGTCATCACCACAAGGGTCAAGGACGTGGAAATTAAACTCAAAGCTGAGGATATAAACCTAGCCCTAGGTTTCAAATTGAAAGGATTTCCATTAATAGAGGGCATCAATTTTCATGAAGGTCTAAAGAAGATGCATCATAAGAATTTTTCAACTATTAGAGGGTACAAAAAGAAAGAGTTCCCCCAAAGGTATGAGTTTTTGGATGATATTATTGGGAAATGCATATGCTTCAAGAGCTCTAACCATGACTCTGTGAACGAAGTGCATCTTAAGCTCATGACAACAATCAGTTATGGCATTCAACTTAACTATGGAGCCCTACTCATCGACTGGATTGGGAAATGGATACTCAGTTCGAAGAAGTCAAAGAGCTCTGGAAAGATGTTCTACGCGCTATTTATAATCATCATCCTACAGTCAGCATTGGGAAATAAGATTGGGGATGATGAAGTAGAATCCATCAATCCAAACAGAAGAATGACCCAACAGCTGTTTGAGAACTGGAAAAGAAATCCAACAGAAAATTTCAAGATAATGTCTGAGTCTAGTGGAAGGACTGGTGATGGAAAGGAGTTCGGGATTCCAGGAAATACATCAGTTGTAAAGGAGACTGAAGAAGAAGAAGAAGAAATCAGCAAGGAAGAGACCATTGCTTTAATCAGAAAAAGCAAGGGTAAAAGAAAATTGAAGGTTCCAATAGCAGAGGAGCCTCAAGGGTCAACTACTGATGCACCTTAAGAGAGTTCAGACACTGAAGCTTATAGGAATTTGAAGAGGAAAGAACAGCAGTAGGAGGAAGATGAAGACAGAGCTACCATCTCTCAGCTGCTTAAGAAGGGAAAACGCAGTCACAAGTCAAAGAAGCCCTCTTTCTCTTTGGTCGTAGAGTCTCTATCGATTATAGAGCCCAGACTTGATACCACTCCCGAAGAGGATACTACAACAGCTTCTCATGTTGATCAACCATTCAGAGCTGAAGCTGAAGAAAGTGTTGAGGCTGTGGCTCAGCCTAGGAAGCCAAGAAGAAAACTAGTTAAGAAGTACATCCTTGTCAATGAAGGAGTACTAAAAGAAGAAGACAGAAAGATATCTGCTGAGAAAGGATTACCCGAAGCTGAAAAAGGGTTACCCGAAGCTGAGAAGGGACCATCCGAAGCACATAAAATGAACACAGCTCAAGTTGAGGGGGAGCTGTCTGAAGTTCTTACACTAGAGAATGCTCCAGCTGAGGGGGAGCTGTTTGAAATACAAATGAATGATCAAGTTGAGGGGGAGCCTCATGAAGTCCTTATGTCAGAAAAGGTTATAGCTGAGGAAGAACTACCAAGAGATCATCCTGAATCCTCCTCAGTCCCTCAAGAGATCCTAGTTTCAGAAACTGTAGAAATGAAAAGGAGTGATGCTATGGAGGATGAGAGAGAAGAATAACAAAGAAGTCAAGTGAATATAATTGATGTAGTGGAATCTTCACAAGAAGACAGAGAAGACGAAGAGGATGATGAAGTTGAGATTATGGATGTGGGCTGTGATGGTTATAGGAGAGCCAACTACAATCAACTGTTCTCCTATCTACCTATGATGCCCTTTCACAGAGCTCAAATTCTCAACTCCTGGGATCACATGTTCTGGATCTTCAAAACCTATCCAGCAATCTCAGTGCTAGCTCATGAATTCCCAGGCAACCTCAACTTTTCCTGAAAACGAATCACAATTGGCTCTTCTTCAGAAAATGGGCATGAGGTAATATCAATCCACATATCTTTCATGTATAATCATGGTCCATCATCAACCTTCAGCAAATTCTACGGATGGCCAAAATGGTTGGAAGTAACACTTAATCCACTCAACCAATTTCCAGTTACAGAATCCTAACATTCTGTAACTGATGAACCAAATGTGCCCAACTTTATATTGATCCAATCTCCTATCATCTCTCACTCTACGATTACTGATCCAAATCCAATCGTAGAGCCACCTGCACAAGACATAGAGTCACCTCCTCCTAAATCTCAACCCCACACACCAAACCCTCCATCAGATATCCCTTCCTCATCCACTAATGAGTATTTTAATTTGGACCTTGCTCTCTACACAATGCAAGATCAATACACAAGAACCACTCCTCTAAATAGTCAGCAACTCTTTGAACTCATATCAGATCTTTCAACCAAAAGACAGTTGTCTGAAGCATCCAAAAAGGTGACCTAGGACATACAAGAAGACCTTGAAGTTCACTCAGACCTTGTTCACCTAAGCCTGACTCACTTGATCAATGCTGCCAACACTCTCCCAAGAACCCTAAGCTCTGAGCTGACAAAGAAGCTTAGGGAGATCATAAAGGAGATGATTTAGAGTATCAATGAAAGGGATCAAATCCTCTTTTAAGCTGCTAAGAAACACATGGATGTTGTTCTTATTTTACAGAATACTCAGGAATCCCAAAACAACCTTATGTTAGAAAGTCTCACGAGTCTAAGAACCGCAGTGAAATAATTCTAAGATTTCTCCATGGGTCAAATGAAACAGATCGAAAATGTCTTGGCTATTCTCCAAAAGAGGGAAACTCGATCTGATTCTCTAATTCAGGAAAACCGTGAGGACCTTGCTCAATACAAGAATTAGCTCAACGAACTTGTACAAGGCATGACTCGCCTATCTGGAGATATTTGAACCCTTGATGTTGACATAAAGGGGGAGAATAAAGGGAAATGAGAAAAAGGCATGGGCAGAGGTAGAGGACATTCATCGCTCAGTCGTCAAGGAGCCTTCCTGCAAGACAGCCTCATCATTAGACTCCACAACCTGAACAGCAGCAAATTCTCATGGCTCATCCAATAAGAAGTCAAGAGCCCAACTCATAAGGTGCAACCACTACACACCTACGCTTGCCTATTGGAGATCCCGCGTTCATGAACAGACACGAGAATAATGAACCGTTAAGTCAGAGCGAGCTGGAAGATATAGCATGGAGAAACGAAGCCAGCAGGAGAAGGAGAGCCTATGAATATGCCAATCCTCCAAAGAATAAAAGGCAAAAGAAATAGAGTTAAGTTGAAACTCAATTGTTATTGATGTAACTAAGCTTAACTGTAATATCTATATTTACAAACACCAATAAATTCATTCTTTTTCTCTAGAAATTTCAGTTGCTTACTGAAACACTAAGTCATATTTACTTTCTTGTAACTGCATCTAGGAATTGATAATCATGACAAAAATCTCATTGGTTATGTCAACATCAAATAAGGAAAGATTGTTGGGAGATTGCATATTTAAATTTGATGTTAAAAGTAAATATTCATGATTATATGTAAAGTCCTTCAAGGAATATATGTACAACGACTTAGTGATAGATCAAAATTGTTAGGTTGATCTGAGCTATTAATGTTTATCATTATGTAAATTAATGTATAGATGAAGAGATCAAAGCTATTAGGTAGATCTATATCTTGAGATGTAATTGATAGGCTTCAACAAAATCATAATCTATCAATCTGATGAAGAGTGGTCCAAACGAGGATCGTAGAGTGGTCCAAATGAGGATCGTAATCTATCAATTGCAAAAGACAAGGTAGGATAGTAGAGCATCGAGGATTGCGATGCGATGTGACTCCTTAAGTAAAGCACGGTGCTGGGGCGCGAGGAACAGGGATGCTGGGGCGCTAATGATGGCGCTGGGGCGCAGACTGCTGGCGCTGGGGCATTATTGTCGAGTAGCTACCAAGGTGGTACGGCACTGCGGCACGGGCTCTAAACATAACACTGGCGCGGCGGCGCCAATACAGTAAGAAATAGCTAAAAATGCCTATGAAAGCTAGAAACGATCTGCAAAGCCTTGCATAATAGAACTTAGACATAATAACAATGAAAATATAAATAAAAGCTAACTAAGAGACTGAAAACAGGCAATAACTTAAGCCACAAAGGAATTGATTCGTAGGTATAAATCTCACTCATCAAATACCCCCAAACTTAAGCTTTTGCTTTTCCTCAAGCAAACTAACAGACATCCATACCCATTATTGCAAGATACGAATGAAGACTAATATTAAAGACTAATAATATGTCCTCTATGCATAATCATAAACATCCTCTAAGAATAGGGCAAAAACGCATGCGAACGAGGGCTTAAAATCTAAAAATAAACTTGACACTGTAATAGATCCATTCTGTGTGTGCACAGACCACACATCTAAACTAGCCATAACCCAAATTAAGATTATATAGTCGACCGTGATAACTAATAAGCTTACTATGCAACTCACATAATTCACAAGCATTAAGACAAGACGCAAAAACACGAAAGGCTCAAAAGCTCTAGAATAAAGAAGTAAATTCTGACTCAGACAGTACTTGATTACTTTTAAGCTAAACATAGCACCCATTAGCAAGCTTTCGATCAATGACTCCCAAGCCAGAAGACTTTAGGGCATTAGGTGTAGAACACCCCTATGAATCTAATAGCTCAAGCATAAAGGCCACGTAAACAACATAAGTCCAAAATAGATTTTACCAGCCTGTGTTTATGGGCGAGTGCATTTCCACGCTCAATCTCAACCCACCGTAGGACTGCTATTATAAAAGTTCTTTTTTACATAGAACTAAAGAGTCGAAAGTGTCAAAGCTTCTTAGTCTTTTATTCTTAAAATCAACAGAGTATTTAACAGTGCACAATATTTTCAACATAGTAAACAGACAACCTGAAACTGGACAAATAACTAGAGAGATAATTGGTCAGTGCTTGCTAAACGGATGGATCCAAAATAGTCTCGATTTATCTAAAACACACGCCCCAAATTCACATAGATTTGCCACTAGTCTCATAAAATGATATAATTACCTGGCGCTCAACAAAGGCCACAAACAAAACTTAACGCTAAACTACCCTAACCCAGCATATAGACAGTTACAGATTGGGGGTTAGATTTAATCAAAATGTAATAAGCAAAAACTATAAACTATAAAGTACCCTTTTCAACAAAGGGCAAAGCCATAACACATGGCATCAAGTATACCAATTAATCATTGCAAAACCCAAAAAGTGAGGCTTTAGGCAAAACAATATCTGACTTGGTCAAGATATTCCCAAGCAAAAGATATAAAGCCAAAAGCATGCATTCATATGCAACATAAAATACTACTAAACAAAAACATGCATCCAAAAACCAAAAACTTTACCACAATAGTAATCAATAATAGATAAAATAATATTAAACAATACGTCTGGGGCTATCAAGCCCAAATACCATACTTAAAATCTCACACCCTATCATCATTAAACTTACACATCATAGCATAGCAGTTGAAATATAATAAAACTAACACAATTCATATATAAAAATAAATAACAGGAAGTCTTCCCCCAAACTTGGAATGTAGCCAGTGTCCTCACTAACCTCCGGGCTGCATCATCAAACATCAGTAGCATCTCCGCCTTCATCACCATCACGATCAAGATCTTTATCATTGTCGAACACCTCAAGATCATCATCATCATCTCCATCATCATCCTCTCCATCATCATCCTCCACGTTTACTGGCTCATTTGTACGGGCCTCCTCAGCAGGCGGAAATTGCGACGGATAAGGACTATAAATTGGAGGCGTTGGAAATGGAAAGGACATAAAATCAGCATCGTCACCACCCTAAGCAGCATGAATGTTAGAGAGTGTGTTGGCGAACTCTGCATGGAAATGGTGGAATTGATTCTGCCATTGGGCAACATGGTCTATCTTGCAGTGTAGGAAGCTTAGGCTGTTCATAATCTATGCAAGGCCCCCAGAATCAACGGTCTCAGCAGAAGGGGGGATTGGCACTTGAGTGGAGGTTCCCACCTCAGTGGATGGCTGTGGATTATCGGATGGCGGTGGTTGAGGAGTTGGCAAAAATCCATCTCCTCGGGGATGCAATGGTGCTCCCTCCCAAACTGCATAGCGGCTAATGAGATGATGATCAATGACTGACATTGGAGGCAGGGTGACATCTTCCTTCTCCCACTGAACACATGCCCTTTTGCATAGACAGGTAATAAGAGACGGGTGCGAGAGGCCAGACATAATTTTTCTCTTAATAGCCTTCTTGATGGACTCATTGATCAATACCCCTACATCGACGTTTAAACCGGTAACAATGACATAGAGCAGAGTTGCCCTTTCCCGAGTTACATCACTCACATGACGCGTAGGCTGGATATTTGTACATATAACAGCGTACCAAGCCTTACCATAACGGCTAAGGGCCTGCTGGGGAACGACATTCCTTCAACAGTGTACTCGTTCATTTTCCACACCGTCCCAGGCTTACAGAGTTTGCTAATAATCTCGTCAGTGTGGTAACTCTGAATCCCATTTTCTTGATAATCGCGCCCGTCAAGATTGGGAGTCCCATAAATTGTATTGATAGCCCTGCTATCGAATGGGATTAATTTTCCCCGCACTGGTGCAGCCGGCGGACCATTAGGAATGGCATTAGCATAGAATTCCTTCACCACCGCGACCACGGTGAATTCCGGCGGTTTGGTGAAATGCAGCCATTTCATTTTGGATATCATAGCATTCATCTGACCATCCAATTTATCATCAGGCCTAAGCCCTCGCTCAGGAACCAAACTTCGAGACAAGAAATTCTGAGTATACCGCTGATAGGCTTCTTCCGTTGGAAATTTCACTGCATCCCAAGTCTGAGCACGAGAACGGGAAGAGGATGGCGGAGTAGGGCCAATACTAGTTTTAGGATGCTTAGAAGCCATAATTGATTTTTAGAAAAAATATTCTAAGGTACGCTCTGTAGAAATTTTAGAAGCCAACATTATAACACAACAGCGTACTGTGCTTGGCTTGTAAAGATGCAGACGTGAACTAGCAATGACAAGAAGATGAACCGTGAAGACTGTTGGTGTAACAACCCAATATTTTCTATATAATTAAATCAGAAATTTTGCGTATAATTTTTTTTTTATTTTAAAGATGAGGATTTGTACAAGATAAGGCGTATGCATTTATGTGATAAATAAAAATATATTTATTACATGATTATTTACAAAATAATTTTATTTTAGAATTATTGATAATTATAAAGTATATTCTTATAATAATTAATTTTATAATAGAAATATTTTTATTAATTATTTTCCTTGAAAATATAATTATATATTATTTATATAATATATGTAATGATTATAGAATAATTATAATAATTATTTTATCTTATTATATGAAATTATTTCAGATTAATTAAGTTAATTATCTTTCTAACTTAATTAATAATGTCAAATATGAAAGAAAAATCAGATATGGAATCCAAACCCTAATTTTGAATTTTGATCAAGGTATGAGAATAATAATATAATATTAATTATATTTTGATTTTTTAGTGCTATAATATATACTATATGTACGCATTGATAATGGTTGGTCAATTACGGTATATTATGACCAAACCCTAGCAATATTTTTATAAATCCTAGTATTACTGTTAAACCCTAATTTCGAAGTCAAATGAGACTTTAAAATCTGTTAAGACACTGTGTTATTTGTATTTCAGGTAAAGCCTTATTATTATGACCCTAATTTCTGAAATTAGAAACCTTAAATAATAATTAGTGAATTGCCAAATGGAAACCCTAATTTGAAATTCAATTATTATTTCGAGATTATTATATAAATGTGTTATATGATTTTATGATTAATTAGGTAAATCCTAATTAACATTTTGAAATATTAATTTCTAGAAACCCTAATTTCTATATTTAGTAACCCTAATTAGAAATTATAAAACTTAATTACTAATTGTAAACCCTAATTAGCAAGGTTAATTATAATTAGTAAATAAAACCCTAATGTTCCTGTATAATATAATTAGAAAATCTAATCTAATTAAGAAAACCCTAATTACAAATTTTGGAAACTAAAATTTTATATTTTTTAAACCCAAAATGAAAACCTAAAAATTCATTTATGCTAAACCTTAGGGTTAAACCCTAAGGGTTTGCTAATTGACCAAAGTGCCATTAAAATTTTGTAAGTCAAATGACCACTTTGCCCCTTGCATTATTGAAGCTAACATGTAGGTTTTGACCTTAGGTGAGTTGTTGGCCAACTCTAACCAACCACATGTGATTAAATCTACAGCATATCAGCTCTAGATCTCAGCCAAATCCATTGTTTATCATCGTATATATAGATTGGGAGAGAGAGAATTGCATTTGTTAACTTATTTTTGCACCAACACTCAACCAATCCTTTCTCTCACTTTAACCCACGAAAATTATAAGTTTTTCAGTCACAAAATCAAGCCCCACGAATTTCATAACAGATCGAGAAGCTTAGAATCAAAACTTGTTCATAGAAGGTATAAACCCTAAACTAGAAATCTGATCTTGATCAATGTGTTAGATGCTGTTGTTTTTGTGTTAAACATGTTATATGTAGTCTAGTTAAGTGATATGGGTTGGCACATGGTAGATTCATAACATCTATAGGCTCAGATCTAGTGTTTTTCAAAATTTGGAAAAATATTTTTCGTTGTCTGACAACCAAATGTCAGGTCATGTAGATCATTTTCTGTTTATAGTTTTTGTGTTTTGAAGGTTGATACTTGTCGTATATCATGATATCTGTACTCTAGAACTTGAATCAAAGTCATTGCATTAACCAATTGCAAGTTATTAACGATCAAAAGGCGTTGACCAGCCATGACCAAACGTTTCTGGGTAACCCAGAAACGGGCCCAGAACCGTCTGACAGCATCTTTATGCCTCCAGATCTCTCTTGTGTTTAGTGATTTATGTTTTTTGTTGTAATATGTTAGTTTAACTTTAGATCCATGCTTTTAGAACAACTAGATATCATATATACTAGATTTGGTGGCTGGTCAAAGAAGGTCAGTCGTTCATGAAATCAGTTTTCTGGGTAACCCATAAAACTTATGAACATGACGACTGACAGACTTTGACCGTCATGTATCTTCATTATGTGATGTTGTTATGGTGTTGTTTTATAATAGATCTGTAGTGATACATGTGGGCTACAACCTGAAATCCTTAGATCGCAAAAACATCAACATGATTGCAAGTTGTGGAAGCCCAAATATGAACAATCGAACTGTTCTTCATTTCTGGGCAAACCCATAAATGAAGAACAACTCTGATAGTGTTTTCATTGGCTTAGATCTTTCATTTGATGCATGTTATGACCATGTTTGTTGTTGGATCTCGTAGTATTACATTAGTACTACAACACCCAACCATTATCATTCCCAGAAACACAATACACACTAATTTACACTTGGTCAAAGGAGGCAAGTCGAAACTGCCTTATGAATGCTCAAGAACATGAAGAACACCTATAACGACGGTTCTGTCGCTATAGGCAGTCTTTAGCGACACTTAATTTCTGAGAATTATATTTTTATTAAATAATTATAGAAAATTAGTTCTTAATTATTACAAATACAAATTAAATTATTAACAATTATTTTAAAATCTGAAAATTAGCTTTTAATTATTTTAAGTACATTTCATAAATATTTAATATTTTTGAAATATTAATGGTATTTAATTTATTTAATTATAATATTAAATAAATTAGTTAAAAATAATTTTAATACTTGAAAAATCATTTAAAATTTTATTATGGTATAAGAAAATATTTTAAGTTATTTTTAATGACTTTTAATATTTTTTGATGAATTTCATTAATAAATTAATATTAATGATAATTAAGTTATTTAATAAATGAATTAAATAATAAAGAAAAAATGATTTTATTATATTAAAATTCATTTTAAATAATAATAAGGTATTTAAAAATATTTTAAGTTATAAATTATAACTTTCAATATTTAAAGGTAAATTTTATTAATTAATTTAATATTAATGATATTAGAATTATTTAATAATTATATTAAATAAATTAGTTTAAAAATAATTTTAATATTATAAAAATCATTTTAAATGAAAATAAAGTGTTTAAAGATATTTTAAGTTAGAAAACATAACTTTTATTATTTAAAGGATAATTTTATTAATAAGTTAATATTAAGGATATTAATTTAATATTAATGATATTAAATATATTTAATAATTATATTAAATAAATAGTTTTAAAATGGTTTTACTAATTTAAAAATCATTTAAAAAGGATATAAATGAATTAAAAATATTTTAAGTTATACTTAATGACTTTTAATATTTTGAGTAACAGTACATTAATATTTTAATATTAAGGGTAATTATTTGAAAATGATTTTAAATTTTTTAAAAACCATTTAAGGGTAATATTAATACTTTAAAAATATTTTGAGTTATTATAAATAACTTTAATATTTTGGCAATGGTTTCATTAATAGTTTAATATTAATTAAATGTTAATAATAATAGAGTTGTTTAATATTTAAATCATTTAATAATAATTTCGGAGTTTGAAAATTTATGATAAATTATAATAAATGTTTAAAAATTATTATAAGTAATTTAAAAATAATATGACTGATAATTACAGTTATTGAACTATAGGATAGAGTCTTAGACTCAATAATTACCCGATAAAGCCGTCAGTACACTGACATATTTCAGAAATTGATCTGAATTTAGATATTTTGACTGTATTAATATTTGTTTATGATTCAATAACTGTTAAACATGTATGACAATGTGATTAGGTTATGTGCTGACTGCAATAAGCATTATCATGTGTTACGATATGTAATTCTAATCAGTAAAATGATCTTATTACTGATAGGTTGTTATACAAAAGATAAGAATTAAGTTGAGTATTATAAGCAGCAGACCAGGCAAGTATCTTATCTTTGAATTTTCTTTATGCAATGGACATGAGTAAGAAAGGTTCTGAATGATATTATTATTGTACAAGAATATTAACCCTATTGTTATATATATTATATCTGATCATTGATTATCAACATGGTATTACATTATTATTCAGATACTTATTCTGTTCGTTAATTTCTAATTATGGTTATACAAGTGTCCCCACTTGGATAATCATTGTATTTAATCACATGTTGATATATATATATATATATATATATATATATTGATTGTCAGTATGTATACATTAAGTAAAAGTCGTCTAAGCTATTTGAGCATCTAGACACAGATTTAGAAATATAGTTGAATATGATAAAACCTTTTTGTATCCAATCAAATTATTTTGGTTCGGATTCCAGACTAAGTATAAGCATCCCGAACATGGGAAAACTTTTATGCGCCCAAGGCGGACAGAGTGAACGATAATATCATTCTTGCATATAGTATTGATCAATACAGGGCATAACGGAATGATCACCCCCCCCCCCCCCGTGCCCGTAAGTTATGACGGTTTGCGGATGAAGTTCTGCTTAACCTATTTGAAAATTAAAAACAATGTTCATAGTATGTCACCTTAACCCTATTTATAGTCAGTACGTAGTTTCAAAAATTTTATAGAGAGTTGTTATGTTATTATTATCGGTTCAAATTACTTCACACCTATTGATTTGTTGTAACAGGGTAGTACAAAAAAAATATTTAATCCTTTTAGCTAATATTTATAATTGTTATTACTTGCTGGGAACTCAAATGTTCATCCTTGCTTAATTTAAATATTTTCAGCTAAGTGTGAACAACCAGAAGGCTCATGTAGAAACAAAGGAAAAGGAAAGCAAACAGAATAAGATTTATGGTATTCTATGTAATAGTTTGACTCTATTAAGATAAGAATGATATATATATATATATATATATATATATATATATATATATATATATATATATATATATATATATATATTAAGTATCATGTATTGTAATGAATGCTTAAAGGTCGCGTGTAAGACTCCGAATTTTATGAAATAAAAGTATTTAATTTTTCTTATAATTACTATTTAGTAAATGATTAAATTGATAAAAGTTAAAGTTAAGGGTGATATATGAATATTTTTTTTCAAAATACGCAAGTGGTTATAAAACATTCATTGTTGTCGGAGAATATTCGTTTAGTCGTGAAATATTCTTTCTGTCGGGAAATATTCGTACGACGACGCAGCCATTTATGGTCCTCATAATAGAATAACTGCCGGATGAAGAAAAGGACAAATTTATGTTTTTATAAATAACGGCGTAGTTGTTACCGTTAACACTGTTGGAATACCTGGTGGTTAAAATACTGTAATACGCGTAGTTGCACAGTAGCACACAGTATTGCACAGTATTTTTTTCAATTATTGATTCTTACGTGAGAAGGCACTACTCAATAATTGTTACATTAATTTCTGTTCAATAATTTATTTTATTGAATCAATAATTACTGCGTTGATATTTTATATTATTGTTGTTTCAATAATTATTACTGCACAGTATTTTCCATTAACAGATCAATAATTCATATTATTTGAATAATATTATTGGATAGCATTATTGGCAATATTTAGAAAGTTCTATCTAAGGAGACGTTTGATCATCTAATTGCGCGCCAGTAAGGAGAAATCCTTATTGGAAAGCCCCCCCTTTCCTAGGAACTGACTGGTTGTCATTATTGTGATTCTGTAATATTATTTAATAATTAATTATTGATTTATATGATAAGGAAAATGTTTATTTAATGTGGATATAAATGATGAATTTATTTATGTAGTTATAAATGATGGAATTAATGTTAAGATATTTTATTAGTATTTTGTCGGATTGGAGGTATTAAAAGATCAAATCGGTGTTCTTACAGCTTTATTGTGTGAGTTATAATATTTAATCCGACCGTTGGATCGTTGTGATTTTTGGATATGTTATACATATATAAGTTGAGTATATGTTCACAAATTTTGAACCGTTAAAATTGAACGAATGATTTGTTATGAATTTTAAGAGGTGACTGATTCGAAAATTAGGTTTATAAATAATTTTAGTGGAAAATTCTAGAAATGGGTGGGCCCCACTTTTGGTTGTTGGGGAAGATGGCTGATTTTTGGTGGGTGGAAAAGTAGCAGGTAAAGCCATCAGGTAGCAGGTCAAGTTTGCTTCGGTGTGCTAACATTTTCCTATAAATAGAGGGCTAAGTTAGAATTGAAAATCACACCAGAATTCATAAGTTTTCTCTCTTTTTCCCTCTAGATTATCGAGTGTATTTTGTGAGTATTTAGATACTTGGTGAGTTGCTATTCATCAGTGTAAGTTTCCTTTAGCGTCATATCTGATATCCAGTCAAAAGTGCTGCTCTTTTGAGGTAAGGGATAGTAAGGGAAATTAAGGGTTGTTAAATTTTTCAGTTTCGTAATTTTTCTGACCTTCAAAAATTATGAAAAAAATTGAAATGACAATTTAATGAGTTTTTTAGATTGTGTCCAAAAATGGTGATTTTTGGATGTATAGATTAAGAGTTGTAAATTTTATGAGAAAAGATTATTTTAAAAGTAACCGATTATAACTCCTTGTGGTTAATTTCAAAATTGGTGAAATTTTTATTGAGAGTGCATGTATATGATAGAACTATACTTTGTAAATTTCAGAATTTTTGGATAAATGTACGATTTTTGATAAATATCTAAATATTCGGCTATTTTGGCCATATAAAAAATAGTAAATGATTTTTAAAAATTCTAAGAAAAATATATGTTCAATATGAGACTATATTCTACTAAATCTCATAAAAAAAATTTGTTTGTACTAATTTGGTATTTTTTATGAAAATAGACTAGTTATGAGTAAATGAATTAAATGTGTTATGTGAAGTAAGAAAATTGAAAAATTAGATTTTTGGGCTTGAGAATCTTATATGAGGTATATGCAGATTTTTTATGAAGGTTTTGGTTATTGGTGATGAAATCTTATGAGTTTAGAATTTTGGGATGATTAAATGTATTATTTAGTAAAGTATAAATAATTAAAATAAATTATTTATAAGTTGAAGAAATGTTATTTCAATATCATTATACCAAAAAATTGGTATAGATTTTATTGTGAAATTTTTACCTTTTTATGTCGGGTTTACTATTCATGAGTTACTATTCACGAGTTACTATTCATGAGTCATGAGTTATTATTCACGAAGTTACTATTCATAGGTTACTATTCACGAGTTACTATTCATGACAAAATTAGTTTCTTTTTCTAACCAAATTATAGTTGATTTATGAATATTACTCATGAGATTAAATTTAGATGTTTTGATTATATTGATTTTACTATTATATATAACATTTTTATAACCCTAATGATGATATTTCTATTTGACTTGAGTGTAAAGATTGGTAGATTTTTGATATGATCATGACTATGGATTCCCTTTGGCCAGTAGTGCAAAGTTGAATTGTTGACTGGTATGATCATGACCATTGAATTTATAATTGAATATCTTTAGCTTAAGTGCAAAGGTGAAATGATCAACATGGTTATAATTATTGTTTATATAAATTCTGAAATGATTATATTTTTCTTTGAGATATTAATATATTTGGCTTGTAGTGCAAATATGAACTGTTGAGGAATATCTTTGGCCTATAGTGCAAAGATGAATTGTTGATGAATATCTTTGGCTCGTAGTGCAAAGATGACCTGTTGTTGAATATCTTTGGCATGTAGTGAAAAGATGACCTGTTGTTGAATATCTTTGGCCTGTAGTGTAAAGATGGTCTGTTGAAGAATATATTTGGCAGTAGTGCAAAGATGAAATTGTTAGTATGATTATGAACAGAAACTGTGATTTGGTATAACCATGATCTTTGATGTTTCAGGTAAAGACATGTGATACAAATTATCTTCGTCCTGGGTGCGAAGAGGAATTTAGAATCACAATTATGATTATGAGTTATTCATATAATTGTGTACCAGAACAGTTGATTGATGTTACAGAGATAAATTATTGTTGATGGATTTTTAACATGGAGAAGATAATAGACTTTATGGTCTATTTGACTCTTCTAATGGATTGCTCGTTCCGCTGCAACTATTGTTAAAATTTTTTATCATCTACCATATGTTTTAAATATCTTATTTATTACTGTTGAAGGCTATTGATAATTTATTTATCTTTAGTCATGATATTCTTACTAGGCTAGTTGTGCTCACCCTTCTATTTCATAATTCCTTTTAGGTAATAAGAGTGTAGTTGGGTCGAGTGGGGGTAACAGGGGAATATAACGGTGGTCATCATTTAGTAGTTATATTTGGTGAATCAAATAGGGTGAGGCAAACCTAACGTTGGAAGGGTGTTTTGTCACTATCATACAAGATGTCTAATGACATACAACCTCGTGTCACCATAAGACATGGTTGTGGACATTCACCTGCTGAGTATATTTACGAGCACTACCTATATAATCTTGGTGTTTGTTTGATGTATAATTCACGATTAAAGACAGTGGAGATAATGATATGTCAAGAGAAGACTCACTATTGGAAAGAATATAATAGTAATCTTCTTCTTTTTCTTTGGGGTCTATTAGGTCAACCAAAGATAATTCTGCGGACATATGATATCTATCATAACTTGGAAGCATGGCCTCCTATGTACGAAGGTTTTTTTGAGCACTTCCCAAATATTCTAATTTCTAAAACTATTTTTGACTATACCTTAATGTAAGGTGTCATTGTGAGGTGCTGTCCACGGTTGGGACATGAGTTACATTTGGTATATATTTGTATCCAAACTCACAGCATATGTTTTGTTGTATTTTGCATGACAATTATTGTAAAAAAGTTGTAGTTATTTTCTGTACCATGTATTTGGCGACTCAGAATAGGTTGGATGGAATGGACCTATTTTGGGGTTGTCACAGTTGGTAACAGAGCTTAGGGAGATGGTCTCTGGTGGAGATCGGGGAATATAACTAGGAGGGGAGAGATGACTAAATCATTCGCTAGTGTATCCTACCTAAGCTTATTTGTTGGTCAGTCATAATATCGGGATATTATGTGATATGTTAATTTGTTTAATTAACCCTTGTTTTATGGTAGTATTTGAGAATAACTGCTGAGAATGTTAATAATGGAGTGAAGGAGACCGTGGGGATACCTCTAATCACCAACCAGGATAATGTGATGTCGGACGAAGAAGGAATCAGAGATATCCAGGTGGTGAGTGAAGAATTGATAGTTGCACCCGAGATAGTCGCAGAGGTAACAGCTGGGAGTGAGGAAGAAGTGGAAGAAGAGGTACCTGTGGAGAATTTATTAGAGGTATTATATGATCAAAATGTAGAATTGTAAAATCGTATTCATGAGTTAAAAGAGTAGGCTGAAGAACGACAGGCGGTCGTGGAGCAAAAGGATGCAACAATTCAAGCTTGTGTTACCCGATATGTGATGCTTGAACAGAAGCATTCTTTGGCAGAGTATAAGATGATAAAGCTGGAATCTGAGCTGAAAGAAGAAAAAACTAAATGAGTAAGAGTGAGTGATGCATGGGAAAAAGCCGCACGACGCATTAATATTGTGGAAAGAGATGTCCGATCTAAGAAGGCTAAAATAGATGATATGTATTTCTCTTTTTGGACAGCAATTGGGAGAACCCAACATCGAGTTTTGAACTACCCTGTACAGAGCGGTCAACTTGAATTCGGTATGGATCGAAGATTGATGATTCAGATCATGAATCAGGAGTACGACGAAGCAGTTGAGGGTGGAATATGCCCTATAGAAAAGTATATTCCAACGGTAGTGATGACACCAAATGCTGCCCAAGACAAGTTAAAGCCGAGTAGTTCAAGGGATAACGGTTGTCACGACTTCCCAACAAGTAAGGAACCCAAATGAAGTTATCACGGGAGATGAGCAATGGAGAAATCATGGTGACCAAGGAGATAGAATCTGGAATGAAAGCAAGATATTCTCAACTTTTCAAAATACCATGTACGTAAATTTCGGGGACGAAATTTCATAAGGAGGGGAGATTGTAAGACCCCAAATTTTATGAAATAAAAGTATTCAATTTTTCTTATAATTACTATTCAGTAAATGGTTAAATTGATAAATGTTAAAGTTAAGGGTGATATATGAATTTTTTTTTTCAAAATACGCAAGTGATTATAAAACATTCATTGTTGTCGGGGAATATTCGTTTAGTCGTGAAATATTCTTTTTGTCGGGAAATATTCGTATGACAGCGCAGCCATTTGTGGGCACCATAATAGAATAACTGTCGGATGAAGAAAACGACAAATTTGAGTTTTTATAAATAACGGCGTAGTTGTTACCGTTAACACTGTTGAAATACCTGGTGGTTAAAATACAGTAATACGCGTAGTTGCACAGTAGCACACGGTATTGCACAATATTTTTTTTTAATTATTGATTCTTACGTGAGAAGGCACTACTCAATAATTATTACAGTAATTTCTGTTCAATATTTTATTTTATTGAATCAATAATTACTGCGTTGATATTTTATATTATTATTGTTTCAATAATTGTTGCTGCACAGTATTTTCCATTAACAGATCAATAATTCATATTATTTGAATAATATTATTAGATAGTATTATTGGCAATGTCTAGAAAGTTATATCTAAGGAGAGGTTTGGTCATCTAATTGCTCGCCAGTAAGGAGAAATCCTTATTGGAAAGCCCCCTCTTTCCTAGAAACTGCCTGGTTGTCATTATTGTGATTTTGTAATATTATTTAATAATTAATTATTGATTTATATGATAAGGGAAATATTTATTTAATGTGGATATAAATGATAGATTTATTTATGTGGTTATAAATGAAGGAATTAATGTTGAGGTATTTTATTAGTATTTTGTCGGATTGGAGGTATTAAAAGATCAAATCGGTGTTCTTACAGCTTTATTGTGTGAGTTATAATATTTAATCCGATCGTTGGATCGTTGTGATTTTTGGATATGTTATACATATATAAGTTGAGTATATGTTCACAAATTTTGAATCGTTAAAAATGAACGAATGATTTGTTATGAATTTTAAGAGGTGACTGATTCGGAAATTAGGTTTATAAATGATTTTGGTGGAAAATTCTAGAAATGGGTGGGCCCCACTTTTGGTTGTTTGGAAAGATGGCTGATTTTTGGCGGGTGAAATAGTAGTAGGTAAAGCCATCAGGTAGCAGGTCAAGTTTGCTTCGGTGTGCTAACATTTTCCTATAAATAGAGGACTAAGTTAGAATTTTAAATCATACCAGAATTCATAAGTTTTCTCTCTTTTTCTCTCTAGATTATAGAGTGTATTTTGTAAGTATTTAGATACTTGGTGAGTTGCTATTCATCAATGCAAGTTTTCTTCAGCGTCATAACCGATATCTAGTCAGAAGTCCTGCACTTTTGAGGTAAGGGATAGTAAGGGAATTTAAGGGTTGTTATGTTTTTCAGTTTCGTAATTTTTTCTGATCTTCAAAAATTCTGAAAAAATTTGAAATGATAATTTGATGAGTTTTCTAGATTGTGTCCAAAAATGGTAATTTTTGGATGTATAGATTAAGAGTTGTGAATTTTATGAGAAAAAACTATTTTAAAAGTAACCGCTTATAACTCCTTGTGGTTAACTCCAAAATTGGTGAAATTTTTCTTGAGAGTACATGTATATGATAGAAGTATACTCTGTAAATTTCGAAATTTTTGGATAAAAGTACAATTTTTGATAAATAAGTAAATATTCGTTTATTTTGGCCATATGAAAAATAGTAAATAATTTTTAAAAATTCTGAGAAAAATATATGTTCAATATGGGACTATATTCTACTAAACCTCATAAAAGAAAATTTGTTTGTACTGATTTGGTATTTTTTCATGAAAATAGACTAGTTATGAGTAAATGAATTAAATGTGTTATGTGAAGTAAGAAAATTGAAAAATAGGATTTTATGGCTTGAGAATCATATATGAGGTATATGCAGATTTTTGATGAGGGTTTTGGTTATTGGTGATAAAATCTTATGAGTTTGGAATTTTAGGATAATTAAATGCATTATTTAGTAAAGTGTAAACAATTAAAATAAATTGTTTATAAGTTTAAGAAATATTATTTCAATATCATTATACCGAAATATTGGTATATATTTTATTGTGGAATTTCTACATTTTTGTGTCGAATTTACTATTCATGACTTACTATTCATGAGTTACTATTCACGAAATTACTATTCATGGGTTACTATTCACGAGTTACTATTCATGACAAAATTGGTTTCTTTTTCTAACCAAATTATAGGTGATTTATGAATATTACTCATGAGATTAAATTTAGATGTTTTGATTATATTGATTTTACTATTATATATAACATTTTTATAACCCTAATGATGATATTTCTATTTGACTTGAGTGTAAAGATGGGTAGATTTTTGATATGATCATGACTATGGGTTCCCTTTGGCCAGTAGTGCAAAGTTGAATTGTTGACTGGTATGATCATGACCATTGAATTTATAATTGAATATCTTTAGCTTAAGTACAAAGGTGAAATGTTCAACATGGTTATAATTATTGTTTATATAAATTCTGAAATGATTATATAGTTCTTTGAGATATTAATATATTTGGCCTGTAGTGCAAATATGAACTGCTGAGGAATATCTTTGGCCTGTAGTGCAAAGATGAATTGTTGATGAATATCTTTTGCCCGCAGTGCAAAGATGACCTGTTGTTGAATAACTTTGGCCTGTAGTGCAAAGATGACCTGTTGTTGAATATCTTTGGCCTGTAGTGCAAAGATTATCTGTTGATGAATATCTTTGGCCGTAGTGCAAAGATGAAATTGTTAGTATGATTAAGAATAGGAACTGTGATTTGGTATAACCATGATCTTTGATGTTTCAGGTAAAGACATGTAATGAAAATTATCTTCGTCCTGGGTGCGAAGAGGAATTTAAAATCACAATTATGATTATGAGTTATTCATATGATTGTAGACCAACACTGTTGATTGATGTTATAGGGATAAATTATTGTTGGTCGATTTTTAACGTGGAGAAGATAATACACTTTATGGTCTATTTGACTCTTCTAATGGATTGCTCGTTCCGCTGCAACTATGGTTAAATTTTTTTATCATCTACCATATGTTCTAGATCTCTTATTTATTACTGTTAAAGGCTATTGATAATTTATTTATCTTTAGCCATGATATTCTTTACTGGGCTAGTTGTGCTCACCCTTCTGTATCACAATTCCTTTCAGGTAATAAGAGTGTAGCTGGGTCGAGCGGGGGTAACAGGAGAATAGAACGGTGGTCATCATTTAGTAGTTATATTTGGTGAATCAAATAAGGTGAGGCGAACGCAACGTTGGAAGGGTGTTTTATCACTATCATACAAGATGTCTAATGTCATACAACCTCGTGTCATCATAAGACACGGTTGTGCACATCCACTTGCTGAGTATATTTACGAGCACTACCTATGTAATCTTGGTGTTTGTTTGAAGTATAATTCACGATTAAAGACAGTGGAGATAATGATATGTCAAGAGAAGACTCACCATTGGAAAGAATATGATAGTAATCTTCTTGTTTTTCTTTGGGGTCTATTAGGTCAACCAATGATAATTCTGTGGACATATGATATCTATCATAACTTGGAAGCATGGCCTCCGATGTACGAAGGTTTCCTTGAGCACTTCTCAAGGATTCTAATTTCTAAAACAATTTTTGACTATACCTTTATGTAAGGTGTCATTGTGAGGTGCTGTCCACGGTTGGGACATGAGTCACATTTGGTATATATTTATATCCAAACTCACAGCATATGTGTTGTTATATTTTACATGACAATTGTTGTAATAAATTTGTAGTTATTTTCTGTACCATGTATTTGGCGACTCAGAATAGGTTGGATGGAATGGACCTATTTTGGGGTTGTCGCATCGCGTACCTAGGAGAAGACTCTGATGCATATGTAAATTAAGTTTGATATCTATATTATTGTTATTATTATTAATATTACTCCGCTCATAGAAATGGTATCGTGAAGCACCGAGTTCGAGTTTTAAGTACCCAGATTTGGGGACTTTATAGGTTGGTATCAGAGCTTAGGGTTAGAAACCTTAGGTGGGATAGACCTTAGGCTATAACCTTAGAATAGAGGGAAACTTTGAAAATATAAATAACTCATATAGAGATTAAAAGGAGATGAATTGGATAAATTTATCGTCGAACAAAATAAAAGATAACTTATATAAAGATATTATTTGTTGTGTGTATATACTATATGCTAATCAGGATAATTTATGTGTGTAGATTTCTGGTGGAAAAGACTTGTTATATGCTTATAACATGAAGAAGGATCATATCTATACAAACCACTCTTTATTGCCCCGACTATAAACCAGGTGCATGTTTTATCTGTGGGATAGAAGGTCATCAGGCGAAAGGTTGTCCAAGAAAAAGGCGTAATGAATAGGTAGTATATGTTCTGTTGTGTAGGTCTGTTTAATGTAATATATATGGTAAGTATGTCTGTGTAATGTAATGTTCTTAACTTTTGTATTAATCAAGGTTGTAAATCTCGACTTTTATGGTCACAAAGGGATAGCTGATGTTTAAAGCAGTATGTGCTATGCTATGTAAAGTATTCGCTAAATGAATATGAATCTATGTTTAAGTTATGAAACAAGTTTAATATATTAAACTTATGTGATAAGGTTTAGAATGTAAGTTAATAAAGTATAATTTATGGTTTTACTTAACCAGATAATGTCGCCAAGACGTCAAACTCCAAACCAAAAGGCAGAAGAATCTGTCAACAACGCTGAGGGACAACAACAAGCAGACCCGATGCAACACTTTGCAAACATGGTAGCACAAGCGATGCAACAAGGAATGCCAGCTGCAGAGAACCAGTCGGATAATCGCCTGGCAAACTTTACAGACTTTAAAACTGTAGGACCGCAAGAATTTAGAGGTACAACTGACCTTGTTGAAGCCCAAACTTGGGTTAAAGAGATTGAAAAGGCGTTTATGATAGCTAGGGTAGCTGAGGGGAAAAAGACAGCTTTTTCCACCTACATGAAGAAGGGGGAGGCAAACTTTTGGTGGGAAGCAAATCAGGCGACGGCGGGAGAAGGTGTAGTTACTTGGGATAGGTTTAAAACTTTGTTTTTCGAAAACTATTTTTCATCTAGTATGCAGGTTAGGATGGAGGTGAAATTTTTAGAGTTGAAGCAGGAAAATATGACTGTTGTGATGCCCCCAAATCCGGGTATCTTTTAACCCGACAATTGGTGCTACACGATAGTCATAATTGTACATTATTTCTACTAAAACGAAATCAAACTATATGTTCCAATGACATTCTTATTACATTAATAATAATAAATCACGTTCCCAGGTTCTTAAACCATTACATTCTTTGTTCATCATAATATAATACATATACTTACTAGTCTATTACAAGATAAACTAATCAGTCATCTTCGCCTTGCCTTTATCTCTACTGGAAACCTCGATTCGCTCGTCCTTAGCTGCATTCATATGATTCAAGAAAGAGTGAGCATAACAAGCTCAACAAGTACAACATTTTCATTTAAACAACATGCTTGAAACATAGGAATCGTATATCTTCGATAACTGAACAATAGTTACGAAGTACTATCGATAATTCAAAATAGCACTTCTTTTCCTTCAAAATATTTTACAATGATAATATTTAGTAAAACATCAATTCTGGTCCAAGACCATGAGCAATTCATACTTTCTTTGAAAAGGATAACCCGACACGAAGTCCGTAAGTTCAGCATAGCTTACGAGCACTTCTAGGTGATCAGCCTAAAGTACTCTATGTTGATCAACACTACATCTATTAAACGTATGTACGTTTAAGTTTTGGTAACCTCGCGTGCCTATTGAATAATCGATGAAAAATACATTTGTTTATTCATACTCAAGCTTACCTTGAATTCGTACCAAACAATTGGTGTAGGATATCATTAGCAATTCTATTATTGAAAGACTTGTAAATAAATCAATCAATCTGTCAAGATTAGTCTAGCCGAGTTAAAACTGACATCGACTCTTTCTTTAAAACCATACATGCATCTCATAACTTGAATCATTTGAAAACCTGGCTAACACAAAGGTTAGAAAAGTATTTAAGAAAAACTTGCCTTCAACGTCTGCTATAGTAAAATTACGTTTCCTTTGAGTCTTTACGGTCTTTACAACACATAACCACATAACATACCATATTAGGTCATGAATGAACATACATGGTTCCTAATGAATCTTACCCTTCTTCTCAATCTAATTACGTATTAGATTTGTTATTATTGGTTCTGGCTTTCCATTATATCATTCTTACGTTCATACACAATTGACTTTCTATAACCCTAAGTGATCATACTTAAGGCTTAATTATGTCTTAATAATGTTACATTAAGATCCTTAGCTAATTGTTCATTAATTCTCATTCATGCTCAACATACAAACATTCTTCACTATTTAGACCCTAAGGCTGGCGCTGCGGCGCTGGCTATTCTTCTCTGTGCCGCGCTGCGGCGCCACGGATTAGGCTAGAAATCTGACTCAGCACTGCGGCGCGAGTCTCCTTTGTTATGGTCGCGCTGCGGCGCTAACTAACAGTGGCTATGCTCTTGGCCTCGCTCTACGGCGTGACTTACTTTGCTTTGACTGGCGCCGCGGCGCTAGTACTCAGCACCAGAAAAATTTTGACAGTTAACTTTTTATGTGAGATTCCTGTGCTCATAACTTCGTCGTTATAAATCCGAATTGGCTCGTTCAAGAGCCTACGGTTCACAATTTACATACTCTACATGTTCATGTAAGAATTTTATCTATATGACTTCGTTAACTAAAAATTCATCTATTAGTCCATTTTTAACGAAAACGATAAACGTTCGTGAACGTTCAACGCTCGTTTATTCGTTCTAAGTCAGAATTCAGTCATTCTCGAGTCCGTAACTCTATAATGCCAAATAATACTTGTCTCCATTGAAAACCAATGTTTCCAAGATCAACATCAAAATTCGACTTCCATTCCGAGAATTTCACGAATTCAACAATTATCGTCTAATCGTGTGAATTCCGCCAAAACTTCGTTACTTGAGATTTTTAAACCGTTTCAAATGGATTTATTCCATTATACTAATATCTTGACATACATACTTCATTAACTTATAATTATGATAAGTTATTACTTGTTCTTTGTGATCTTATAACTTATTAAAGTATAAAATACTTATGTTCCATTTCTCATGAATTATGAAGGTTCAAGACTCCTAACCATCTTTCTTGCTTCATCTTATTCATTAATGTAAACATGTTACAAGTTTCTACAAATTCTTCCTTTGTTCATAGCTTATATGATTACGAATAGCTTATTCATGACTTATACGGCTTATTAAGACTTAAGTTCATGGATTAACCATTCTTACCTCTTCTTAGCATACATATTCTTCCACTCCTCACTTCTCTAACAATGGAAGAGAAAGAGAATTATGGTTCAAGATTGCTTACCCTTTGATGATCACTTGTTAAACCTTAATCTTCTTCTTTCTTCTTGAAATATAAACTCTTGCTTTTCTAGCTTTTTCTCTTAAGCAAATAGGCACTAACTTGTTGGATGAAAAACAACAACCCACAAATGACCTATCTCTGCTTCTATATATAGGAAATACTAGATGAGGGCACAATGGTCAAAAGGCCATCCACCTCCTTAATTACACCTCCTTACTATTTATTATGTGATCACCAAGTTTACTTGGCCTCCACAACATATATCCCTTACTTGCCCACCACAAAACTTAGCCATTAAGTTCTCTTGCTCCCCACAACACTTGGCCATTAAGTCTACTCGCTCATCACTTAAATTACTTTGTTTGCTCACCACACTTACTTAGCCTTTAAGTTTCCCTTCTAATTACATAGCTTATCCTTTGCTTAGCCACCAAGTACTTTACTTGGCCACCACTTTGGGTCATCCATGTGATCATGGGTTGCCCCATGGATCATCCTTGTTTTGGGCCTTTAACTTAATTAATCTTAACTTAATCATTTGGGCTTGCATTAAATTACTTTAGGACTTTACCTCAACAACCTCTTGGACTTCAATACTACATAATCTTGGGCTTGCTAATTAATTCTTATTGGACTTCACAAATTGCTACACAATCCCACAAGTCCATTACAATTGGCTTAAAGCCTTATAACATATACTCTACGTATAATTCTCGTATTCTAATTCGTATACTAATTAATCATGTACTATATACCATCATTCATACATACTTGTATAATACTTCGTATCGTACTCGTATTCATTACTTCATATAATACCTACGTATTATACGATCATTACACTAACTTCTTAATGCTTGATTTTTCTAACATTCTCAAAAAAAGTCCACAGGTGAAATATTACATTTTCCATAACTGAAATATTATTGGATATTTCATCTCACATCGATATTCTATCGTTACGTATTTCTTGGAAGTTCAAAAATAATTCCCTGGCAAAAATACATGAATAGTATTTTTCAAAAAATTTCTCGGAAAGCTTTTATTTTCGTCTTGGAAATTCAAACACTTTAATTCTATTACATAGCCAAAATACTACGACGTTTTGACATGTCTAGGTCATAGAACGACCTTCAATTAGCTTACTCCCATAAATAATCAATTAAATTTATTTAATCCACATAATCAAATAAAAATTTAATTCTCCTAAAAATTCGATTTTCTCGGGCGTTACATTTTTCCCTCCTTATAAAGATTCTGTCTCTAGAATCTCGCTATAATTATATAAACAAATGAGGAAAAGTTTTCTTCATTTTAATCTCGAGTTCCCATAATGTTTCTTCGACATTGTGGTTATTTCATTTCACCTTCACCGAAGGTATTATCTTAATTTACATAACTTGCCATTTCCTATCAATAATCTGAGTTGGAAGTTAAACACTTACTGACATATTACACTATCTTCCTTTTAATAGTTCTTCTTTTAACTTTAAAATTATTTGGAACTCAAATTCCTCCTTCAAAACATGATTATACTTGATCTTCTCTTCATCGTGCATCCTCTTCTTCATTCGCATGTACTCCTCGTTACTCAATTGTAATTACTTAACTCGTTCCATTTTTGTGGATTGAGTCTACATTGTGAATAACATTTCTACTACTCCATTCCATAATTTAACTTCTAACTCTATTCTTGCCATCTTTGTGATTAACTCATTTTGAGTCGTTAAAATTGATAGCTTTTCCCTACCCTTCCTAGTCAATGCGTCGGCTTCTACGTTTACCTTTCCTGTATGATATAGCATATCACAGTCGTAATCTCTTATCCATTCTAATCACCTTCTATACTTCATTTTCAACTACTTCTATGTGGAGATATATTTTAGACTCTTAGAGTCCGTGTATATCTCACCTTTCTTCCCGCATAAATACTATCTTCATATTTTTAATTCAAAAACTCATGTTGCCAATTATAGACCATAAATAGGATATACCTTCTCATAATCCTTTAACTGGCGTAATATATATGCAATGACCTTTCCATGCTACAAGAGCACGTAATCTCGTCATCTATGAAAAACATTGAGATACATTACAAAATTCTTCGTATCATCTGATAAAGACAATACAGGTGACTCACTTATATTTCCTTTCTCACATCTCATTCGCAACATACCTATCAATTTACCACTGACTTGCTCAGCGCCCCTTGCGAAAAACCTAACTTCAGTACATCAGTCAACCCAAACGACATAACCAGAAACTTGTCATAACTATAACGAGTTCTGAACGTCATCTTAGGTACCTTCCCTCTTCCTCAATTTTAACTGACGATACCCCATACATAAATCTATCTTGAAAAAAATTAATTTACCCCTTTCAACTGATCAATTAGATCATCGATCCTGGGCAACGGTTATTTATTCTTATCGGTTAACTAATTAGTCATATATTTGACTTACGTATTGGTTTACTTAACTTTACTTCTTAGGATTCGCGTTCTTTCAACCTAAGTTTATGTGACCTACTTTTATTACCGACTTACAGCTTCATGACATATGGAGATGTCTTACTTAATACATTCATCATCTTTGATGATTTACATTTTTATCTTCTTCTTATTACTTCTCTAGGTTTCAGCACACATCGCTTCTCTGCTAGTAGTACATATGGTAATCTGAGTGATTTCCCATAGACAACCAACAAACAAGTTCCCGTCTCATCTACACTGCAAATGCAGTGAGTTAGATTGGTTGCCAGTTTCATTTATACCTTCGCTCTCTGAAGAAATTATTTAGCCCAGCTCCCATATGTCAACCATCAAAGGTTATGATTGTACCATAACCTAAGCTTATCTTAACATCCTTCTAGATTGCATCATGATTAGACAACAAGAATGTCCGGTGATTTATTACCGTAACTTACTACCTTGGGTTTCTTAGAAAACCGAAGATTTATACTTTTCCTTAAACCATTTGTTAAGGTTCTCTTGTTAATCATACTAAGAATTACTTCAAATTCTCTCAACTTTATCGGTACTTATCTACCGATACTTACTTACTCTTTTATTCATGAAACAATTTCCACGAATATCATCAACGAAAGTTATTTCCTCATTCTCTACCTTAACATTCAAGGGTATTTGTAATCCTTTCGGGAATGAACTTAATCACTTAGCAAATTCATATGCTATAAAAGATCAAGTAGCACTCCAATCACATTGCACATAAGCATTCATTGTATTGACTGGAATGATATATGTTACTATATCTGCTGATGCAACCGCATCTTGGATATTCATATTAAAAGTACGGGCCATAGGTCTACCCGATAATGGTGGTTCAGTAATGGCTAACTTACCACTACTAACACCTTTACTTTCCTCCAATTCCTTTTTTAGGCAATTTCTTACCATGTGGTCCAACGACCCACGTACAAAACAATCATGGTTTTCCTTAGAATTAGGACAATTGGTTAATATATGACCCTCCTGTCCACTGCTATAATATCCCGATTTCCCCTTCAGACAACCTCCTAAATGAGTCTTTTCACATATCTTACATGCTTTGATCCTACACTTAGGATCCCTTTGTCCCACTCCAGTATTCCAGGAGTTAAAATTCTTTCTTTTTGGCATACTGCCACTACCACTAGCACTCTTTGCCTTGGTTCCTCCCTCTCTCTTGCTCTTATTCTTCCTCTCTTTGAAGTATTGAGTCAACGCCTCACTACCATCCTCTGTTATAATCACCTTCCCCAAAATGGTCCCATAGGAAAAACTATAAAACACCGAAATCCTATTATAGAGCCAGGGTTTCAGACCCTACTCAGACCTACGAGTCTTCCTCTCCTCAGTGTCCACTTGGTGTGGAGCAAACATTACTAATTCATTGAATTTGGCCGCGTACTGGGGAACTGTCATGTCCCCTTGCTTAAGTTCTAAGAACTTAATCTCCATCCTCCCTTGCATGCTTGTAGGGAAATAATTCTCGAAGAAAACCTTCTTAAACTGTTCCCACGTTACCGCATCAGTTCTAGCCCCACCCTGGTGAACCTCCCACAAAAAGTTGGCTTCCCTCTTCACCATTTATGTAACGACCCCAAAATAGGTCCATTCCATCCAACCTATTCTGAGTCGCCAAATACATGGTATAGAAAAAAACTGTAACTTTATTACAACAATTGTCGTGCAAAATACAACAACACTTATGCTATAAGTTTGGATATAAATATATACCAAATGTGACTCATGTTCCAACCGTGGACATCACCTCACAATGACACCTTACATAAAGGTATAGTCAAAAACTGTTTTAGAAATTAGAATCTTTGGGAAGTGCTCAAGAAAACCTTCGTACATGGGAGGCCACGCATCTAGGTTATGATAGATATCATATGGCCACAGAATTATCCTTGGTTGACCCAATAGACCCCAAAGAAAAACGAGAAGATTACTATCATATTCTTCCCAATGGTGAGTCTTCTCTTGACTTATCATTATCTCCACTGTATCTAACTGAGAATTATACTTCAAACAAATACCAAGATTATATAGGTAGTGCTCGTATATATACTCAGCAAGTGGATGAGCACATCCTCGTCTTATGATGACACGAGGTTGTATGTCGTTAGACATCTTGTATGATAGTGGCAAACCACCCTTCCAACGTTGGGTACACCTTACCCTATTGGATTCACCAAATATAACTACTAAATGAACTTTTCTATACTGTTTCGGGAGAACATCCATAGCTAGAGACCACCGTTCTATTTCCCCGTTACCCTCGCTCGACCCAGCTACACTCTTATTACCTGAAAGGAATTGTGAAGCAAAAGGGTGAGCACAACTAGCTCAGTAAAGAATATCATGACTAAAGATAATTAAATTATCAATAGCCTTCATCAATAATAAATCAGAGATTTAGAACATATGGTAAATGATAAAAATTTCAACCATAGTTGCAGCGGAACGAGCAATCCATTAGAAGAGTTAAATAGACTATAAAGTCTATTATCTTCTCCATGTTAAAAATCCACCAACAATGTTTTATCCATGTAACATCACTCAACAGTTCCTTTCCACAATCATATGAATAACTCATAATCATAATTGTGACTATAAATTTTTCTTCGCACCCAGGACGAAGAATATTTTCATCACCTGTCTTTACCTGAAACATCAAAGATCATGGTTATACCAAATCACAGTTCCTGTTCACAATCATACTAATAACTTCATCTTTGCACTACGGGCCAAAGATATTCATCAACAAGTCATCTTTGCACTACAGGCCAAAGATATTCATCCACAGTTCATCTTTGCATTACTGCCCAAAGATATTCATCTACAATTCATCTTTACACTACAGGCCAAAGATATTCATCAACAATTCATATTTGCACTACAGACCAAATATATTCATATCTCAAAGAAATATATAATCATTTCAGAATTTATATACACCATAATTATAACCATGTTAATCAATTCATCTTTACACTTAAGCTAAAGATATTCAATTGTAAATTCAATGGTCATGATCATACCAGTCACAATTCAACTTTGCACTACAGGCCAAAGAGAACCCTAGTCATGATCATACCAATAATCTACCCATCTTTACACTCCAGTGAAAGAGAAATTCAACATCAGGGTTATAAAAATGTTATATATGATAATAAAATTAATATAATCAACATATAGATTTAATCTCAAGAGTAATATTCATAAATCAACTATAATTTGGTTAGTAAAAGAAACCAATTTTGTCGTGAATAGTAACTCGTGAATAGTAACTCATGAATAGTAACTCGTGAATAGTAACTCGTGAATAGTAATACCGACTCAAAAAGGTAGAAATTCCACAATAAAATTCATACCAATACTTCGGTATAATGATATTGAAAGAATAACATTTCTTAAGCTTATAAACAATTTATTTAAATTGTTTACACTTTACTAATTAATGCATTTAATCATCATAAAATGCCAACTCTTAAGATTTCATCATCAATAACCAAAACCCTCATCAAAAATCTGCATATACCTCATATATAGGATTCTCAAGCCATAAAATCCTATTTTCCAATTTTCTTACTTCACATAACATATTTAATTCATTTTCTCATAACTAGACTATTTTCATGAAAAATACCAAATCCGTTCCAAAAATATTTCTTTTCTGAAATTTAACATAATATAGTCCCATAGTGAACATATATTTTTCTTAGAATTTTTAAAAGTCATTTACTATTTTTCATATGGCCAAAATAGCCGAATATTTAGACATTTATCAAAAATTATACTTTTGTCTAAAAATTCTGAAATTTACAGAGTATACTTCTATCATATACATGTACTCCCAATAAAAATTTCATCAATTTTGGAGTTAACCACAAGGAATTATAAGCTGTTACTTCTAAAATAGTCTTTTCTCATAAAATTCATAACTCTCAATCTATACATCCAAAAATCACCATTTTTGGACACAATCAAGAAAACTCATCAAAATATCATTTCAAATTTTTCCAGAATTTTTGAAGATCAGAAAAATTACGAAACTGAAAATCATAACAACCCTTAAAATTCCTTACTATCCCTTACTATCCCTTACCTCAAAAGAGTAGTACTTCTGACTGGATATCGGATATGATGCTGAAGGAAACTTGCACTGATGAATAGAAACTCACCAAGTATCTAAAAACTCACAAAATATGCTTCATAATATAGAGAGAGAAAGAGAGAAAGCTTATGTTTCTGGTGTGATTTTCAATTCTAACTTAGCCCTCTATTTATAGGAAAATTTTGGTAGGTTTGACCTGCAACCTGATGGCTTTACCTGCTACTATTCCCACCCACCACATTTGAAATATAATTCAGCACATTTCTTCACCAACCACAAGTGGAGCCCACCAATTCTAGAATTTTTCACCAAAATGATAAACTCCGAAAATTCAACAATTTCTGAACCAGTCATCTCGTAAAATTCATAATAAATCATACGTTCATTTTTAACGGTTCAAAATTTGTGGGCATATACTCAACTTATATATGTATAACATATCCAAAAATCACAACGATCCAACGGTCGGATTAAAAATTATAACCCCCGCAATATATCTCAAAAACCCTGATTTTTAATACCACCATTCCGACAAAAATACTGATAAAAACCTCAACATTAACTCCTTCATTTTTAACCACAAAAATATGTCCCTCGTTTATATCCACATAAAATAAATATTTCCTTATCATACGAATCAATAATTAATTATTCACAAATAATATTACAGAATCACATTTATGACAACCAGGCCGTTCCCAGGAAAGAGGGGGCTTTCCAATAAGGATTTTTCCTTACTGGCGCGCAATTAGATGACCAAACCTCTCCTTAGACAGAACTTTCTAGACATTGCCAATAATGTTATCTAATAATATTATTCAAATAATATGAATTATTGATCTGATAATGGGAAATACTGTGCAGCAACAATTATTGAACAACAACAATATAAAATTTCAACGTAGCAATTATTGAATCAATAAAATAAAATATTGAACAGTAATTACTGTAACAATTATTGAGTAGTGCCTTCTTACGTAAGAATCAATAATTTCAAAAATACTATGCAATACCGTGTGCTACTGTGCAATAACGCGTATTACTGTATTTTAACCACCGGGTATTCCAACAGCGTTAACGGTAACAACTACGCCGTTATTTGTAAAAACTCAAATTTGTCGTTTTCCTTCACCCGACAGTTATTCGTTATGGGGCCCACAAATAGCTGTGCCGTCGTACGAATATTCCCCGAAAGAAAGAATATTCCACGACCAAACGAATATTTCCCGACAACAATAATTATTTTATAACCACTTGCTTATTTTGAAAAAAAATTCATATTTCACCCATAACTTTAAACTTTTATCAATTTAACCATTTACTGAATAGTAATTATAAGAAAAATTGAATACTTTTATTTCATAAAATTCGGGGTCTTACAATCTCCCCTCCTTATGAAATTTCGTCCCCGAAATTTACGTACCTGGTATTTCAAAGAGTTGAGAATACCTTCCTTTCATTTCAATTTTCATCTTCTCTGTCATCATAATTTCTCCATTGCTCATCTCCTGTATTTCAAATAACATTCTAGAATACAGCTTCAAAATAAGTGTTAATTTAACAAATTAACATATCACATAATATCCCGATATTATGACTGACCAACAAATAAGCTTAGGTAGGACACACTAGCGAAGGATTTACTCATCTCTCCCCTCCTAGTTGTATTCCCCGATCTCCGCCAGAGATCATATCCCCAAGCTCTGATAGCAAATGTAACTCTGGACACCAACTTGTGTCAGCACCTTACATTGATACCTATCAGTTTGCCACCGCAGAACGGCGTCCCCTACGGAGAGTCTGGCTTCGGTGCATCCCTCATCAACAGGAAGTCACCAGCGAGAGGCTCGGGGCTCTTTACTTATAGCTCTGATACCAAATGTAACGACCCCAAAATAGGTCCATTCCATCCAACCTATTCTGAGTCGTCAAATACATGGTATAGAAAAAAACTGTAACTTTATTACAACAATTGTCGTGTAAAATACAACAACACATATGCTATAAGTTTGGATATAAATATATACCAAATGTGACTCATGTTCCAACCGTGGACATCACCTCACAATGACACCTTACATAAAGGTATAGTCAAAAACTGTTTTAGAAATTAGAATCTTTGGGAAGTGCTCAAGAAAACCTTCGTACATGGGAGGCCACGCATCTAGGTTATGATAGATATCATATGGCCACAGAATTATCCTTGGTTGACCCAATAGACCCCAAAGAAAAACGAGAAGATTACTATCATATTCTTCCCAATGGTGAGTCTTCTCTTGACTTATCATTATCTCCACTGTATCTAACTGAGAATTATACTTCAAACAAATACCAAGATTATATAGGTAGTGCTCGTATATATACTCAGCAAGTGGATGAGCACATCCCTGTCTTATGATGACACGAGGTTGTATGTCGTTAGACATCTTGTATGATAGTGGCAAACCACCCTTCCAACGTTGGGTACACCTTACCCTATTGGATTCACCAAATATAACTACTAAATGAACTTTTCTATACTGTTTCGGGAGAACATCCACAGCTAGAGACCACCGTTCTATTTCCCCGTTACCCTCGCTCGACCCAGCTACACTCTTATTACCTGAAAGGAATTGTGAAGCAAAAGGGTGAGCACAACTAGCTCAGTAAAGAATATCATGACTAAAGATAATTAAATTATCAATAGCCTTCATCAATAATAAATCAGAGATTTAGAACATATGGTAAATGATAAAAATTTCAACCATAGTTGCAGCGGAACGAGCAATCCATTAGAAGAGTTAAATAGACTATAAAGTCTATTATCTTCTCCATGTTAAAAATCCACCAACAATGTTTTATCCATGTAACATCACTCAACAGTTCCTTTCCACAATCATATGAATAACTCATAATCATAATTGTGACTATAAATTTTTCTTCGCACCCAGGACGAAGAATATTTTCATCACCTGTCTTTACCTGAAACATCAAAGATCATGGTTATACCAAATCACAGTTCCTGTTCACAATCATACTAATAACTTCATCTTTGCACTACGGGCCAAAGATATTCATCAACAAGTCATCTTTGCACTACAGGCCAAAGATATTCATCCACAGTTCATCTTTGCATTACTGCCCAAAGATATTCATCTACAATTCATCTTTACACTACAGGCCAAAGATATTCCTCAACAATTCATATTTGCACTACAGGCCAAATATATTCATATCTCAAAGAAATATATAATCATTTCAGAATTTATATACACCATAATTATAACCATGTTAATCAATTCATCTTTACACTTAAGCTAAAGATATTCAATTGTAAATTCAATGGTCATGATCATACCAGTCACAATTCAACTTTGCACTACAGGCCAAAGAGAACCCTAGTCATGATCATACCAATAATCTACCCATCTTTACACTCCAGTGAAAGAGAAATTCAACATCAGGGTTATAAAAATGTTATATATGATAATAAAATTAATATAATCAACATATAGATTTAATCTCAAGAGTAATATTCATAAATCAACTATAATTTGGTTAGTAAAAGAAACCAATTTTGTCGTGAATAGTAACTCGTGAATAGTAACTCATGAATAGTAACTCGTGAATAGTAACTCGTGAATAGTAATACCGACTCAAAAAGGTAGAAATTCCACAATAAAATTCATACCAATACTTCGGTATAATGATATTGAAAGAATAACATTTCTTAAGCTTATAAACAATTTATTTAAATTGTTTACACTTTACTAATTAATGCATTTAATCATCATAAAATGCCAACTCTTAAGATTTCATCATCAATAACCAAAACCCTCATCAAAAATCTGCATATACCTCATATATAGGATTCTCAAGCCATAAAATCCTATTTTCCAATTTTCTTACTTCACATAACATATTTAATTCATTTTCTCATAACTAGACTATTTTCATGAAAAATACCAAATCCGTTCCAAAAATATTTCTTTTCTGAAATTTAACATAATATAGTCCCATAGTGAACATATATTTTTCTTAGAATTTTTAAAAGTCATTTACTATTTTTCATATGGCCAAAATAGCCGAATATTTAGACATTTATCAAAAATTATACTTTTGTCTAAAAATTCTGAAATTTACAGAGTATACTTCTATCATATACATGTACTCCCAATAAAAATTTCATCAATTTTGGAGTTAACCACAAGGAATTATAAGCTGTTACTTCTAAAATAGTCTTTTCTCATAAAATTCATAACTCTCAATCTATACATCCAAAAATCACCATTTTTGGACACAATCAAGAAAACTCATCAAAATATCATTTCAAATTTTTCCAGAATTTTTGAAGATCAGAAAAATTACGAAACTGAAAATCATAACAACCCTTAAAATTCCTTACTATCCCTTACTATCCCTTACCTCAAAAGAGTAGTACTTCTGACTGGATATCGGATATGATGCTGAAGGAAACTTGCACTGATGAATAGAAACTCACCAAGTATCTAAAAACTCACAAAATATGCTTCATAATATAGAGAGAGAAAGAGAGAAAGCTTATGTTTCTGGTGTGATTTTCAATTCTAACTTAGCCCTCTATTTATAGGAAAATTTTGGTAGGTTTGACCTGCAACCTGATGGCTTTACCTGCTACTATTCCCACCCACCACATTTGAAATATAATTCAGCACATTTCTTCACCAACCACAAGTGGAGCCCACCAATTCTAGAATTTTTTACCAAAATGATAAACTCCGAAAATTCAACAATTTCTGAACCAGTCATCTCGTAAAATTCATAATAAATCATACGTTCATTTTTAACGGTTCAAAATTTGTGGGCATATACTCAACTTATATATGTATAACATATCCAAAAATCACAACGATCCAACGGTCGGATTAAAAATTATAACCCCCGCAATATATCTCAAAAACCCTGATTTTTAATACCACCATTCCGACAAAAATACTGATAAAAACCTCAACATTAACTCCTTCATTTTTAACCACAAAAATATGTCCCTCGTTTATATCCACATAAAATAAATATTTCCTTATCATACGAATCAATAATTAATTATTCACAAATAATATTACAGAATCACATTTATGACAACCAGGCCGTTCCCAGGAAAGAGGGGGCTTTCCAATAAGGATTTTTCCTTACTGGCGCGCAATTAGATGACCAAACCTCTCCTTAGACAGAACTTTCTAGTCATTGCCAATAATGTTATCTAATAATATTATTCAAATAATATAAATTATTGATCTGATAATGGGAAATACTGTGCAGCAACAATTATTGAACAACAACAATATAAAATTTCAACGTAGCAATTATTGAATCAATAAAATAAAATATTGAACAGTAATTACTGTAACAATTATTGAGTAGTGCCTTCTTACGTAAGAATCAATAATTTCAAAAATACTATGCAATACCGTGTGCTACTGTGCAATAACGCGTATTACTGTATTTTAACCACCGGGTATTCCAACAGCGTTAACGGTAACAACTACGCCGTTATTTGTAAAAACTCAAATTTGTCGTTTTCCTTCACCCGACAGTTATTCGTTATGGGGCCCACAAATAGCTGTGCCGTCGTACGAATATTCCCCGAAAGAAAGAATATTCCACGACCAAACGAATATTTCCCGACAACAATAATTATTTTATAACCACTTGCTTATTTTGAAAAAAAATTCATATTTCACCCATAACTTTAAACTTTTATCAATTTAACCATTTACTGAATAGTAATTATAAGAAAAATTGAATACTTTTATTTCATAAAATTCGGGGTCTTACAATATAGGTCACAAAAGAAGTCTTTTGCACCTCAGCTACTTTTGTAATAACAAACACCTTCTCTATATCTTTTACCCCTGTCTGGGCCTCTATAGGGTCCGTCGTTCCTTTGAACTCCGGTGGACCTACGCTTTTAAACTCTTTAAAGGTAGTTGTTATGGCTACCCTAGGTTCCGCGGGTACTCTACCCCCGGTTTAGTTTAAATGTAGTCGTTAATAAATTAACGAATTCTTGCATAGGGTTGTTCTGACCCACTTGGTTATCATTACGTGATTCTGCTTCCTGATTACGTTGTCTTCTCCTTGGCGGCATTATGCTGATAATTTTTTTTTTCATTTTTATCTATTTACGTACTTCGTTATTATTTGTCACATACAATTCATACCATAACAAAGCATATTAAATGAAAACTTCATTATATTCATATACTTCTTCATAGTTAAAACTATTTACAGTTTGTTTTCTATAGCCAACAGCTATTACATTTCTATCCCACAATTGAACTCCACAAAAGTTGGGATTTACAAAAAGACTACCCTTTTATACAAAAGAGGGTTTTACGTCACTACACACACATTTATAATTCTAACATTCTAATAATGCATAACAGCATCCTCATGCATCTCATTCGCAATCATCACTACAGTATCCCAACTAATAGTACGACGGGTTTGTCCTGACTCTATGGGATAACAAGCAACTTTCAGCTTAAAATCCTTATGAGCACTCTTATGGATGTAAGACATCCATGCTATCTTTCGGTCCTTCTCCCCCAATTCTTTACGAAGCTCATCGGCCTCCTTCTTAAAATCCCTAGCCTTATTTATCATGAGCACCTTCTCATCATGCTCGGACTCAAAATCTGCTTCTGTAGACTCCTTTGCTTCATAAAGAGCACTAATCTCTTCATTCTGATCCTGCACAACTGTACTCAGTTGCACATTCTTGTCAAGCTCTGCCAAACACAATGATCTCATTGCATCTGGTGATGATGACTCTTATGTAGGTACCACTGTATCAACCGATGTTACCTCCATTCCTTCCTCCTCATAGATCATCATATTAAGATATGATGTTATAACCATCTCTCCCTCGAAGTAGCTCTCCTCAGAAAAGTACTCCTCTGACTCCTCTGGAATCACTACTGGTACCTCCGCCACTGGCATGCTTCGCTCACCACATGTATATCTCTATACCTCAAGCTATCGATCGACATCCTACAATAACACATAACATGTTGATTAGTACATAATACATAATAGTATAAGCACAAATCACATTTAATTTATTTAGGATTAATTTCCATCTTTTACATCTTTTGATACTGAGTTTCCTCAATACCTTATTGACTCATTCAACTCAAGTCAAGCTCGAGTTTACTTCCTTCGGACTTTTCCTTCCTTAACGAGGTTATTAGCCTAAGGTTCTTCCCCCTTAAGTTTTATAACATAATGCTTTGATACCAACCTGTTACGCCCCCAAATCCGGGAATCTTTCAACCCGGGAATTGGTGCTACACGATACTCATAACTGTACATTCATTCTACTAAAATGACATCAAACTATGTGTTCCAATGACATTCTTATTACATTAATAATAATAAATCTTGTTCCCATGTTCTTAAACCATTACATTCTTTATTCATCATAATATAATACATATACTTACTAGTCTATTACAAGATAAACTAATCATTCATCTTCGCCTTGCCTTTATCTCTACTGAAAACCTTGATTCGCTCGTCCTTAGCTACATTCATATGATTCAAGCAAGAGTGGGCATAACAAGCTCAACAAGTACAACAATTTCATTTAAACAATATGCTTGAAACATAGGAATTGTATATCTTCGATAACTGAACAATAGTTACGAAGTACTATCGATAATTCAAAATAGCACTTCTTTTCCTTCAAAACGTTTTACAATGACAATATTCAGTAAAACATCAATTCTGGTCCAAGACCATGAGCAGTTCATACTTTCTTTGAAAAGGACAACCCGGCACTAAGTCCGTAAGTTCGGCATAGCTTATGAGCACTCCTAGGTGATCAGCCTATAGTACTCTACGTTGGTCAACACTACATCCATTAAATGTATGTACGTTTAAGTTTTGGCAACCTCGCGTGCCCATCGAATAATCGATGAAAAATACACTTGTTTATTCATACTCAAGCTTACCTTGAATCCGAACCAAACAATTGGCGTAGGATAGCATTAGCAATTCTATTATTGAAAGACTTGTAAATAAATCAATTAATCTATCAAGATTAGTCTAGCCGAGTTAAAACTGGCATCGACTCTTTCTTTAAAACCATACATGCATCTCATAACTTGAATCATTTGAAAACCTGGCTAACACGAAGGTTAGACAAGTGTTTAAGAAAAACTTGCCTTTAGCGTCTGCTACAGTAAAATTACGTTTCCTTAGAGTCTTTACAGTTTCTACAACACATAACCACATAACATACCACATTAGGTCATGAATGAACATACATGGTTCCTAATGAATCTTACCCTTCTTCTCAATCTAATTACGTATTAAATTTGTTATTATTGGTTCCGACTTTCCGTTATATGATTCTTACGTTCATACACAATTGACTTTCTGTAACCCTAAGTGATCATACTTAATGTGACAACCCGAGAATTTTGAATTTTTTTTTAAAATTTTATTATTTGATTTAAGGTTCAAAATTAGAACCTAGATAGAAAATAAGTGTATGCGTTTGATATTTTTAAGATGGAATTTTGAGGATTTCAAAATTCTCTGAAGGATTTAAGTAAATTATTCAGGATTAAGGAAATACGTGATTATGTTCTGTGTATATGTGTACATGCTGTGGTTAAGGGTCAAGGGTTGTCCAGATAATTGATATCTGTATTAAACCCTAAGTATATATTAAGAACGTCAACGTTCGGTTAGAAAACCCTAATGTTTAATAAGAAACCCTAATTTTAGTTCCGGAAATTCGAAACCCTAATTCGGTGCATGAAACCCTAATCTGGGAATTTAAATAATTATTATATTGTATAAGTGTTAATAATTATAATATTAATTAGGGTAACGCTTAATTAATTAGCAAACTCTAATGTTACATTTTTGAAAACCCTAATTTCTAGTTTAGGAACCCTGATTTATAATTCGGGAAAACATAAGTGTTAATTTAATAATTTTATTGTTAATTTGGAAATATTAATCCTAATTTTCAAGTATGAGTAATTAGAAAACTCTAATCTAATTACGAAATCTAATTTTTAAATTAGAAATTTATTTTTTATTAGAAACCCTAATTTTTGGGTTATAAACCCTAATATATGATTTTGGCCCTAATTGCTTAATTAGTGAGTTTAATTAGGAAATATTAACCCTAATTAGAAATATTTAAGTTATGATTATGAAAATTTTATATAATTAAAAAAATTCTAATTATAAGTTAGAAATATTAATTTTCTATTTTTAAAAAACCTAAATTGGAAATTTTAGAAAATTAAATGTGTAAACCCTAAGGGTTTCAAACCCTAAATCCTAAGAATGCTCCAAACCCTAAATCCACCCAAACCCTAAACCCTAAGGGTTTGCAACTAATGGAAATTCTAGAAATAAAAGGAAATGACTATTTTGCCCTTCTTAGATTTTTAGAGGTTACTTGCAAATCTTGGCATAATAGGAGTTGGTGACCAACCCTACCCACTCCATGTGACATATAACTCTAATCTCAGTAGCAAAATCAGCTTCATGCATTGAATCAAGTAGAGCAAAGATTTAAAGTAAAAAAAATCCTACTTTACTTCTCATTTTTGCCAAGACCATTCTCTCTCTTCAACTTTGAAATCTAGAGTGCGAGGGAGTGGGGAGCAAAACCCTTATCAGTTATTAGCTCTCCTTAAACAGATCATGAAGGCAAAAATCAAAGATCATAGCCTAAAAGGTATAAAACTCTAAAATTTCGAAATCATGCGATCTGATGTTATATGTTGTAATTGATTGTTTAAAGTTATGTAATAATGTGTCTTTTAGTGATCTGGGTTGATAGATCAAGGATCTATAACATCAAAGTGCACGAAATACCATTTTTCAAAAATCTGGAAAAATAGAAAAAATGGCCTGATAACCGAATGTCAGAGCTTATAAATCTTTATGTGTTAATTGTTTAATGTGTTTTATGTTTTGGATATGTTCTATGACATGAGGACTGTGATATGAAACTGAAATCAGGGTCGGATCAAGTCTAGATCGTCGTTTATACTCGGTCAAACCTCGTTGACCGTTCACGGAAAGCAAGTTCTGGGCAACCCAGAATTCCCAGCAGTGTCTGACAAGAAGTTCTAGCCTACAGATCTTGTTGTGGTTTAATGTTTAGACTAATTTGTTGTTGTAGTTTTGTATTCTGGTATAAGGACTACACGCTAATGCCTTTAACTCACCCAGAAAACACATAGAATCAAAATTATAAGCGGTCAAACCGGTGTTGACCAACTGTTTTAGGCCAATTCTGGAAAACCCAGAATTCGTTGAAGAACAGATCTTGACCCCTACTTTGACCGGTCTAGATCGCTCATATTTGTTGTTGTTATGATGCTTCAATGTTATAAAACTGTACTCTGACATGTGTTCTACAAGATTCAAGCATTAGGTTTCACAAAACAAATACAAAAATCAAGTTATAAGGATCTAGATCTAGCACCATCGTCTGTTCTTCATTTTCTGGAAAACCCAGAAATGAAGAACAGCGTTGTCAGAATGTTTGAGGGCTTGGATCTCTTTGATATGTGGTAGTATGGCCAGGAACTTGTTGTATAGTTGTAGTGTTGCACTTATTCTACAATTGTAACACTTCAGTAAGTCCAGAAAATATTTAGATCATAGATAAAATTCGGGTCAAAGTAGTAACCTCGAACACTGACATGCGTTTCTGGGTTGCTGAAGAACAGGCTCAAGAACACCTATAGCGACGGTTCTGTCGCTATAGGAGCCCTTTAGCGATAGTTTATTTAGAAAATAATTATTTTTATTAAATAAATTGAATTAAATGGTTTTTAATTATTAAAAATACATAATAAATTCTGAAAAATTATTTTAAATTCTGAAATATAGTTTTTAATTATTTGAGTATATTTCATAAATATTTAATATTTTTGGAATATAAATGGTATTTAATTTATTTAATTATAATATTAAATAAATTATTTAAAAATAGTTTTAATTCATGAAAAATTATATTATGGTATTAGAAAATATTTTAAGTGACTTTTAATATTTGGTGATGAAATTTATTAATAAATTATTATTAATGGTAATTAGTTTATTTAATGAATATATTAAATAAATTAAGGAAAAATAGAATTAATGTTTTATAAATCATATAAAAATGACTTAAGTGTTAGAAAAATATTTTAAGTTATAAAATATAACTTTTGATATTTTATCATAAAAATATTAATATTTTAATATTAATAGTAATTATCGGATAATGAATTTAATGGTTTAAAAATCATATAAAGGTGATTTTAAAGTATTAAAAATACTTTGTGATATTATGACATGTATTTCCTTAATATTTGATAATAAATAAATATTAATGACAAAAGAATTATGTGGTATTTAATTCATTTAAATAAGTATTAATGATTGAAAAATCATGATAGATGATAATAATTATCTGAAAATTATTATGAGACTTAAAAAAATATTTTGACTGATATTAAAGTTATCTGAGTTAATTGTTAAGTGTTTAGGCAGAGTTTAATTGAACTCAGACTCGATAAAAGTCTAACTAGACCGTCGGGACGTTAGAATTTTATCGGAATCAAGATAGACTGTAATAGTTTGATTTGATACCGAGTCTTATGGGTGTTATAGACTGATAGGGTTATGTGTTATGTGTTTAGGTTATTCTATGTTTATATATAGTAGTATTATATTGTGATGATATTATTCTAATATTGGAGATCTATATTACTAATATTAGGTCTTCAGACAAAGCGATATAAATTGTGTAGCGGTATTCAACGGTTCAGGCAAGTTTGTTTTTATTTAACTCTACTAAGAATGTTTTGTTCGGATAAGCTTATGGTTAATCATTGATGATTTCCATGTATAATTGTACTCTGTACATATTACATGTATAAGTCAGGTATGAAAGGCTGATCACCTTCATTACCCTTCAGTTCAGAAATATTTGTTCATGTTATATACTTGTTCAGTCATAAACTTGTTCCTGCTAGTTCACAATTATATTGTTGAATTATAGCCAGCTTATTATTCAAACTCTTCAATCATGATATATCGTTATATTGTTGAATTTAAACTTGCTGGGCAATCATTATGCTCACCCTTGCTATATCATGATAATACATTACAGATTAAGGCGAATGCGTCGGATACAAGGAAAGGTTAAAGACAGTTCCAGCTTTAGTATACGCGTGCAGTAGATTTGTAATTGTGTTGTGTCTTACGTTTTATAAGTCAAGTAAGTTATGAATTTTATGTATTAAGTTAAGGTTACTCGACCTTGGGGAATAGTGAGTATATGTATTGTATAAATAATTTATGTTTATATCTTCCGCAAATAGTAATAGTTGTATAGAATGATCGAACCGGATCCGAGGTGTTTTGGAACCTGGATTCGGGGCCCTCACACTTAAGGCTTAATTATGTCTTAATAATGTTACATTAAGATCCTTAGCTAATTGTTCATTAATTCCCATTCATGCTCAACATACTAACATTCTTCACTATCTAGACCCTAAGGCTGGCGCTGCGGCGCCGGCTATTCTTCTCTGTGCTACGCTGCGGCGCCACAAATTAGGCTAGAAACCTGACTCGACGCTGCGGCGTTAATCTCCTTCGTTATAGCCGCGTTGCGGTGCCAACTAACAGTGGCTATGCTCTTGGCCTCGCGCTGCGGCGTGACTTACTTTGCTTTGACTGGCGCTGCGGCGCTAGTACTCAGCACCAGAAAATTTTTGACAGGAAACTTTTTATGTGAGATTCCCGGGCTCATAACTTCTTCGTTATAAATCTGAATAGGCTCGTTCAAGAGCCTACGATTCATAATTTACATACTCTACGTGTTCATGTAAGAATTTTATCTATTTGACTTTGTTAACTAAAAATTCATCTATTAGTCAATTTTTAACAAAAACGATAAACGTTCGTGAATGTTCAACGCTCGTTTCTTCATTCTAAGTCAGAATTCGGTCGTTCTCGAGTCTGCAACTCTATAATGCCAAATAAGAATTGTCTCCATTAAAAACCAATGTTTCCAAGCTCAACATCAAAATTCGACTTCCATTCCGAGAATTTCACGAATTCGACGATAATCGTCTAATTGTGTGAATTCCGCCAAAACTTCGTTACTTGAGATTTTTAAACCGTTTCAAATGGATTCATTCCATTATACTAATATCTTGACATACATACTTCATTAGCTTATAATCATGAAAAGTTATTACTTGTTCTTTGTGATCTTATAACTTATTAAAGTATAAAATGATTATGTTTCTATTTCTCATGACTTATGAAGGTTCAAGACTCCTAACCATCATTCTTGCTTCATCTTATCATACCTATTTCATTAATGTAAACATGTTATAAGTTTCTATAAATTCTTCCTTTGTTCATAGCTTATATGATTACGAATAGCTTATTCATGACTTATACGACTTATTAAGACTTAAGTTCATGGATTAACCATTCTTACCTCTTCTTAGCATACATGTTCTACCACTCCTCACTTCTCTAACAATGAAAGAGAAAGAGAATCATGGTTCAAGATTGCTTACCCTTTGATGATCACTTGTTAAACCTTAGTCTTCTTCTTGCTTCTTGAAATATAAACTCTGGCTTTTCTATCTTTTTCTCTCAAGCAAATAAACACTTAACTTGTTGGATGAAAAATAACAACCCACAAATGAGCTATCTCTCCTTCTATTTATAGGAAATCCTAAATGAGGGCACAATGGTCAGAAGGCCACCCACCTGCTTAATTACACCTCCTTACTATTGGGAATTGAATCATGTCACCATTAAGAATAGGTATCCGCTACCTCGCATTGATGACCTGTTCAACCAGTTGCAAGGAGCACAATTCTTTTCAAAGATTGATCTTCATTCTGGATATCATCAGCTGAAGATTAAAACTGAGGATATTCCGAAGACTGCCTTCAGAACTCGGTACGGGCATTATGAATTCTTAGTCATGTCTTTTGGATTGACTAGTGCTTCTGCTGCTTTCATGGATATGATGAACCGTGTAATCAAAGAATATTTGGATCAGTTCGTTGTTGTTTTTATTGATGACATCCTCATCTCTTCCAAAAATCGTGAAGATCATGAGCACCATTTAAAGCTGGTACTCCAAAGGCTTCGCGATAACAAGCTATATGCCAAGCTGAAGAAATGCAAGTTCTGGCTTGAGGAAGTAGGATTCCTTGGGCACGTGGCGTCAAAACATGGAGTATCTGTTGACCCGGCGAAGATTAAAGCCATACAAAGTTGGGAGCAACCGAAGTCGGTGATTGAAGTACGTAGTTTTCTGGGCTTAGCTAGTTATTATCGGAGATTTGTGGAAGGATTTTCTCGAATCGCTACTCCGTTAACTCAGCTGACTCGGAAAGATACAAAATTCATATGGAGCGAGGAATGCGAGAAGAGTTTCCAAGAGCTTAAGAGGAAACTCATTTCGACACCTGTTCTGACAATACCATTTGGTTCGGATGGATTTGTTATCTACATCGATGCTTCAGGTAAAGGGTTAGGATTTGTTCTAATACAACATGAGAAAGTCATAGCCTATGCCTCGTGACAACTCAAAGAATATTAGAGAAATTATCCTACTCATGATCTAGAGTTGGCAGCAGTCGTTCTCGCGTTAAAAATCTGGAGGCACTACCTATATGGGGAGAAAGTGGAGATTTATACGGAACATAAAAGCCTCAAATATTTCTTCACCCAAAAAGGAACTCAACATGTGGCAACGACGTTGGCTCGAGCTGTTGAAAGATTATGATCATACCATCCAATACCATCCTGGAAAAGCAAACATAGTAGCTAACGCATTGAGTAGAAGATTATATGCGGGTACAAGTGCGATATTGTCAACACAAATGCCCATTTTGTATGACTTGCAAAGGATGAAGATAGAGGTAAAGGCTCCAAGTACCCACGTGATGATATCAAATATACTAGTAGAACTGACTTTAATCGATAAAGTTAAAGCTGCTCAGGATACGGACCTGGAGCTTATGCGTATGAAGAAGAAAGTGCAAGAAGGTGCTCTTCCAGAAGCAAGAATCGATGAAGAAAGAATACTTTGAGTCCACTCCAGACTTTTTGTTCCTAATAATTCTGATTTGAAGTATAGAATCATGATGGAGGCACATAACACACCATTTGCAATCCATCTTGGGACTACCAAAATGTATCATGATCTTCGACATACATTTTGGTGGAGCAATATGAAGAGAGAGATTACAAAGTTTATCTCGAGGTGTTTAACTTGTCAACGAGTAAAAGCGGAGCATCAAGTGCCAAAGGGTCCATTACAACCACTAGAGATTCTGAAATGGAAGTGGGAACACATTACCATAGATTTTGTTACGGGTCTTCCCAAAGTTTCTCAAGGCATAGATGGGATTTGGGTTATTGTTGATAGATTAACCAAGTATGCTCATTACTTGCCTATACGGGAAACTTATTCCCTTGAACGTCTTGCTCGTATGTACATGAATGAGATTGTGAGATTGCAAGGCATGCCAGTATCCATAGTTTCAGATCGTGACTCAAGATTCACTTCACGATTTTGGGTTAGCTTGCAGAAAGCTATGGGCACAGATTTTCGATTCAGTTTAGCATACCATCCTCAAACGGACGGGCAATCAGAAAGAACTATTCAAACTCTTGAAGATCTATTAAGACTCCGTGTCCTAGATTTCAAAGGGAGTTGAGATAAGTACCTACCATTGGTGGAATTCTCCTACAACAACAGTTATCAAGCAAGTATAGGCATGGCTCCATTCGAGGCGTTGTATGGAAGAAAATGTCGTTCTCCAGTATGATGGGACGAGGTGGGTGAAGTAACGTTGTTGGGACCAGAATTGGTACGTATGAGTATAGAGAAAATCCAAATGATCCGATAATGTATACAAATGGCACAGGATCGACAAAAGAGTTATGCAGATCTTCATCGAAAGGACATGGAATTTAATATTAGGGATCATGTATTGTTACGATTGCTCCCTGGAAGGGAGTTACAAGATTTGAAAAAAGAGGAAAGCTCAATCCAAGATTTGTTAGTCCATTTGAGATTCTTGACCGAATAAGAAATGTGGCCAATAGACTTGCATTTCCTCCAAGCATGTCTCGTGTTCATAATATTTTTCAAATATCTATGCTTCGTAAATATGTGAAAGACCCAAACCACGTGATTGAGTTAGAACCAGACGAGATAGCTGAAGATTTAACGTACGAGAAGGTACCTGTCAAGATATTGGATAGGAAAGAGCATATCCTATGAACAAAGGTTATACCACAAGTCAAGATTTTGTAGAGGAACCATGCTATTGAGGAAATGACCTGGAGTTGGAATCAGAAATAAAAGTGAGGTATCCTTACCTTTTCGAAACACCAGGTACGTACGTCAATTTTGAGGACGAAATTTCATAAGAAGGGGAGGTTGTAAGACCCCAACTTATTATAAATAAAATCAAATTTTTTCTAATTATTATTTTGAATAATAGGGTGTTAATTTGATACAATGCTTTGGTTATGGGTGAAATATGCAAATTTTGCAAAATAAGCAAGTGGTTATAAAAAATTTATTTTGTCGGGAAATATTCATTTGGTCGTGGAATATTATTGCTGTCGAGGAATATTCGTACGACAACGCAGTCATTTGTGGGCCCCATAGCGAAAAATGGTCGGATGAATAAAACGATAAGTTTGAGTTTTTATAAATAACGGCGTAGTAGTTACCGTTAACTCTGTTAGAATACCCCGTGGTTAAAATACAACAATACGCGTGGGTGCACAATAGCACACGGTATTGCATAGTATTGTCGAATTATTGATCCTTACGTAAGAAGCTCAATAATTGTTACAGTAATAACTGTTCAATATTTTATTTTATTGGTTCAACAATTGCTGCATTGATATTTTATATTATTGCTGTTTCAATAATTATCATTGCACAGTATCTCCATTATCATATCAATAATTCATATTATTTGAATAATATTATTAGATAACATTATTTACAATGTCTAAGGAACTTCTGTCTAAGGAGAGGTTTGGTCACCTAATTATGCGCCAGTAAGGAGAAATCATAATCGGAAAGCCCCCACTTTCCTGAGAATGACCTGGTTGTCATAATTGTGATTCTGTAATATTATTTGTGAATAATTAATTATTAATTTATGTTATAAAAAAATATTTATTTTTATGTGGATATAAATGAACGATTTAATTTTGAGGTGTTTTATCAGTATTTTGTCGGAATGGAGGTTTTAAAAATCTAAAAGTGTTCTTAAAGCTTTATTGCGTGAGTTATAATTTTAATCCGACCGTGGGATCGTTATGATTTTTGGATATGTTATACATATATAAGCTGAGTATATGTCCACAAATTTTGAACCGTTAAAAATTAACGTATGATTTGTTATGAATTTTATGAGGTATTGAAAATAATCCGTTTGTGGATTTCGGATATTTTCAGTTTGGAATTTGGAAAAACTTAAAGCTACAAAGTTGTAGAGAATTTGATTTCGTGTGGAATGGACATGAGATTCGAATTTTTCTGATAAAAGGGCTATTTTATATGAATTAATGAAGTTAATGATTATTTAAATTATTTTGGAAATTTCTAGAATTTGGGGTCCCCACTTTTAGTTGGTGAGAAATGTGCTGAAATTTTATTTCGAAAGTGGTGGCACGGGAATAGTAGCAGGTAAAGCCATCAGGTAGCAGGTTAAATCTGCTTCGCCGTTCTAACATTTTCCTATAAATAGGGTGCTGAGTTAGAATTGAAAATCACACCAGAAACTAGTTTTCTCTCTATCTTTATATATATTATCGACCGTATTTTGTGAATATTTAGATACTTTGAGAGTTGTTATTCAGTGCAAGTTTTATTTAGCGTCGTATCCGATATTCTGGTCAAAAATACTATATTTTGAGGTAAGTGATGTTATTTTTTTCGTAAATGATATTAATTCTTTCAATATCATTATACCGAAATATTGGTCTGAACTTTTTATCAAATTTAGAACTTTTATGTTGGGATTACTATTCATGTATACGACACTATTCACGAATACGACACTATTCACCGAAAAATAAAATTTTCTATTCTTTGTCCCAGATGTCTATTATGGTTATTATCTTTGATTGTATCCATATTTTGATCGTCATTCTTGAATATTTCTCCATTATATTTTATTATGGACTATTTTTAAATTTTAATTATCTAAAGTACGAATCGCTAATTATTTAAACTTTTATCGTACTTGATTCGTTCTCTAAAATATTTTTCATCATCCTCAATCATTAATGGTGATACTTGATGAATATCTTTGGTCTGTAGTGCAAAGATGAATGATTACCTGATGAATATCTTTGGCCCGTAGTGCAAAGATGAACAGGTGTTGAGATGAACATGACCAACTGGTGATAAAAATAAAAATCTTTGGCCCATAGTGCAAATATGAATATTTGATTCAAGATGTATATTGATTGATGTTATTGAGATAAAATATTGATGATGGACTTTTAAATTCATAGATGATAGTAGTTTTCATTCTCTACTTAACTCTTCTAATGAATTATTGTTTCCGCTGCAGTTGTTGATCTAAAACTTGTTGTTTATTATATTCTATTAGATTTTTCCCTGTTGAAGACTAATGATAATTTGTTGTATATTATCGTAGTCATAATATTCTTTTATGGGCTAGTTGAGCTCACCCTTTTCCTTTTTGTTCTATTTTTCTTCTCAGGAGGTGATAATATAGTAAGAATTAGCCGGTGTATGGAGTGATGGTTCTAGAAAGTTGTTTTAGCAGTCCTCACTATTTTTATAAAATAGTGTATCAATAATTGTAATGAGAACTCCTTTTGAGTTTGAATAATGTCTATTAAACAATATTTATATTTAAACTCACAGTTTATGTGTTGTCGTATTTTGCACGACAATTGTTGTAGTGAAATTATATTTGTTTTTGTACCATGTATTTGGCGACTTAGAATGGGTGATATTTACATATTTTGGGGGCGTCACATATAATATTAAATAAATTAGTTAAAAATAATTTTAATACTTGAAAAATTATTTAAAATTATATTATGGTATAAGAAAATATTTTAATTTATTTTTAATGACTTTTAATATTTTGTGATGAATTTTATTAATAAATTAATATTAATGATAATTAAGTTATTTAATAAATAAATTAAGTAATAAAAAAATGATTTTATTATATTAAAAATTATTTTAAATAATAATAAGGTATTTAAAAATACTTTAAGTTATAAATTATAACTTTCAATATTTAAAGATAAATTTTATTAATTAATTTAATATTAATGATATTAGAATTATTTAATAATTATATTAAATAAATTAGTTTAAAAATAATTTTAATATTATAAAAATCATTTCAAATGAAAATAAAGTGTTTAAAGATATTTTAAGTTATACAATATAACTTTTAATATTTAAACAATAATTTCACTAATAAGTTAATATTAAGGATATTAATTTAATGTTAATGATATTAAATTTATTTAATAATTATATTAAATAAATAGTTTTAAAATGGTTTTATTAATTTAAAAATTATTTAAAAAGGATATAAATGAATTAAAAATATTTTAAGTTATACTTAATGACTTTTAATATTTTGAATAATAGTACATTAATATTTTAATATTAAGGGTAATTATTTAAAAATAATTTTAAATATTTTAAAAATCATTTAAGGGTAATATTAATGCTTTAAAAATATTTGGAGTTATTATAAATAACTTTAATATTTTGGCAATGGTTTGATTAATAGTTTAATATTTATTAAATATTAATGATAATAGAATTGTTTAATATTTAAATAATTTAATAATGATTCCGGAGTTTAAAAATTTATGATAAATTATAATAAATGTTTAAAAATTATTATAAGTCATTTAAAAATAATATTACTGATAATTACAGTTATTGAACTATATGATATAGTCTTAGACTCGATAATTACCCGATAAAGTCGTCGGTACACCGACATGTTTCAGTAATTGATCTAGATTTAGATATTTTGACTGTATTAATATTTATTTGTGATTCAATAACTGTTAAACATGTATGACAATGTGATTAGGTTATGTGCTGACTACAATAAGCAGTATTATGTGTTACGATATGTAATTCTAATCAGTAAAATGATTTTATTACTGAAAGGTTGTTATACAAAAGATAAGAATTAAGTTGAGTATTATAAGCAACAGACCAGGCAAGTATCCTACCTTTACATTTTCTTTATGCAATGGACATGAGTAAAAAAGGTTCAGAATTATATTATTATTGTACCAGATTATTAACCCTATTGTTATATATATTATATTTGATCATTGATTATCAACATGGTATTACATTTTTATTCAGATATTTATTCTGTTCGTTAATTTCTAATTATGGTTATACAAGTGTACCCACTTGTATAATCATTGAATTTAATCACATGTTGATATATATATATATATATATATATATATATATATATATATATATATATATATATATATATATATATATATATATATACTTATTGATTGCCAGTATGTATACATTAAGTAAAAATCGTCTAAGCTATTTGAGCAGCAAGACACATATTTAGAAATATCGTTGAATATGATAAAACCTTTTTGTATCCAATCAAATTGTTTTGGTTCGGATTCCAGACTAAATATGAACATCCCGAACATGGAAAAACTTTTATGTGCCCAAGCGGACAGAGTGAACGATAATATCGTTCTTGCATGCAGTCTTTATCAATACAGGGCATAACGGGCTGATCACCCCCCGTGCCCATAAGTTATGACATTTTTCGGATGAAGGTCTGCTTAACCTATTCGAAAATTGAAAACAATGTTCATAGTATGTCACCTTAACCCTATATATAGTCAGTACGTAGTTTTAAAAATTTGATAGAGAGTTGTTATGTTATTATTATCGGTTCAGATTACTTCTCAACTATTGATTTGTTGTAGAAGGGTAGTACAAAGAAAACATTTAATCCTTTCAGCTAATATTTATAATTATTATTACTTGCTGGACACTCAAATGCTCATCCTTGCTTAATTTAAATATTTTCAGCTAAGTGTCAACAACCAGAAGGCTCATGCAGAAACAAAGGAAAAGGACAGCAAATAGAATAAGATTTATGGTATTCTATGTAATAGTTTGACTCTATTAGGATAAGAATGATATATATACTAAGTATCATGTATTATAATGAATGTTTAAAGGTCGCGTACCTAGGAGAAGACTCTGATGCATATGTAAATTAAGTTTGATATCTATATTATTGTTATTATTATTAGTATTACTCCGCTCATAGAAATGATATCGTGAAGCACCGAGTTCGGGTTTGAAGTACCCGGATTTGGGGGCTTTACAGTTGGGCGCCCAAACCGTAATAAACTGATGCCGGTTGGGCTTTCTAACGCTTGGAGAGGAAAAGGCGTTGTTTGGAGAAAGCTGCAACTGATATGAGAGGAGAGAGAAGAATTACGTTGCAATTTAAGTGAAAACGCCTCATTTAAACAACTAAAATTCGCTGGTGGAACTGCGACGCGATGCATGGCGCCGAGGCACGGGGTCAAACCCACTCTGGCGCTGGGGCACGAATGGCTGGTTAAGAACTGGCACTGGGGTGCCAGTTTATAGTACATCAACACTTTGCCCGGTGCTGCAGCGCGAATATGGAGTTGCGGCGCGAATACTAGTATAAACATTGGCAACGCGGCACGAAGCCTAACCTTATGATACAAATGCAATCCTACACATGCCAAAATCTATATCAGCAATCAATAAAAGCACAACAAACACAGTATTGACAAGTTCTAATTAAGGACAACCTTAAAACACATACTAACTGACATGCACTATACAGACCAAAGGTTATGTTAATAACCACAGATAGAAACTAAAGACAACCAAAATAATACTGAAGTTACTAAAAATAAAAGCAATTTGTTTGATACTGAGATGGGGATGCCTTCCATCAAGCGCTTGATTTAGAGTCGTCGGCTTGACTGTTTTCCTGTCTTACACCGGGTCTCCCAATGTGATGGAGGTATTCTGCCGGTCTACCTCGCCGCCCCAGTAATGTTTCAATCGCTGACCATTAACCTTGAAGGTTTTGTCAGAATTGGGGTCCTCAACTTCTACTGCCCCATACGGATACACCTTAGCAATGGTGAATAACCTCGACAATCTGGACTTTAGCTTCCCTGGAAATAACTTCAGACGGGAGTTAAAAAGGAGAACCTTCTGACCCGGCTCGAAACTTCTTTCGAGGATCTTTTTATCGTGCCACCTCTTTATTTTCTCCTTATACAACTTAGCATTTTCGTACGCTTGCAGACGAAACTCGTCTGATTCATTGAGTTGCAAGAGTCGTTTCTCATCGGTTGCTTCTAGATCAAAGTTAAGCTTCTAAATAGCCCAATAAGCATTGTGCTCCAAGTTCGCTGGAATATGGCATGCCTTACCATAGACAAGCCTATACGGAGACATTCCGATAGGCATTTTGTAAGCTGTGCAGTAAGCCCACAAGGCATCGTCAAGCTTCTTAGACCAGTCCTTGCGATTGGGGTTGACAATTTTCTCCAAGATTCGATTTACTTCACGATTGGAAATTTTGGCTTGCCCACTAGTCTGTGGATGATAAGCGGTGGCTATCTTATGGGTCACCCCATACTTAGCTAGAAGGGCTTCAAAGTATTTATTACAAAAATACGACCCTTCATCGCTGATAATAGCCCGAGGCATGCCAAAACGAGTGAAGATATTTTTCTTAAGGAATTGGAGCACTACCTTAGCATCATTTGTTGGCAAGGCAACTGGTTCTACATATTTGGAGACATAATCCACCGCCACTAGAATATAAAGATTGTTGTAGGAGGACAGGAATGGCGTCTTGATATGGTGCCCACCTTTTGGCATCTGTTGCAGTACAACACATGTGTGTTTGCATCTTTGAACAGGGTGGGCCAATAAAATCCAGACTGAAGCACTTTAGCTGCAGTTCGTTAACCTCCAAAATGCCCTCCATAATGTGAAGAGTGGCAGTGATGTAGCACACCATCAATTTCCTCATCCAGTAAGCATCTTCTCAGAATTTGATCATAATATTACTTGAACAAGAAGGGCTCATCCCACAGATATTGCTTGACATCTTTTAGGAATTTCTTCCTTTGTTGATAGCTTAGGTTTGGAGGAAGCACTTGACAAGCGACAAAATTCACAAAGTCCACATACCACGACACTTTACTTTGGACGACAAACAGTTGTTCGTTCGGGAAGAAATCATTTATGGCTTTGTCAGCATCTCTCGAATGCAGGGTGTTTTCCAACCTAGATAAGTGATACGTTACTTAATTTTCTATTCCCTTTCTGTCTCGAATTTCTAAATCAAACTCCTGGAGAAGCAGAACCCACCTTATTAATCTCGGCTTAGCATCCTTCTTTTCAATCAAATACTTAATGGCCGAGTGATCGGTGTATACAATCACCTTCATTCCAATAAAGTAGGAATGGAACTTATCGAAAGCATAGACTACTGCCATCAACTCCTTCTCAATGGTGGTATAATTCAACTGAGCACCAGTTAATGTCTTGCTGGCATAGTATATGGTGTGGAAGACCTTCTCCCTTCTCTGGCCCAACACTGCCCCGATTGTAAAGTCATTGGCGTCACACATTAGCTCAAAAGGGAAGGTCCAGTCTAGAGCTACCACAATAGGTGCCGAGACAAGTCTTGTCTTTAATAACTCAAAGGCACTTAGGCAGGCTTCATCAAATTGGAAAGGCATGTCCTTTTCCAATAGTGTACACAATGGCTTGGTTATCTGCGAGAAGTCCTGGATAAATCTTCTAAAAAACCCCGCATGCCCGAGGAAACTCCTTACTCCTTTTATTGATGTCGGTGGTGGGAGGTTATTAAGCACATCAATTTTCGCCTTATCAACCTCAATGCCGCTAGCAGAAACCCTATAACCCAGAATAATGCCCTCTTCAACCATGAAGTGTCACTTTTCCCAATTCAAAACAAGGTTAGTCTCAATACATCTATGGAGAACAGCAGTAAGATTCCTTAGGCAATTATCAAAAGAACTCCCGAATAACGAAAAGTCATCCATGAAGACTTCTAAGGTCTTTTCAACCATATCAGAGAAAATCGACATCATATACTGCTGAAATGTTGTGGGAGCATTACATAGCCCGAAAGACATTTTTTGAAAGGCAAAGGTCCCATATAGGCATGTGAACGTCATCTTCTCCTGATCTATAGGAGTAATTGAAATCTTATTATACCCCGAGTAACCATCCAACAGACAATAATATTCATTCTCAGCTAACCTGTCAAGCATCTGATCAATAAATGGGAGAAAGAAGTGATCCTTACAGGTAGATTTGTTCAATTTCTTGTAATCCATGCACACCCTCCACCCAGGCACCGTTCTAGTGGGAATCAACTCGTTATTTTCGTTGGGCACTACAGTCATTCCGCCTTTCTTTGACACGCGTTGGATAGGACTGACCCAAGGACTATCAGATATGGGGTAAATGATACCTGCATCCAGTAATTTTATAATGTCTTTACGAACCACCTCTTTCATGATGGGATTCAATCGCCACTAATGTTCAATAGAAGGCTTAGACCCTTCCTCCAGTAAAATTTTATGCATGTATAGAGTCGGACTAATCCCTTTGATGTCATCAATTGACCACCCCAGGGCTGTTTTGTATTACTTGAGCACAAGCAGCAACTTTTCTTCTTGACACTTAGCTAGAGAAGCAGAAATTATCATAGGTAAAGTAGATGAGTTCCCTAAGTAAGCATACCTCAGGTGATTGGGCAAAGACTTTAATTCTAAGACAAGAGGTTCCATGATCGACGGCTGAGCCTTGGAAGTTGATGCCTCATCATCATTTAGAGATTCAAACTATCTTTAAAACTGCTTGGATCTTTGGGGAGCATCTAGCCACTTGGCAAATTCAACATTAGTGGGTTCTTCAGTAGTGCTGGCCCCTATCAATGTGGCTTCCAAAGGGTTAGTATAGCAATTTACTGATAACACTTCCCTAACTGAATTATCAATTGCATTAATCTGGAAGCAGTCCTCTGGAGTGTTAGGATATTTTATCGATCTGAAAACATTGAATGTCACTTCTTGATCCTGAACCCTCATTATCAACTCCCCTTTTTATACATCAATTAAGGTCCTCCCCGTCGCCAAGAATGGCATGCCTAATATTATAGCGACCTCCCTGTCCTCCTCTAAATCTAGGATAATGAAATTAGTTGGGAAGATGAACTTGTCAACCTTGACAAGCACATCCTTTACTATCCCCTTTGGATACGTGGGAGATCTATCAGCCAATTGTAAAGTGATACTTGTAGGCTTGGCTTCATTTAGCCCCAGCTTCTTATAAATAGACAGAGGCATCAAGTTGATGCTAGCACCCAAATCACATAAAGCCTTTCCAATAAATTGATCCCCAATAGTGCAAGGAATTGTGAAGCTTCCTGGATCTTTTAGCTTTGGTGGAAGCTTGTTTTGTAGAATGACATTGCACTCCTCTGTCAGAGCCACTGTTTTATAATCCCCCATTTTTTGTTTCTTAGATAATATGTCCTTCAGAAACTTGACATAACTTGGCATTCCCTCCAATGCCTCCGTAAATGGGATGTTTATGTGAAGCCTCTTGAAAACCTCTAGGAATTTAGAAAATTGCTTGTCCAGCTTTTGCTTCTACAAACGCTAGGGGAAAGGCAACTGAGGGAGATGAGGATTGACTTTACTCATTGGAGAGGTTGGTGTTGTAGGGCTAACTTGAGTACTTTCCTCACTCCCAGATTTCTCATTATTCTTCTCCACTTCAGGTTCCTTTTCAATAACTTCTTCTTCCACTGGAGAGCTCCCTCCAACTTGTTCATTAGTCATTCTCCCACTTCTTAGTGTCACTACTTTGCATTGTTCTTTGCCTTCCCATTTTAGGTTGACATCATTGTCACTAGGCAATGTACCTTATGAACGGCTGTTTAAAGTAGTGGCCTGTTGCCCCATCTGGATTTCAAGATTTTGAATGGAGGTTTCTTGATTGTTACTCCTTATTTCATTCTAGGCAATGCACCTCGACATGAGATCCTCTAAACTAGGCTTTCTTTCTTGTGGAGGAGGTGGACAGTGGAACTGGTTTTGAAAACTTTATGGTTGTTGAATGTACTGATTTGGAGAACTCTGAGGATACTGGTTTTGAGCTTGGAACCTCAGAGGATTTGAGAAGTTTGGTCTGGTGGATGAAGGTTATGCTTGATTGGTGTTGTTGTTGTTTCCCCAAGAGAAGTTGCGATGATTTCTCAAGCTCGAGTGGTAATGAGTAGGAAGATTAGCATTTTGTTGCCGCCCGTAGTTGGAAACAAATTAAACTAACTTAGGGCTTATGGCACATTGGTCAGTCGGGTGGCTCTCTTAACATAATTCACACGATACTTTGACACTTTGAACATTATGCACAGCTTGCACTCCCATAGTGTCTAGTTTTTTTGTTATCGTTGTAACTTGAGACACTAATTGTGCGACTAAGTCAATCTCATATGCCCCTGCTGGTCTTCTAGGGGCTTACCTATCATTTGGTCATTGATCATTATTGGCTGCCATTGTTTCCACTAATTCGTACCCTATTGTGTGATGTTTAGACATGAAGGCCCCTCCAGAAGCAGCATCTATACTCGAACGAGTAGATCTGGATAACCCATTATAAAATGTCAGGATGGGAAGCCATTCTGGAAGTCCATGGCGGGGGCATTTTCTCAGAAGATCCTTGAATCGCTCCCATGTGTCATACAAAGATTCTAACTCAAACTGGATAAATGAGGTAATTTCATGCCTGAGTCTGGCTGTTTTGGTGGGCGAAAAGAACTTCACCACGAACTTCTGTGCCAAGTCAGCCCATGTGGTGATGGAGCCTGACGGTAATGAATGCAGCCAGCTCTTGGCTTTGTCCCTTAGGGTGAATGGAAACAAACGGAGTCTGATGGCATCGTCAGACACTCCGCTGGTTTTAAACGTATCGCAAATCTCCACAAAGTTAATTAAGTGATCATTGGGGTCATCATTTGGTAGTCCCCCAAACTGTATATTGGTGCACATTTGAATGGTGCCCGGTTTGATCTCAAAATTATTAGCTTGGATGGCGGGCCTGAGAATGCTCGTCTGGAGATCGTTGATATGAGGCATAGCATACTGCCTCAAAGATTTCTGAAGTTCCTCTGCCACACTAATAGGAGTAGGTATGTCCTTAGATTTTTCTCTTCGTAATCGTCTAAATGGTCTATCAACCTCGGGATCCAGAGGTATTATGTTCTGACCCTTTCGAGGTGGCATACACAGAGAAGACAACCTGCAAAGAGAGTTAAACAGAAGAATCAATTTAAATTAAGATTGTAATGACTTAGTGTTAATATTGAATAACAAATAATACCAGCATCCCCGACAACGACGCCAGAAACTTGTTGGTCGATTTCGCTATCGCTAAATCACGCGCAAGCATACGCGGTCCATAAGTAATATATGATAAGTTGAGTGTCATACTGACGAGGACAAAGTCTTACTAGGTAAATAATTACTAAGGTGAAGTCGTTACTTATCTTATCTAAATGAGTAAAACAAGATGGTTGGTTAATCTATGTGATTAAAACTGTAAGAATAAGAGAAGTAGATTTGCTAGGAAGTCAAGATAGGATTACAATTCCCCTAATGCATCGCCTAATCTCCTAACTCTCCATCTTACAAACAAATCTAGGAATGGTCAACCGAGAATAATAAAAACACAAGAGTTTATGTTGAAGGTCAAATGCACATCCCTAGCCAGATAAATCAAAATATATCTATTAGTGAAAATAACTAGGCCAAGGTTATTAAGCTAAGTCTCAAGGCTGCACAAGGTGAATAGAGATATGTCTATCCTATTAGCAATTTATGCACACATTCCATTGGCAAGGTCATAACAGGTGTTGCTGTATTTAAATGCTAGATAATAACATCCATTTGTCAATATCCAAAATTATCAATACCAAAAACTCTGTCAAGCAATCAATCATTAAGTACTAAAAACAACAACCCATTCCAAAATGATTCATTATATAAAATAGGAGAGAAAGTTGATCAAGCTAAACAAAAGGTTACATTGCAAACCTAAAAAATGGAGTTAGTTCATAACTATGGCACTAACACACATTTTCAATACATTCAACATTGTCATTAAAACACAAATAAATGGGAGATTTGGAATAAGAAAACCCTTGTTTGAAGTGTTCCTCCTCTAAATCTTCTCTTTCCTGCGTAGCTACTGAGATTCTGTCGGATGCAATAACTTTCCTTCCTTTAAACACAACTTCTTTCTCTTCTAGAAATTAAAGACAACAATAAAACCTAGTCTAAACTATCTGTAATAAGTTCTTTGATATTCCTCGATCTTGAATGCAGGCGGCTCATATATTCTTATATATTGCTCCCTTCTTTCTTTAGGTCATTAAAGGCTCTTTACTGTTTGGGCACCAGAGCTCACGCTGCGGCGCGAGCCTTTGCTTCGCAAGTGGCGCTGCGGCGCCACGTAGACTTAAAAGGATCGGAGGTCGCGCTGCGGCGCGACTGCTTAAGTAAAGCACGGCGCTAGGGCGCGAGGAACAGGGCTGCTGGGGTGCCAATGATGGCGTTGGGGCGTAAACTGCTGGCGTTGGGGCGCCACCGTCCAGTAGCTACCAAGGTTGTATGGCGCTGCGACGAGAGCTCTAAACATAACACTGGCGCTGCAGTGCCAATATAGCAAGAAATGGCCAAAAATGCCTATGAAAGCTAGAAACAATCTGCAAAGCCCTGTATAATAGAACCTAGACATAATAACAATGAAAATATAAATAAAAGCTAACTAAGAGACTGAAAACAGGCAATAACTTAAGCCACAAAGGAACTGATTCGTAGGTATAAATCTCATTCATCAACACACTGTAAGATTTTTTCATATTTGAAGCTTTCTACTACTTTAAAATATATATATATATATATATATATATATATATATATATATATATATATATATATTAAAGTAGTAGAAAGCTTAAAATTTTGAAAAATCTTACAGTGGGCTGCCAAGAAAACTTCAGATAGCTGTTGGGGCTTGAAAACTTGGTTTTCACCAATTAAAGTTTAGTATATTGGAGAACACGAGCTTACAAGTGTTTAGAAAGAAGAATCACAAAGTTTCGAGCACTCTAGAAGAGGTTAAGGCTGAAATGGACAGAGTTTTCTCGTTATGTTTTTTTCAAATGAGCTGATGGAGGCTCATATTTATAGACCAGATGGTCGCGGGTCAACCAGCGGAAGCTACGAGTCTACCTGCGGCTGCACGGGCTTCCCCGGGCTTTGCGGGTCCTGTCGTCTCGAAGTACGTGCACTTAGGTGACGCGTTGTCTGCTCAAACATTCATAACTTTCAATCTAGGAATCCGATGGAGGAGTGTTGTACCTTTTCGGAAAGCCGTTGATGAGAGTTATACAATGACATATGATTAGATATTGTCTGAAGCCGGGTAGATGGGTCCATGACCAGATCTCCAAGTCTTTACAGTCTATCCATTGAGCTGTCTTGTGCAGTTGTCATTCAGGATTTAAGCTATGGCTCTTGTGGGACATCTTTTTGACGTAGTATAACAAATGCAAAAATTATAATGATCCAACGGTTGGATTAAAAATTATAACTCACGCAATAGAGCTTAAGAAAACCGATTTTTCATATTCTAGTTGACTATAAATCCTTCAGACCAATTTCATTCAAATAGTCACCACGATCAATCCACAAGGAATTTTTGGTTAATTCTTAATTATGCGTTTAGCTTACTTCCAGGGCTTTCTTTTGATATAAGGATCATCTCCTAACTCATTATACACAAAGTGTTATAGATTTTACAAAAACATGATACCAAACTAATTTTACTCAATTTTAAGATTTTGTTTTTCATTTGATTTCTTGATTTCTCTCATTTGATTCATGTTTATGCAAGTTTAATCCATCACAAATTAATAAGCATAACATATATCCTCTTTCCATAAACTTCATAAAAATTAATAACCATATATGAAAATTAAAGATTAACAAAGATTTTGAATTGTCTTTTCTTAGTTTTCAGTTATTCTTCCTTCCTTCTTATTCATCTTCTTCTCATTCTCACTATTTCTCTCCTCTCCAAAATTGGCAGCCGAGTATCGATAATAGAAAATGGGAAATGGGGTGTAATGTGAGTGGATGAAATAAGTTGTAGATAGGTGGAGTATTACTATTTCTTCTTTGTTTTTATCCCTCACCTCCTTCCTTTTCCACAATTTCCCACTAACTCTTCAACTTCTTTTTCCTTTCTTTATCTTTTATTCCCTTACCTTATCATCTCCCATGTTTTCTCTAATCAGACTCTTACCCGCCCCACCAATGGCCCACCATTTCATTAATTTCTTTTCTCCTTTTTCATTTACTCACGTATCCATTTAATTTTTTATTTGACCATTTATCAATTTAACATTTTATAGTTTTAGAATAAGTCATAAATTAAATTAGACTTTTATTTCATAAAAGTCAAGGTCTTACAATCTCCCCTCCTTATCAAAATTCGTCCTCGAAATTTACGTACGTACCTGGTAATCCGAAGAGATTATGATACTTAACTTTCATTTCAAATTCTAGCTTCCACGTCATTTCTTTTGTATCATGGTTCATCCGTTGCTTGTCTCTTAGATTTCAAATATCATTCCAAAATGCAGCTTTAAAACAAAGGTTAATTAACATATCATAATTGGTCAGCTAATTAAGTAACAAAAATTCAACTTAGGTAGGACACAAACTAATGAAGGATTTTACTCGTCTCTCCCCTCGTAGTTCTAATCACATATCTCCGCCTGAGATCATATTCCTAAGCTCTGATACCAAATGTGACGCCACCAAGATAAGTCCACACAACTCATTTTGAGTTGCCAAAAATAACACTACAGTCGCGAACTTTCCTATTTACAACTATTATATTATCGTGTAAAATATGACAACACATATACTGTGAGTGTTCAATACAGATACTGTACCATGTGTAAGACCCTGAATTTTATGAAATAAAAATATTTAATTTTTCTTATAATTACTATTCATTAAATGGTTAAATTGATAAAAGTTAAAGTTAAGGGTGACATATGAATTTTTTTTTTTCAAAATACGCAAGTGGTTATAAAATATTCATTGTTGTCGGGGAATATTCGTTTAGTCGTGGAATATTCTTTCTGTCGGATAATATTCGTATGACAGTGCAACCATTTGTGGGCCCCATAACAGAATAATTGTCGGATGAAGAAAACGACAAATTTGAGTTTTTATAAATAACGGCGTAGTTGTTACCGTTAACACTGTTGGAATACCCGGTGGTTAAAATACAGTAATACGCGTTATTGCACAGTAGCACACAGTATTGCACAATATTTTTGAAATTATTGATTCTTACGTAAGAAGGCACTACTAAATAATTGTCATAGTAATTACTGTTCAATATTTTATTGATTCAATAATTGTTGCGATGATATTTTATATTATTGTTGTTTCAATAATTGTTGCTGCACATCATCTCCATTATCAGATCAATAATTCATATTATTTGAATAATATTATTAGATAGCATTATTGGCAATGTCTAGAAAGTTCTGTCTAAGGAGAGGTTTGGTCATCTAATTGTGCGCCAATAAGGAGAAATCCTTATTGGAAAGCCCCTCTTTCCTGGGAACGGCCTGGTTGCCAGTACTGTGATTCTATAATATTATTTGTGAATAATTAATTATTAATTTAAATGATGAGAAAAATATTAATTTTATATGGATATAGATGGAGAAAATTTTTTAAGTGACAATTGTTGAAAAATGATATTTTATCTTTTCTGATAAAATAATTTATTATTGTATTTAATAATATAATAATGGTGATAGTTTTAGAATGAATGTGGAATATATTAGTATATGAGGAGGAAGAGTATTTTTGTTGTATTAAATGATTAACACATATTTTGTGTGTCGGTGGACCCCATTTCTTGACTGAAATTTGATTATAACCTGTAAAATCACCCGTTTATGGATTTCGGTCAATTTCTGTTTGGAATTTGGAAAAACTTTCTTCTGGAAAGTTGTAGAGAATTGAATTTCCTATACAAAGTTACGAGATTTGAATTTCTGATAAAAAGACTATTTTCTATGAATTATTGAAGTTTCGAAAATAAAATAAATTTTATTAATTTATGGGTGGGACCCACTTTGGTTGTTGAACACATGTGGGCTACTGGGATTTTTTTCCCAGCCTTGGCATGCTTTGATTGCTGATGGTTGGTGTGTAGAAAATAGAGAATAAATAATATTAATTTATTATTTTAGTCTCATTTGGCGTTCTAGCATTTTCCTATAAATAGGTGTTTAAGTTAGAATTAAAAATCACATCAGAAACAAGTTTTCTTTCTCTCTATATTGTCAACCATATTCTAGTGAGTATTTAGATACTTTTAGAGTTGTTATTCAGTGCAAGTTTCTTTCAGCCTTTTACCGATCAGAAGTACTGCTCTTTTGAGGTAAGAGATTTTAAGGGTTATTATGTTTTTCAGTTCGTAATTCTTCTGACCTTCAGAAAATTTTGAAAAAATTTATAATGATATTTTGATGAGTTTTATTGATTGTGTCCAAAAATGGTGATTTTTGGATTTATAGATTAAGAATTACGAATTTTACGGGGAAAAACTATTTTAAAAATAATCACTTATAACTCCTTGTGGTTAACTCCAAAATTGGTGAAATTTTTATTGAGAGTACATGTATATGATAGAAGTATACTCTGTAATTTTGGAATTTTTGGACAAAAGTATAATTTATGATAAATGTCTAAATATTCGCCAGTATTGGCCATATGAAAAATAGTAAATGAATTTTAAAAATTTTGAGAAAAATATATGTTCAATATGGGACTATATTATGCTAAATCCCAGAAAGAAAATATTTTTGGAACTGATTTAATATTTTTCATAAAAATAGACTAGTTATGAGTAAATGAATTAAATATGTTATGTGAAGTAAGAAAATTGAAAAATATGATTTTATGGCTTGAGAATCCTATATGAGGTATATGCAATTTTTTTATGAGAGTTTTAATTATTGGTAATAAAATCTTATGAGTTTGGCATTTTAGGATGCTTAAATGCATTATTTAGTAAAGTGTAAACAATTAAAATAAATTGTTTATAAGCTTAAGAAATATTATTCTTTCAATATCATTATACCAAAATATTGGTATGTATTTTATTATGAAATTTTCTACTTTTTGTGTCGAGTTTACTATTCATGAGTTACTATTCACGAGTTACTATTCATGATAAAATTGGTTTCTTTTTTTAACCAAAATTATAGTTGATTTATGAATATTACTCTTAAGATTAAATCTAGATATTTTGATTATATTGATTTTACTATTATGTATGACATTTTTATAATCCTGGTGAAGAAATTTTTCTTTGACTTAAGCGTAAAGATGGAAAGATTTTTGGTATGATCATGACTATGAGTTCCTTTGGCCAGTAGTGCAAAGTTGAATTATTGACTGGTATGATCATGACCATTGAATTTATAATTGAATATCTTTAGCTTACGTGCAAAAGTGAAATGATCAACATAGTTATATTTATTATTTATATAAATTCTGAAATGATTATATATTTCTTTGAGATATTAATATCTTTGGCCTGTAGTGCAAAGATGAATTATTGATGAATATCTTTGGCCTGTAGTGCAAAGAAGAACTGTTGATGAATATCTTTGGCCTATAGTGCAAAGATGAACTTTTGATGAATATCTTTGGCCTGTAGTGCAAAGATGAATTATTGATGAATATCTTTGGCCTGTAGTGCGAAGATGAACTGTTGCTAAATATATTTGGCATGTAGTGCAAAGATGGTTTGTTGATGAATATCTTTGGTCGTAGTGCAAAGATGGATTTATTAGCATGATTATGAACATGAACTGTGATTTGGTATAACCGTGATCTTTGATGTTTCAGGTAAAGACAGGTGATGAAAATATTCTTCGTCCTAGGTGCGAAGAAAAATTTACAATCACAATTATGATTATGTGTTATTCATATGATTGTGGAAAGGAACTGTTGAGTGATGTTACAGGGATAAAACATTGTTGGTAGATTTTTAACATGGAGAAGATAATAGACTTTATGGTCTATTTGACTCTTCTAATGGATTGCTCGTTCCGCTGCAACTATGGTTGAAATTTTTTATCATCTACCACATGTTCTAAATCTCTGATTTATTACTATTAAAGGCTATTGATAAATTATTTATCTAAAGTCATGATATTTTTTACTGGGCTAGTTGTGCTCACCCTTTTGTTTTACAATTCCTTTCAGGTAATACGAGTGTAGCTGGGTCGAGCGGGGGTAACAGGGAAATAGAACGGTGGTCATCATTTAGTAGTTATATTTGATGAATCCAATAGGGTGAGGCGAACCCAACGTTGGAAGGGTGTCATTCTATATAGAAATGTTGACGCTATCCTATGCCAAGAAATTGGTACGGGCGTGAAGGTAAGGTTTGTCTATGAACAAACAAAAGTATTTTTCATCGATTATTCGATGGGCACATGAGTTTGCCAAAAATATTAAATGTAAATACGTTTAATGAATGTAGTGTTGATCAACATAGGGTACTATGGGCTGATCACCCAGATGTACTCGTAAGTTATACCGATGAACGACCTAAGTGCTGTGGACTCCTTTTTAAGTATGAAAACTAAAAGTTACTGTTCATGGTATGTCGACCGGTTCAGAATTCCTAAGCTATTATATATATACTTTTGAATTGTGTTATGACATGAGAAGTACTAGTCAAATATTTCATAGTGCTTCGTAGTTAATTGTTCATTTATGTGAATAAAGCATGAAATTGTTCATGTGATAGTCATGTGATTCATTGTTAAGACTTGCTGAGCTAGTTATGCTCATTCTTGCTTAAACCATATGTTTGAAGCTAAAGCCGAACGAACTGAGAGTTCTAAGAGAGATAAAGGCAAGGCTAAGATGGATGCTTAGGCATTGTGTAATAGTTTAGTAAGTTTGTATGTATTATACATTATGAACAATGAACGATGTAACCGGTTTATGAACCTGGGAAGGATTATACTCTGATTTTGAATAGAACATAGTAATTACTCTCATTTTGTTGTAATTCAATGGAATGATGGTATGGATGTTAGTACAGTGGAGCACCATCTGTCGGGTTAGAAGATACCCAAATTTGGGGGCGTCCCAGGTTGGTATCAGAGCATTAGGTTATAAAACTTAAGGGGGGAAGAACCTTAGGCTAATAACCTCGTTAAGGAAGAGAAATCTGAAGGAAGTAAACTCGAGCTTTACTTAAGTCGAAGGAGTTAATAAGGTATTGAGGAAACTCAGCACCGAAAGATTAAAAGATGAAAAATAATCCTAAATGAATTAAATGTGATTTGTGCTTATACTATTGTGTGTTAAGTACTAATCAACATGTTTTGGGTTATTGTAGGGTGACGTACGATAGCTTGATGTTTAGAAACGTGGGGATGATAAGTGAGGACTCAGTTAACCAAGTTGCGATTGTGCAAATGCCAGTGGCAGAGGTACCGATAGTTGTACTAGAAGAGTCGGAGCCAAAGGAGTACTTTTCTGAGGAAGACTACTCCGAGGGAGATGTAGCTTTGACATCATACCTAGATATGATGGTCTATGAGGAGGAGGAAATGGAGGTAGCCTCGGTTATTACGGAGGTACCTACACTAGAGTCAACATCTCTAGATGCAATGAGAGCATTGTATCTGGCAGTGCTTGACAGAAATGTGCAACTGAGTTCAGTTGTGCAGAACCAGAATGAAAAGATTGATTATCTCCATGAAGCTAAGATGTCTGTAGAAGCAGATTTTGAGTCAGATCACGATAAGCATGCGCTTATGACAGAGCAGACTAGGAACTATAAGGAAGAGGCCGATGAGCTTCGTAAGAAACTGGTTGAGAAAGACCAGAAGATAGCACAGATGTCTTACATCCATGAGAGTGCTCACAGGGATTTCAAAAGTTGCGTGTTATTCCACTGAGTCGTGATAGACTCAATATACTATTAGTCGGGATACTATAGTGATGATTGCAAATGAACTCAAGGATGCAGTTACGTATTATTAGGAGTTTAGAATATTAAACATGTGTGTAGTGATGTAAAACCCTCTTTTGTAAAAAGGGTAGTCTTTTTGTAAATCCAAACTTTTGTGAAGTTCAATTGTGGGATAGAAATGTAATATCTTTTGGCTATGGAAGCAAATTGTAAATAGTTTCAAACTATGAAGAAGCATATTAATATAATAAAGTTCTTATTTAATGTGCTTTGATGTAGCAGGCATTATTATTGTGGAATGATAACCAAGGAGGTAAGAATAACCGTATGCAAGAGTTCGTTAATTTATTAACGGCGGCATTTAACGAAAAAAAAAACCGGGGGTAGAGCACCCACGGAACCTAGGGTAGCCAGAATGACTACCCTTAAAGAATTTAAAAGCGTTGGTCCGCAAGAGTTCAAAGGAACGACGAAACCATTAGAAGCCCAGACATGGATAAAAGAAATAGAGAAGATGGTTGTTATTTTGAACGTAGCTGAGGCGCAAAAGACTTCTTTTGCGACCTATATAAAGAAAAGAAAAGCCAACTTTTGGAGAGGAAGGCTCGTAGGTTGAGCAGGGCCTGAAACCCTGGCTCTATAGTAGGATTTTGGTATTCCAGAGTGTTTCCTATGGGACTATTCTGGAGAAGTTGATTGTAGCATAAGGCAATATTGAGTTGTAGACTCAATACCACAAAGAGGGAGGAACTAAGGCAGAGAATGCCGGGGGTAGTGGCGATATGCCGAAAAGAAAGAATTTTAACTCCGGGAATACTGGAGTGGAATAAAGGGATCCTAAACATAGGATGAAAGCATGTAAGATATGTGGAAAGACTCCTTTAAGAGTCTGTCTGAAGGGGAAATCGGGTAGACCTATGGCCCGTACTTTTAATAGAATTGTCCAAGATGCGGTTGCATCAGCGGATGTAATGACATGTATCATTCCAGTCGATACAATGAATGCTTATGTGCAATTTGATTGGAGTGCTACTTGATCTTTTATAGCATGTGAATTTGCTAAGCGATTAAGTTCATTCCCGAAAAGGATTATAAATACCTTTAAATGTTAAGGTAGAGAATAAAGAAATAATTTTCTTTGATGATATTCGTGAAAATTATTTCATGAATAAAAGAGTAAGTAAGTATCGGTAGATAAGAACCGATAAAGTTGAGAGAATTTGAAGTAATTCTCGGTATGAATGGGTTGTTTAACCATAAAACCTTAACAGATGGTCTAAGGAAAAGTATGAATCTTCGGTTTTCTAAGAAACCCAAGATAGTATGTTACGATAATTAATTACCGAAACAGTCTTGTTGTCTAATCATGACGCAATCTAGAAAGATGTTAAGATAAGTTTAGGTTGTGGTACAATCGTAATCTTTGATGGTTGACATATGGGAACTGGGCTAAAAAATTCCTTCAAAGAGCGAAGGTATATACGAAACTAGCAATCGAACTAACTCACTGTGATGGAAGTGTAGATGAGACGGGAACTTGTTTGTTGGTTGTTGATGGGAAACCACTCAGAGTACCATATGGACTACTAGCAGAGAAGCGATGTGTGCTTGAATCCTAGAAAAGTTGTAAGAAGAAGATAATAATGTAAACCAGTAATGAAAGTAGGTCGCGTAAACTTGGGTTGAAAGAACGCGAACCCTAAGAAGTAAAGTAAGTAAACCAATGCGTAAGTCAAATATATGACTAATTGGTTAACAGTTAAGAATAAATACCCATTGCCTAGGATCGATGATCTATTTGATTTATTGAAAAGGGCAAAGTAAAATTTTTTCGTGATAGATTTGTGTAAGGGGTATCACCGGTTGAAAGTAAGGAAGAAGGAGGTACCTAAAACTACGTTCAGAACTCGTTATGGTCATCACGAGTTTCTGGGTATATCATTTGGGGTTGACTAATGCATTGAAGTTATACTTTCTTTAAGGGGCGCCGAGCAAGTCGGTGGTACGCTGATAGGTACTCTTGTGAAGTGCTATGGTTGGAATTACCATTAGCGTCACAGAGTGTTCGAATAATATTTGGACGAGTGGGTTGTAATGATCATTGGTGATATTCTAGTCTTTCTAAGACATCAGAAGATGATACAGGATAAGTAGAAGACTAAGTATAGTCTTATTTTGAGGGAGGAATTTGAGTTCCATATAAATTCAAGTTAAAAGGATAACTGAGATGATATATAGATTGTGTAATGTGTTAATAAGCGTTTAACTTCCAACTCAGATTTATTGATAGGAAGTGATACGTCATGTGAATTAAGATAATACAATTGTTGAAGGTGAAATGAAAGAACCCAAATGTCGAAGAAGCATTGTGGGAACTCGAGATTTAAATGATGGAAATTTTTTCCTCATTTAGTGTATGTAATTATAAGCTAAGATTCTGGGGACAGAATCCTTATTAGGGGGGTAGAATGTAATGCCCGAGAAAATCGGATTTTTGAGAATTAAATTTTTATTTTTATTAAATGAATTTAATTGATTATTTATAGAGCAAGCTAATCGAAGTTCGTTATATGACCTAGATATGTCAGAACATCGTAGTATTTTGGCTACGTGGTAGAATTAAAGTGTTTGAATTTTCAAGACGAAAATAAAAGTTTTTCGGAAACAAAAATATTTCCGGGGAAAAGACGAAATATGCACTATTCACCGTTTTGCTCGGAGATTTATTTTGAAATTCCGAGAAGTTATTGATTGCGTGAAATCTTGAGACGTGATGGAATATTCAATAATATTTCAGTTATGGCAAAAACGAAGTTTTCGCCTGCGGACTCAAAACCTAAGGGTTAGGGAAAGTGAGTTCCGCGAATGTAATGAGCATGTATAATAACTAGGGTTATTTGCGTGAGAAGTACGAGTATGATACTAGTTATTATACTATTATAGAGTATAGAAGAAGATTAGTACGACGTATAATACGAATATCGTATGAATAATATATGAAGAGAAGACGCAATTAACGAGAAAGGAATGTGTAGAATACGATCGTAGAATACGATGTAGAATGCGATAAGTCTTAATGGACTTTATGTTCATGAACTTTGTAGAATCCAATTGGACTTGGATTATGTCAAGCCCAATGATTTGTGAAGTTAAGCCCAAGTAATTAAGTAGGTTAATTAAACCTAAGCCCAAGCTATAATTCAATGGGTTAGGGTGATCCATGGGGCAACCCATGGTCATGTGGTTAGTCTTGGTAACCAAGATAATGGAGTGATGAGCAAGTGTTGTGCTAATCAAGTATACTTAATAGCTAAGTTAAGTAGCAACTAAGTAATTAATGTGGTGACCAAGTAATTTATTTGGAGAGCAAGTAAACTTGGTGGCAAAGCTTGGAATAGTAAGGAGGTTAAGGGCGCAAATGACCAAATTGCCCTAGCTTTGGTTTTTATATAAATAGAAACCTAGAATTTCATTTTCTAGGATTTGAAAATCCACACTTGAGAGAGATAGAGATAGCTCGGTTGGGAGAAGAAAGA